>SJYO01024745.1:553591-1153591 GCA_006410555.1 Capra ibex | reverse complement strand
TACCCTTCCCTGAGATGTACGTCTCATACCCTCTTCGTTTCCGTCTCCCACACAAGAGTGTCACCACCCGTCTACTCTCGGCGCCCTTGGACCTCCCTTCGGTTCCTTTGGTCCCTTGGTGAGTCGGGCTCTTAGTTCAACTTCGGTGAACCACCTCCAAATCTCTGGAACAGTTCGCAGGGATCGTTACTGCCGACAACTTCCCGAAAGTCCTTCTGAAAAGACTGGTCTCGACACTGAACCCTCCTAGAGGGAGCACCATTACACGTGTGCTCTACACTCCCTACTCTTGACCTTCCGTCTTTACGTCGTCCGCCACTCTAGTACAGGCGGTGCCTATACATACCTCACTACCGACTGTGTCACTGTCGACTTTCTCTTTCCTCGACACTACCTTCAACGCATTGACCCACGACTAAACTTGCACTCCCTCGAACTTTCCCTCTCAGACCCTACTGACTCCTAAGTGACAACCCAACGACCCTTCTACCCTAGTGGTACCCGACTCTGTCTTTTGTGTCCCCTGGGTAATACATCCTTCTGGACGTCGGGTAGGGGGTGGGTGGACCGTTACGACTGGAAAAAACGGGTCTGGAATTTACGTCGGTTGGTCAAACGATTACCAGTTATTCAGGTTAAAACGAGGTCTATAATCCCGAACCAATTCTCAAACGGTGTGAGACGAACTCTTTGTTACACCTTACGGAGGTATCTTATACATAGGAGATTATTACTTTAATACTTTTGGACAAGACACGAGAAGTATGTGCACTCTATGATCGATATTTAGTTACAAGCTTTTGTTTAGAATTATTTAACAAAGTCTACACTGATCCTTCCTATAAAGACCTCACAGTTAATCTGTGTTAATATCAGACTCAACTTATTAATGGGAAAGAACATGTATAAAACTACTATGCAAAAAAGTTTTGTTAGATTAAGTGTCTCTTTTTCTACTATCGAGTGTACGGTAATTGAGGAAATTTCTCTTGTGTTAAGTATTTACTTTACGGATTAAATTTTCGTTAAATCTTTTTGTAAGGGTTCCTATTCGTAAGTTTTATATCTGATTGAAAGTTGTTTGGTCCCCATTCCTGTCATCCTCCACTTCCTCTTACTCATTACTCCTTTTTCTCTTTGTCTGTTCCTTTCGTCCTCTACTCTATTTACTTTAAACTCCTTCTTTTATTCTTCTTTTTCTCCCCCACTTCTACCTGTGATACTTACTACTTTAAAATGTATCTCTAATAGAGACAGAGAGTAGAGACAAAGAGACTTTACGGAAAATAAGAGTAAGAAAAGAAAGGTAAGGGTGTAGTTGAGGAGTAGTGAAATGGGGGTTTAATTACCTACTGTCAAACACCCAAAGGAAAAGAGGAAGAATGGGGAGTGAAACGGGACAGGACCCATGACACTAGTATAATTAGAAGTGATTTGTAGAGAAAAGAGTTAAGGCGTAAGGGTTTAGATCAAGACGGAAGGAGCGGTCAGATTGGTCTCTATCCGACAATATTCGGACGTTTTTGGACTGGGGAGTGGGGAGGTGGGTACTCATTATCCGCTCTACAACCACTTCTGGTTCGTACATCAGTCTGTCCAGACTAAGTATGAGAATACGTAGGTAAACGATCATGGTAGAACTCATAGAGGTAATTAAGTACACATTCTGTTCCTATAAGTGTTTAGAATCACATATGATGTTAATAACCTAACCGGTTTTTCAAACAAACTCAAAAATATATTTGAGAATACTTTTTGACCTCACTTGTGAAACCGTTTGGGGCACGTATGTAATAGAAGTCTTAGTAGGGGATTATCAAGTGGGATGGGACTTGGTAGATCCACAAGCGGTTGACCCGTGGTTTTAGGATCGAGTGAGGGTGGACGTCTGTCCACGTTTATGAAGAAGGGGTGGACACTACTTATAGTCCACTGTAGATAGGTTGAGACGTGTGTGAATACGTCTTGTCGTTTTACATTCTCGGACCTAAACCTCAGTCTACCTAAACCGTACCGGTTTTTGTTTTTTCGTGGTCTCTAACGATCAATCAAAGACTCTGGGTCTCGTTTACTTTTGCGTCTCGGGAACAAGTTGTGAATAATTCTGAAAATTCTACCACTGTTTCCCTGTAATTCGTGTGTGTAAACAATCAGAGAGTCAACACAGGTAGAGAAACGTTAGGGTACCTGACATATCGGGTAGTCTGAGGAGACATGTACCTTAAGAGGTCCTTTCTTATGACCTCACCCGACGGTAAAGGAAGAGGTGTCTTAGTAGGGTTGGGTCCTTAGCTTGGACTCAAAGAACGTAACGTCCGTCTAAGAAATGACCGACTCGGTGATACTCCATGAAGATTTATGACCTGTTGAAGTACGGGTACTTTGGTCGAGATTATTCGAGTTGAGGATTGTTTCACAACCTATTTGTCGACCGAAAATCGTTTTCAAATGACTAAATGATTAAATTTTGTATTCTGTGCAAACAGAGGAAAACTCCACTCTAGAAGTAGTGGGAGATCCGGAAAACCAGACCTAAGAGACGTATGATTCGGAGACAAAGAAAAGAAGTAAATCGCTACATAGATATCCTAAGTTTTGATCTTGGTTGGATCTTCGTTTTGATTTGACAGTATTAATAAAAAGTACAGTCATGTAACCAAATCTTTACAAAGTAAAGTTGTTTAGTGACATTATTCTCTGCAGAAGGTCTACTACGACTTAACTGTAAGAATTGAAAAGTCTGAATCCAAGTGGGATAAGATCCCGTTTGTTAAGATTATTCAAGATAAAGTAAGAGACGGTTTCTCATAACTAAATAAAGTGACTCAGTGACGGGGGTGGGACTTTGGGAAACCCAAATACTGTCAACGTCGACTACTCAATTCTACAAACAAATTTTACAACGGAGTCCCTTAGTAAAATAATTTACGATCTCAAGGGTAAAGATGGTGTGTAAAAGTTTCGAAAGAATAAGAAGGTACGTATTCTAGGTAGATCAAAGGAAGAAAATTTAGTACTAAGTTTCTGATCTCTCTTTTTAGATTATGTATTTCGTCTACGTATGATTCGGTAAAAGAGACAAAAGGAATCGACAAACGAGAAGGAACCTTCTGTCTCATAAATTTTTCAGAAAAACCAAAATTAAGTAAAGACTAGAGATACAAAAGTGAATGACTATCTTCATCTAACCGTATGCAGTAACTACTATTGTCTGTGTCGGTTGAAAAAAAGTGAAAGTCACAAATACCAACTATTAAGATTCAACGGTACCTGTACAAAGTAACCGATCAAACATGTATAAAAAGTACTCCAAACCACAAACGTCCTTTACGATAGGTAGAAGGGCCCGTGGACACATGGTCTCGAGTAGTCTAGGTAGTAAATCAAGTCGGTAGACCTCTACCTGATACTACCTCCGTCTTTCGTCTGTTCTTCTGTGCACACCTAATATTCTCGTCGTCGTGGTAAATTCCAGGTCTCAAATTCTGATCCACAGTCGATCTCAGGAGACTTGAAGTCCAATCTTTTGGGTCGAGGACACACACACACACACACATGCACACACACACACACATGAATCAGCACAGGTTGAGAAACGTTAGGACACCTGACATCGGGTGGTCCGAGGAGACAGGTGCCCTAAAAGGTCCGTTCTTAGGACCTTACCCAACGGGAAAGGAAGAGGTCCCAAAGAAGGACTGGGTCCCTGCCTCGGCCACAGAGAACGCAGAGGACGTATCCGTCTGTCTAACAAATGGTGACCGCGGTGGACCTTTCCGGGTCTTTTGGGTTGAGTTTCTTCGAAATTAGTACTTCCTTTACATGACGTAGAGTTTTGACTCTTTAGATCCCCCTGCCTTTCGAAGTTCCCTTCGAATTAAGTCACTGAGTCGTTACAGTGGACCTCCGTCTCAGGAGGCAACAGACGAGATGGAAGACAGTCAGTGGAGTGTACGCCCGCTGGGACCTAACGTTCTACCGACGGTGGTATTGACTTCGCCTGATGAAGGAACGAACACTGGTCGTCCTCTCTCAAAATAAGTTAACGAAGACCTCAGTTAGTCGAACACAATGGTCCCAGTAAGTCGTTTCCAGGGGAGTGTAGAGAAACAGAGTATCGCCCAGACACGGATAGGGACACTGAACGAAACACCGGATCCCGACCTCACACGACCGACCAAGAGTAGTCAGCCCTGGGTGGGGACATCGGACTTCTAAGTGCTGGGGTTCGACGGGACAGAACATAAGGTCCCATGACAATCACTGTCTTCCCTGCCTCGTCTCTTCTCCACTAGTACTAGAGATCAAAGAGAAACCTATGTTTCTTTACTTACTTAAATCCTCGTACCCAATTTTAAAATAATCTAGGTACTAAGAGATAAAAAAGGAAGAGGTAAAAATCGTTCCGTCGACCTGTAACTCGTAATCTACAACATTAAAAATTAAAAGAGTCCTTTATCAAATAAAATACCTATTTCATTCAATTTAGGTTATGATTTTGGTAGGTATAAATTAGAAATGACGTGTCGTGTTTATACCCGTTACATATCCCTATACTTTGGTCTCACTGTATCTTTCCCTGAGTAAGTGGAGGCAAATGAAGAGAGTCTTTTCCTAATTGAGGGGTCTTTCGAATAAAGACCTCACTCTCAAGTAGATTTCATAAGGAAGAGAAGGTTGATTCTTTACGTGAATTTCATTAGTTTAACAATTACATAAGAAAAGCGATATATAATTCCTGAAGTGATTCCGATGATATTACGTTTTATAACACGGTCACAAATACCCTACATAGTCAAAAGGAAACACGATCTGAAAAATTTTTAAAAATAATCGAAAGATAATACTCTTAAAAGTTAGTATGGGTTTTTATGTATCTTACCACATAATACTGGAGGGTAAAAGAACAACAGGGTAAAGTTCTTAATAGATGTATACCAGTTAAAAGAAAAAATTAGAGATGGTGGGACCAAGGAAGAGTGAGGTGGAGGGACTTAGGGACGTCTAAATAAAAGTTTGATTAGAATATGTAATACAGTGACACAGTAATCAAAATTTAATAAATAAATAAATAAAAACCGACACGTTCCAGAAGTGACGACACGTCTGTAAAGAGATCAATACCTTTCACACCCGATGGGAGATCAACACCACGAACCCAAAGAGTAACCACACCGAAGAGGACGACGACTCGTGTCTGAGTTATCAACACCGTGTTTCCGAATCGACGAGTTACCCTACACCCTAGGAGGGGTTAGTCCCTAGCTTGGGTACACAGGACTTGACTGTCCACCTGAGAGATAGTGACTTGGTGGTCCCTTCGGGTCACATAGAAATGTATAAGTACATACGAAGAGATCCTTTATATGTTTGAGTAAAATTTTTATATTGGTTTTATGGTTGGAGGATTGATTTTTTTCTTTCAAAGAAAATTACTAAGGAATTAGATTAGGTGTTAGTCATAAGGTTCAAACAGTCTCCATAGAAAATTTCATCGAGATAAGGGATACGAACTAAACTATCAGAACAAGCCTCTCTACTCTTCATGTATGTACCTTCCTAATCTCTTCAATGTTGTATCAGTTCGTGAGCTACCAAACGAGGGTCGGACTGACGAGACGACGACGACGACTCAGTGAAGTCGGTACAGGCTGAGAGACACTGGGATACTTGACGTCGGACGGTCCGAGGAGACAGGTATCCTAAGAGATCCGTTCCCATGGTCTCATCCAACAGTACGGGAGGAGGTCCCCTAGAAGGGTTAGGTTCCTAACTTGGGTCCATAGGACGTAAAGTCCGTCTAAGAAATGGTGACGGACCTCGTGTCCCCTCGGGGGAACTGACGAGATCCTTCAGTCTTTTCCGGATCGACCAATTTCTTAACGTTAACCTTTTTTACAGTCCAGGGTAATGTCACTCTCCTCTGAGACTTTCGTAACGTCTTAGAATTAAAAGAAGTTCCGGCCCCTGTCTTAAATTCTGTTAGTCCGACTTTTACTCTTAGTCACACGTCACACACCTCGTCTCACCTCTCACTAGACTACACAGACTACCGCACTCCTCGGTAGTACCAGGAATGTAAACGTAGTCACCTAATCGGAAATAGACACTCCACGGTGTATTTCACGTCTCTTCGTTCTTCCCTTTTAATTTACGAAAGTTCTACAAACCACTGACCGGTAGACCAACCTCCAAATCGAGGTAATGAATGGTCGTTACACTGGAATCTGTTTGTCGAAATGTTGAGACTTTTGAGTAAAAAGAATAGACAATTCACCATAGTGTTTAAGAACGAGAAGATAGAGTACTTCTAAAAACTTTCTAGATAGTTCTCTTACAGTAATTAGGAAACAATTCTTAGGTGGACGGTTCGTCCTCTACACCTAAGTCAGGGACCCAGTCTTTCTAGGGGACCTCTTCCTTTACCGTTGAGTGAGATCATAAGAACGGACTTCTTAGGGTACGTCTCTCTTCGGACCGTCCGATGTGGGGTACCTCAGAGTTTCTCAGTTTGTGCTGAATGCCTGATTTGTTGTTGTTTAAACGTTTCGTGTGTTCAACAAATTATAGTCTCATCGTGAAATATCTACGTTTCATGACGGTCTAAGTAGAGGAACAAAAAACAGAAACATATTTTACTTCATCTAGAGTAATAGGGTTAAAGGTTTACTCTTTTGAGTCCGGAGTTCGATAACCGGTAACCTTGTGTGTTCAACTTGACTTTCCATAACAATAATAATAAGGATATAATAAATTTTCAGATCTCGTTCGTTCTACGACTGAATATAGAGACGTACCATAAATTCTGAAAGATGTCACCTTCTCACATTATTCAGTATTTTATGGGTGTACTTTCAGGGTAAACAAATTTGAAGGATTACATCCTCGATATTCACCGATAATCACTTTTACTTAGGGTTCAAGAGTATGACTCTAGAAGAGATGAACTCTATTATAAAACCCATCAAAGATATCACTATCTTTTCTATCTTCCTTATTTCTTTTCTTGAAGTTCCTTAAGTATTATTGATGTCAGAGAGTGAAAAAACAGATTCCTGTCTGGTCTACTCTTCATGTTTATTTACATTACCTTTATCTTATAAAAAATTTTTTAATTAATCCCTAAGGACCCATACCTTACTTTGAATCTTAAAAAATTTTAATATGTGTCACCGTAAATTACTACTGATAAAGATTCTGTTTATCCTGAGTTGTTAAATTTATTCGATTGTAGTGAGAGTAAGACAAGAGGTTTTAATATAGGTACTTAGAGAAAACTAGAACGATGCATACGATGACACGATGTCTCGATCGTAAGTAGTGATAAGAAATGTTTTGATTTGGGGTAGATAGACGTAGTATTGTTATCAAAGAGAAGGGGTTTAATATACATTCTACTCTTATTACCCTAGGACTATGTCCCTCTATTATCGATGAACGAACTAGTTTAGTAGAAAATAAGAATAAAAGGAAGGTGTCCCATATTAACTGGAGAGTTTTCATTTAAATGTTTATGTATAAAATACAGATACTTATATAAGTGTACATAGTTTCTCGAAAGTCCTCCTTTTATAAAGTATATACGGGTTCATATTCGAAATTTTCCATCCCGCACAATTTACAGAAGATGATTAACTAAGAACCGATAAAACATGGGATTCTGGATGTACTCGTTTTAACTACATTTACACTGTGGACGGACACCTATTACCCCAGGGACGGACTGAGTACCGTGCCCTATTACCTCCTTGGGAACCACTGTCAGAAGGGTTCGGGTTGAACCACTAAAGTGTGAAGTATTACGCTCTCATAATGAAATTTTACGTAATTTGAAGATTTCTATCGTTTATCGGAAAACCTATTACGTAAAATTTATCTGAGACTTAAGTCTTAAGAAATTTTACAAGTAAAAACACCCTGTAGTATTATCGAAAACATTACATAACGTGGGACAACCATACAGGATGAGGAAAAAAGGACCCGAAGCGGAGGAAGTCTTCTTTAGTCGTGACAGCAACGTTCGGACATACACAACGATAGACTCCGACCGAAGGCATTATCAGGACAAAGAGTAGGAAAAAGTAAAAATCTTCAGTAGAGGGACAGTCACCTTGACTAACCCATAACAAATTATCCCTCTCCCGAATATTTATCGAAAGGACGGATTTTTAACTTGTATCTCTAAAGTTTAGTCGCGGGAGGGGGCATATGTGCTATCGATAGACAAAACATTAGAAAAAACAATCTCTTCTACCGTCATATAAGACTGTATTTAGTAGTGAGTATAATTATGTTATGTATAAAATTAGAGGTACCTTCGTAATTTGACGTCATGTGAACACAGTTTCTTGTGACTGTAGATTTCCTGTCTATTATTTATAAACTTCGACTTTTGTCAAGCTTGAAAAGTAATTTATACATAAACCAAGTTTACGTAATTATAAGACATTGTTAAAATTTTCGAATTAATACTTAATAGATGTTGCTAGTTTCAATAAAACCATTTCAACTAGAGAGTCAAAGTTCACGATTTACCTTATTTTACTCGTTCTTGAATTACTAATTATTTAATTTATTAGTAGTTAAACTTCTAATGGTAGATGACTCATTTAAATCTGAAGTAGAGAAATAGTTCTCAAAACATCTGATCATGAGATGAAAAAGGGGGTAAATACATAGTCGGTCGGTTTATATTTTGTACAGACCAATTATCACAATTCCTTCAAACTTGAGAAGTTTAAACCGAGTAAATTAAAGACTGTTAAATACCGGTTTTTATGAAATTTTATTTCTTACTCTTATAAATCTTTCAAAGAGACGAACAAAAATCTTCTTTCGACACGAATATATCAGTATTGTCACATCCCCCACTTTTCTCCCTTCTTTGTAATGCCTGTTTAACCCCTGAAGGAGAATAAATGAAAAAGTCAACAGGAAAGGAAAGGAGGTACTTTCAAGACTAAAATGAAATCGACTTTCTGACCGATTATTCCCCTTTCTTCTCAGAAGTTTTCGAGTAAAAAGGTGAGATGGAATTACAAAGTTACCACTAAATAATTTCTAATTTACCACCCTTTAATATTTATGAGGTAAAGTTGAGTATTCTTAATTTGTATTCACGAAAATTTGTAACAGAAATAGAAAGTTCGATATTATATCACCCTTCTTACTATTTATTGTACCCTATCTCTTAACTCTTTATTTCCTACATACCGTCTTCCCATCCTTACAAGACCGGACCGTTTACACCCCCGTCCCCTTCCCACAAAGTCCGTCGTCCTTCTCGTATATGTGTCCGTGTCTCTATACTCCTCTGACCCTACTAAAATTTTTGGCCATTGAGTTCCATTGAGTTCGAACAGTTTTCACTTTAACGACGACACTCCTTCTGTCCTCCTACCACCACCGTCTTCGTGGAACCAGTCTAGACTTCCCGAAGCATTTGACGTCTCAAGACGTCTCAAGACATAGGACGCAGAGTAGCTGTCATCTCTCGGTAAGTTCTCAAACTCCTTCCCCCACAGATTTTAATTGTGACAACGACTAGTTCAGAACTCGCGAATAATAAAATGAGAGTCAATAAGAGATAAGGTTTTGGTAAAACGAAGAAGAGTGATACGACGACGACGACGACGACGTAGCGAAGTCAGCACAGACTGAGACACACTGGGGTATCTACCGTCGGGTGGTCCGAGGGGGCAGGGACCCTAAGAGGTCCGTTCTTGCGACCTCACCCAACGGTAAAGGAAGAGGTCACGTACTTTCACCTTCACTTCAGCGAGTCAGCGCAGACTGGGAGTCGCCGGGGTACCTGAGGTCGGAAGGTCTGAGGAGGCAGGAACCCTCAAAGGTCCGTTCTCATGACCTCACCCCACGGTAACGGAAGAGCCAGAAGAGTGATGTCTTGTCGAAATTTTTTTTTAAACGGAAATACAATTTACACGTATTCGATAACAGTTTAGGATTCTCGTTGAACACTCCATCCACAATAATAGAGACAAAAAGAATTCTATCAGTCAGTAATTCTTTACTAAACTGGTTCTGTCGAGTCGAACATTCCCCGTCCCGGTTGTAACCGTGGACCGAGAGGGACCGAGGTTTGGGCCACGAGAAAAGGTCACGTGCTGTTACAGTGAAACCGTAAGGTACTTACGAGTGACACGGAAGAGACACGGTCGAAGACCCATTCCCACGTAGAAGACCGGAGAACGACGACACGACGACGATTCAGTGTATCTCCAAGGTAAAGGGACAGAGACCCAGTCGTACGGGACCCTGTCCACACGACCAGAACTCGTGTCCTCTTGTGTCGACCCCTTTAGACAGACCCGACCCCCACCTCACCTCGGGTCTCGACTTTGTTTGACATAAGGGGTTTATCGAACAAAGATTATGATGGTTCATCACCATTCAAGATCGTACAAGACCTGGATTAACTATTCATTTAGAAACCCCTGATCTCGTTGTAAAACTGAGAGTACCCGGGACTCGTGAAAACAGAAATGCCAGGGAAAGGAGGTAATTTTCTTATATATGTATAAAATATATATATATATATATATATATGTGTGTGTGTGCATATATTAATATAAAATGTTGACGTAACCTCATTTTTACGTATATTAGACATACACACAATCAGTGAGTCAGCACAGGTTGAGAAACGTCGGGGTACCTGACATCGGGTTGTCCGAAGAGGTGCATTAAGAAGTCCGTCCTTATGGTCGCACCCATGGGTAAGGGAAGAGGTCCCCTACAAGGACTGGGTCCTTACCTTGGGCCCAGAGGACGTACCGTCCGTCTAAGAAATGGTAGACTAGTGTTCCCTTCGTATATTAGATCCATCCTAAGTAATAATTCTACGAATAAAAAAGGAAGCCTAAAATTTTCCTTAATTTTTACAACTTAAAGACGCCCAAGGATTGTCATCCCACCCTGGACCCACGGTACCCATTCAACTGGGAGGACTTCTGACCTCACAATCGATGTACAGATGTACCATTCTCTTATGTTTCAATCATAGTGGTTCACAGGTTTTAATCACATTGGTTTCTATCTTCGACCTAGTGTCATTGGAGGTAGGTACCCTGGTAGAGGTATTCTCCGAGTCTGTCCATTGTCGGCGGAGGGTCGTCGAACGGAGTCCTAAATACCTCTCTTGTTAGAGGGTCTTACAAATTCCTTCTCCTCGGGTTACCTGTTTCCGTCGGACAAGAGAATTTTCTTTTTTTTTTCAGCATGAAGTGACTTAGTATGATGTGTCACTAAACCCCCGATAACGGTTTGTCTATGTCTTTCCCTTGAGACGAGTTACAATACACCGTCGGACCTACTCCCCGTCCAAACTCTCTCTCTTACCTATGTACATATGCATACTCACTCAGGGAAGTGACAAGTGGACTTTAATAGTGTAGCAATTAGTCGATATGAGGTCATATCTTATTTTTCAATTTTCTTCTCGGAAGGCATTCTTGTTAATAACTCTTATAGTATGATTGTTTCAAGTTTTTTTCACTTGTTTATGGTGAAATCTTTTTAATGAGTGTACATGTTGTAGGGTTCAAGATACAATCCGGAAATCCTTTTACTTTCACAATCAGCACAGACTGAGAAACGTTGGGATAACTGACACCGTACGGTCCGAGGAGTAAGGTACTTCAAGAGGTCCGTTCTTATCACCTCAGTCATCGGTAAGGAAAGAAGTCCCCTAGAAGAGCTGGGTCCCTAGTTTGGGTCCAGAGGACACAACGTCCGTCTAAAGAAATAGTCGACTCGGTGGTAACCGGGAATCCTACACCATCGTTTAGGTTATCTGTCACTACGACGGGAGGGGAACGGGGGTCCCGAACGTGAGATGGTCCTTTTAGTCTGAAGTCACTTTAGTGATGTGTTAATTCAGTATCAACACGAAAGTACTTTTGAGTTGGTTCAAAGGTACGCACGAGTCAACGAAGTAAGCACAGGGTGAGAAACGCTGGGATACCTGACATCGGGAGGTCCGAGGGGACAGGTATCCTAAGAGGTCCGTTCTTATGACCTCACCCAACGATACGGGAGGAGGTCCCCTAGAAGGGTTGGGTCCCTAGCTTGGGTACCGTAGAGGACACAAAAGACGTACCGTCCGTCTAAGAAATGGTGACTCGGTGGATCCTTCGGGAGTTGGTTTAAATCGAAAAATGTTTGTATAAGTGGAGTCCTACCCTTCGTTGAAAGTATTAGACTGAAAATTTTCTTTTCGTTATTGAATGTTATTTATTGACAGAAAGAACCACGGTACCGTCAGTAAAAGGTATAGAACAAACAGTACATTACTTTAAAGATCCTTACTTTATGGAGTCGGAGGCTTTTACTCCGGTCCTACTCTAATGTCCCGTTAGACCTGTCTTTCTCCGTCCGTTTCTCGACCTTTATGAAATTCTATGAGACGTGGAGGTTTTACGACAGTGACTTTAAAGTTAGTGAGTACTTTATGGTCTACACGATGAATCTTTTGGACTTTCGATGTGTGCGTTACCTCTTTCTATTATGACTTTAAAACCTTATGGTCTTGACCTACCCATCCCAACCCCACCCGCACCCCCCAACGAGAATCTATAGTTTTACTATCAGTGACATTTTTATGTTTTGTTTTTGTTGTTTTTTTACTATCAATAACACTTAGACTACTGATGAACTGTACTCCCGTTCTTTTATATACCTTGGGGTATGTCTGTCTACGTTTGTCCTATCTCTATACTGACTGAGAAGACTTTGGTCAACCTTTCCTTTTAAACTTTCTGAAATGTACTTCCTTTCTGAACGGGTATCCCTCGGTCGATAACCCTCTCCACCAGTCAACCTGTCTTTCAGGACCAGAAACTTAGGATAAGTGCGAGAGACCTCTGGGTCTCCCGTGAAGACCGTCCAGTGCACCAACCTTTTCTGACGACACGACTCGGGTGAAACTACAACGACCTCTGAGGACAAACTCGTAGAAGGACGTAAGCGTCAAGGTCTCTTTTACTTTTTGACGTGAAAACGAAGTCTCTAACTTAACTTACTCTTCACTTCTGAACTGCAACCCGTCCGCTCTGGAGACCCCTATTTGAAAGTATCAGCGTCGAAGTTCAATAAAACACCGTGTCTCAACTACTTTTTCTCGAAAGGAAACCGTGAGGATGAGAACCTCCGTCCTCTTTTCTTACGATTAAAGAAGTTTGGGTCCAAAGACGGGGGTCCTTTATTACTCACGTGACTTTCTTTTGTGTCAGTGTACTAAACGTTGGTCTTTCACCATTGTATGTTCGTTACCGTTGTCATCAATAAGGTTAGGATCGGAGGGAAAGGTCCCGTTCCTTATCACCTGGACCCTGAAGGGACTACCACGGTCACCAATTTTGAGGTGTGACGGTTGCGTCCCCCACTCCCAAGTTAGGGACTAGCCCGTGGATTCTAGGGTGTACGCTGTACCGTGTTGGTTTTTTTTTCTCTTATTATCTGAATTTTGTTGGATAAAAGGAACCTACCTTTAGTTTGGGAGTATGAACTACTGGAAGTGGTAGGCAAAGTAACTTTACCGGGGTACAATTGAACCCGAGAGCCTTAAATAAGTACGGTCATTTAGTCGGAGACTTCTTACGGCCTCCCTGACTCGACCATCCCGACTCACTACCCAGACCTTCCACCGACGACCGACAGACCGTCGGAGTCTGGGCTCACCGACCGGTAACCCCTCTCTAAGACTAACACTGGCTATGACCCTCTCACTAATTTAGACAAACCTTTCAATCGATCTTCTGTCTCTTTAACTTTTCCCTTACATCGATTGAGGAAATCCCGTGACTGAAAAGGGGTGTTCACAATTGAGAAACGATAGAAGTTTACGACTGACCTTTAAAGTACAAAAGTCTCCATATACGACTGAATTCCCGAAGGGTCCACCGTGATCACCATTTCTTGGACTGACGGTCACGTTCTCTGGATTCCCTACGCCTAAACTAGGGACCGAGCCCTTCTAGGGGACCTCTTCTCGTACCGTTGGGTGAGGTCATAAGAACGGACCTCTTAGGGTATCTCCCCTCGGACCGCCCGAGATCGGGTATCCCAGCAGGTCTGAACCTGTGGTGACCTGTGTGTGTGTATGATTGAACTTGGACCGTCTTCTACGGTCAAATTCTTAATGGTTTTACCCCTGAAGGGCCGTCGACTTACCAATCTTGAGACTCTAAGGTGACGTCCCTTTTACTCAGGCTAGGGACCAACCTCTCGATTCTAGGGTGTACGACGTGTCGTGGCGGTTTTATTTATGTATTTTTATTTTATACAAGGACTCAAGAAACTTTTTTTCCTTTTCTTAATGGTTTTACAAACGAATTCATCTTCTTACCTTCACTCTAGTGCTCAACAAATTGTAACTTAAACACCTCAATGTAACATTGTTGAGAGGACACTGACGTAAACTTGGTAGTGTAAATTACACCCGGTGACCTGTTTCTGGGACTCTCATCTTTAAACCCTTCTTACCCTGAATGGGTGTATCAGAGATCCTAACACAGTAAAAAGAGATGAATAACATACAGGTCTCGAGTTTCTTTGTACATGTCCTACAAGAATTACAACTCTGACACAACTCATCCTTTAACCGAGAGACAAAGGACATAATAAGGGATCCCTTTTACCCACACGGTAAAATTAAATCGATTTACACTAAAATTACAAAGACTAAGAAAGGTGGACCCGTACCAACTCTACCTCCTCCGGTTTTGTAGGTGGAAGGGTTGTAGGGACCAGGATATCTTTCCGGTAACCGGAGGTAGTCCTGGACTACATGACCAAGGTAATAAGTAACAGATCTATTTATTCATTCTGACCAAAAAGAGTCGTGAGGTCGTCTAACTGGGGGATATGTGGGTAACTTCTGTGTCGGTTCTATCGTATCTAAAGTCTAGATGGAGAATAAAATACGAAAACAGTAGAAAAGTGGAAACAAAACACTTATAAGAGTTTAATTTGTCCTCTGAGACACCCTTAATCCTTTCGACAATGTGAAAATGATACTCTTGTGGACCTCTCTCATCCCACGTATCCTCTTCGTCGAATAATTCACGAAGTCATGTTCATTCTTTTGATTAAACAGTGTGACGTTCTGTAAGTTTTCTTGTTTACGAAGGATCTAATTTTACGATTCCTTCGATTGGGTCCCCCTTTACCTTTTAAGGTTCCATATAAGTACTATCCCCTACGGACTCAAATTTTTTTTTCCTAAAACGATCCCCCATTTTGGTTCTCTGACGTAAACTCAACAATGGTCGGACTTAAGGACCTTCGGGATCAAATAGCAAAGTCTAAAGGATTGTAGAAAGTATCGTACATCTTGCCTCGTCCACGAGTCTTGCACAAACGGTTCGATGTCTAATCGCACTTTTCGTGTAGGTGTACGAAACCACTAGCAGGTACACGAAGAACTAGGGGTTTACTGTCTTCAGACCCCCCTTCTTTGGGGATGTAGTCGGGTTTGTCCTTTTTGGTATCTCTGACGTTTCAGGATACCTTCTTTGAGGTATACCTTTCCCATAAATAGGTGGTGTACTCTCGTTTCAGGTATTTACTAAAACAGTCACCATTTTTACACTGAAGTCACCTGTGAGAACCAAACAAAACGTTAGATCCTCCGGCCCAGTTAATCCATTTACCAAACCTTTCTAACTCGGTAACGAAGATGTGGGGGGTGGGTTTTGACGTGTGTGTACGAGTAGAGTCGACGTTCGACGGGACCTCGTGTTTCCCATTACTATTATTTCTGAAAACAATCTGAACTCAAAATACCCTAGAAATATTAGTTTAAATACACTACTTCCATCGGTGGTCTTCTGTTTACTTTCTTCAACTCGACAATGACTTTAGAAAAAGGGATTATTTCTACCGATAGAGTCTCTGAGGTAAACAACGTATCTCTCTACTCATCCCTCTAATGGAGGTGTCGTGTATAATTAAGTAGAGTGGTTGCTAGTATAAGAGACACAATGCGTTAAGGAAATAGAAATTTTAGAAAAATTCTTATACGGTAAAAGTACGTTACAATGGTAACGTTTTACGAAAGTCTATGAGTTTCCGTGTCTAGTCCTTTAACCGGGTGCACGGTTTAGGATGGGTGACGAACAAAAAAATTTATTTCAAAATAACTTTGTGTCGGTACGAATAAGTAAACGTACAACAGATACCGACGGAAGTGTGAAGTTGTCGTCTCAACTCAGTAACGTTATTTCTGGTACACCGGGTGTTTTGACTCTTTTTAATGAGACTTAGAAATGTCATTTTCAAGCCGTTCGGGTCGAGATTGATTTCTCAGAGGTCAAATCCCTGACTTGTTTACTCCAGTAAACAAGTGAAAAATGTATTTACTGGTTTAATGTACGTAAAGGTCCGGAGAATTGTCACATTTTATTTAGGTACCTATACACACACACATATATATATATATATATGTGTGTGTGTGTGTGTGTATGTATATATGTATGTCTCTAGAATTACTCCCGTGTTGAGTACCGTATAGGTTCGTTTTTCCTAATCCAACCTAGTTCAAACCTATCGGTAGTGGTCACTGAAAAGGACCCGTCCCAAGACTATCGTCGACAGTCGAACTTATATAGATATTCCTCGTGGGTACTAACGGCTCGTCAGCAATCCTTCCTCTCATTCGGTACTAATTGGTTGTTGCTCGGTACAACTGGTCTTTTTGTTTAAGACCCTACAATAGTTGAAAACTTTATCGACTGAGTTAAAACCGACCAATTAGTCGTCAACCTAGTGAGACAAACCACATGGGTGTATAAATTTCCTACTCTGAGTTCACTTCGAGTACCTTATGTCTCATTGGTTCAAATTCACCCCTGGACTTCGGTACGATATTCTTCTACTGTGTTTTTTTAACTGGGTCTTTTCTCTTCTAAGTCCTCACATGTTTTCGATACAAGTTCACAGATTCCTTAAGACACAATTCACGTCGAGAAACCATCTTAAGTCTGGTTCCTCTTCTTGCAAAACACCAATCTCACACATTTCTACCTCCACCACCAGATTCCTCCTTAACTCCTACAACACGTCCACTAAGTTCATGTTATAGTCACATCACCAATCTAATTACTGAAGATTCTAAGGAAGTTTGAGATTTTACAAAGTCAAATACTATTTCGACTAGGGTTTTCCTGAGAAGTGTTCCCACAAAACTCGACGAAGTAGGGTTCGGGAACATTATATTTCCTCTCCATCATTAAGAGGTCAAAATCTTTATAGTTATAAACTCCAAAGTCACTCATGGGTTCAAGTGTACACAATCGGGGTTGGTAAAGTTCGACCCCGAGACTTTTATAGTAGTCTAAATTAGACAGGATGAGATAGACTTGATTCTATTTTGTAGAGTAAACTAGGACTACTAGTTTATGGGATGAAGATTATAAGCCACAGGACTAAGAATATACGGTTCAACCACCGTTCACCTTCTTTGGTGTCAATTGAGTACATGTGACACAAAAAGGTAAGAAGACAGATATTATTTGTGAGTCACTAAAAAGTAAATAACGTAGTTACGATACTTCTAGCCATCCTTATATTAACGTCTCACGAGTCCTTACGAAATTTCCCTTTTTGGAATTAGAGAGTAATAGGACAACTAATAGTTGATGACGTCATCAGATGAGTTAACTATAGTAGAATGACGAAAAGTAAATACCATTATCTTTTCCAATGATCAAAGTGTACTAAAATCAAGAGACCTTTATTTACTGTGTTTTACTTATTCAGTACGTGATGACATCCAAACGTCTGTCCCGTGTTTAAATGATTTAATACACGATACATTTTCTCCTTCGACCTTTCTTTAGTTAGAAATTGATTCGAACTCACTAGGTATACTATACTAAGATTACATACCAAACCCCCCTCCCCACCCTTTGGAGACACGTTCTCAAGATTATTGGATCAATCTAACCATTAATCCTGTGTCCCTGTTGGTTTTCCCCTTTTTTATTCTAACAACTTGTCGTCGGTTCACTTAAAATCTTATTACTTCTTTATAGTTTATCCCATTTAGTTACCTCAATTTCCTGTGTTTCCCCTTTACTTTTTGTAAGTTTCTATTTAATTACATCTGGGTTCCCAACACGTTCGTTAAATGATATTTATATGATCCTTTTTTCTCTGTCTACATCCACTTATTCCTTCATGTTTTAACCATTTTGGTACAATCTTCATCTTTACCGTAACTTGTGTATCACACCGTTTCGTCTTCAAACCACTTCTTCTTTCTTTTCGGAACTTCTTTTTTATTTCTGTAAGAAAACGTCTACTGTACGACAACTCGTTTTCGAGAACGAGAGTTTAGTACATAATATTATAGAAATATTTAACCTACACTTCATTTAAACCGGTCGGAGTAAAAAGCACTTATCTCTGCTTCAAAGTACATGTCGTATCACTGATATCAATAATTATGAAATAACGTATAAACTTTCACCGATTCTTCATTTAGAATTTTCAAGAGTAGGATTCTTTTTCTTTACACATTGATATACACTGTCACCTACAATGGATCTGAGTGTCGTTAGTAAAACATTATATATGTTTATATTTCAGTAACAATTGGTGGACTTTGATTATACAAAATACAGTTAATGTGGAGTTAATTTTGTTTTAGGGTTCCAAAGTTAAAGAGAACATCAGTGTCTTTTTCTCTCTAAAGAAGGAAAGTTGACGTTGACGCATACCTCTCAAAATCGGTTAGATGGGGAAATTCTCTTTCGTTTAAGTACTAAGGTAAGAAATAAACATTATCTAGAGAATTTTTCCATTTCACACATGTCGAACTAATCGAAAATACGTACTTTTTTTTTTTGGAAGGACATACATATCGATGGAGATTCTAGTTCTATGTCTTGTAAAAGTCCCGAGGACTTTCGAGGGACATCGAAGGGAGACACACATAAGGGGTTTATAATGAATAATCAACCTGAAGATTTTGGTAGTCAATCAGAACGAATAAGACCTTGAAATGTATTTACGTTAAGATATCGTTACACAAATCGAAGAAGGTACGTTGTATCATAGACATTCTAAGTAGGGTACAAGAACAGACATGGACACCAGATAAAGGTCAATAACAACTATCGCTCCCAACCGTTCGAAAAAGATGTCCCCGTTCCATCAAAAATTTTTTCAAAACACCTGTTACACCAGAGACAGAATTCATGAGTTGAGATGGAAAATCGTGTTTTCGTCGGTATCTGATATGTATTTACTCACATTGACCCAAGGTTGTTTCCAACTAATGATCCTAAACCAGGTACCCGGTATAAAAGGCTAAAGACGAGACATTACGAGACAAAATATTTATAGGGTGATAAAGACATAGGAAAAAGAAGAATTATTTGTAAACCTAATAAAGGACAGAACCATTTTATACATGAGTAAAGAGAACCTATAGAGTCTCACCTTAGTGACCTAGTATGTCCAGTACACTACCAATCGAAATTTTTTTTTGTTTTTTTGCTTTTTTTTTGACGGGTTGTCAAGGGGTTTCTCTGACATTGTTAAAGGTGAGAAAGGACACTGCATACTTCACGATCCACTAGGTGAAGGAACGGTCACGAACCATAACAGCCAGAATCAAAAGTAGTGGGACGAGTAACAGACCATTTGAGAGAAAGACCAAAGTCACACTAAACAAACTACTCGATACTGTGACTCGAGGAAGAAAAGACAAACAGTGGGCAAACCTAAGAGGGAAAACACTGAACGGACGAGTCAAGAGTACGGATAAAAAAGTCTACCCGACAAGGAAAATAACAACCAAACGTCCTCAAGACATATATAGGACTTATATTCAGGAAATGTACCTAGCACTTATAGAACAAGGTTAGTTCCAATGTAAGAATTTCGTCAAAATTCGTTAACGAGAGTACTAACTAAAAAAAAGAGTTATTCTGGGAAAGTCAAATAGTCGACTTAGTCGGGACTTACCAACAACTTAGTTAAGTCTATACACTCGTCGTAGAACCCCCAAGTTCTCGGACACCTTCTCTTTCTAGTTAAGACAGAATTCCTGCACCTTAATCTTGGAGAACGGAGTGAAGGAGAGGACTACAATACCACCAGAAGACACGGGGACCTTCCCTCTGTCTCGTGTCTGAAGTCTTTATATTGAAAGTTCCTCCCTTCATCTACTGTGAGTCTCTACATCGTCCTAGTTACAATCCCTGATATGGGTATCTCGTCTCGGGGTGGATTGAGTAGGTGGTAAGGACAAGGGGACGCACCTTGTACCACCTTTGATTACTGGACCTATAACATTAAATGTTGGAAGGAAAGTTTTTCTTCCCGAAAGGATTACCGAGTCTACTATTTCTTAGACGGACGTTACACCCTCTGGGGCCAAGATAGGGACCCAGTTCTTCTAGGGGACCTCTTCCCTTACCGTTGGGTGAGGTCATAAGAACGGACCTCTTAGGGTACCTGTCTCCTCGGACCACCCGATCTCAGGTCCCCCAGTATTTCTCAGTCTGTGGTGACTCGTTGAGTGTGGGAAATTTTTTCTTTGGTCCTGTGGTACTTCGATCAAGACGAGACAGACTTTCTGTGGTACGTCGTTCGGTTTTTAGAACGGGTCTTAAGTCATAAGACACGACGTGTGAGGGAGCAATCGATACGTAAGAGGGAGATAATTCAATAACGGTTTGTTTCCACTAAATAATTCTACTCTTCGTCTGTAATGATTTTGTCCTTCTTTTCGTTTTTTTTTCTTTATTTACAAAGGAGTCTTGGGTGTTTCCTCTTGTCTACAGTCGTCTTCGTCTACATACGAAGAGGCCCCACTTTCTTTCTTATGAATTACATTAGTCTTAGGGCCATTGTATTCATTGGTTCTTTCACCTTATAGATGTCGAGACGTCTTGGGGAAGTCTACTACGACGTGTCGGTATTTTCACGATGGATTTCGTGACGTTTGATGGTTACTGTCTACAAAGGTTTGACCGAAAACTTTCCCTTTATGTTCTTACCTGGTCCAATAAAAGTATTCTTTCCAATCTCAACAGGATAAAAATCTTAATCTTTGGGTATGTCTAAACGGAAATCCTTCTTGAATAGTTAAGTCATAGGATAAGTCGAGTTAGTCGATTTACCGATTACAGACCAGTACTGGGAGCGCACTGTACTACTTACTAAGTAGGGAAGGGTTTAAAGTTATACACTCCCTTGTGTCACATTTAACAAATCCATTTGTAGAAGTCTTTTCACTGACTTACTTTACTGGGTTTAACACAGAAAAAAAAAAAAAAAAAATCATATGTACAAAGTTACGGTAAGAGGGTTTAGTAGGGTGGGAGAGGGAGAGGGAGACTCAGGTTTTCAGGCGATATGTGTAGACACAGAAAAAACGACAGAATGTATGTCCCAGTAGTAACGGTAGAACAAAAAGATTTGACATTTCATCCTAACTGCTTTCTTTTTCCATTTTGAAGACACATAGTCCCCGAAGGGACTATCGAGTCAACCATTTCTTAGACGGACGTTACGTCCTCTGGGGCCGAGCTAAGGACCTAACCCTTCTAGACGATCTCTTCCTTATCCGATGAGTCAGGTCAGAAGAAGCGGAAGGGACCACCGAGTCGTCCATTTCTTAGACGGAAGTTACGTCCTCTGGACCTAAGCTAAGGACCCAACCCTTCTAGAGGACCTCTTCCCTTTCCCATGGGTGAGGTCATAAGACCGGACCTCTTAAGGTACCTGACATACAGGTACCCCAACGTTTCTCAGTTTGTACTGACTCGGTGAAAGTGAAAGGGAAAGACACATAGTTGATGGTTCTATGTCTGTGACCCCTCTTATAAACGTCGTTTATACTGAAACTTTTCGTCCTACGGAGTCATATCTTTCTCGAGGAGACATAACTAAAAGTTTTTTATTTGTGAAATTACGGTAAAAAATCACCTAAATTTGGATATTAACAGTTTCTTTCTTACTTTCAATTAATCGTTTGTAATTTTTACAATTTGGATGGGTCACATCCTTCTTTTCTTTCGACTTCCCTATTTAACAATGGTAAAGTTAATCGTTTCTCAGAAATTTATTCATTATCCGAACCACCGGACTACTGTTTTACTGTTATTTAACGTGTATAACAAACCTGGTGTGTACTCATACTCTGAAAACGTTTCGTTCTTTTTTATAACTATGATACAGGTACAAAATTGTGTCATTAAAGTTGAGAAAGTTAGATGAGATATTTTATTGGTACTTAAGTGTTCTTAAAATTTATTCTATATTAAAAAAATACCGTTGTTATTTATTGTTATTATTTTATTTAGTGTATTGGTTGATCTTTCCGTGGAATTAATAATAGGAGAAAGAGACTTATTTATAAAGAAGAATTGAAATTTTTATGAAAATAAAAGACGGACAGGTCTTAAGGTATACGACGAAAAATCCAAGTGTAGAGGTCCAGAGGAATTAATCAAAGTTTAGGAAAGTTTCCGAACATAGTAGGAGAAAGGTTCAAAAATCCATAAAATGGGAAAGAAGTATAGAGCGTAATACTAAGTTATTATACTCTGTATGTAATACTACTTAAGTAAACTACTTTTCACTACGTTACAATATTTGACACACGTATAGTACTCTTTACTCATACGTATTACAGTTTGTTACGAAAGTTGTTCTCAAAAGTTACAAATACACATGGTTTTTTCTGATTTTCTCTTATGGGATTTTATACGAACTAAGCATAAACTGTATGCCCTGTCACCCGAAACAAAAAGAAAGAAGGAGACTTACAACTTTAGACAGGTATAAAGGAAATTATCCTACGTGAAAAAGATGTTATTTTTAAGTCTAGTAATTTCATTAACGAGAAAAGAAGTTTTTGGGTGATATGGGTGTTAGGAGAAAATTCTATTTTTACCCCAAACCAAAGGAGGGGTCGTAGAGACTCGTCGTCAAGAGTCTCAGGGTGATAAATATAAGTGAGAGAACAAGGTCACGTCGGCCCGAACCGTAAACCACACACCTCGGTCCTATCCACCCGCGTCTACCCTACTACTTAGATCTACCAACCTTCCTTACTCAAGGGGACGGAACGACTCTCTATGGGTGTACGTCGCACAGTCGACCTAAAGTCGATTCGTTATAAGTTAGACGTTTTTTTGAACCGACTTGAGTTAGGGTGAAGATCAACGACGAGTGAAAGGGAAAAGAAGAAGAACTTCGGCTAACGTCGTTTTACGAAGGAACTAGACAGGTTATGACAAGACGAAAAAAAAAAAAAATGAAACAACCTCATGTCAACGAAATGTCATGACACAATCAAAGATAACACGTCGCTTCACTTTATACATATGCATATCGACTAAAGTGAAGCGACATGTTATCTTTGATTGTGTCGTGACATTTCGTTGATGAGGTTGTTTTCATTTTTTTTTTTTGGTCTTTTCATAACCTGTCTAGTTCCTTCGTATTTCCTCATGCAGTTCCGACATAACAGTGGGACGAATAAATTGAATATACTTCTCATGTAGTACTCTTTGCAACCCGACCTTCTTCGTGTTCGACCCTAGTTCTAACGGTCCTCTTTATAATTATTGGAGTCTATACGTCTACTGTGGTGGGAATACCGTCTTTCACTTCTCCTTGATTTTACGGAGAACTACTTTCACTTTTTCCTCTTACTTTTTTGACCGAATTTCGAGTTGTAAGTCTTTTGATTCTAGTACAGTAGACCAGGGTAGTGAAATACCCTTTATCTACCCTTTTGTCACCTTTGTCACAGTCTGAAATAAAAAACCCGAGGTTTTAGTGACGTCTACCACTGACGTCGGCACTTTAACTTTCTGTGAGTGAGGAACCTTCCTTTGAAATACTGGTTAGATCTATCATATAAGTTTTCGTCTCTGTAATGAAACGGTTGTTTCCACACAGATCAGTTCCGATACTAAAATGGTCACCAGTACATACCTACACTCTCGACCTGACACTTCTTTCGACTCGCGGCTTCTTAATTACGAAAACTTGACACCACAACCTCTTCTGAGAACCCTCAGGGAACCTGATGTTCCTCTAGGTTGGTCAGGTAAGATTTCCTGTAGTCAGGACCCACAAGAAACCTTCCTTACTACGATTTCGACTTTGAGGTCATGAAACCGGTGGAGTACGCTTCCCAACTGAGTAACCTTTTCTGAAACTACGGTCCTCCCTAACCCCCGTTCTCCTCTTCCCCTACTGTCTCCTACTCTACCGACCTACCGTAGTGGCTGAGTTACCTACACTCAGACTCACTTGAGGTCCTCAACCACTACCTGTCCCTTCGGACCGCATGACGTTAAGTTCCCCAGCGTTACTCAGTCTGTGTTGACTCGCTGACTTGACATGACTTGACTATGTATATAGGGGAGGACAAACCTGAAGGAAGGGTAAATCCAGTGGTGTCTCGTGACTCATCTCAAGATATGTCATCCAAGAGTAATCAATAGAAATATACATCAATAAAATAGGTATCATAGTTATCACATATATACAGACAGGGTTGGAGGGTTAAGTAGGGTGGTTGGGGAGGTAAAGGGTCTGAGATCGAGACTGGTGGAACAAGACTACCCTCGAAAAGGAACCGTCACTGGGTCCGAGAGGTGACAGGACGGACAGAAACAAGAACTCGAGTCTCTTCAACCAAGATTTCGGTCGGACCGAAGATAGTAAATGTAAAAGGTTTGGTAGAGGGTACGTCACCTTTACAAGGAGTTTTGAGAGGAGGGAAGAGGGTGGTAGCACCAGAAGAACCCATAAGATGACCGAAAATAAAACTCTCTCACTTCGACCTACCCTTTCGTTTTTAGGTTTCCTGTGGTCCGACTCATTACCGGTGTATGCAGGGCTCATCCTCCTCACTTTTGAGGGAGTGAAAGGACTGAGTGTCCAGGAGGACTGGTGGACGAGGACGAGGACGTCACTGAAGGGTCGTGACAAACATATGCACCTCCCAAAAGAAAAAGGGGGGAGTTAAGTACAAAAAGGGACCTGCCACGACTAGAGACTATCTGAAGGTTTTCCAAATTTTTTTTTTTTTTTTCTTCACTATATTTGAGGTTAATGTTGGGTAAACAGTTTTGTTTGTTTTTTTTTAATTAAATTGAAGACAGGGGTTCGAAAGACTGTCCGAAGGAGATTTTTAATGATCGAGACATCTATCGACTCTTTCGTGTTGTCCTCTTTTTAAAACGAAAACTGATGTTAAAAAAAGAACCTCTCATTATCGTACTCCTGTAAGAGAAAAAAGAGATAGAAAAAACTTTTGGAGGATTGTTCCGGTAATAAACCCCCCATTTTATAGACAGAGGGGTTTTCCATGTTCCTCGAAATTAGTTATAGAACATTATTGGAGATTTCCTTTTCTTAGTCTTTTTCTTACACACAAACACACACATATAGACTCTTTCACTTTCTCAATCAACACAGACTGAGGAACACCGGGGTATCTGATATCGGGTGGTTCGAGAAAACAGGTACCTTAAGAGGTCCGTTCTTATGACCTCACCCAACGGTAAGGGAAGAGGTCCCCTAGAAGGACTGTGTCCCCAGTTTGGACCCAGAGGATGTAACGTCCGTCTAAGAAATGACAGACTTGGTGGTCCCTACAGACTTAGTGAAACGACATATGGACTTTGTAGTATTTAGTTGATATGAAGTTAAAAACTTCTTTTGCGAATTTTATTTTTCCTTCTGCACTGATCTTTTATGTCAGTAAAGTGAGTTATCTGTGTTCTTGGGTAGTACGACGATAACCCTAAAGGTGAGTGGAGGTTAGAGGGTGGAGGGGTGGAGGTGGTTTTTTTTTTCTTTTTCTTTTTATGACGGACTAGGGTTCCACGAGTTGTAGGGTTGTTCCTTCCGACCCTACATTTGGTTCACGGTATTACTCCACAGTGTTCTTGGTGACACACGTTCTAAATCATTCCGGTGCACCCCTCTTCCTACACCTCCGACCTCCGGTGACATCCGACTAATCTCCCACCCTGAGACTATCCTCCGTCCATTCCCTCGTCCGTACCACACTCCACCCACTATTTCGAGTCTCCATAACAACCCTCTAAACCCTCTTACCCCCAATATGGGTCTGGTTTGGGTATTGACCGTAACATTTAACAGCAACCAAGGATCCAAGGAGACCACGATTAATACACACTCGTGATTGAGGAATTCTGGATACAAGAAACCAAACTCCGAAGTGGTGGAAAACCCTCGGACGAGAAGACGTGACTATTTCTCCGACAAATCACCACAGGTAAACATAATAAAAACTCTGGGAGGAAGTGTATTGCCGTTGCGTTACGTGGCTCACGTCAGAAACTTCGGCGTTATTTACATCACACAGGAATTCATCTATTACTTTTATCGTTCTTTTTAGTTACTTAATTTGGCGACAAACCTCCGTAGGAGTGGCATAATTTTACATTCTACAGACCTCACTCGACTCTCGTCTCCCTCACTGAAGTGTTTTCTCTATTATGCTATTCACCGGAGGAAGAGGGAATCGTTAGTTACAAATGAACAGGAAGCGTTAAACGAATTAAAAGATCACCCGTATGCAAAGAGAAAGTTTTACCTTATTAGATGACCTTCACTTCAACCAGTTATCCGTTAAGACTCAAGAAAAATTTTTGCAGATCTTTAATCATCCCTGTTCGGGTATGCCATCATATTTACAGGAATGAGATGCTATCGATAGAAGAATTAAGTCTCACTTCCAAAAGGCACACACACACTCTCTCTCTCAGTCACGAAAGTATGTAATCGTGGCACCAAAAGTGGAGACCTTGTAGCCTTAGTGGTCTTTCGAACACCTTTGTGACTACCGACTCGAATGGGGGTCTCAAAGAAGAAGTCATCCAGACTCTGTTCTGGACTCTAGACTGTAAGTATCATCAAGGGTCTACTACATACCTCAACCGATCTTCAAGTAAGGCTAAAAGGTCATTCTATAATACCTTTTTTTGGACTTGCTTGAAAAACCACTTGGGTTGTCTACACCGACTAGACCTTTGGGGTGTGAGACTCTAAGTGACATAATCTCTAGGGAACCTGAGTAGACAGTTTACAGGCGAATGTGTTCCCTGGGTGTTGCGAGACGGGTTGCACGTCCTCTCCTCGGGATTTTGGGACTAATAATACGAGTAGTAACCCCACCCCTAGAATAACTTCCATTATGAACAATGATATACTTCTTAAATAAAAAGTATTTCTCAGTTTTTAAATCTCGATTTCCTGAACTTCGTAATACATTGAATTGGAGAACAGGTTTCTACTTCTGTCACTCCGGGGTTCTCTAATTCACTACACCAATTCCAGAGTGACTACGAACAACCACTGAGGTCCTAGTTTATATAGACGGAGACTTGAAGGTCAGAACCGTGACACGGTGGACCGAAAACATTGAAATTAAGTCAATGTCAAAGTCAAGTCAAGTCAAGTCAGTGAGTCAACACAGGCTGAGAAACGCTGGGGTACTTAGCGTCGTACGGTCCGGAGGGACAGGTAGTGGTAGAGGGCCTCAAGTGAGTTTGAGTACACGTAGCTCAACCACTACGGTAGGTCGGTAGAGTAGGAGACAGCAGGGGAAGAGGAGGACGGGGGTTAGGGAGGGTCGTAGTCTCAGAAAAGATTACTCAGTTGAGAAGCGTACTCCACCGGTCTCATGACCTCGAAGTCGAAGTCGTAGTAAGNGGAGGGACAGGTAGTGGTAGAGGGCCTCAAGTGAGTTTGAGTACACGTAGCTCAACCACTACGGTAGGTCGGTAGAGTAGGAGACAGCAGGGGAAGAGGAGGACGGGGGTTAGGGAGGGTCGTAGTCTCAGAAAAGATTACTCAGTTGAGAAGCGTACTCCACCGGTCTCATGACCTCGAAGTCGAAGTCGTAGTAAGGGAGGTCAAATCCTCTGGAGTCTTTTCTCTGCGCTGACGACCTCAGATAGACGAGAGAGAAACTGCACCAACCCATCCAGTTCATCGACGGTGATGGAGAGTGAATGGTTCTTGGACGATTCAAAGACCGTGGTCTAAAATGCACGTAACTAGGTAACTGAGACATGTCGTCGAGGCTCCTTATTCATTCTAATAGGAGCGAAAGGGCCACACCTTTGACTCCGAGTCTCTACAACGTACCGAATGAGGGGGGTGGGGACGGGGTAGTACGAGACATTTTCACTGACGTCCTGTTTACATTCGACGTTCTAGTGGCTCGGTCCGTCACCTCTGGGTTATCAATCACGGAGGCGGGCGTTTCCCTTGACCGTTCCATACACGAACCCACTACACCCCTGTTCCTTCCTCCACTCCGGGTCTCTTTGGACTGTCCGAGGGTAGCACCTTTGACCCTATGCCGTCCCCCTGAACTACAGGCCTTTTTCCGTCTTCGAGTACTATGACCTTAACCCAATGTTTCCGTGTCCGACTAAACGTCTTTCCGAACCACTCGACTCGAACCAGGTCCTCGACCGGACAACAGGAACCCTCCCAGTTCCGGCCCGTCGACATCTACGTCTCGAAAACGACCCCGGCGTCTGTGCACGGGAACCAGACACGTGAACAGATCTACACGTCCCCTGGTCGAAACGGAGACATTTGTCTTTCAGAATACAGAGACGAAAAAAAGAATTATATATACAAAAAACTCCATATCAACTGAATGTTACGAAGGCTACGTGTTGTTCCACTAAGTCAATATGTATGCGTGTATAAATACGAAGACAAAATTTTGACCTCACTTGAGGTGGTGGTGCGCAAAAGAGTCTCCCCTTCTACCGACCTTTTACACGACCCAAATAACCAAAAGAGTTCTGGTAAGCTGTCCTCGATCTGAAACGAATTTACGGAAGAAGAAAGTGGGTAATATTACAAAATTAGTTGTTATTACTAACGGTGTTAAAAGAATTCGTTTTTAGTATTTACCTTTTATATTCTAGACGAAAAGTGGAAAACAACAGAACAAAATGGATCTAAAAATAAAACGGTCAAGAGTAACCAGTAAAAATTTACACGACTAATTTTTATTAAATCTTGTTATCAGAACCTTCTAAGTCCTGAAGATGAAGTATTCTTGCGGTATCTTCTTCTCTTTCGTTTTATGTCCTCCGTCCAAAGATCAGAGAGACGAAGTCCGTTGTATACATGGAAAGGACTTTCTCTCCGAACCCTGTCTTACTTGTGTGATCTTTGACTCTGTCCGTACAGAGTACGTCACTTAGTGGACGTATTAACCTTAAAATTGAATCGTAAAGACAAAGGTTTCAACTACCCGGGGGGAGGAATGTGTAGTTTAACTAGTTCCGTCCTTAATGGCTAAGTTTAAATACCATCCCGACTCTTTGTCTTTTACCTTACTACTCAGTCTTCCATCTTCCGGTGCATTGAGTTTAAAAAAAGTCGTATCTAATTCGTAAATACTTGAAGTGGTCGTGGAGGCGGTCTTTCCATGAGGAAAATTTTCATTACAATTAATAAATGTGTTCATAACGAAAATTTTATCTCCTGGAATCATAGTAGGAATGTAAAAAATCTAACTAAGTTTAGATTCTTAACTAAAATTACACTTAAATATATACGTTTTTTATAAATAACGTCCAGGCGACACCCTAGACTTTGTGGGTAATAAGTTCCACGACCCCAATGTTGTCACTTGTTTACTTCGATATCAGGTCATTCCTCTCTTTCTGGTTTTTATTCTATTCTTTTGAAATATCTTTTTATATCTGTATACACACACACACACATACGTATGCATACATATATATTTTACGATATTATGTGTATTATTTAATATATATATACATATACATATATATATATATATATATATANTGTTTACTTCGATATCAGGTCATTCCTCTCTTTCTGGTTTTTATTCTATTCTTTTGAAATATCTTTTTATATCTGTATATACACACACACACATACGTATGCATACATATATATTTTACGATATTATGTGTATTATTTAATATATATATATACATATACATATATATATGTATAGAAAACCTCTTTTTTATACCAATTGAATAAACACGGAATGGAACATCATGTCGTATATTTTCAATAGGCACTCAAGGGTCCGGGTCAGAACGGGTCGCAGAGACGTTAAAATACCCCGTACGATGTAAACTACTCGATTTATTGACAATCTGAGTGTGACTCGGGGGTCTGACACACTCATCCCTTTACTATCCGGTCAATTGTCCCAATCTTTATTTGCGTTTAATCAAGAGGTGAGTGGGTCGACGGTGACGAGTGTGAAAGGACGGGACGGGGTAGGGGGACGGTTCCAGAGTCTCTTTTCCTACTGATAGGGTTCACTCAGGTACTGAGTCACTGGATCTTTCCCCTTACACGTCATCCGTACCGGCCTGTGACTCCTACGACCCCTTCCTTCGTCCCGTCACTACATTAACTGTCGCTGAAACTTACGGGGTCGGGAACGACCAAGACGTGGAGAAGGACCTCTGACCCCACTTAGTCTCGTCAGGTCCCAGTGACCTTAGTAGATTTCGAACTGGCGTCTGTACCCGGGGAGAGGAGGACCGACCATAGCAGACAAGACCCGTGGTCTCCTCAAATAATATTATTTTCTGACAGAGGCACCTTAGTTAATCGGGTCGTACGGAGTCTCTAAAGACACTACACTCACCGGCGAAGAAAGTTGGTTTCAAATTTTTACTGTTGTTACTTCGGTAAAGTCAATGTCTCTTAGCTCCCGACACAAGATTTCAAAGGGAACAAGTCTACTCTTCCCTGTTCCCTTGTGGTCACCCACGACACCCCAGAGTGGGTCTGGGGAAGTCACCGATCGCGTGAGAGGGGGTAGGAGGACGAGAGACTCTTTCGGGACGAGTGTTTACGGGGAAGAAGTCTCCTTGGGACACCGTCGGTAAGACAGACCCTCTCCATGAATCGGAACAAGGTGCCGGTCCCCGATTCTGTCCCAGTTCACAGACTGTCCTAGTTCACAGACTGGGCGAGAGAGTAGAACAACAACAACAGGTCAGTGATTCGGGACAGGTCGAGAAGTGCTGGGGTACTGGACGTCGCACGGTCCGAAGGAACAGAAAGTGGTAGAGGGTCTCAAACGAGTCTGAGTACAGGTAACTCAGGTACTACGGTAGGTCGGTAGAGTAGGAGCCAGTAGGGGAAGAGGAGGACGGGGGTTAGGGAGGGTCGTAGTCCCAGAAAAGGTCATTCAGTTGAGAAGTGTACTCCACCGGTTTCATAACCTCAAAGTCGAAGTCGTAGGCAGAGTAGAATTGAACCTGGTTTAGACTCGAGGTCTTGAGGGGGAGCCTACTTCGAGTTTGATCAGAAGTCGACTCCGATTTTGGTGACTTTACACAGACCCTCCCACTCCGTCCCCCGAGGTTCCTAGAGAGCAAGAAATACGGAGTCCTGTTCTTTTTAAGTCACTCTCCATGTCACCATCTATTCTTCACTAAATAATCTTATCCCACGAACACTCCGAATGTTCACCCATCCGCTCTCCCACGGTACGGGACTTTTGAATTACCTGATATCAAAATATTGGTTTCTTCTTACCCCTCTCCCTATTCTGGTAGAAGAAGTAGTAAGAACTCATCCGTAGTGGGAAGGTGGTAGGTAAAGAGGAGGTACACCCCACCTCAAAAGAATAAGGACGTACCAGTTCGACCTTGACAGTACTTTTCTTTCACTTGAACAATCAACGAGTCAACACAGGTCGAAAAACGCTGGGGTACCTGGAATCGGGAGATCCGAAGAAAAAAGTACTTTAAGAGGTCCGTTCTTATGACCTCACCCAACGATGACCGAAGAGGTTCCCTAGAAGGGTTGGGTTCCTAGTTTGGGTCCAGAGGACGTAGCGTCCGTCTAAGAAATGGTCTCGGTGACCTCAAACGAATTAGGATGCGCCAGTTCGGTCTTGACAGTACCATGTCACCTTCCGTGTTCTATTTTTTTTTCCGTCATTGAATATGATTCTTACTACAGTAGAGTCCAACGTCATATTACGGTGGAAAGGGAATATAAAACAAAAATTTCACGGGTCTCTTCGCACAGGACCCTTAGTAATTGAATGACTCGAGCGACTCGTCCTACACCCAGAGTCCGAGGGTAACAAAATAACAAACCCACGTACAGAGTCTAAAGACAACGTATCATAAAAACGATTCGTCCAGACGAACCGAAATACCAATTTGTTTGGACGAAAGGACTCACTAGTAATTGAATTGTCCTAAGAGGGTATGGAAAAAGAAATGAATGTCAGGGGATCACCCTAATTGATAAATTAGTCGATGAAACAGGGAAATGAGACAGGGATGGTTCTGGTGTTGGGACGACTCGTAGAAGGAGAGACGTGCAGGATTTTCGGAAAGGAGGTATATAGTACACATAGGTTAGACACAGAGTTCGAGACGAAGGGTCCTCGGACAGCAATCTGTCCTTGTTTGTACGTAGTAAACGGGTGACAAAGCGGGTCTGGAGACTATCCGTCGTACGTACGAATCGAGAAAAGTAACACTGAACAATAGTCTTGGGGAATCATATTTCCTTCACTCCGAATCTCTCCGGTCGTTCAGAAGGAGGATTAGTGTTAGAGCATCTACTGAGACTTAGATAGGAGAGAGGGAAACGAGGGAAACTAGGACATCAACAAAGAAAGAAAGGATGATCTGCCGCTTTGTTGGCGTGGGGTGCCAAGGACAAGTGGGAACGTTTACACTTACAAGGATTACAAACAACGATTCCGAAGTGGTATATGGTGGGTCTTCGAGACAGGATACTGAAGTAGTTCTCCGGACTAGGGACCATCTTTAAGTCCTGTGACACGGCTGTAGTTGACGGGTCCACTACCGTCTACAAAGGAAATAATAAGGAGCAAAAGACGAACCATTTAGTCGTACACCCGTAGAATTCACACGACTTTTATCAGAGAAAGAAAACATGTTTTACCAGAGTCCTACCTGTCACTTCTCCTTCTCTCTACACTTCAAGTGTGCTCTCGTCTCCCTAGGAACTAGACAAATGACCCCGTCCTCCTCACACGTAAAGGATCACTCCACTGTCGTTGTAACACTACTAGAGTAGACATAAAAGACAACTTTAGTGCCACGACAGGAACACGCACACACGATTCAGTGAAGTCAGCACAGACTGAGAAACGTTGGGATACCTGACATCGGGTGGTCCGAGGAGATAGGTACCATAAGCGGCCCGTTTGTATGACCTCACCCAACGGCACGGAAGGAGGTCCCGTAGAAGGACTGGGTCCCTAACTTGGACGTAGAGAATGTAGAGGACGTAACTGTCCGTCCAAGAAATGGTGATCGTGGTGGACCCTTCGGGTCGTGATAGGGGTTCCCCGTGGCTTACCAGGGTCGTATCTAATATTAACTATCCCTACGAGAGAGAGAGGCAGACAGAGAGAAAGAGGGAGGACAGATCAAGGAATCAATAGTACAACGTCCTACGGATGTAAAAATGTCGAGGGTATTATTGGTCCTATTGGTTAAACCGACTTACCTAGAATCCAGAAGTACGTTGCGTTTTGGTTCTATGTTGACAGATCTCTACCAGACAAAACCTCTTGACCGGGGTACGACCCAACTACTGATGTGACCGGGACGGAGTCAAGATGGGACATGAAATTTGTAATGAACACATGTACCAACGTAAATTTCAGGTAAGAAAGGTGACCTGAGTGGGAGAAAGTCCTCGGGAATTGTCTACGACAGTTCCTTAATAACAGATATTCTTCCGCTCACAGTATTTTTTCTCTTTCCTTAACAAGGTTTCATGTTCTCTGACTCCGTGTACGGAGACTTTATGTTACGTACTGGAATCTGTCCTAGGAAAAACCTCTTTTGCGATATTCCTATAAGGACTCAGCCACCTGTACAATCTTATATCTGTTACCCAATCCATTTTCATGACACAGTCACAATTTAGACCACTCCAACTATGAATATAAACGACCACGTACTCTCGTATAGGAATGAGAATCCTTTATGTGTGACTTCACAATTCTCACTTCGGGTGGTTCACACGTTGAATAAGAGTTTGTTCCATTCAATGTATATAATTGTGTATACATGATTGTACACAACCTCTTCCTTTACCGTTGGGTGAGGTCATAAGAACGGACCCTTTAGGGTACCTGTCTCCTCGGACCACCCGATGTCAGGTACCCCAGTGTTTCTCAGTCTGTCCTTACTCGTACGTGTGTGTGTGATTGCACATGTAAGAGTGAGTGTACATCAGAGTTTATCATAAGAGTTTATCATATTTAACGTGTATACTCATATTTCATAAGTACATATATATCAGTGAGAGTCTATATACTCTCTCTGTTTATCTCTTTCTCCTTCTCTCCTCTTTGTCTCTTGACTATTTTGTTTACTCCGTTTTTTGATTGTTATCTACTAAAACCCATCTCTCATACGTTCACAAGAAACATGGTAAAACGTTAAAAAGACACTCAAACCCTAATAAAGGGTTTCTTTGTTTGTCGTTCCAAAGGGAACACTACGGTGTTCCTTTATTGATTCTGACCTAAAGTCACTGCTGTGTTCTCTTCGTTAGAGGAATAAAACTGTACAACTCATGAGATACCCGAAGGGACCACCGAGTTTGTCACTTCTTAGACGGACGTTACGTCTTCTCGACTCAAGTCAGGGATCCAGTCCTTCTAGGGGACCTCTTTCTTTACCGATGGGTGAGGTCATAAGAACGGACCCCTTAAGGTACCTGTCTTCTCGGACCGTAAAATATTCACTTAACTAGGATCTTTGGATTTACTCCTAACACATACAATTCCTATTTATGTTTAGATATGTTAAGATACTGTTCGACGAACCACAAAAGACCCTCAAACTCGTCGTGGTCTAACGATTCACACCGAGTTCCTAACGTCTGGAAATTTGCTGAACTTGGTCACAGTTCAAAGTCCGACTCCACAACCGGCACACGCCTTGAGTGACTTTATCTCTCGTGTCTCCGAGACGTCTTTCAACCTTACCGTCGGGTTCGACGCTACTTAGTCCTTTCCCCCTACCGGAAACTTTACCGAAAAGACGGGTTACACAATAGCGAACCTTTTTCCAATCTCATCCCTTGTTCTTCGTGGAATTCGAATTTTTTTTCTTTTTCATCTCCGTTCCAACTTCCTTCGGTTTTTTAACTCTGATTAGAAAGGTAAATATATTTAGGTTGGGAGTCCCGGGGTGTGAACGGACGGAGAAGGTAATTACAGACCCCGTCATCTCGAGGGATACCTTTCGAGGAAAAGTCTGAACCTCTACAGTTTAAATCAGAGGTTTCCCTTGACCACTTCCCTTGTTAATCTACCGTTACCTTTCTTGAACCCCAGGTTTAGGTCGATTATTTTTACACTACGAGTACATCTAATTTAAAGGAGCACATACCTTGTGTTCAAACACACGACCTAGTTATACTTTTTTATAGGAAAACATTGAACTAGTCTTCTGTAGATAACTCGTACTCACATTTTGGACAGAGTATAATTATAAAACGAGGTTAGAAGTGGGGAGTGATAAGTCCAAAACTCCAAAAAAATTCTTAACACAAATGTCCCTTTACGGGTGAACTAGTAGTTTAGTATATAAAATCCATCGCAAACGGATCAAGTCGTACGATCCCATAAAATGTCTCTTTAACGAATTTAGGTTACGACTTTCCGTTGGTGAAGTCCCCTCCCCCCTCCGCCTTTATATATATAACAATATTTATATATATATTTATATAACAATATTTATATATATATACAATTGACTATTTGTTCCGGAGGCGGTGTACGATCAGTTAGAAACCCCGTTTATTGTCTTGTTAGATATTTCATATCTCCTATTTTCGTCAGCCTTGAGGTGAGAGACACGACCGCAAAACGGTGGACATTTTGGGACAGAACGATTGTCATGCCACCTTGGCGATTGTCATGCCACCTTGGAGATTGTCGGGTCTCACCCACCGAAGAGTAAAAATATACAGTAGCCTTTCTACCTTACGGTTCTCGTACAGACCCCAGACCCAAATCGTGTTCGAGTCCCCTCTCCCATGGTGTATCAGTTAGTGAAGGGTGTATTCGGTCTGAAAGGGGATTGCTAATTAGTTTCACGGTCCTTTTGTACCCGGACGCAAAACGTAGGGTGCTGTGGGAGTGGCGTCCGCCCGAGTCGAAAACACTACGTCACTATGCAGTTCCACAACACGGACCTACAGGCTGACAGGTATTTCTTGGGCGGAGACGGTAGGACTCTGGGGTCGGCTTTACTAGAGTACCCACCCGGACCCGGTGGGTCCACCGAGTCTGGCATTTCGTAGACGGATGTTACGTCCTCTGGACCCAAGTTAGGGACCCAGCCCTTCTAGAGGACCCCTTCCGTTACCGTTGGGTGAGGTCATAAGAACGGACCTTTTAGGGTACAAGTCTCCTCGGACAATCCGATGTCAGGTACTCCAGCGTTTGTCAGCCTGTCCTGACTCGCTGAAGTGAAAGTGAAAGTGGGACTCTTGGACTGACACGTGGAGTCACGACGGGAGACGACCTCTATGTCGAAAGTACAGTCCCCAATTCCAACTGCACATTCGTAAAAATTCCGCCCAATGGTCAGGGGCCATCTCTGTAAGGTCTTTGATTTCGAAGTAATCTCCTATGGTACAATTAGTGCCAAGAGGCCTCTTTGTCTTGGTCATCCTATATATTTATATGTATTCTCCATAAATAATATCCTTGACTGAGAACACCCAAAACGATACAGCGAAGTCGGTACACGCTGAGACGCTGGGATACCTGACATCGGGTGGTCCGAGGAGACAGGGACCCTAAAAAGTCCGGTTCTTATGACCTCACCTAACGGTAAAGGAGGAGATCCTCGAGATGGGTCGGGCTGGGTCCCTAGTTTGGGTCCAAAGAATACCGAGGACGACCAAGAAATGGTGATCGCGGTGGACCTTAAAACCTTCCGTAAGAATAAATAAAAATCAAATTTTTCGTACAAGAAAAGGAAGAAAAGAAGTAAAACAAATAACAAATTGACCTCATATCAACGAAATGTTACAACATAGGCAAAGACGACATGCTACTTCACTTAGTCAACACACAGATGTAGATAGAGGAGGGAGAACTCGAAGGGAGGGGGATCGGGGGTAGGGTGGGGAGTTCCAGTAGTGCCTGTGGTTCGACTTGAGGGACCCGATATGTCGTCGAAGGGTCGTCGATAGACAGAATGTGTACCCTCACTTATATACAGTCACCGTGAAAGAGGTAAGTAGGGTGGAGGAGAAAGGGGGAGGGACGCGGGTGTTCAGAACGAAATCTCATGACTCACTCCGCTGAGTTCCTTAAACACCTTAGGTCTTTATTTTGGGACTAAAGACCCTAGTCCCGAGGATCCGATTCTCGGGGTACCCTGTTGTAAGTCTCTTGAGCTCAGCTGTAACGCTATGAAAAACACACATACATATGTAAAGGAAAGGATAAAATAAGTTGAGGTTTTGGTAGGACTCAAGTCAGAAGTAAGAAGTGGTGTTAATCTTTTCCCTTTGGTAATAAGCTTCCCAAACAATCGTCGAGACGAGGACAAAGGATTATCAGACACGTCAAGATTACTGGACTTACGGTGTGTCCTCCGGAAACATTACCTCGAAACAGTGGTGTCCTCGACACGTCTCACTCACAATGAATTAGTGTCGGTGGCTTCTACTTTTTACGTCACAAAGACTTCCTTCGGCCACTCCGACATTAAAATTTTACGGTGATTACATTACATCTCACCCTCCTCCGAAGGTAAAGCCCGGAGAAAAAATAGGGTGTCAAACTTACGAAAACCACTTTTATTTTTAAAGATTTACCGTAAGAACTATTATCTTGGGCTCCGTTTCACTTTGAAGACTCACACGGTTTACACGTCTCGTGTGGACCATTCACACACTGAACTCCCCCTCCCAAGTGCCCCGACCGACCCCACATCCTTGTTGGGGCCACGTCTTTTTGATGGACAGTGGACCACCCAACCGGTTCATGACCCTTTTTTTTTTATTCATAGTAAACTTTTACGAATAAGTTTTAGTCATTCTATTTTTATAACTTCAGTTATATTAGTAAAAACACCACGGAAATTTAAGTTCGGGACATAGAGAAATTAATAGAGTCAACGACTGGGTTCGAACACAGGTGGCAACCCGTCTAGGAGAAACGAGAAATCTCACTAGACAACCGGTTTAAGACCTACACCCGATCTCGTATATAAGACATAAGAATAAAGTATTCAATAAAAAACATGAACCCAGACTCAGACATTGTACAATACCGGTGTAGGGGCACGTCGAATCCGAGATCACTCCTTTTATCTGTAACTTTTACTTTAATGTACACACTCACGACAATGGATACCTTTCATATCTTATTTGTCCTCGTATATTCCTGTTCCACGATTGGAGTAAAATCCCAGTCTCTCACAATATATATTAACATATACTCCTATGTATCTAAATAAAACTTTTTAAACAAAAACTTTAAATAAAACTTTTTATGCATGTACATGTGTATACATATATGAGTATACACGTATATGAGTATACGTATATATACAATATTCCAACGGTTTAAACTGTTCATTTTGTTATTCTACGTGGTAATTTAGATTTAAAGTCTATTTACTCATTAAAAATTTAAATCCATACATGGTACGTTATGGGCCCTGTGTTAATGTGATTTTCTCACAACTTATAGACTTTAAGTCCAAATTGTTCTACGGGACATAAAAAAAGACTGTTCGAATTATAAACACACACATACACACACACGTATGTGGGAGGGTGTTTGTATGTGGGTCGGTTCCCGTTTTGAATCTATCTTCCTACACTCTTAATCTGTTATAGATCTTTGTTCCAAACACTTACATTATGGATTTGGAATAAGTATCTTCGCTCTCAACACTAAAGTTGATTACTTCAATATAAAAGGTTTAGTTCCCGGAATAGAGGGAGAGTATTCTCACTAAGATACGTACAGACAGATGTCATACCAAACACTATTGGAACCCTATCAAGGAATTACCTTTTAGAAGCCGAGCGAGTAGATGTTTTACCCCTACTATGCCATTGGTGGGGTATCTTAACAGCACTCCTAAGGGACTTTGAGGTACGTCGGTGTCCTTCTCTTATGCTCGACACTCTACATTACCCTCCCTTTGGGCCGGGGGTGACGTGTCAAAGATTACAGCAGACTTAGTTAGTGGTAGAGTCTTCAGTCAGGTCCACAAAGAGCTTACAAGACTCTTTGTGTCGTTCTCAAGGTTGCAGGAGTGTATTTCTTACCATAAACCCCTCACTGTCTCCACACCGAAACCTTTTCGTCTTGGGTGTCGTCGGTATCCATCTTCTCAGTCGTCGTCATTTTCGTCCCGAAAGGAATTCTATACGAGGTTTCGGTTTTAGACGAAACACGAGTCTTACAAACAAGGTACACGACTCTCGTAGAGTTCCGATACTCTTGTTTAAAGAGAAACTACGACTGTGTAATTTTATCTATAGGGAGATACAAGAAACATCAGTTTTCTATCTACCGGAAACTCTGTGAGACAGTGCCCACTTTATCCAAAACAGTAATAGTCTCTATCTCTCGGTCCGGTATGAGGTATGGTATTAATTAAACTTATTGGAAAACTCCAGACAAAAAAAAAAAAAAAAGATAAAAAAGTGAGTTCCGAATCTTGTGTCCTTTTAATAAATATTTTTTCTTCAACAAAAAAGAAATTTGTTCATTCCTGAATTTTAAAAAAAAAATTAAAACCGACGTCTTTTTGTCGGGTATGTTAATACAAAAGTTTCGGTCGACGTAAAACTTTCGGTGTTTCGGTTCACGTACGATATATTTCTACAATATAACATGGAAATGAAGAACTGTTGACAGTAATTAGACATTGAAGGCTCATTCCTTGGTCTAAAAAAACTCGTAGAAGATCACTTCACACAGGTTTACATTGTTACCCTTCAAAGTAAAATTCTAATGACCCACTAAAACCTGTGTGTTGAGACTGGAAATGGAAACTTCGATACAGGACGGACCGCAGGTGAAAAAGGTCCTGACGTCATTTGGACAGTTCAATTAACGACCACCTCAACCTTGATTGACCTTGTTCGACTTCTTAAAATAGGTTCACTAATCACCTGAAGTCTGACGAACAGTTTTGATGCAACACAGTATTCTCAACCGTATTAGGATGGCCTACGATGAATTTATACGGGAATACACCAAGGAAATGATAAAGTTGGGTCTCGTCGGTGTGTTAGCATAAATTGACCTCTCCTTGAAGTGAAAGCACAGACCTTGAAATTGGGTTCAATGTATTTTTCATCCTTTACGGTCGTTAAACTTTTCCTCTGTGTATAATCAACGGGAAACAATTAGACGATCAGTGAATCAGTCTACCATACAGACTAGGCATTTCCAGACTAGACTACTATACAGACTAGTTACTACCCTAAAGGTGTAGAGACTAATCTTCTTTTATTTACAACCGAATACCAGAAAGTACCCAAAGGGGTTATCGAGTCGCCATTTCTTAGACGGATGGTTTCGTCTTCTGTGTCCTCTCCACCCAAGTTAGGGACCCAGTCCTTCTAGGGGACCTCTTCCTTTACCGTTGGGTGAGGTCGTACGGACGACTCCTTTAAGGGTACCTGTTTCCTCGGACTGTTCGATGTCAGGGTACCCCCAGTGGTTCCCAGTCCGTACTGACTCGTTCTCTTTCTCCCTTGAAAAATTGACCTCCTATTAACGAAATGTTATAACACAATCAAAGACGGTATGTAGTTGTACTTAGTCAGTGTCCATATGTATATAGGGGAGGAAGAACTTGGAGAGAGGGTGGAGGGTTGGGTAGGGTTTGGAGATCCGACAGTGTCTCGTGACCTAAACTCAAGTGATGTAGTATTGTCCTTTAAGGGTACCCGACAGACAAAGTGTATACCGTTACATATACAAAGGTACGGTGACAGAGTTAAGCAGGGTGCGAGAGGAGCAGAGTGACCCTGGTGTGCAGAGAAGAGACACAGACACAGAGGTAACGACACGACGTCTATCCAAATAGACGTGATTGGTAGAAGGATCTAGGGTGTGTATACACAATTATTCGTCATAAACTATAAACAAAAAAAGAAAGACTGAATGAAGTGACACATATTATCCAAGATCCAAGTAGGTGGAGTAATCTTGACTGAGTTTACATAAGGAAAAGTACTAGTTCGTTATAAGGTAATATACATATATACGTGGTGTCGAAGAAGTAGGTAAGTAGACAGTTACCTGTAGACCCAACGAAGGTACAGGACTGAACGGAAAATAATTGAAAAGAAAATATGATCTCACATCAACTACTCGTTACAATACTATCAAAGTCCACAGTAAATTGAGATTAATGAGGGATTTTCAGGATAAAGGTTTATGTCAGTGTAACCCCCTAATCCTAAGGTTATATACTAGAACGCTCGTCCCGTTGCGTTAAGGTAGGTATTGTTATTGGTTCTTTTTTTTGTATCATAAACACAAAACCTTTTAAATGAGAATACGAAGACCATATATTTACAAGAAGCCAGTAGGTACTATTTATACGTAAATCACAGTTTTGTGACTTGTCTTATAAAATGATTCTTTACATTTAAAAGTCACTACATTTTCTTACGGGATACGAAAGATCTCGTTTATAAACATCGACTACAACTTGTAACATTTACAACTGAACAAAAGTCTTACAACGAGAATACGTCTACAGAAAACGTTCTTTTTTATAAAAGTCGTATTAACATGGGATATTTTGTGATTAGTAACCAGATACTGTACTCGAGATCGTGACTAGTTTAAGATAAATGGTCTTATATTATCGACATTTGTCACTTGCAAACATCGACAAAGTCGATTCCCCAAAAAAAAAAAGCCAAAAAAAAAAAAAAAGGGGGACCTTGGTCTTAATATTTCAGATTGTCGAATCCGAGTGTTAGACATTTTACTACTTGTGATCAATATAAAATTTCGTTATCTAACCCGGAGACCACTTTCAGAAGTAAGTTTCTTACCCAACTCTTCGTCCACACACGTTTCAGCGAAGTCAGTACAGGATGACACACTGGGATATCTAGCATCGGGCGGTTCGAAGAGACAGGTACCGTAAGAGGTCCGTTCTTATGACCTTACCCAACGGTACGGAAGGAGGTCCCATAGACGAGAAGAACTGGGTCTTTAGATTGGGTGCAGAGGACGTAATGTCCGTCTAAGAAATGGTGACTCGGTGGTCCCTTCGGGATTCTTCGTCTACTTTCGGAATTAAGTCGGAGAGACTCGGAGTCAAAATGAAAGATATTTCTTCAATAGAAATCCCGGGAAGGTTTTTATATTATCATTATTTTACCTTTCTACTCAACTATTTAAACCTCTCACCTATAGGGAACGATTTTCCATCAACTTTATTCAATTTTAAGTCCACTATGACCACCCGACAAACCTAATATGCTAATATTTGTTCGGAGGGTGTCCTTCAGTATGTTCGATCTAAAATCTTTGACATAATATACTTAGTTTCAGAGTCCGAAATGGGTGGAACCGTCTCTGTTTGAACTACTGGTGTAGGTCGGAAAAGGGTAAAGATTAACGTTACGTAGACATTAACTTTCTACGGAAGTCCCTTCACATGAGAACTGGCCGGAAGACGAACTTGTTGTAGTGGGAGTGTGTGTAAAGTGTACTCTAAAGTGATGAGACTGTTCAATGTGTGGAAGTCACACTCTGGTACCACTAGAACGTCGACAAACAAGTTGGGGGACGGTCTCGACCCTAAGTGTGGGACTTAGACAATAAAGAACTCACTTAAGTCTAATTTAGAACCAAGAGTAATATAAGATACCGTGTCGACGGATTTCTAAGTGGTGGCGATTGTTTCTCTCCTGAAGGAGGTCTATTATTGGGTGTCCTTTAGAGAAAATACTTAGTCTGTTTTGTCATCTCGGTTGGGTGACACCTCAAACCCTGTCACTGTCCGGTCCGACGGTAATATTAGACAAAGTGGTGTACGAACAACTGGTCTGAAACACGATCTTCGATGTCGTCCGTAGACCCCTCCTCACTGAACACACCCTAGTCTGAGTACCAGACAGTTGCTCCCTGGAATGGTCCGGACTATAGGAGTCGACTTTGGACGGAATAGAGGGAAAGTGTTGTCTCTCTCTCCGTCTTCAGCTTACATATTCACGCAACGACTTCGTAGATGAGAAAGATCATCATAAACGATTCAACCAAACCTGAGTTGAGGAGACTCAGTCCCACTTTTACGGATTCAGTAGTAAAGATTACCTAAATGGTACCTGAATGTACCCTCTTACTTTTCTCCATCTAATCTCAACTATAGGCCGACGAAAGTGGAGAATCAGAAATCAGTGTGTTAAGACTAATCGAAGTCAAAAGAGTACACATTTAAAAGTCGTTGTGGTGAGTGAAGTATCTCGCTTCACTCCAAAGGACATCCGTTCTATCGTTCCAAGGAACCTCACTTAGGTCGATGTGGCGTACAATCGACCCACTGAGTCGGCACCATTAAAGGAATAGACATTTTATCCTACCATTCTTATCAAGAAGGACGTATCCCGACAAACTCCTAATCCAGTCATTTACTATGTGCGTTTCGTGGACTTGCCACGAACCGTGGGTCGTTCGGGAGTCAGTTACGGTGAAACATGACCAGTTGTCTTAGGTGGAGAGGAACCTCTATGAGTTAGTTACAGGGAAGGAGAAAGAAAAAAGAAGAGGTTTAACGGCAGGAATTCCGTGTGTATCTTTGACCTTCCGTCCCAATACGACAAATTGTCGACAAGATACTCAAAGGTCTTAGAAGGACACTCAGGTGAAGTCCTTTACCAGAAACCCTTGGTGTTTCATTTCTTCTCTATTTCGAAACCTTTTCTTACAGATTTTTATTATAGAATTTATGTGTTTGAGTGTTTCGACCTATCGGAACCCCATTCAGGGAATTGGGGAGATAAGAAGCTTACTTCCATAACTTTATTTAACAGACACCTAGGAAAGGTCGATGGTATTATGTAAACAGGTAGTAGTGACTAGTGTTCACCCACAGGTTCCGGTAGAGACAACCACTCTTATATCGTAACCCTGGTTTCAATTCTAACACTATATTCGACATTGGAGTCTATTTACCGAACATAAACATTTAACACTCAGGGTGTACCTCGTCCACTCCTATACATACTAAGTCAAGTCAAGTCAATTCAGTGAGTCAGCACAGGCTGAGAAACACTAGGGTACTTAGTGTCGTGCGGTCCGGAGGGACAGGTAGTGGTTGAGGGCCTCAAGTGAGTCTGAGTGCAGGTAGTTCAGTAACTACGGTAGGTCGGTAGAGTAGGAGACAACAGGGGAAGAGGAGGACGGGGGTTAGAGAGGGTCGTAGTCTCAGAAAAGATTACTCAGTTGAGAAGTGTACTCCACCGGTTTCATGACGTCAAAGTCGAACTCGTAGTAAGGAAGGTTTCTTTAGGGTCCCGACTAGAGGAAGTCTTACCTGACCAACCTACAGGAACGTCAGGTTCCCTGAGAGTTCTCAGAAGAGGTACTAATTAATACAAGTTTAGGTAGTCGTTGAGTCTTAGTATGGGATTACTACGACTCGGACATCGAAACAAAAGTTGTATACGACCTTTCATTTAGACGTATAATAACTCGTCTGACACAAACCTCCTCTACAAACTTTATTACTAGGAGTAAGAAATATCAGTCGCGATGATACCCTTCAGTCAAAAATTACCACAGAGATAAGTTCATTTCTAGACTACCACCTTCTAATTTTCCATTTCGTTATACCGTCCTTGCTTTCTCTCTGAAAATCATCCCCGTACGACCAAACGTCGTAACCTTTTTGAGTTATCTGTCTAACTCAACTGTCTGAAAAATTATAGGAATTTTTAAGAACCATATCCAAAACCCCTACTAGACATAACTAACCACAACTTCTTGTTGATTTAACTTCATAAGACTCCATAAGCAACACAGCTACGGTTTCCGGTCTTAATAAAGGTGCCGGTGTAAGTCAAACTTGTTGTTCCGTGTCCCAACAACCTCCCGTCACCTCTGGTGCACTCTACCGGTCCCGGGTTATTTCGGACGTAGGATCACTACCTTCCTTTCTCCGTCACGACCCTCCATGGCACCCGTCTCGGTCTTCATTGTCGTGAACTGTCAACTGACTAAGGTAATGTCCTGGATTGTTTCACTAATTGTAGTCTATTTAATTCCCCGAGGAACCTTTTGACGCTGCAATAGTCCCCGACAGTCTCTCCAACGAAGTTCAATCGTATGTCTGTACGCCGGGAGTACGAAGGAGTCCGGTTTACAAGGTCGAGACTGAACTCACTAGTCTGACTAGACTAGAGGTCCGGTGAGTGTCTCTGGTTCTGTAGTTCCTCAGTCCCCCAGACTGTCACTACATAATACACTACGCTACGACTCCGACTAATGGTACGTCCGGTGTCTTTACGCAGCGGAGGACTTATACGACTGTAACCGCACCCTACCCCTCGTCTGCCTTGGGGCCGAGTCGCTACAGTCATCGTTTGTGTCCTTCCGTCGGGGAGGACCTTACCAGACACAAACTCTTACCCTACGAATTGTAGCCTTCATTGGAGTGTCAGGTCCGGTGACGACAAAAGGTCTTTTACTTTGTGTTGTCTTTTATAGAATCGTCTACTACATAACGGAGAAGGCCGACGTACAACAACAACAAGTTAACGAGTCAGCACAGGCTGAGACGCTGGGTTGGGGTACGTAACGCCGTATGGTCCGAAGGGACAGGAAGTGGTAGAGGAAAACGAATGTTTTGTCCTTTGGACCCAAGCCAAGGACCAAGAACTTCTAGGGGGACTTCTTCCCTTACCGTTGGGTGAGGTCACAAGAACGAACCCTTTAGGGTACCTGTCTGAGATCAGACCACCCGATCCCAGGTCCCCCAGCGGTCCTCAGTCTGTACTGACTCGTTGATTGTCAAAGTGAAAGTGAAGAGAGTGAAAAGTCGAGAATAATCCATATTTGATACTATTTCTAAGGTTTATATAAAGGACTAGTGAATGACTTCACATGAACCTTCGACATCACTCGTCGTCGGTAAGTTATTTTAGTAGTAATTCTACAGTTGCACTATTTACGTTTTATCCTGTGTTTGACCTATTAAGTTACTTGTCACCCAAGATTTTGTCAAGTATTAAAACGACGAGGAGACTGTGAATATATAACGGTACATCGTGATCAAAAGAAGTCCACTTAATTACCGGATAGAAGTAACGAGTTAGTGTAACATTTAAGGAAATTTTGTCTGGCAGTATTCAATTTTAAGAAACATTTAAGAACCGTCAAAGTTAAACCGTATTGTTCTCGATTTTCACTAGTATGACTCTATAATTAAAGTGATTTAGTTTTCTATGAGTTCCCTGAAAGAACCACCAGGTCACCAATTCTGAGACACGAAGGTGACGTTCCCTACGTCCAAGCTAGGGGTCCGTCCCTTCATAGTGTACGGCACGTCTCACCAGTTTCGGTGAACAGATAGCTCTTGTGAATAGCAGTTTGACTTTATTCCTTTTCGGACTTTATCATTTTCTATACGTTCAAGAGTGTCGACGTTCTTTTCCGTTCTCCGTAACTCTGTTTCTTTATGGTCTGTCTCCTCTTTACCTGAAGTGACTCACTCTTTGACTTATTTCACTACCTCCACTGACGTGACCTTGAACGGAGTCTCCTCACCGACCACGAGTCCTTCCACTCTAACCGTCTCGGGTCCTCATTTACCCCCTCCTCCGGCGACTACCACCTTCGCCCCTCGGGGTACACTTCCGAAGATTCACGTTCCCAGAAAAAGATCTCGACGACGACGATTCAGCGAAGTCAGTACAGGCTGAGACACGCTGGGGCATCTGCCGTCGGGTGGACCGAAGGGGTAGGCACCCTAAGAGGTCCGTTCTTGTGACCTTACCCAACGGTAAAGGAAGAGGTTACGTACTTTCACTTTACACTTTCACTTCAGCGAGTCAGTACAGGCTGAGAAGCACTGGGGTACCTGACATCGGGTGGTCCGAGGAGACAGGTACCCTAAAAGGTCCGTTCTCATGATCTCTCCCAACGGTAATGGAAGAGGTAAAAGATCTCGTTATCTTTTATTTTTCTTTTGAGGGATACTACTGGTCTTTTATTAGAATAAAGGTCTGGGAATACTGACTATCGTAATCTCTTTTTAGAGGTCTAACGAACTAGTCTGTCAGATCCCAGTGAGAAACACTTGGGAACATGACTCAACCGGTTTTTCAAGTAAACTCAAAAAAGTATTCTACAATACGTTTTTTTTTTTTTTTTAAGTTTTACTTGAAAAACCGGTTGGGTTATTTACAGGGGTTTTGTCATCTAATCATCCCGGATGTAAATATCCTCCCGAAGGGACACCGAGTCGTCATTTTCTTAGACAGACGGTTACGTCCTCTGGACCCAAGTTGGGGACCTAGTCCTTCTAGACGGTCTCTTCTTTTACCGTTGGGTGAGGTTGTAAGAACGGACCTCTTAGGGTACCTGTCTCCTCGGACCACCCGATGTCAGGTGTCCCAGTGTTTCTCAGTCTACACTGAATCACTGATTTGTTGTTTGTAAATATCAAGATCTTAATTTTTGTTTAGTCTAGGTCCAAAGTGATCTAGGAGAAATCAGACATTTTATTTTCTCTTCGCGTTATTTTTAAGTCTTCCCCTCGTGCATACGTGTTAACAACACTTATCTTAGGGACTTTCTTACGTAAAAATAACAAAGACCTTTCGTTACTCTTCGAAGTATGTTAATGTAATAGCGTTTAATACTGAAGGACAACAAAAGGTCTCAAACATTTTTTATTTACTATACAGTATAGATTAGAGGAAACAGGAATCTAAGTGGTATTATTTATAATTCCATCACGTAAATAATGTCACGAAAAGTGAACTTTCTGTTATGGGTAATTAAAATTTGGACACAACTGTAAGGGAGGTTGTGTCGTAAACTTGTAACGACAGAGTTAAGATTTAATAAAAATATGTCCGATCTAGTCCGGACCCCTACCCTGTGGTGTTAATGAAAGTTAGAGTCTTGAGCACAAAAAGAAATGAAGATCTTTTACAAGTTGATCATAGAGAGGTTTAAAGGAGAGACGACAGAAGAGGTAAAAGTAAAGGTAGTCTACGTACACCCTCGAGGAGTTAAGCATGAAATATGGAACATTGACAAGAAAGCATAAAGGATAGTGAATGTAGGGATGCCGAAGGGGGATGGGGAAAGATATCTAAAAGACAGTGACGAGACAAACGTCTGTCTCTCCCCTTGGAATTTCATACTCAAGTGAGGTGGTAAAAGTGGTTCCAGAGTCGTTTTACTCACAGGAAAATAGACATAGTACGTTAATTTGTATATTGAAACTTCCATATAGGTTCTTTAAATTTGGATGATTCCGTGACCTCTTTTATTACCCCAAAAAAAAGAAGAAAAAGATCTTTCCCTACCCAAATTCACTATTTCTTATTTTCCTCTTTCTCTTTCGTTTGTCGTTTTGAACCCGTTTAGGAAGACATATGTTTTAAGGTCGAAAGACACTATGACTTTATGAAATTCGACTATTTGTTTTTCCCTTCGATAAGTCAAATTTGGTTTTTGTTTACACCTTTTTTACATGGATTATGGGGTCTCTTAGTCCCGTCGCAGATTCTCAATACACGTAAGGTGTGTTACTCTTTATTTACATAGGAGATGTAAAATCTCGTTTCCACACTGACGAAATCATACGCTTATTTCGGATGTTTTCACATTGTTGTATGTATTTAGTTATTCGGTAAAGAGACACACACACACATACACAAGTCAAAGAGGAATATACCGTATGAATTAGTCAAAACTTTGCTCTCATATAGTGACCATTATTTTTGAAAAAGAAGTCAGTAATAAGATTAATCCAGTCTAAATGGACGAAAATCCCGAGACACTTAGTAGTAATTGTATATGTTATCAATGTCTTTGTGATGTAGGACGTCTAAACTTGAAGATTTTCGAAACCCAAACTGTAAACAAAAAGTTTATTTATACTTCAAGTCTATAAAATAAGTTTCCATAAGTAATGGAAAAGACCAACTTGGTACACTCGTCAAACCCTCTCTTCCAAAATATTCTAGACAGTGATCTCATTTAATATAAGCACAAAAGATATATAAGGGGAAAGTCTTATATTCGAAGTAGTTCGGAGTGTCTTGGGGTAGACGGGACAGGTCCTGATATAAGGGTTATGTAAACAAGTTGTTTATAAAGAATTTACCTGTAAATAAAGAATCGTTCATGAAAAGAGTTAAATACTCCATTTTGCACTGAAGTATTTCATCTTTAGGTCTTCACATATTTAGTCTTGAAGTTATTATTCTTGAACTGTATAAAATTTAAGTTAAAGGAGTTGAGATCCAGTCAAGATTGGTAGAAGAGGTATTTTTTTTTTTTTTTCTCTCTCTCTTTACTTTATGAGGCACTAGTACCTATTATCCTTCTGTCCCAATTACACTATACTTTTGTAAAATAACACACGACTGTCATAGACAAGGGACAGTCTTATACACAGAGAAACTAGGAATAGATGTAAACCTAAGAGTAAGTCCGATGGTAAACCGAAAAGATTGACATTGATGTATCAAAGAGTCAGTGACTATTAGTCTCAGACCGTCTGTCCTCATAACTTGATAGTTTCTTGTATGAGTCTAGGGGTCCGAACACGAAAGGACAAGCACTCGTAGACCGGGTAGAATAATATCGTCTAGAGTTTACAAGTACTACCCAGACCGGGACAAAAGTGGAATCAATCAGTCGAGTCTCGAACAGGTAAATGAACTACAGGTAGAACATAGTCTTTTATTCTTTGTTTTTACGTCCGATGGATAAATACTACATTCGAAAGACTATCGACTGTTCCGTCCACTCCGGAAGTCTTAGAGGTCCGGACCACAGGAAGAGTCGTTTCGTGTCGATCTCGTCGAACCCTTTCAGACACAAGACGAAGGTTCCGTCTCTACACGGACCTGGTCAAGAGTTAGATAAGGTGGTCCTCGAGTACTAACAGAAAAGCCTGCCGTAGACGATTCTGAGTAGAATTTAAACGGTAAATCGACAGACACGAAGCACTGAAGTAAAAGGAGGGACCCTGGTCCCCTTTACTCTGGTAAAGAGAGGTGACTTCTAATAAAGTTTATACTTACTATATTCCGAAAGTCCAAAGTACAAAGATATCACTCTCCTCGACATACTTCTGTACTGGTTTGATTTGACACTCAATAGACCTTGCCACCAAGAGTTGGTCCCCACTCAAACGAGACTCCTATAAACCGTTACGGACCTCTGTAATAACCAACAGTGTTAATGCTCTCCCCCTGACCCACACCCCCAACACTCCCACGCTCAAGACCGTAGATCGTCCATCTCAGGTCTCTACGACGACTTGTGGGTCCCTTCTCCTGACTTGTTTCTTAATAGGTCGGGTTTTAGTGTTATCGTTTTAGACTCGTCAGTAGAATTCGTCGTGACGACTTCAAAAGATTGTTCCAATCACAAGATAAGTAGTACACAAAATAAAAAAAACAACAAAAAGATAAAAGACATAGAACACTACTAAAACTCCGTAGAACGTCGGAACACTTAAGACCGTCCACCGGAGAGGGTCCTGAGTAATTAAGGATTTATAACATTCGTAGATTGGACTCTTGTATGGAAAGTATACATTTGGTTGGATTGGGTCCCGGATGTAGGGGTTGGTGGAGGAAATAGTTTGAGTGTGTAGTTCGGTTATAAGGGAAATGGGATTTAGTAGGGTCTCGACCCATGGTATGTCGATCTCTGTGGAGGATATCGGGTCTTGGACAACTTTAATAAGTTTGATGGATTAGGATTTGAACGAGTCGTATGGATGGGGTGGAACGGGTAGGGAAAGGCGTCTTTGGTGTCATTTCCGAAACTGAAATGAAAGGGGAGTGAGAAAGACGGAGGACTTACTGGGATCACGAAGGGGTGCACCTGGACGTAGAATGGGACGTAGGACAAAGATCTCTAGAGCCTCATATTTAAAATAAAAAGTACTGAAAGTAAAGAGACTATGGAGTAATTTTGTTTGGGACCCATACAAAATTTTATTAATCATTGAAATCCCTGATTTCCCGAAGGGAACGCCGAGTCGACCATTTCTTAGACGGACGAACCCTCTAATCCTCTGGACCCAAACTACGGACCCAACCCTTCTAGGGGACCTCTTCCTTTTCCGATGGGTGAGATCATAAGACCGGACCTTTTCAGGTACCTGATATGTCAGGTGCCCCAGTGTTTCTCAACCTGTGCTGTCTTACTGAAAGTGGATCCCTGATTTTCCTTTTCTTAGAATTGTATGTATAAAATTTAGGAGGAGGACCGGACCACCGAGTTCGTCATTTCTTAGCCGGACTTTACGTCCTTTGGACCTAAACTAGGGACCCCACCCTTCTAGGGGACCTCCTCCCATACCGTTGGGTGAGGTCCTAGGAACGGACCTCTTAGGGGTACCTGTCTCCTCGGATCGCCCGAGATCAGGTACCTCATCGTTTCTCAGTCTGTGCTGTCTCGCTGATTCGTGTGGACCCGACTACTTAAGTTACAATTATAATAAAAACTCTTCCCGACTTTGTCTTTACGAATGTTTCACAAATGTTTCATACAGGGAAGTAGAGAATCTTGGAGTCAAAGGAGTAGAGACTTTACCTTGTATTATTCACAGTCGAAGTATCCCGAAAACCCGTTGATTCAGTCTATTCCTTATATATCGTGAATCGTATAGTCATTCGTGAGTTATATCCAATCGATAATAATGTCAATTGTTTCTCTCTTTACTGACCGACGGGCCTAATCACTTTCTTTTGGAAACCTTCCTCTACTATCAACTGGACGTTGAATTTTTTCTTATCTTTAAGTTCACCTTTCTCCACTCTTTCTTAAGATATGTCTTTCCTGATATAAGTGTTTCGTGACTCATGAGTCTAGTTTTACGTTCAAAAAAAAAGGAAAGAACAATGAGTCAATTCTCCGATGAAATCCAACGAATTATAAAATAAAGTTATTATTAAATTAACTACATATTACGAATAGTCAATATATATACGTTAAATATAAATTACATATTTAATATATTATTCACGTATATTATGTATACACATTATAAAACAAAGGGGAAGAAATAACTATGTCGTACACAGTCTATAGGGTTCTATTTACTTAAAGAAATCCAAAGGGACTGAAGACACCTGTCACAAAAGGAATTGGAGTAAACAAGAGTAGAAAGAAGAGTTCTTCCTTCTCTTTCGGTATTATACTGAGTACAACCGGACAAAGAGAATTCACGAGGCGCGAGACCAGAGTACTATCGAGGATGACATATCGAACCAACAATCTTGTTCGCAACAAATCCGTCCCAGACAATCTCGAGGGACCTCGATAACACCTCCTCGAGTACATTATTTATGTATTAATACTTGAACAATTTTCTCTGTAATAGACGAGTAAACAGGTTGTACCGAGGAAAGTCAGATGGAGCATTCATTTAGATATAAATCAGTCACAGCATAACTAGTCTTTCGACTCATGTGAAATTACCAGGATGTCTTTGTGTGGTAATTTTTTTATATTGAACTCTTTTTGGGTGGTGTTCAGAGTAGAGTAAACTTTGTCACCTTTCTTCTTTTTATCACGAAACAAAAGGTAATACTAAATTATGTTGTGATCTTTTTACTCATGATTATGGTCCAAGACTATGACAGTGACATCAGTCATCGTCTCAAAAAGGTTTATAGTATGTAAAATACTTTAAGTTATAATCCTTTTAATTACTGTTTTCTTGTGTATTAACAACCTCGACCCACCAGACGTTTACCCACAAGTAACACAAGAAAAAAGATAAAAAGACATACAAATCTTAAAAATACTATTTTCCGAATTGTAAAAATTATTACCAAGGAGTTGTGATGAATATTAAATCCATTTATGATGGATTTTAATCTAGTAAACTCCATCTCGTATACAGTTTAACGTACTTTAATGTTATCTCATTTTCCATCTTTAGTCTCATTTGATATTAAACAAATTTTGTGTCTCAACTTGTGTGGTTCTCATCCTAAACAAAAATACTATCGTTATCATGTTTCGACAAACGAAGAATTTCAACATGCAAACGTACACTGTAGTTCGTCTCCTTAATGCAATCATGAAACTCTTTTATTTTTGTAACACTTATTTGAAAATAAATAAACCATGAATGTCAGATTTATGGAATTGTGTTCACCTTTTCGAGGTCGGCGTTAATCTTCCCCGTCTTTTTTGTTTAGGACAGGATGTCGAACTTCTACAAAGTGTGGAATCATGACAAAATAAGTAACTCAGTCTTTAAAGACTCACTTATTCACTTAAATGTGAACATTTAGTCTTTGGAAGTGTCAGTTAAAAAAAGTAAGGTGTTTTTTCGGTAAAACACAACCACACACTCACAACAAAGACTTCGTCTATTCCGGTTACAACTGTATTCACATCGACTTTTATGGTGACTAATGATTGAAAGAAAAGATGGGACATGCATATAATTTTTGACTAGTAAACCGAGTACCAAAATCGACCCAAAAAACGTGTCGGACTTTTCTAATCTTTAGAACGAGGGAACCATGGACTTTTCTGTGAAAACAACAGAATACGTTGTCTATTTAGAAACCCTTCTCAAATAAGTCTATGGTTCTATACCTAATACTTATAAATAATCTATGTTACCTTAGGGATCCCCGAATCACCATTTCTCAGACGGACGGCCATACCCTCTGTGTCCTCTGTGCCTAAGTCAGAGACCCAACCCTTCTAGGGGATCTCTTCCTTTACCGTTGGGTGAGGTCACAAGAACGGACCTCTTAGGGTACCTGTCTCCTTGGACCACCCGATGTCAGGTACCCCAACGTTTTCTTAACCTGTGTTGAATCGACTCGTGTTATTGGTTCTAATTCGTTTATTTTTTATTACATAGTTCTTGAAAGTTAGAACTTAAGTAGTCTTTGTGATACGGTTATATTTGTAAATATTTGTAAATTCCTTTTTATGAAAGTGGAAAACAGAGTAACGACGTTTTTCGTTCCCAATAAAAACTATTAACATTATTCATTAGTTTTTAATTCGAATAAATTCCTTATATAAATACAAACCTCACCCCATTCCTATTATTCTCAGTAACTCTCTTTTATCCAATCTGTCTTTTCCGAGTTGCACACTTATGGTGGGGACGGATGAATACGTGACAAGATTTGTAACCATTAGGATGTCTCGTTAACTATAATAGTGGTTAAATGTCTACACCCTTGATTTGTGAACTTTCAAATTTACTGAACAGGTTTCAATTTCTCAATCATTGAACACCTCGGTCATAAGAAGAAATCTGAAGTCGGATCTCTGGTGTTCGAGTCATAGACAGTAAAAGTATCGAGATAATATGTCTCAAGGACTTTTTCGGTCACGTTAAAGGTCCCTCGTTAAATGTTACACTTCTTCTCAGATCGTGTCATACTGGGTCTTAAAATACGTCATGACTTCTCCACTCCCTAAATAGTTTTCTCAAAATATAAAATATGAATAGTCCATACATGTTTAAGAACCAATCTCCCTGATTAATTGGTACAGAACTTCACTGGTAATGAAAAAGGGGTTGGTTGTAGAGAGTAACAGATGTTTTAGTTACTCCTGGAATAATCGTGGAAGAAAAGATAGGTTAAGACATTGGACCTTTTTACCCACACGGACCACTGATCTGTATTATCCTTTGAACAAAAGGGTAACCTTTTTTTTTTTTTGTGACTGTAAGTTATAGTATCCGGATAATCAGGGTCTGTCTCTGTCTAGTCGTTAGTTGGAGAGAAAAAAAATTGTAGAGTTAAGAATAAAGTTTGTTCAACATTCAAGAAAAGAAAGTAGTTATACATACTCTTTGAACCGGATACTCTACCTTTATCAGGGACTGTCGATTATGTTAGTTGAGTTCTCATGAATTTTCAGAAAAGAAACAACTTGACGAGAGCCTATGTACTTGGACCCTTACAGTGAAGTACAGAAACTTCGAATAAACAAAGGTGCCATTCGAGAGATCATGAACGGTGTATGATTATAATAGTAACAAGTAATACCCGTCATTAACTTAAAGCGTTGATACAATCGGTGATCGACTTCCTGGTTTTTATAACTCACGACATCGTGTACGTCTTAGTAATCCACAAATTTTAATAGATTTCCGTCTTTTTTTATTATCTCAAGACAAACGCGAATTGAAACATTTCACACAGACGACGGACAGTGGGTACTAGAGTCGATAGAGGAAGTTTCAGTTACCGAACCCCAGGGACATTCATTTATCTTATTCGATTGTATACAACCCCTTCACACATGACTCACAAACTTTAGGTAGCAGGGTAGTGGTGTCACCTAGGAGTGTGTGTGAAATGTCGTACACGCAACAGTAAAAGAGGTAAAACCCCCACTTCTTTAGTTCCGTGTCTACACAGTGACAATTCAGTGGTAGTCCAGATGAATCACGACCTCGGTCCTAAACTCGGACACGAAAATTGAACAGAAAGAGGGAGATTGAACGTTCTCCACAGAGACGTAGACCTTTCTGTGGCTTACCGATTCCGGTAAGTTTTGTTATTAAAACTAACACTGGCAAGAGTTCACTAGACCCACTCGTTACAGAACACGTACCAATTTCTTTTAATTATCAAGATATATTTAAAGGTTGTCAATCGAAAACGACGTATTGTTTCATGGGGGTTTAATTCACCGAAGTGTTTTTCGATAAATACGAAAAATCGAGTAGACAAACCGGATCCCAGAAGACCACAGGGCACACGAACGAGTATGAAGACACCAGTGGAAAATCTGATCGTCTCCGACTGACCAGATCTGACCGGAAACGACCTACTCTACAGAGACAAGGAACACGAGACAGTAGGAGATCGTCGGATTGGTGCGGACCTCGTCGAATCGTACAAGTGAACCACCTTCGTTCGAACCTAAGTCGTCTTCGATCTCCGGGGAGTCCCGAGTGTAAACCTTGACTTAAGAAAAAATAATAATAATAAAATTTAACCTCCTGTTGACGAAATGTTATAACACAATGAAAGACGGTATGTAGTTGGACCATATGTATACAGGGGAGGGAGAACTCGAAGGGAGGGTGGAGGGTACGATAGGGTACGGAGATCCAACAGTGTCTCGCGGTCCAAACTTGAGGGACGTAGTACGTCGTTTAAGGGCGACGGATAAACAAGATGTATACTATTATATATACAAAGTGACAATGAGGAAGTGAAGTAGGGCACGAGGGGAAGGGGGTGACACAGGTATCCGGAAAAAAGAGACAGCCGTAGAGGTGACGACAGGGTGTCTATCCAAGTAGTCATGGTAGGAAGATCTAAGGTATATATACGCAATTATAAGTTGCAAACAAAAAGAAAAAGACTGAATGAAGTGAGTCAAACAGGTGGAGTAATCTTGACTGAGTTTACGTAAGGAAAAATACCGACTCATTATAAGGTAACATATAATTATGAGATATAATTATAATGATATTATTATATATCATTATAAGGTAACATATATGTGATACCATATACGTATGGTGTTGAAGGAATAGGTAAGTAGACAGTCAACTGTAGATCCAACGAAGAAACAGGAACGATAACATTCATCACGACGTTACTTGTAACTCGTAAGAAACCGTAACGGAAAGAAACCCTAACCTTACTTTTGACTGGAAAAGGTCAGGACACCGGTGACGACTCAAAAGGTTTAAACGACTGTATAATTCACGTCGTGAAAGTGTCATAGTAGAAAGTCCTAAACTTTAGCGAGTTGACCTTAAGGTAGTGGAGGTGATCGAAACAACTATCACTATGAAGGACTCCGGGTGAACTGAAGTGTAAGGTCCTACAGACCGAGATCCACTCACTAGTGTCGTAGTACTAATAGACCCAGTACTTCTAGAAAAAACATGTCAAGAAGACACATAAGAACGGTGGAAAATTATAGTAGACGAAGACAATCCAGGTATGGTAAAGGCAGGAAATAACTCGGGTTGAAACGTACTTTACAAGGGAACCATAGAGATTAAAAGAACTTCTCTAGAGATCAGAAAGGGTAAGACAACAAAAGGAGATAAAGAAACGTGACTAGAGACTTCTTCCGAAAGAATAGAGAGAAACGATAAGAAACCTTGAGACGTAACTTTACCCTTATAGAAAGGAAAAGAGGAAACGAAAAGCGAAGAGAAGAAAAGTGTTTGATAAACATTCCGGAGGAGTCCGTCGGTAAAATGAAAAAATGTAAAGAAAAAGAAAGTCACCAGAACTAAGGACAGAGGACATGTTACAGTGCTTTGGAGACAGGTATCAAGTAGTCCGTCAGATAGATAGTCTAGATCAGGGAATTTAGATAAAGAGTGAAGGTGACATATCAGTATTCCCTAAACTAAATCCAGTATGGACTTACCAGATCACCAAAAGGGGTAAAAGAAGTTAAAGTCAGACTTAAACCGTTATTCCTCAAGTACTAGACTCGGTATCAGTCGAGGGCCAGAACAAAAACGACTGACATATCTCGAAGGGACAGAAACCGACGTTTCTTATATTAGTTAGACTAAAATCACAACTGGTAGACCGCTACAGGTACACATCTCAGAAGAGAACACAACAACCTTCTCCCACAAACGATACTGGTCACGCAAGAGAACTGTTTTGAGATAATCGGAAACGGGACGAAGTAAGACATGAGGTTCCGGTTTAAACAGACAATGAGGTCCACAAAGAATTGAAGTATGACACGTAAGGTTGATCCGTTAGACTAGTGTACCTGTTGTCGGAGTAGATTGAGTTACTTTGATTCGGTATGGCACACCCCGGTGGGTTCTGTCTACCCAGTACCACCTCTCCAGACTGTCTTACACCAGGTGACCTCTTCCCTTACCGTTTGGTGAAGTATAAGAACGGAACTCTTGGGGTACTTGTCATCAAGTATCAAGTCAGTGAGTCAGCACCGGATGAGAAACGCTGGGGTACTTAACGTCGTGCGGTCCGGAGGGACAGGTAGTGGTTGAGGGCCTCAAGTGAGTCTGAGTACAGGGAGTTCAGTCACTACGGTAGATCGGTAGAGTAGGAGACAACAGGGGAAGAGGAGGACGGGAGTTAGGGAGGGTCGTAGTCTCAGCAAAGGTTACTCAGTTGAGAAGAGTACTCCACCGGTTTCATGACGTCAAAGTCGAAGTCGTAGTCAGGAAGGTCACTTGTGGGTCCTGACTAAAGGAAATCTTACCTGACCAACCTAGAGGAACGTCAGGTTCCCTGAGAGTTCTCAGAAGAGGTTGTGGTGGCAAGTTTCCGTAGTTAAAAAGTCGCGAGTCGGAAGAAGTGTCAGGTTGAGAGTGTAGGTATGTACTGGTGACCTTTTTCGTATCGGAACTGATCTGTCTGGAATCAACCGTTTCATTACAGAGACGAAAACTTATACGATAGATCCAACTAGTATTTCCGTTTTTCTATCCTGTGACTTACTACTTGAGGGGTCCAGTCATCTACGGGTCATACGATGACCTCTGATCACCTCTTTATTGAGGTCTTTCTGACTTCCCTACCTCAATTTCGTTTGTGTTGTGGGTTGTGGGTCAACACCTACCCTGACCCCTACCTTCGTTCAAGGCTACGACATTTCTCATTATAACGTATCCTTGGACCTTACAATCCAAGTACTTAGTTCCGTTTAACCTTCACCAGTTTGTCCTCTACTGTTCTCACTTGTAATTGTAAGATCCTTAGTCACTTGATTCTACCTGACCTTACCCACTTAAATTGAGTCTACTGGTAATATAGATGATGATACCCGTCCTTAGGGAATCTTCTTTACCTTATCGGTAGTATCAGTTGTTTTCCCAGGTTTTACGTCATGAACCTACGTCAGAGTTTTTACTGTCTTACTAGAGACAAGCAAAGGTTCCGTTTGGTAAGTTATAGTGTCATTAGGTTCAGATATGGGACTGGTCATTACGACTTCTTCGACTTCAACTTACCAAAAAACTTCTGATGTTCTGGAAAATCTTGATTGTGGGGTTTTTCTACAGGAAAAGTAATTTGTAAAATGTACTCATTATACCGCTATATAAAAAGACTTTTTAGATAAAACACGATAAGTGTCCTGAATCCTATCATACAATTCATAAGTAAATAACGTGTTCATAGACATTAGTCTTTTCGGTCTTTATAAAAGTCAGAGAATTCTAAACTCAAAACCTAACTTCAATAGTTTGACACTAATTTCTATTAGGACTTTATTACCAATAAAATATAAACTAAACGTACAGAGATTTTACAACGGAGTCCGTAAAAGTAACAGTTTAGTTTAAATCATCTCAAAGTTAACAAGACAAAATTTATCGAACGTGTGTAAACCTCTTAAGGTTTACATGTGTATGTAACATGTGCACATGTGAACATGACTGAAAGAGTGGTTCCCTATCAGTAAGAAACCACTCAAACAAGATTAACACGGTAAGCAACATAATTGTAATTAATCGTTTGAGTAGAAAGTTAAAGTAGGGGGACCCTGTCTAAGTCAGTCCCAACCCATCCATCCCTTAAATTAATTAGATAGTTGTTTAACTTAAAAAATAATCCATGAACCCAAAATAGAGAATATAAAATGTATCATATAATCTTTTAAATAAAACTTGACCTCCATGGAATTCAACAAAAATCCTTCTGTTTCTCAGGTCGGTAAAATGGGGTTTCGTGATGTATATTATTTTTATCTAGTAGTTACAAGGAAATCCTATTAAAAGTTCTTTCAAGTAAATAATAATTGACTCTTACCTCTGAAAAAAGTCTAACTTAGAAGGGTATGACTACCTTCCTGACAAAATATCATTTACATAGTTATCGACCAACATATTTGTGGATGATAAACACCGAATTGTTGTTTCCCGTAGTCACACACTCCTAAATCAAGTTATCTCAATTAGAGTTTACGTTAATTACGAGTGTAAGAAATACGCGGAGATACCGTTAGACAAACGGGTTCCTTAAATAACTTTATCTATGTAAATTAATTGGACAAAAGTCGTGAACCCGTTTCTGTGTTAAATGCTACACTGTAAGGTGAATTTCTTTTTCTTTCTTTTTTTAGACCTTTAATGAAAAAAGTTGAACCAGAGAACAGAATTCTTACACATTTTAAATATATCTTCTCCTATATACAGTTTAAAACGAAGTAGAGACTGACGATGTGTGTGTATACGTGTGTGTATGTGTGTGTGTGTCATTAAGACATGAGGAGTACAGTGGAAGTCACTCGAATGTTTCATACTTGATCATACGTTTCATTCGGTCGATCACACCACTTAAACTCATCGCAAAATTCTATTTCAAATGAAACTGGGAGTCGAGGATTGATCGATGTAAAAAAAAAGAACACTTTTACTTTACGAAACTTAAGAGAGTTGTATTGTGTCATCATGGTGTTAGTAGACGAAGGTACTCAAGATCTTATACTAAAACAATGCCAGAAACCATCAGTCCAAAGGGTTAAGTATATTGGTAACCGTCCGTCTAAAAAGGTTTTTATTAGTAAAAATATACATAAAAAAGATGTACGAAATATTTACACACGATAGGTTTACCCTGTTTACTTTTATTTTACTCTTTTGTGACAACGGATCCACGAACCAGTGGGATATTAAACTTATTATTGAATTCGAATTTAACTGGATAATGTTTGGTCTATAGAACAGGACTGTAAAAATGTACCTACCTAAGTTCCTCAACATTTTAAACGGGAGTCCAAACAATGTAAACCAACATAACTTTCTTTTTAGACCAGAATTCTTAAAATCAGAGAAAAAATTACCTTTTCGTAGAGGATAACTTGTTTATATGTGGATAAAACAAAATTTAATATAAAGTATGTGATTAAAATAAAATTAAGACGAAAATTTGGATCTATGCACTACGGTCTTTTACAGTTTTTGTTTCCCCCGTCCGAATTGACGTAACTATCGGTGTAAATTTTATTAGTAGTTTCCCCGAAGGGACCACCAAGTCACCAATCCTGAGACGCGAAGGTAACGTCCCCCGTACCCAAGTTAGGGACCGATCCCTTGATTCTAGCGGACGTTCGACGTACCGTACCGGGTTTTATCTTTTGTTGGTAGTTGCAAAGACGTCATTGGATTCTCCACAATAGTATGAAAAACAATAACACAAAGAGTTTATATATAAAACTTCACTTGAAAATTATAATTAAAGATAAGAAACAATTTTTCCTGTGTATACAGTCTATACTTAGATATCGGTCCTACTTTCAGTTAGAGAAGGTTTGTATGGAATTGTGAAAAAGTTTACTGACAAAACAGTAAGATTAAGGGACGTGAAATAAGGAGTAGGATGGGAAGGAGAGATTCGTTCAATTTCTTAAAGAAATAAAACAAGAACAGACAAGTTCAGATCTGAAGAGGATTCGCGACCACATTCTTATACGTTAAAGACGGTGATACCGAACAATAATAACAAAATTAGAGGTAGATGTGTCCTCCTTTGAGTCGTTGTACTGAACTTAAACAGTACTTGAAGGTCAGAACAACCCAAAACCAAAAAAAAAAAAAAAAAAAAAAAAAAAAANACAAAAAAAACAAAAAAAAAAAAAAACGAAAAAAGAACACAAAATAATGCAGTCCTTCACGCATGTTCTTTCGTGGTACATATGACGTTTCGTGATATATTTATAGGTCAATAAAAATACTTAAAAACTTTTCAACTGTCGTAAGAATGGTCAAGACAGTGAACGGGACTGAAATTCATTTAGTTTTACTTTTCTCTTGTCGTAGGACTCCGATTTATGTTGTGTGTCTCCTTAACTGTGTAAAGGTTCTTCACGAGTCCCGGGAGACGAGAGTCCTCCGTCTTGGTAGACCGGAAACTTTCGACTGGAAAGGGAGAGGTGGGGGAGAGAAAAGGTCCGGGAAGAGGTCTCGATTGTAAGTGTGTATCGTCAGTCTTGGGACTTCGGATGAAATTTTTCACAGTCAGACATTCGATACTATTCTAGTCGAAAATGAGGTGGGATCCGGTCTAACCGTGTTTGAAATCGTCTCTTCTTTTCCCTTAAATTCTAGGACACAAATAATACTACCCGTAAGTGAAATAATTGTTCAAAGACATCCTTTGAGTCGGAATGAATATACCTTCGACTTCCCGGACCTAAACTCTAATCTTCTGGACCCAGAGTCACGTCAAACCAGTTTGAAGAAGTTGAGAGACTCGGGACCAAAAGAGTGGACACATTACCTCTAAAGGTGAAAATGGTACTTCGCGGGGACACGTGTGAGACCTGTTACTCATAATCGTAGTGGAGAGTGTCTCACTCCCGATGGTAGTAGTAGAAAACATTTCAGTACGGAATTCGAACTTAAAAAGATGACTTACAACGGAAGTGATAGTCTTATTGGTTATCTCTATAATAGACCCTAGGGTTATAAACATTCGTATACAACGTTTAATCGGTTTTAATGTAGAATAGAATCAGATCAGACATGGTTGTAAAACCTTCATAAGAATAAAAGTTTCAAAAGTTTTGAATGTTGTTAAGACTTGAAATTCAGTTACTGAAAACCGTATAAACAAACCTTTAATTTTACAGTCTACGAGAAACGAAACATCTGTAACAGAGAAATGGGGGTAGAGTTTTACCACCCTACATCTTTCTCCTTCATTTTTCTATTATTGCGTACTCTGACATATACGATCAGTGGTGAGTGACACTTAGGTTCCCATAAGAAAGGAACTTTCTCACACTGTGGTTGGGTAGTTAGAGATTTCGGTCCTACCGTCGACCCAATGTCGTATAGGATGTCGGTATAATCAATAAGACAGGGTAGTAACAAGTTACAACGATTTGTGACGTAAGCTATCTTTTTAAGTTCGAGATTGTTATAAAAATTTTTTGATAAAAGTAGGGGAGTTTGCTTCGTGTGGTACAAATATAGGACATATTTTAAATTTTTGTCTTCTTTTGTCCTCAAATCTTTGGGTTGACAACCGTAGTGGGGTCTACGACCAAGATTGGGATCGAGAAGGTAATAGAGTGACATATTTAGTCCTGTTTAACGTATTAGAGAGTTCCCGAGGTAAAAGAGTAGACATGTTACCCGTATTAATTTGGATGTAACTCCACAGTACACTTCTCATTTCCCCTACAAACGGTCCCGGTTCGTATGATCATGAAGTGTTCCTGTCCGTGAGTAACTACCCACGATAAATTTAAACGTCACCATAAAGAAAGAGTGAGACTTTAAACGTGTGTTCGTACACTAGTATCGAGATATGACTTAAAACTGAGCCTAAACCTAATTTAGTCTCTTCATGTACATCTTAGGAGAATAAACTTCGATAACTTTTTGATGAGAAAGGCTTCACCCTGAAGTCACTTGACTCGACGAATTACACTTTTATCCTCAATTTGCAAAATTTGTTCTGTCGTATCGATCATCTATTAAATTTTGTACCTACCAAAACAAGACGAGGAAACGAAGTATGTTTAATTTTAGTTTGACGGGTCACAGATGGAACCTATTTGGTATCGCTTCGTTGACGAACCCCGACTTAGAAACTACTCTATCTTCTCTATTTCCGTATCTTAAACAAACCCCGGTAGTTGTGTTGCAAAAGAAACTGTTTCCGTCTTGGGGTCACGTCGGTACCGAAAGGGGAGATTTGACTCAAATTTAGACGAACAATTTGACAAAACATGTTCAAACGTTGAGAAAAAGAGACTATACTCGGAACGTCTTCAACACAGGAAAAGCACTGGGAGGGTATAGGGGGTCGACGACGTGGGCTCTGTCAGGAAGCATTGTCACCTCGGACCGGATTCAAGGTGTAAATCTTTGAGACATACGGTCTCCGTTTCTTAGAAGGACTCTCTGGAAACCAAAGGGTTGGAAATGTCGTTACCGAGAGTTTTAAATTAAACGTATTCTTAGTGGGCCCCCATACGAAATTTTTAAGTCTAAGGTACCGTCGAGGACGGGTAAGGTTAAGTCATCCAAACCCCATCTATCTCAAACCCCGAAACATAAAAAGTATTCCTGGGGTCGAATAAGAAAAAAATTAAAAAATTTTAAAATAACTTCGTATCAACTAAATGTCACTAAATGTCACAACACAATATAAGTCAGTATGTACAAGTCAATACGTATATAGATATAAAAAAAAGTATAAGAAAGGTAGTACCAAATAGTGTCCTATAACTTATAGCAAGGAACACGATATGTTATCCTGGCACAACGAGTAGGGAGAATTACATGTTATCGAACGTAAACGATTAGGGTTTATGGATTAGGTAGGGAAGGGGTAGGGGGAGAACCGTTGTTCAGACAAGAGATACAGACACTCAGACAAGGACAAAGTATCTATTCAAGTAAGTACAGTATAAAATCTAAGGTGGTAAGGTCGAATAAGACTACGTCCACTAGTAAGACCTTCTGTGACCCTCTTTATGATGAAATATCACAACATATTTATAACTTAAATACTTTATAAGAATTAAATATTTTGTACATTAGTATTTGTGTTCCATCTCTTCAATTCATCAGGGGATCGGACTTGACTAAGTATATACGATGGTACCCAGTCTTTGTGCAGTGATGAGCTTAAACCCCCGTTACCTCACTGTTGTTGTCCCTGTCATTATTATTATCGTGTGGTATTCGGTATCTGATATCCCTTGGAACACCTTCCTCATTTTCGAACCCGAAGTCTCTATAAACGATAAATTTGAACTTGGTGACAAAGGAATAAATATTTTTCCTCTATCTAACGATATTCGAAAGGTCCACCGAGTTTGCCATTCCTTAGTCGGATGGCTACGTCCTATGCACCCGAGTCAGGGACCCAACCCTTCTAGGGGAGTACCTCCTTTACCGTTGGGTGAGGTCTCAAGAGCGACCCTGTTAGGGTACCGGTCTCCTCGGACCGTCCGATACCAAGTGCCCCAGTGTATCTCAGTCTGTACTGACTTACCGACGAGTACGTGTGCGTGTGTGTGTGTGTGACTAACGACACTTCCTGGATCGTTGATAACCCCCGGACAGGGCCCAGATCCGTGTGTAATCCAAGAGTCACGGTCAAGACAGGAGACAGTGGGGACGTTCCCATCGTCTTTACCAATTCACCGGAGACCTGGTCAGTGAGGTCCGAGAACTAGTGTACTGGGAATTTTGCCATACCCAGGGACGGACTAATTCAAATTGACGATGTTGTCTTATGGTATCTGACCCACCGAATGTTTGTCGTCTTTACATAATGAGTAGAAAGACGGTCAGGTCCTTCGGGTTCTAGTTCCACGGCCGTCTAAGCTACAGACCACTCTTAGGGAGGAGAAGAAGGAGTCATTGAAGATAATATAGGAATGTACAGATTTGTCGGATCTATCTCTCGAGAGAATTTTCCTGTTATTAGGGTAAGGATTCCCGAGGTACCGTACTAGATTAGTGAAGGGTTTCTGAGACGGAGGATTATGTTAGTGAACCCCATGTTCTAAAGTTGTATTCTTAAAACTCCCCTGGTGTCTAAAAGGAGAACTTGGAAGAAGTGTCTGTGACGGAAAATGAACTTTACTCTTATATTTTATATTAAATGAACTATACTCTTATATTTGATATTAAGGATTTAATCTTATATTAAAGATTATTACTCCGGATGGAGTAAAATAAAACGACACTAAGTAACACGAAGAGTCTATGACACAAACAAACAATCAAATAAACAATAAAATGTTTAACTTCCAAACACCGTACATAGTCAGTGTAGATAGTCACTGTAATAAGGTTGTCGTAAACTAGTCAAACACAGAGACACAGTGGAAAACCATTAAGAACGTTATATAGTTTGTAAACGTAATAAAAATATCAACAGTACCACTAGAGACTAGTCACAAGAAACTACAATAACAACTTTAACAGAACATCACGGTACTTGGTATGGGAATATTGTGTTGTTTGAATTAACTATTTACACACAAGACTACGGAGGGGACTGGTCGGTAACAGGTTACAGAGAAAGAGGAACCCGGAGGGGTAAAGGACTTTATGTTGTTATAACTTTAATCTGGTTAATTATCGGAGTGTTGTTGGACGTCCATAAGTGTACTCTGTTTCTCAACGTGTAAAGAGTGGAATTTAGTTTTCGATCTTTACTAATTCGAATCACCCCTTCCTCACAACTTTCGACTCTATCCGACTTTAGATCTGGAGAGGACGGTTTGACACTCAGTTCGACACCTACATTTCCTTTTCAAGAATTTCCTTTAATTGTCACGATGGGGTCACTTACTATTCTTTCGGTTTACCAGTATAACGACTATACCTCTTTCAAACTCACCAGACCTGTCTAGTTTGGTCGGTGTTGTAAGGGAATTCGGTTTCGGATTAGGTCTCGTTTCGGGACTGAGAGAAGTTCAGACACTTACGACTCTCTCCACTCCTCCGACTTATTCTTTTCAAACTTCGGTCGTCTCCAACTAAGTACTCCAAATTCCTTTCTCTGGTAGGGATACTTTGTCGTTCACGACCACATTTTCGATGTCGTTCAATTGGTCCTCCACATCGATTCTATTAATTACTTACCCTGATGTGATTTAGTGTCCAAAAGTAATATCTATTATTTTGTCGGAATATAACCTTCTTCTACGGTAGATTCTGTAAGTATCGATCTCTCCTCCTCAGTTCCAGACCGAAGTTTTAAAGTGTCCTATCCGACCGAGAGACCAATCCCCGATTACGTCGACCACTGAAGTTCAACTCCGGTCACGAATTAACAATAATACTTTTGGGATTTCGGGAATTCTTAATCCGATTTACATGAGACGGACACGACATATTTACCTTGTTGTTTGGGACTCCCTGTCGTATGGACAAATGTTGTCCAAATGACTCATAAAATTTGAGTAACAGTTCTCGATAAAGAGTCCCCCTTTTTTTACAGGGAAAGTTTTATAATGACGAGTAACTGTTACGTGGACCAGTGGGTTCTCAAGACCATCTCTCGACAACAGTAATAACAAGTCAATGATTCAGTACAGACTGAGAAACGATGTGGTACCTGACTACTCTTATGTTCTTTTAGTCAATAAAAGTACGGACGATTCTGTTGTGGGTAAGACTTCGGGTACCTAGTTCTTCATTGAAGATAAAAATTGAGAATAGTAAATGTAAAGTATTCCGATCTCGATGGTATCTCTGTCACCAAAGAGACTACCTAGACCCTTTTGAGTTAATTTTTAAGAGACCTTTTGAAAGTAGGAAGGTCTACAGTAATTCTCGTAAGTACTAAGTACTCTTTTCCATTTTTATAGTTGTAATTGTCCTCTAACCTTCTACAACTAAGGTTGGCAGTACCTACTGAAAGACTCCAAGTCTTGAAGTTGTCTCCTTTATTGACTTCTACATCACTTTCACTTCAGCGAGTCAGCAAAGGCTGAGAAACGCTGGGTACCTGACATCGGGTGGTCCGAGGAGGTAGGTACCCTAAGAGGTCCGTTCTTATGACCTCACCCCACGGTAAGGGAAGAGGTCTTCTACCTCATCTTTATCGTTTTCTTGATCTTCACCTCGGACTTTTACACTGACTTAACGACGTTAGAGTACTATTTTGAAAAAGTCCACTCCTAAACGAGGAATACTTTTTCTCGTCTACTTGTTTCTTGTCAAAGAACTGTACCTTAAATGAGGACCACTTCTACGACACTTGTAACATTGTTACCGTCGTTTCCTATATCTCATAATGTATTTACATCGGGGATTTCGTCACAGTTACGAACTCTCTTGACTGAGGTTAAACTTTCTTCAACATGGCACCCATTTTACGATAGTTTGTCTCTTTAGCAAGTACTTTCCTTCTCAGACAGCTACGTCGTTTGGAGTAACAAACGGGTAAACAGACTAAAATTCTTTACCGACGTTGGTAGGGTGGAAGTCGTTGGTGGTGGAACTAGTCAGTCGTCGGTAGTTGTAGTTCCGTTCTCGGAGGTCGTCGTTTTTGTACCGTTGAGTGACTGATGAGGCTACTACCAATCGTAAAAAATTCGTTATTTCACAGAAAGGTAATTCCACATATGTAACAAAAAATTTATAGTACGATAGTATGTGAATTATGCACTTGTATTAAAAATATTCGTGACCTTTTGTTGTTTTTTTTTAACTACACTGAGTGAAATAACACCATAAGTGAGACAACACCACCAGACCTTGGTTTGAGTATTATAGGGGTTCCTTACGGACCTATTTACATTTTGAGTGGTTCGGTCACAAGATATGTCAATCTAGATAATGACCGTTCAGTTTCGGTATCCCTCCTCTTACAAGTAGTGTGACTGTCAATCTACCTAAGGAACATGATAAGGTCTCTACTTACTTCTGGTCAGGACTTGATTCAGAGTCCTATAGTAGAGAAGGACCTGTGTCCCGTGCAAGAATATAAAGTTGAGGAAAAGTCAGTTTGAAGTACTTCTGGTAGTGGGAGAGATTTTCAAGTTGAATAAGCCTATAAGACGTAATGAGCGACCTCACTCTCTGTGTCTAAATCTCTGGTCTAGACTTCTCCCTTTCTACTCGAAAGAAAACTCCTTCAAATTCCACACTTTATTTCAAGGACAAGTACCTTCCGGTTAGGTGAAGTCGTAACTATATCTGTCGTTTCCTCTCTTTGTTAAAGGTTTTTGTGACATACAATCAAAACGATCCAGACGGTATTATTCCATAGTGATTCACCCTCTCCGAAGTTGTTGAACGTGTTGTCTTTAAATAAAAGAGTGTCAAGACCTCCGACCTTCAAGTTCCATTCCACTACCGCCACAATACGAGAAAGACCTCCACAATCCCTTTTAACAATTTGAAGACACAATCAAAGACTATCAAGGAACCGAAAACTGTTGAAAAGTGTAGTAGAAGTGTGCTACTGTAGGATATATGTATAGTATAGGTTTCGAGGGGTAAGTATCCCTATGGTCAGTATAACTTATAACAGTACGAGATCATACTGGAGTAAAATTGGTTCATGTAGACCTTCTGGGATAAATGTTTATTCTAATGTAAGACTCTATGACTCCAATCCTAAAGTTTTATACTTAACCCTTCTTCCCTTTACTTGTGACAAATCGGGAATATTGTCTGAGAACGTCCTTTAAATAAACTCACAAACCAATCCTGAGTTTTAAAACATAGTATGTTTCTGTTCTACCGGAATCGGATTTTAAAAAGGATTTTTTTCATAATAGACCGGTGGTAAAGTATCTGTAAAGAGTCACACTCGGGATACCTTTACAGAACAAAATTTTTCTGAATAATTTATATGGGTCTTTATCGACTTACTGTACTCGACCACTCACCCTAGTATATTATAAGTCGTGAATTTACAAGAACTGAAATATGTTCCTGACTGAGGACTTACAAATGGACCTTCAGTTCGTTAGCAAAATTTTATTCGTTATACAGTCAGAAGATTACCTTGGTTATTCGGTTATTTTGATTATTTTGAAGAGAGTGATTTTAATAATTTTAAATGGAAGAACTTTGGTATTCCCTTGTTTTTCATAGAGACTCAGTTCAATAAAAAGTACCTTTGACTGTAAATTTAATCTTTAGTGAATTGTCACCAATCTGGACTTTACATTTTTCGTAATAGACTCTAATTACCAATCGTATGAGTCTACAGGTAGGTGTGTCGTCTCACTAGTGTAAAATCCAAATGAAAATTTGACTAAAGTATACTGTCCTAGTACAAACTTAGGGTATACAAAATGAGACTTGAGGACAAACGGAAGTGACTTTTCAAGACGTTTCGTCTAACAATTTAAAAATCAAATAAAAAGACCCTTTTTTTTTTACTTCCAAAAATTGTCTTTGATTGTTATGAATGGTTCTATAACACTAATTGTTCCCGTTTCAAAGATTTTACTACGAACTTCCGTACAAACTTTACCCATTATCAGTTCCCATACTAATTTTTGAACAAGTAAACGTAATAAATTTGTCGCTAACTTATAGTAATTAAAAATAAAACATGATTGTCGTGTCGGATAACTTAGTTTTCGTTAGTTTTAACTTCAACTCTTGAGAGATCAAGAACTGGTGCACAAAAGAAATAGATCCCTGTTCCAAACAAACAAAAGAGTTACAAAGAAAAGATGGGTTAACATCAGTGAATTAGAGAGGTATAGACTCAAAAACAATGTTTGTTTTATCCCTACAATTTAGAGTCAGTATGGGTACTTATAACTACTTGTTTATTTCAAGAATATCTGAACAGTGACAAACATATTTAGTCTCGAAGTAAGTGTAAAGTCTAGTCACGAGAAAAGTTTTATTCAACTCACTATTTTCTACTAGACCAGACCAGATACGAACAACATCCCCAAACCCCAACATCCATGTTCGATTCTCTAGAGATCGGACTTTGTATGCCCTCCTTCGAGGTCTACTCTGGGACATACCTCGTTTCTAAGTTCTTCATCTGGGTACCTTCCTAAAAGAATGGAAATAGAGACCACTTGTACAGTGATTTCTGAGTAACCTCTTACTCTTAGACCGGTGACGAAATTCACACAAATTGAAGAGTCTGTCTGTCATCTGAAAAACAAGAAATAAGAAGGAATGGATCCAGTAACTGTGTTCTAGTCCGAATAGGAGTCATAACTCTCTTGTCAGGAGACCGGTGGGAGAAGGTCCTCATAGATTACCTCTCAGTCCCGATAAAGTCTACTTACAGAATAGACACGGACCTGGACACATAATTTGTCTATAATATATTAATCTAATACTTAATTTTAGATCCTTATAGATTAGCTCTTTTCAAAGTTTACCCTGTAAAAGATAGTCAGGAAGTAAAAGTGGATACAGAATTAAGAGGATGATAAGGGACTACCGAGTCTCCAATTTCGCAGACGGACGTTACACCCTCTGGGTCCAGGCTAGGGACCCAACCCTTCTAGGGGACGTCTTCCTTTACCGTTGGGTGAGGTCATAAGAACAGACCTCTTAGGGTACCTCCCTTCTCGGACCATCTGATATCAGGTACCCCAGCGTTTCTCAACCTGTGCTGACTCGATGAAATGAAAGTGAAAGGATACAGGATCATGTAGAATGTTAATTAGTCATTAGGTGAGGGGAGGGTTGGACACGAGTCGACATAAGATTGGAGTCGTAGTACAGTTGTCACGGAGTGGTAGAGTCAATGACAGTGACTGAGACAAATTGGGTCCACTTACGAGGACGTAGATAGTCTTAAATTCTATTGGATTGGTCTCTTGACAGAAAACGGTTTCTGTGATCCTTTGGGAATTTTACTTTATTTAAACCTTTTCAAAGTTTCTTATTATCAGTATCAGAGAAAAAGAGAAAATGTGACATTAAAGGTTTAGGATGAAAATTTTTAATGATGTTTTAATATATTTCAAAGAAAGAAAAATGTACTTCCCTTTCTTCTACCACCATATACATACACACACGGGTACTTATGAAGTGACGGAAACTAAGAAATAAAGTGTAATACAATATATTGGTAGTTTGTCTAAATTTCCTATGAAAGTAAACAAATTTTTAATGTTTATGGGTACAGTCAACCCATTTTTTAAATGAACTATTATTTTATCGTATCCCTATACCTCTCACTTTGACTGAAAAGAAATCCATTAATACAGTCCCGTGAGTGAAAAGGTTAAACTATATGTGTTTGTTGGTGTGTGAATCTGAATTGATACTTAAATTACAATAACACGAGTAAAATGTCTCGTCTTTTAACTCAGAGTGTTCGCAATTTAATGGGTTCCAGTATGTCGATAATTCACTATCTTGTACCGAAACTGGTCCAAAAAGACCGTAAGAAAAAGATAAAACGGTTCTACAAAAGAGGAAGGATACATCTAAGTACTATTATTATAAGTCGACATTAAATAATTTGAAGATGATACATGACACACGGAATATGGGTAATAATGTATTAGAAGGTGACGAGATATTTTGTTTTCTTAAAACATGTACTCTTTTGATTCCGAGGATGTCGAACCCATTGAACCGGTTCAATTCCACATAGTCTCGCTTTGGACTATGTTAACTAGGAGTAATAAGTACTTAAAGCACGTCAGTAGGGACGGGGAAATAGGTACGAAAACTAAAGGTACCTAAGTCAACGGACACCAGTTAGTGATAGGTTTTTATAATTTACCTTTTAAGGTCTTCATTAGGTTTGTAAAATATAGTGTGTCAACAAAACTCACTTTCACTTTCACTTCAGTGAGTCAGTACAGGCTGAGACTCTGGGGCACCTGACATCGGACGTAGTCCGAGGAGGTAAGTACCCTAAAAGGTCCGTTCTCATGACCTCACTCAACGATAAATGAGGAGGTCCCCTAGAAGGACTGGGTCCCTAGTTTGGACCTAGAGGACGTGACGTCCGTCTGCGAAATGGGAGACTCGGTGGTCGCTCCGAGTAAAACTCATTGTCCTACTGTACAGGACGACAGGGTGAGTCCTGTACTCAGTAGGGAGACGGGTCACAGTCGGTGGTAATAGGTCAGATCGAACCAGGAGACAGGGTAGTGAATCATCGGTAGACCTAATAGTCACTATACTGAACACAAGTTCAGTAGAAATAAAACAAATTAATACCGGGGTTTCACGTTCTGATCAATACGAATTTTACCTCTATAAGACAATGACATGGATTAAATATTTACCTTGAAATAGTATTCACGAACACTAGAAGTTCCAAAGTCCGTAGGTGACCCACCCCCCCCCCAGAATCCTACATAAAGGGAATCTATTCCCCTCCGGTGACATAAACGTTTAAATAGACGAGTTATTTCAAATAAACATTAGAGGTTTCGTTATGAGTATCTCGAAACGTCAGTAAACGTCCGTACACGTTTCGACGTTTTTAAACTCAGTGGGTTACACGTACGAGGGTTGTTTTATTGGGAGACGGAAGAACAAAGTCGAGGATGACATTTGTTCGTAGGAAAAGGTTAGATGAATCGCGGTGTAAAAGGGATAGAAACACAAAAGGAAACCATAACAACGACGAACTGTACCGGGGGTTCGAGTCCCGACTTCACGATAGATCACAAGGATTCGTATTCTTCCGATGTTACACGACATGATCCTTCAATATCAACCGGAACTCAGGTCGCAATTACTTTATTTATGTACAGAAATTTATCTTGTGTGTATGTATTATCTCCGATACATAACTGACCGACTGGTCTCCGAGTGTCCTTGGTTACAGGGTATTCTGGTTACGGAACAAGTTCTAAGTAATCAAGGTAGAGTTACTGGGATATCTGGTATTGAGGACGTTTATTGTTCTCCGTTGACCTAAACACAAAGGTCACAGGTTAAGACGATGAGTGGGGTTGTACGGTGTGTAAGAACACTCTACTATCACAAGAGAAAACACACTACGTGACGATAGTAAAACTAAGGTTAAAGGGTGTTTTCGGTACAAAACAGTGATGTTGGTGCTGTTTGAGTAAGTTTGTACTACGGTGAGGTGGTGGCAAACACGAACCTTGGTTATCTAAAAGTGGAAGCACTGTTTCTTTTTTGTTGTGTCACGGGTCATTTCGTTCAAGTATTTTATAAATAAATTTAACTAAATCGAATCTCGTTCAAATATATGTATTTATTAAACATAAAACACTCTCAGACTAAGACTTTACTTCTACGTTTAACACCCCGAGTTTCTCCACGACTCCCGAGAGTCATAGGAGGAGGGTCACTACCTCAAGAGTGAACCCAGATCTCTTTATTTGTTTATGTGTCACCGTCAGAGGAGGGTAAAACACTACCGAAATAGATGTGGTACTCGGAAGACCTCAATTCGGGAACGAGACTTCCTCTAGTAAAGGGGATATTTAAAGAGGTAACCCTTTTTATTCTTTATACGGTCGTTCCTACTATACAAATTGTAATGTTTCCCATGACTTCTTCAACTTTCGGATTTCCTAACATGTAGGTACTAAAGATTTAGTTGAATAAACGACTCTATGGTCGAAAAGAGGTCGGGTGCACCATGTTAGATTCTACTTTACCTTGACCTTAGATTTCTGTACCCGGTTTCGGACCGAAATACTGTGTGACTCACAAGACTAACTCAGTGACAACACTCGCTCAGTGGCATGGAGAATCTTTGTGCTGAAGGGATAGATATTTTACCGTCGCCATTTCTTAGACGGAAGGTTAAGTCCTCTGTGTCAAAGCTAGGGACTCACTCCTTCTAGAGGACCCCCTCCTTCGTCGTTGGGTGAGGTCGTAAGAACGGACCTTTTAGGGTACCCGTTTCCTCGGACCGTCCGATGTCAGGTACCCCAACGTGTCAGTCTGTGCTAACTAGTCGACTCGTGTGGAGGTTTCTAAGATTAGTCACCTTTACGTTTACCGAGTGACACATCTCCTAAGATATCAACTGTTTCACACAATAAACGTATGTAATAGAGTTACTACGAGTATAGATGAAACAGTCAATTCGTATTAATATTAATAATGGTAAAACACTCTTTCAGAAACGTTTGTCTTTCAAGGACGCATTCAGGAAGCTTACAATTTTTTTTTTTTTAGTTACCAAAGTTTCCGTCACTTTTCTTCTAACAATCGTACACATTAGGAACGAAGTATACTTTCTTTTTATTTTTCCTTAACCTTGGTTTATACGCCGACGGATCGAATTTAATTTACCTGGGAATGTGTTTCACTGTTTGGTTCTATCGATCACCCGACTTTGGGTCCAGTGTGAGACTAGAGACACTGTATATGGGACTACAACTTTACACAAGATTTAACGTGTCTCAACGATATCCCTGATGACCCCAGGATCCAATTACTCAATTCCTTTATTAATATCATTATCGGTCCCTTCGTACATTTTAAACACAGTGGGTTAGATACTACACTATAAAAAGGAGAATTTTTAATGACATAGTAAAGTAGTCAGACCTAGCCGACTCCCCACGTCGTCTTTACTAGTTCGGTTTTAAGAACCACCGAAGAGTATTATTTCCAGATAAAGAGTGAGTCTGATGTACCAATAAGCTATGACTAAGACCGAATGGAGGGATCGAGAACGAGATCTAGAGTCCGGTTCCCAGACAGGGGAATAGAACTGACAACGGTTAACGTTTCTATTTTCTTTTTGTTTTCCCGAGAACGTGGTCGTTGATTTTCGAGACAAGACCTCAACTATACGTAACGAAGTGAGAACCAAGTAGGAATTGGGTTTGTGTCTCTCTGTTCTTGGTGTTAGGTTCTTCATGGACTTCCCCCTTTACTGACCTTAAATGACCCAACCGGTTTTTCAAGTAGTCCAAAAAGACATAGTAGAATACCTTTTTGGGTTTGCTCGAAAAACCGGTTGGGTTATCGAACTTTCTCTCCACTTTTCTCTGAATCCTCTCCACTTTCTCTGTCCTCAAAAGAAACTGAACACCTGAGAAGATACCGTGTTCCAACGGTTTTCACGGTTACGGTTGAAGTCGTCGTAATTGTCTTTTCACCTTAGGTTTTGGTTCCTCTTCTGTTAAGATAAGGTGGACGACGAGTGAATGTAAATCATATTTAGAAATCCTTGTCTAGAAGGAAGGTCTTTACTCTCGAAACAGGTAAAACACAAAGTATATAACGACACTTTTTTAATACTCCAGTGTATGCTAAAACATGGTAAACAACAAGTCAACGAGTCATCACAGACTGAGACGCTGGGGTTCCTGACGTCGTGTGGTCCGAAGTGACAGGAAGTGGTAGAGGGTCTCGAACGAGTTTGAGTACAGGTGACTCAGTCATTACGATAAGTTGGTAGAGTAGGAGACAGCGGGGGAAGAGGAGGACAGAAGTTAGAAAGGATCGTAGTCCCAGAAACGGTTACTCAGCCGAGAAACGTAGGTCACCGGTTTCATAACATCGAAGTCTTAGTCAGGAAGGTTACTCATAAGTCCCAACTAAAGGAAATCTTAACTAACCAAACTAGAGGAACGTCAGGTTCCCTCAGAGTTCTCAGAAGAGGTCGTGGTGTTAAACTTTCAGTAGTTAAGAAGTTACGAGTCGGACGAAATACAAGAAAACATTGTAATCGGTACACAATAATTATATATAAAGTGTGAATTGATTATTCACACAAACTATAAAAAAGTAATTAACACAGTTCTTTATAACTTTGGAGTGTCTCCTCTTTTACTAAAAGTACCAACCCCCTACTCCTAACAGACTCTTTGATAATAAAGATCTTTACTAACAGAAATATTCTTTTAAACAAAGTAGAGATCGATTTTACTCTCTGATTTTACTCCGTCCTCCTCACATCTGACGAAGGTTTCTCCACTTTTATAGAGTCCCATTTAGTGGGACCTTTCACTTCTCGAAGATAAAAGTGGTATGTGTGTATGTGTATCCGGATTTCTTATAAGAGGTTAGGACTTTTCTGACTACCGGGTTTCGGTGGAGTAGGAGTTCACCGCTGTAGGGAAGGTTGTGTATATATAAGAGAAACCAATTTTTTTTTTTTTTTTTTTTTGATCTGTCTACTCAAATTTTACCCTAAAAAGTTTTAAGACAATTGTTCAAACCCTCCTCATTGGTCCGTCTATATTTACGACCGACACCCCTAATGAATGTAAATTACACGATTTATACTCTACGTAAAGTTCTTAATAAAGGACCGACATAACAACCTTACGATCAGATTTATACCATTACACTTTGTGATAGTTTAGACCACCCTTGGTCTTATATGAAATAAAACGTTGGGATGTTCCCTTTTTATAAAACCGTCAGTCTATTCTTACATCGTCTTAGCTCTAAAGCACGACTGTAGTCAGTGTTGAGACAAGTACTCTGTTATAAGTAAGATTTGTGTTAACACAAACTATATAACAATAAATTGTATGTAAATTAATAAGGAAAGTAATTGAAAAGGATTAACAGAGATTCATAATAAACGGAAACCACCTTATTTGAACAATAAAAATACTAGAGTCTTTCCGTCCTACCCCTTATTAACATAGTCCACATTCGACTTAGACATTCATGAATAAAAGATTGTGTGGTCGTTTTTGGGACCTTCCAGACCAATAGTTTCCCATAAAGTACATCCCTATAGTACTCTTATAAATAAAGTCAAACAAAGTCAAAACCGTAGGTTGGGAATTAAAAAATTAAAGGCAAAATGTCAACGACACATTTTCGTATTATTGGTGAACTTAGTACATCGAACTTATCCTCTCTTTGATATCTTCGGTTCCTCCTAAAATTAATGTTTGAGGTGAAGTCGTTTTAGGGTCGGTACTTTCACACCGACCCGTTCATAAATCCAATCCCAGCCCACTACGTACTTTCGTAAACGTCAACCTAGCAGAAAGGGGGTCGAGTTCTTGTGTTTCAATCTTCCTATCGAAGTAACTGAGGTCGGTCAGTCTGGGTTTCGTTGGAGTGCTAACGTGACGGTACACTTTTCATCTCTACTTTTCTTACGAAGCTATTAGGTCCAATTTTATATACTTACTTTTCTGCTGTCATCGAGTGTCTCTTCCGTCTCATTGAGAAGTGACGCCGTGTGGACTTTAACTGACAACGTGCCTTCCAGAAGTTCTGACCCACTTTCACTTTCAAAATCGGCGAGTCAGTGGAGGCTGAGAAACGCTGCGATACCTGATATCGGGGGCTCCGAGGAGACAGGTACCCTAAGAGGTCCGTTCTTATGACCTCCTCCAACGGTAACGGAAGAGATCCCCTAGAAGGGTTGGGTCCCTAGCTTGGGTGCGGAGAATATAGAGGACGTAACCGTCCGTCCAAGAAATGGTTATCGTGGTGGACCCTTTGACCGGATTGTCTCTCGGAGAATATATTTACGTATCGTCTTTTATTTACTATCAACAATGAAAAACTTGACACTGGTAATAATTTTATTGGCATTCATATCAGTGGTACGTACTGACGTGAAACACAGTCCGTAATGTTATTCATAAAGAGTAACTTAGGAGTATTTTTACGTTGCTCCATCCATTATTAAGTCCACGTCTTAAACTCCGATCTTGTCCAGTCCGTACTCCCCTACCCGACGTACCTCTAAGAAGATTTGTAAAGGGGCGTATAGTCCGAAGTGTCTCCAGGGACTGTCTCTTTACGTTCTTCGGATCGACACAGGGGTGCCGATGTACCAAATCTGGTACCAACTTAACTAGTGACGAGAAGGGACGTATCCCAAAGCACACGTCACCCACAGGTTATGTAAAAGTAATGATACTACTTACCCACTCACTTACTATTTATAACGACATAAGTTCAGAAGTGTACCTGGGTTGCCTGTTAAGGTTCCTGGGTACCGGACTACCATGAGTTAGTATTTCCGACATCTCTATCGAGTGATGAGACCTCGGATCTTCTTAGGTTGGTACGTCTCTCTCCTTTATAGTGATTCGTCTTTTACAATTTGATCATAGAACCGACAACTGGAACCACCGTGACAAAGACTTCTTCGTACAAATCTTTACAACCGATCGGACGTAGGGACTGAGGGACCATCTGGGGTTCTTATTCCTTTCGTAGTCTTTATTTAAAATAAAAGATTAATTAAAAGATATATTTCCCGAAAGGGGATGGGTCTATGTTTCCCGTTGTAATTTCCGTACTCTAATAATTTTTAATTACAATTTGAGACAATAGTCTCCCAAACGAATAAAATGACAATAATTTTTAAGTTTATCTAGCCCACTTTGTAAAAGCCGGACTTTCCCTAGAGTCGTTTACCAAAAGAATAGCACTTTTCACGTTCGATTCGTGTCACCAGAACGGGATACGAGTCAAAAAGGATTATAACCCTAGTCTTTTTATTTACCGTCTCCTTTATCATGTAAAATAAATTATTTCGTTTTCTCCTTGTTTTATTAGACTGATAAGTGTACTTTTTTGTATAGACGAAAACGATGAAGGTATTGGTCGGGAGACAAAATTAGTAATTTTTTTTTGTTTATAAAGTGTTAGAAGCAACGACTAGAGTTCTTTGATATATTCTTTTTAGTGTTTCCCGGTTTAACGTTGACACACACAGACAACATTTGATCTTCTTGACCGACACAATATTGTCACTCCGTCCTCTTTACAATCGACAGGTCTTCTGTCTGAATAAATTTTGTCGTGGGGGATGGGGTGGGGTGGGGGCGGGAGGGGGGAGGGGGACGTTTTACATAAGAGAGTCTTTCGTTTCTAGAGGTACCGTCTAGATACAGAAATCGTTCTACATCGGTACCGGACAACTTTTAGGTGATGAGTACCAGATTACTGATTGGGTAAGTAAGGATTTTTATGAGGAAAGTATTTCGGTACAAATCGAATCAGGAGTGAAATTTAAATTTGTCCTTGATTATCATGACGTTCGAGAAACGAAGGAAAGTCAGATTCGTTTAAACCCCGTTACCCTCCCCTTTCCTGGTCCTCTCTTCAAAGGTCGCCATCATAGTGTGTCTTCGTGTGTGTGGGTTGTGTGGTAGGTCTCGAAAGTACCCGCAGACGGGGGGCTGTGGGACCGCAACCGTCTTGAGACTTGTTGTCTGGGAAGAGACTTTGTACGAACAAAATCTAGGAATATGTTGAAAAAAATTTATGTCCTTTAGATGTAAAAACGGTTTCTTTAGTGGGAGAAACCCCTCAAAACAAAACAAAACAAAAACAGTTTCTTACAAATCGAGTATGGAAAAGATCTTGGTCACACCGATTTAGACATTGAAAGGAAATTTTTTTTTTAAAACCATTAATTTTTCGTTCACACTTTTCGAATACCAAAAATAAGTTGGTGTTGTGTAAAAATTTTTAAGACATTACCGGATATTTAAACGTAATTACTAGTGGACGAGGTCTTTGGAGCCTTTGTCCTCCGACTTTCTTGTAGGTACACAAAAATACACAGAGTCTACGGACTGAACCCCGGTTCGACTCTCGAAACCTTTTTTTATCATTCCTGAGGTCACTGACCGACGAACAATCTCAAAATCCGGTTTTTTATCAACTCAGTTCGTGGTGGTACACATTGGTCTAAATTAATACCAGATACATTTATCTTGAACTCGTCTGAGGTCCTCTATCACCTCCTTTCTCTTCGGACCACACGACATCAGGTACCCCAGTGTTTCTCAGCCTGTGTTGAGTCGTTGACTTGTTTTTATTTATGACGTAAAATTTAGGACGTCCTCAAATGTCATCGAGTTCCAAAATGTAAAAAGAACAAAGATCACCCTGGTCGTATATACCTTTACTGAACGTACCCTTCAGTCCGACCGGATTAAACATAAAGGAAAGTTTCGAGACTCTGTATTTACTTATGTATGATATTCCATCGGTTAGCGACAGTAGAATTTTTGGACATTCCTTAGTTTTTATACTCTTTAGTTCAGGATAAATACTCATAGTCTCCTTGAACGGGACATTCTTCTTAACAAAGTCCTCTCTTAACACATTTTGAGTTCTCGTTATCAAATGTTTGTCCGGGTCCTCCACGACCTTTTGGTCTTCAGTAATCAGAACAACAGTTAGTTTCTGAGTAAAACATTTCGTTTATCAGTTGAGGATTAAATAGAAAAAACATACAAGTTGGACAACATATGGTCATAAAGAAACTCGTCTCCTGTCCAGAAACTCCGAGACATCTATAAAGTCACTCTCAGCTTTCGTGATCGAAAGGTTCACACTCTCTCCCAGTCCCAGGTCACCAATAAATATTCCGTGAATAAACACTGTCCTTGACACGACCTAGTTCTCACACTGGGTGGTGACTTAATTAGTGGAAAGTAGGGAGATGGCGGAGCACTTTGTGTACACTGTAATTAAAATGGTCACTTTCGATCTCCCTACCCTACACACACACAAGTCAGTGAGTCACTACAGGTTGCTAAGCACTGGGGTACCTGCCATCGGGCGGTCCGAGGAGACGGGTACCTTAAGAGGTCCGTTCTTAGAGGGTGTAACAGTCCACCTAAGAAATGGTGACACGGTTCACCCTTCGGGTCTATACGTATATGTATGTCGACTAAGTCAGACGACACGTTATCTTCGATTGTGTCGTAACATTTCGTTAATGCGAGGTTATGTTTTAATTAAATTTTTTTACAAATGGCTACTTCTTTGACTCAGAGTCTCTCCACCGACTTTCGGTCAAAAACCGATTTTCTCATCAACCCAGTTCGTGGTTGAACACCATCATTCACCATCTCCGTCTTAAAGTTTGAATGAGGTTTTTGGTACGGTAAATAGAAAGACTTCGAAGACACCCTTTTCCCACTCCTATATACCCATTTGTGTCATTTTAAGGTAAAAATGACGATTTGAGACATAAACATGACAGAGATCATGTAATCGTGAACTTATAATTATGATTCCATAATTAACTGTGTTTTAAAAGTACCTTAGTGTATGGTGGTGTTTACCTCTACTGATGAAGTCCATTGTGACTTCGGTTTTTAAACAGAGACAGTGACTTTTATACAACATTAACTCCCTCTTCTCTAACATAGAAGATAAACGAAAAAAAATTCAATAAAAACAATGAAAGAATCTCCATGTTCACTATTGTGTAATTACACTGGGTTCATAACCACAAAAAAAAATTAAAACATAACCTTATGTCAACGAAATGGTTCAATACAATCAAAGATGAGATGTCGTTTCACTTAGTCGATATGCATATGTACATCGGGGAGAAAAGACCTAAAGGAAGGGTAAATCCAGTGGTGTCTACTGACTCATCGCAAAAGACACGATATGTTATCCAAGAGTAATCAGTATTTGGAGAATTCCGAATAGAGTACTTGGTACCCTAGGTTTGAGTCTGTAACTGGATCCTCTCATTGAGGAAATAAGTTTTAAAAGTCCCTTCAAAGAGAGGAAGGGTCCTTTATTTCTCTAGTAGTTGATGTCTGTGATCTTTATGAATTTAACACACGTGTTTTATATATACAAAACTTCCCGTCGTATGGAGACTTTTTTTTTACCTTTAGAAAAGTATATGATGTTGTACCTACTCAAAATTCCTGTAATACGGTTCATTTTATTCGATAAGTCTTTCTGTTTATAACCTATTAAAGTGAATAGGTTCCATAGACTACATCAGTTTGAAGATCTGTGTCTTTCATCTAACTATTAACGGTTCCCGACTCCGACCTCCTCCTCGAAAAGTCACATATCTCTCTAAGTGAGTACTTTCTACTCTTTCAAGATCTCTAAACGACATGTTGTCACATGTATACCAATGGTTGGGACGAGATATATGAATTTTTATAAAAAATTGGTGTTATTCTTAAAAATTTTACGACGTACTGTATATATACAATAGATCTTTTTACCATGACCACTTGGATAAACGTCCCGTCCTTATCTCTGCGTCTACAGTACTTGTCTGAACACCTGTGTCGACCCCTTCCTCTTCCACCCTATTTAACTCTCTCATGGTATCTTTATATATGTGATGGTACACACTTTATCGTTCGATCACACACATTGTCTCCCTCAAGTCGGACCACGAGACACTGTTGGATCTCCCCACCCTACCCCCACATAACCCTCCCTCTAAATTCTCTTCCCCTATATACACCTGAACACCGACTAAGTACAACGACACACTTTGGTTGTGTTGTATTAACGAAATGTCGTTAATAGGAGGTCAATTTTTATATAATTTTAAAAATTTTTCGACGTACTATTTAGGATTCCTCTAGACCCGTTTGAAGACTCTTGTCACAACTTGACCTCAAGTTTCTCACTCGACGTTCCGTGTGTCAGGTCACCAAGACTCAAAAGTTCTGGTAAAACTTGTGAGTTCGGTCCGTCTTCCTCGGTTACTTCCTCAAAAGATTTAGAGAAACGTTCGAAGAGAGTGTCAAGTTACCCTGAAAAGGTTTATAGGTAAGGTACTCGTAAGAGCTTCCTTCGTCTTACGAAGAACCAAACACCGGTCTACGGACGTAGGAGTTACTCGATGGAATGAAGTGACTCCGAGACTTTACGAGGAGTCCCTTGGAAACTATTCGGATCTTTGTGAGTAAAGATACACACTCTTCGTGACTAACCGAACACACCATCTAACATACACACGACTCAGTGAAGTCAGAACAGGTTGAGAGACTGCGTTACCCGATATCGGACGGTCCGAGGAGACAGGTATTTTGAGAGGTCCGTCCTTATGACCTCACCCAACGGTAGGGAGGAGGTCTCCTAGAAGGTCTGGGTCCCTAGCTTGGGTGTAGAGAGTGTAGAGGACGTGACCGTTCACACACCATCTCATTCGTTCTTATAACGGACTAATAAGACACACACACTTTCTCAATCAACGAGTCAGTACATTCTGAGAAACGATAGGCTACTTGATATCGGACGGTCCGAGGAGGTAGGTACCCTAAAAGGTCCGTTCTTATGACCTCACCCAACGGTAAAGGAAGTGGTCTCCTAGAAGGGTTGGGTCCTTAGTTTGGACTCAGAGAATGTAACATCCGTCTGAGAAATGACAGACTTGGTGTTCCCTTCGGGATTCGATTTTATAAAAGACCCTGTGGTTCTAAGTTTTTGAATCTAAACGTACAAGGTTCACGAGACTTTCTAAAAGATATCACAAGATGACGGTTTACTGAAAAACTTTTTAGACGGGAACAGGGAGTTTTGAAACCGGTTTTACTTTGGGAATCCTCTTTCGTCAATATTTCGATATCTCAATATACTTTTGTATCTCCTGGTAAGTCAATTAGTTTCTAAACACTACAATTCTTTTGGTCTCTAAACGGTTCGTCGATTCTTCCCTGGTGACCCCAATTAAGTCTCCAGGAATCCCAGAATTGATTTGTCCACTCCTTTGTCTGAGTCTTTTGAGCAGAATAAGTCATAATTAACGTTGTCTTCCTCCCTTATGAAAACGGTTTCACAAATACAATCGAGTTGGTACCATTGGGGAGGGACGAAAAATAATTTGATAATCAACCGAATTTTAACATGAACCAGGGACAAATACCCTCTCAAATTATTGACGATAGATGTTATTATTCTCCATATCATTAGAAATAGAAAAATAAAGGAGACTCCTAAAACCTCCCAACGGAGTAGTAATTAATTTCTTACGAGAAGACTTAGGGGGATTATCTATCGATAATAATTGGGGTAAGTATTTCATTTACATTCAGACTCGTTAATCCATCCAGACTCTCCGTGGTGTAGGGACTCGAGTACCTACGTTACCTACAAGACGTCTGGACGTCCTTTGTCTGGGAACCAGTAAAGGTAACGTTCTTAAACGGGTACTTGATTTTGTTTTGGGTGTGAATCTATGACTCGACAACTAAGTTTGTTCTTTAACACAACTCTCGCAGTCCCCGGAAGTTCCACCTATACTGTCAAGGACAAGAGTCTATCCTCGTATTTTATCTGTTGATGTACTTTAGGTTTCATGTTCCATTTTATACATAATACTTTCTTCACGAGACTTCCCCCTTCCCTCACTCTTATATTTAGTTCTACTTCTCTAGTCCTCTTCGAAGTTCTGTTTCCACTGAAACTCGTTCAATAAATTTCTGTCTTTTATAAGGACACCAGTCTAAATCTTCGTACTTACGGACCTTTTAGAGTATCTGTCTCCTCGGACCACCCGAGATCAGGGACCCCAGTGTTTCTAAGCCTGTACTGACTCGTGTGTATGTGCCCACACATATGTAGATAAGATCTAAGATTTTCTAAAAGGACGTACATGATATCCTAGACCAGATTCAAGACTCCATCTCTTCTACTCCGTCTCCCTTTTTTTTTTTTTTTTACCTCTGCCTCGAGGAGGTTGTAGTATTGCAAAGGGACGGTATACGTCTCCTTCGTTTTTCTTGCAAAAGGGGAACGTTAAAGTCTACGTATTTATCGGAGTCCGTACATTTACTGATCATTTCTCACTTTGAACTTTTTCCCTAACCTTCGAGGAATCCTTTACGGAAACTTCCGAACTCAGTTCAGAGTCACGGGGTCCCCCTCATAAGTCTTCCTTTTTCCTCTCCTTTGGTCTAGGTCCTTCAGACACCCAACCGAAACGAAGGACGCGAGTCTCACTCGTCTAAGAGGTAGTTGTCGTCACCTCTCTTACCCTGTTTTTACACTCACTCTGGGGTACTCCTGTACGTACCGGGTTCCTTTCTGAACTCGGAAACGCGTTTGAGTACAGGTAGCTCAGCCACTACGGTAGGTTGGTAGAATAGGAGATAGTAAGGGGAAGAAGAGGGTGGAAGTCAGAAAAGGTCTCAGTCCCAGAAAAAGGTTACTCAACCGAGAACCATAGTCCACCGGTTTCATAATCTCGAAGTCGTAGTCAGGAAGGTTACTTGTAAGTCCCAACGAAAGGAAATCCTAACTGACCCAACTAGAGGAACGTCCGGTACCCTCAGAGTTCTCAGAAGAGATCATTGTGTCAAACGTTCGTAGTTAAGAAGTCGTGAATCGGAAAAAATACCAGGTTGAGAGTGTAGGTATGTACTGATGACCTTTTTGGTATCGAAACTGATATGTCTGGAAACAGTTGTTTCACTACAGAGACGAAAAATTATGTGACAGATCCAAAGTATTGAAAGGAAGGTTCCTCGTTCGCAGAAAATTAAAGTACCGACGTCAGTGGCAGGTGTCACTAAAACCTCGGGTTCTTTTATTTCAGACAGTGACAAAGGTAAAAAGGGGTAGATAAACAGAACTTTACTACCCTGGTCTACGATACTAGAAGCAAAAAACTTACGACTCAAAATTCGGTCCAAAAAGTGAGAGAATGGAGGGAGAAAGTGAGAGGAGAAGGTGGAAGTTGATTTCTCCGAGAAATCAAGGGGAAGTGAAAGACGGTAATCCCAGATCTTTGATCTACGAAGTTTAGTGGAAGAGGTAATTTCCGTAATGACTTTTTCAACAATTCCTTAAATAAAAATACTTTCCTGTCAAAGGACCCTTAAAATGGGGACTTTATCAATCATTTATTCAATCATTTCTGCTTTTAATTTACAACGGAACAGTCAACAAATCCTTAAGACATATGAGAGACTTTCGTTTTTCAATTTGTAAAATCCCATGAGTTAACGCGAAGGGACCACCGTCTCTACCATTTCTTAGGTGAACGTTACCCCCTCTGGACCCAAACTAGGGACCCAACCCTTCTAGGGGACTTCCTCCCGTACCGTTGGGCGAGATCATAAGGACGGACCTCTTAGGGGTATCTGTCTCCTCGGACCGGCAGATGTCAGGTACCCCAGAGTTTCTCAACCTGTGTTGAGTCTCTGATTCGCGTGTCGGGTGTGTTCACTGTCGAAAGTCGAGACTTAGGATGAATCGGGGGAAACCTTCTAGTCGTTGATAAACAGAAAGTTTTCACCAAACACTCCTCTACATGACATACTTCCTCCAAGGACCCAGGTGACCTGGGTCAAAAGAAATCCTTCACTACGAATGTACGAATTTGAGTTTCGTCGTGACTTACTTTTTAGTTAGAGCCTCTGGTCTCCAATTCAACCCTCGAATTCTCAACTGAGACTTACTCACAAATTCACCTAGGTATCGACTGAACCCGGTCGACGATCTGTTCTCTCAAAAGAAAGAAAGAAAAAAAAAAAAAACATTTAACGTCATTTCACCCGGAAAGTCCATGTTCTTAATGTTTTGTCGTAGAGAGAACACGATGAGGTTTCCGTGTCCCGAATCGACCGTGTCATCCTTGACCTAAAGAAGAGACGAGTGAAAGAACGGACTATGTAAACGACTCCTTCATTTAGTACGTCGGAATCCGATAGTGGGTCCCGGTCTGACACTCGAGGAGGCACCTTTCTTCACACGACGTAAGAGTCTAAGCTTGTGTATCATCCACGAGTCAAAGAACTAGATTTTACTGTGTGAAACACTCTAAACTGTAGGAGACATGAGTATAAATACTAGTCTACGTCTATAAACGTAGTCTCCCGGAGGAACAGAGGAAGCCCTCTTTGATGCACTGAAGTATGATGTTTCGCTGTTCCTCGGGTCTTCACCGGTACCTAAGTAAGTAAGTTAGGTTTTTTATTACGAACTCGTGGACAAAACGATCTACGACGAGACCTTCAACCTCTAATTTTTTTTTTTTCATTTAAAGAGAGAAGTACTTTAGGTCACAACCCTCTATCTATTTATTTTTATTTAAAATTTTATATATCATATAGTCTATCACTAGACACGTGAACTACCCCTTTATCTCGTCACTTTGTCACTTTTTTCCCACCTATCGTGACCCCCGTCTCCCACGACAAATTTCGTTTCGTCACTTCGGTGACAACCGTCACTTTCTGTTCCATTTCTTATCGTCCTCTACCCTGACTGTTCCATCGTCCATCGACCTGTAAATCCGTGGACGTCTCTGAAATAAAAAGGAGACTCGTTTGACTCTTCGGGAACCTCTCATATGACATATTTGTTTCGTGTAGTAGACTAACTGTAATAGAAGAGTGAGGACTCGACCCTTTGCCGTCTTACTTGTTACTGCCATACTAGGAAACTTCGACTGCCAACCGAGAAACCTCAGACTCTTGAGAGCGCTCTCTCAATCCATCGAAAGACAATATTGATAAACCAGAGTAATCTCAAGTACTCTGACCCTCTACAATATCCAGGTAGTAGACACAGAAATGTAAACGTCAAATCTGTCCTTTTACATTAGGTCTTTTTACCATTCGTGTCGTAGTAGTATCTACCGTCTCTACCGTTGAGGACAATGTATTCATCGTTCAAGACGGAGCACATCTACGGACCTTAATCGGTGGTTTACTCCGGTTTATGTCCAGTAGGGATTCTCGATTTTGTCTTTTTCTTCCGATCCAATGGACTAAAGAAAGATGAGACAGTTCAAGGTTTCTCATTTTCTCCGGATAGTCCCGTTATACCTCGTTTAGGAAAGTCTAGGAAAGAGTCACATTCTGTCTAAAACCGAAGTAGAAGTAGTGATTTATACTTACTCACCGAACTTTACAACTAACGTTTAAGATCTGTCGGGTCGACATTAAAGGACTGGGGTGTCCGAGACGGAGGACTTAAAGTTCTTCTTAATCCTGTTAACAAAAAAGTGTCGACACTACACTATACGTGGTTTTGACCGAGTTCACTAATCCCTAATATGACCCAACCTAAGGAAGTGTTTCATCCCTAATCAGTTCTGGTCTTAATCACTTTAGACCTTCCTCAATCAATATACGCTAGTAAAATACCCTGGCACTAAACACAATTGTGTCAAAGTGAACTTGGTTCCTCTTTCTTGGGACTTTCTCGTCGACCTTCTAAATTACCGATATAAGATATATCAGACATCCTAGGCATTGTATATAAAGGTTCTTTGGTGTATTTTAGGCTAACCAAGTACAGTGTATGGAAATTGAAACCTTCCTTAGTTTTAGATACGTTTGATTTAAATCTTTTTTCATGACGTAAGATCTTTCGGACACGTGTCAAGTGTATGTACTATAAATGGTCTCTTAATGAATTGGTTACCTTAGTCAGAGGGATGTGTCAACTGGCAGAGTACCGAGAATCACTACCTTACTACAGAAACCTTTCCGTACGGAAGGAGAGAAGGACCTACGGAAATAAAATACAAAGGTAGAGTCAAACACACCAATCGTGGAAATACGATTTAACTTTCGTTTAATGTAGATTTTAGTGTAATCTCACTGATGATGATGTAAAAAAATTTCGATAGAACGAAAAAAAAAAGGAAGTCAAAGTTATACGAGATGCAGACGTTTAGATTGACAGTGTTTAAAATTTTTAATACGTATAGGAGTCCCTTTTGACTCCTGACCGTCGCTCAACCTTGGTCTGACTCTACTACACATGACATTGTGAAGTTTTAGTTACGAAGGTTTTTTTTAATGTCTCCGAAAATTATAAGTATCTCTGATTTTTGTCCACAAACTTGTCTCGAAGTCAGTGGAAACTGTCCTCGTGTTACCTAAACAGACTTTCCCAGAGTAAAAGGGACAGTAAGTGACCGTCCTGAGTCTGGTAGTTTTGTCAATAGGAGGACTCGAAAGTGATGGATAAAGTTTCCTAATGTGAACTGTAAAGATTAAAAAAAAAGAAAAGTAATTTGGGGCAGGAGGCGGAAAGTTTTAACGTACTAAAACAAACGTTTAGTTTCACCAGTCTTTTTATGTAATCACGAGTAGAGAAGACCTGTGACCCGACTGGAGTAACGAAAAGTACGGATGGTCATCTGGGGCGTTTGATAAAAACCAAGTAGTAAATAGACACGTCTCTAGTCGGGTACACGGAGTCTTCTCGTGATAAATCGGTCTACCCCCATTGATTGTTTGACACCGAATGTACCTTTTCGATACGGTGAATCCGACGGCTTCTACAAAGTAGAAAATGAAAGGAAGAATGAAACGTTTTTTTTTTTTCTCCTTTCGACGACATTACGGTTCCGTTTCTCTTTATCATGTTTACTACTGAGACATGAAACAATTCAATCTCATGGGATTTTTGTCGTAAATCCCGAGTCATGTTTATTGAGGTTTACGATTTAATACAAATATAGTAAATCTATTCTTTACCGAATCCCCTTAATAACCTTCTGTAACAGTGAGCAACTGTAGTCTGTGTCGTAAATAGACAGGGTCTGGGTAAAAAGAGTGGATAAAAACAAACCAAAACAACAACAAAAGAAAGTAAAAATAGTAGATAAGTTTAATTCTTAAACTTATGATAGAGTTCCAAAGGTAGGTCTTGATTTATAGACAGTGCATCGTAGGTCCGGGTGTTCCTCTACCTTATTTCTTCTTTTGTTATTTTACGTTTCAATGGATATTAATGGACTGATCAAGGAATTTCTCAAGAAAAAAGAAAGAAAAGAAAACCTTTTCTGTTTTAGCATTCACCATACTGAAGTTTTTTTTGATTCATCTTCCAAATCAGTACCTTCAGTGTAGTTAAAGATACTCTCTACTCTTATTTCGTTTATTCATTTCGAAGTCCCAAAGTTTCAACGACTTTCCCAAAATTCCCTCCTGTCTCCACAACACACGAAAAAAAAAATTATATTTCAAAATGGGAAATCGGTTTTCCTGTCTTTCCATCTTAGATCCTCCTTTTTGTGTCTGTCATTTCACCTAGTACCTCAAAAATCCTAGTATAAATGTCTCCGGAGTGTTCAGTTTATAAACTTTTTGGTAATCATTACTTTAAACACGAAAGGGAGTTTTCCTAAGGGAAACGAGGGATAAGTCAAACGGTCACTGTGTCTAAAAAGACAGGAGGGGGGTGGGAGACTTTCGGCACAGACGAAACCTACCTATTTACCTACCTACGAAAGTTTAAACCGACTTGCCAACTCTCCCTAAAAGTTTCGTGAATTCGTCAAATGAAACTGAACTGCAAACTTAGTGTCTACTTCGTTACATGTTCAAATTTCATTGATCTTAGTACCTTGGGTTACAAGGATAAAGTGATCTATCAAAAAGGATATTTTGTGTCAGACCCCCTTTTTGTTTGTTTGTTTGTTTTTTTTTGTTTTTTTTTTGTGGAAGGAAAGAGTAGTAAGAATGTTACGTAAATTTTAAGTGAAATTTATAGTGGGTTCTTGGACTTACGGTTTTTATTTACACTTCACGGAAAAGTTTATAATGTGTGTCACTGGAAGTCTAACCTGGGAGAGGAGTGGTCTTGTTAAAGGTATGTCGACGACTATACGGGGACTCGTATAGTCCGAATTTTTTTTTTTCCTCTCTCTCTCTCTTTCGTTCTCTATCCAAATATTTAATAAAACTGAGTTTCGGGGGTTTCATCTTTGTACGAGTATGTGTAGCGGTCGGACAATGAATCTTTGATCGTGGAGTCCTGTCTCCGTATAACTTCATGATAGCTTAGGTGAAAGACGTCGATGGTGGACACTTAATACCGACCGTCGTCCTCAAAATACTATGATAACATCTTCATTACATGGAGAATTTCCCGTTAAATGATTCAACGACTACTTTACGAAACGTTTATACAAGCAAAGTCCCACCAATCCTTTTAATTGGTGACGTATAAAAGGTATAACAGTATATACGGTTGCACGACTCCCCTAGGTCTCGTCTAAAGAATCTTTCGACAAAGTTACCTTGTGTGCCGGTCAATCAGTGGACCAATCTAGTACTCCGACTACTCCGGTTTCTAAATCCCTCTAAGGGACTCCGAAGAAATTTTTCGTCAGAATGGTAGTGACAGGGGTAGTCTGGATATTTTACAAGAGATTCGTAGTTTGAGAAAAAACACGGTAACATAGGTTAAAAGATACGATAGTTAAACTGGGGGGAGATCGGACCCGGGGATTGTTATCTCACATTACATCGTAGTAATCTGGAGTCTAATGTGAAACTTCTCCAAGGGATATTTAGGTTTCGGTGAAACTGTTAGTGTGTCTTCTTCTTTAGTTTCCCTATCCTCCTATTCACTTATATTCTAACCTTTGACCACAAAGTAATTCAACCATACTGGAGTAACACCTGTTTCTAGACTCGAATAAACATACTGGAGATTCTAGAGAGAATCGTCTGTAAATATTTCAAAATTGTTAAATTTTTCGGTGACTCTAACGAATAAAGTAGACTGGGAGTCTTATCGGGAGACTTTTTCCCTCCTTCAATAACAGATTTATGATGAGTTCTTTTTGTTTTCGACCTCCTCTAATCTAAACGAACTCTAGTGGGTCGATCATTAACTACTTTAATTTTAAACTTTGGTCTAGAAGAGTGAGGTCCGTGTAGTACCCTTGATGAGAAACCGGTTTCGTGTATATAGGTCCTCGGGACTGGATTGAACTTTAGATGTCTCCGTCACATTCATCGGACGTTTCACAAATTTTGTTCTGTTGTAAATTGTCAGAGTTACCGACTTAGTTACTAAGAAGAGAGAAGAGATTGATTTATTAAAATCTTGTTCTATCGTTTATTTAACGTCAAACGAACGGTTCCTGTGGTTCAAACGTGGGGTTGAATCTTTTCTTACGTCACTAACTAATCGATACAGACGGGACCCGTATCTTTTACCGACCATCGGCGTGTGTATAAACGGTTTCTTAGATAGTAAAATATTTTGCCTGAACTCAAAATACTACTCTTCGTTGTGACTGTTCAGAGAAAATTCGTAGTTATTTACGAACTACTAAATTTTATCTATTGGTTGTTCCTGGATAACATTTCGTGTCCCTTGAGACAAGTCATAATACACCGTCGGACCTACTCTCCCCTCAAACCCTCTCTTACCTATGTACGTATACATACCGACTTAGAGAAACGACAGGTGGACTTTGATAGTTTTGTAATAATTGACCGATATTAGGTTATCCTTTATTTTATAAAAATTTTATTTGTGATTCGTGACATAATCCGTGACACTTATTTATGGTGCCTCAACTTCTCTTTCCGAAACGGACATATTGAATGTTGGGTTACACCTTTTATTCGGTTTACGTGTTTGTCGTAAAATCTAAAATTAGCAGACTAAGACTGACGTTTGTAACGTGTCTAAACATTTCCCCGCTTGGCGTGTTATTTTCCTCAGACAGAAACACTTGGCACTGTAGAAAGCTTTCCTGATAGTTCCCTGGTTTATATCTACACCTTTCTTGAAATTACCTTAAGGACATATCAAAGTCTCACGACATAAAAGAATGTAATAAAGTATGGTACCCTTTATAAAATGTTCCAAGTTAATCTCAGGTTTTACCTAATTTACAAAACTGAGTGACGACTCGAGCGGTTACATTTTTATACAAGTGTACGCATAGAAATCGTTAACTCAGATACTTAGGGTACTAAAATCGATATTACTTTTACCTGTTCTTCACTTATTATTCGGGTGTGTTTTATAGAAAAGATGGATTATGTCCATCTTTTTTTATTTCGACGTTGGATCTGGAGGTCAAAGGATTCCTCTGAACTACTGTTTAAGGGACATTCTCTTGACCACCCCTTTAATTCTAAAGAAAGGTTTATTAGACTTCTACTCCCTCAATTCCACCCACCCCCTCATCTTCCATTTCCACCATTCAATTTGTCTTAACTGGTTCTCAACTATTAACTACTTCGACTCACAATTCATGTACTCCCAAGTAATATAATTATGATAAGAGAGATGAAAATAAATATAAGTTATAAACTTCAAAGGGTAATTTTTACAAGAATTTTAGGTAGAATTTCCACGTCAGTGTTAAATTTCAAACTCTTCATCTCCACGAATAAACCACAACGGTATCTTACTTTTCCCTTTCTATAAGTTTCGGTACTACTAATGTTCGACCACCCCTGTCAACGGACCAATTCTGCACGTGCTAAACCCGTTTAATCCTGTTTCTCTCTTTAGTCTCTACTCCGAACGACGAAAAAAGAGGGGGTGGTGGTCAACAGAGTATCCACATTTAAATAGTAGCTAAGTCACATCGCCCGAGAAACCTACGATATTAAAGAGCAGACAAAGGACGACGTTTTGGGTAGCCGATGCGGACATAGGTCCAAATGTAGTGTCGACACTTTGTAATTAGAGTCCTTGTGTAAGAGGGTAGTGACGTGACCGCCTACGCACGACAGATCAATCAAGGGGTCGTCCGAGGACCGAGGAGAAGACTATGAGAGGACCGTGGTGATTGTTGACACCTTGAGAACAGTTAGACCTCTGCCCCGACGACACGACGAGGAACCCACCGGGAGGTACAGGGCATGAATAAAGGTGAGTAAAGGGACTTGGACCCTTCCTAAACAGTGGTCCCACAGACCCTTAGTTTCGAGAGGACACTGAAACAGTATAATTTGGAACCTAAACTTTGTCCGAACAAGTAGTATAAAAGACACGTACTCACACAAGAAGTACAGAAGAAACGTCTCGGTACACATGAGGGACGATTTACCAAATAATTAATGTCATAAATTATTATTCTAACATGACATTAATCCAGTACGTATTTACAGATTTAGAACCAAGACCAAACAGACATAAAGAATTCTATCAGAAGTATAAATAAAATTACTAATTCTCTCTATTTTACCCTAAAAATAGTACACTGAGGACGACCAATTTGAGGTCGATTTAATCATCCGTTGATGTCGACAACCCATTGACTCTAAAGGTACGACTTTAACTCCTATTTTATACTATACTTAACACCTTTTAATGGAGAGGGACGAGGGGTGATAGTTTTTTTTTTTTTTTTTTTCTTATCGGATACACAAATATTCTACTTACTGAAATTTCTCCAGTTTCTCCCACTCGAAAGAAAAAAGGGGTCTTGTCTAGTGTATCGCCTCAGATTTTCGATATTTACTATCCCGATCCCATTTACCTGGGACTGTTCTACTCTTTTCGTTAATTTAACCTATCTTTACCCCGAGTTCCTATACTCTACGAGAGATCATTAGGGTTCTGACAGTATGGGTTACTTTCTGATATTCTCAAAAAAATCCCTTTTACCGACTCTTTCCTATGGGTCTTAGTTTTCTTTTGTTTCGTTTTTTTCTGGGACTCAAAAGGGTTCTCTTTTGAAACTAGTTCAACTCCGGACACAGTCCTTACTGTTCTCTAGTTGTTTCGGGGTCCCTTAAGTCGTTTAGAAAGACGAGTTCGACCTCCTTGAGATAAGACACTTAGACATCTCCGTACTTCTCTCATATATATACTTTATTACGTAATAGTATGTTGTATATTAGCGAAGTTGTAAGAATCCTTTAATGAAAGACTGTGAGTATTCACTCTTCCTAATGTCCTCTATTCTCCCACCAAACACAGGCTTCCATCGGTGACCCTTGTTTTCCCACAATAAAATTTACTAACATTGACTGATAGGAGGATTTAACGCACGACACGAGACAAGAGGTCAACTAAAATATGTTGAATCAGTTTCGTTGTGACCGCATCTGGTGACGGGACTTTACTATGACATAAACAGAGGTAAAAAAATAAATTATTCTTTCTTTAAAGTACTTGTCTTCCTTTCGATACACTACGGTTTTATCATCAGACGGGTGAGTACATAACCCTTTCATTCTCTTATTACGTCCGAAAAAACGAAACATTCGGACATCTTTACATACCCTCGAAGGGACAAGGGTTTCCTTAGTCATGAAAACCATCCTTGACGACTTGCCCACAATAAACGTTCGTATCTTTTGAAGTGAGACACAGATCTCTCAGTGCCCTCAGAATAACGTAGGACAATCAGTAAAAGAGGTAGGTTGGAAATGATGTTTTATCTGTGTTCCAACAAAGACCTGGACGGTCCTACCGTTTTCCTATAGAGTGAGAAATACATGACGTAAACTAGTTGTACACAGTAATTAGAGGGGAAGGACGAACCACCGTCATTTACTACCTTGTGAAATTGTCAAGAAAAAAGTTAGTCTAACTACATGCGTGTAAGGAACTTAAAAGTTCCAGTAATTAAAAGTGTAATCAGAGAATCCAACCATCGTGTGTCTAACTATATAACTACTATATCAGAACGTAACTAAGATATAGTAGAAATTACGGTACTCAGTACTCCCCACAAAGGAAGAGTCGGTACTGTGTCATGTACCTTTGTTATAAACGTCTCTGTATCCCTTGCATCGAAAACAGGGAAGACATCGTAGAATTACAGGGATCTACTTTTATTAATATCTTAGATGAATCAGTAGATTTCACAGAAACCGTACATAACTGGAAAGAAGGACTCGACATCCATTATAGATCTCGTAGATTGTTAAAATCGGATCACTGGAAGATAAAAGTAACTGCGAAGTTTCATTGATTCCTGAAGGACTTCAATAAAGTTTTATCAAGTAACTTCTTTATTCAAGGGATCAGTAGACCTAACTCTAACTAACGGACGTGTAAACTACGTAGCGGGGTACAATTTAATAAGTCATACCCAGTTTCAGTACTACTTGGAGAGTGTTTACACTATAAGGTTTCTATTGGGTCGTACAATAAAGTAGAGGAAAGTGTCTTATCTGGTCTGCACGGCACAAACACGTTGTTTGTATGGATTACGTTACTTTTACTAGTTTATTTTAAAATTAGTGGTGTTCGTCAACTAACCACAGTAATTGGTGAAATTTTATAACATTTCATTAATCGGAGGTTAATTTTATTTATTTAAATATAATTTTCTTGTCTTTGTACTTTTTTTATTTTTACTAACCTTTATTGACTTTGTATGTCTCAACACAATATTTTCAATGTTTTGAATATAATTCGTCACAGATAAAACGACTTCTTTTTTACGTTAAACTAAAGCAATTTTTTTAGAAAAAACCACTGGTTCCATATTTTAGAAATCGAGTTCAAAATCTTATTTTCTCTTACGGTAGTTACACAATACGTTATTTATACCTAAGGTTTGTGTCGAGTAGTCATTAAAAGTCACATTGCAACAAATCAGTAAAATTGGAGTGACCTGGAGTCAGAGGAATAGACGTTTTATGTCAATGTGACTTAGGAGTGTTTTCAAGGAATACGAGATCCCTTTAAGGGACTACCAGGTCATAAATTCTGACGTGAAACTTACGTCCCCTGTGCCTAAGCTAGGTACCAGTTCCTTGAATGAATCTAGAGTACACGGTGTACCACGTCGGTTTTTTTTCCTTTTAACAAAGTTTTTTCAAAGAATCGAGATTTACAAGTATATACGTACAATCTTTTAGTACGTCTTGTCAGTTTTTCGTGAACTTTGGTTCTTTACAATCGTTTTCTCAATTGTGTTTAAAAGTAGTTAGAAACTCCGTGTATTCTCAATATGTAGCAATTTTTTAGGTCTCATCATGTCTCGTCCCATCACTTACAATGGTTAAGCTCGGTCATTAATAAAATGATTAGTCCCTAACTTTCAGAGTAATGTACCGTAGGTCAGACCCCTTGTTTCTACATTAACCAGGTAAATCACGTTTTGATTCCGAGTAACCTTCGAATGTTGTATCGTCTTATTGTCTTAAAAGACTTATTAGTTTCAAGTAAAGACAGGAGTTTGGTCCTATACGTCTAAAGACCAAAACAACAGGAACAAAAACTGAAGACCGAGTAACTTTTCATAACCGGAGAAACTAGTATGTCAATTTACACACTCGGTAGAGTTTAGGGTAAACCCTCGACTCATGCTAAGGTTTTTCTTAATTCAGGTCACATGGCAGTCCAGGTTTTACAAGAAGAGATCTTTAGGTTTCCTATTCTAGTGTCTCCTGTCTTCACTATACACCTCCCCAGACTCCTTACACCCTGTTGGACACGAAGAACTTTATAAGAGGCACCAAAGTCGTGTGAAGGGACAATGGAGAGAAATAGAGGGGAAAAAGAGGTAAGAAAAGGTCTCGTTGAGGTAGGAATTCGGGGGACGAGAAAAGGAATATGCAAGTGGAGGAGACTCTTGGGTAGGTAGGAATATTGAAGGTGACGGAGACCGTCACGCTCGTTCCGGTCGGTACCTTGTCTCTCCAGTCCTCCGAAGTCCTATTCAGAGTAATTGCTCTTCCCTAGACGTCTGAGATGTCTCGAGTTGTCTTTTGTCTAACTCACTCTTGGTCCATAGTCAAACATAACATGACCTTTCTACTTTACTCACCTGGTCTAGTCCCTCCGGTCACCCAGTTCCGTCTCCTGTTTTCGTTAACCGGGATCTCGGAACCATGAGGTTCACACCAGGCACCCGGTCGTCGTAAACAACATGAAGTCTCGACAATCCTAGGGTCCGGGTGGGGTCTGGAAGACTTAGTCTTGAACGTACACTGACCATACACGTGCACTTTCAACCTCTTCATTACTAGTTTTGGTTTTACTTTTCTTTCCCTTTTTTCAGTCATTTCTATCTTTCCTTCTCCGAGACGTGGTCGGTCCAAGATGGACCGTGTAAACTGAAACCGTGTAAGAAAGGTTGGGACTACTATCAATCGTTTGTATCGGTTCTTCCTCGTTTATGACACCTCCCACCCGGGGGAGGACCACTGGGACTCCAGTCCCCTGAGATCTAAGAACGGAACCACGTCGTCTGTGAACTAAGACTTTTCACCTGACCCTGTCTGATTAACCTGGAACTTTCGGTCGATTTCTCAAGACCACTAAAAGGACCTACGTATTTGAATAAGGCCTCCTTAAATTGTTTTCGTTACTAAAACCTACTTTGTAGGACGGTGTTCTTCGTCCTTTTTTTTGTGGTAGTACCTCTCGTCCGTTTCGTCCACACATATACAAGACGACTAAAACAGGGACATGAAAGTAGTTACAGTAAGGACTACTTCTCTTACATCGGTCAGATGAGGAAAGAAGGGTGGAGGTAGTAACGGTAGGAAGTTCCAGGTGAGTCGACGGAGGAAGAGAGGTTCCGTAGAAAGGATCACTATGTTTCGGTGTAGTCGTAGTAGTACTTCAGGAGACCGGGGTTCCGGGAACCTCAGATAAGATACACAAAATGAAATTCCTAGAATTGTATCTCTGAGCCCCTGAACTATCCTAGGATTAAGGTAGAGGAGGAATTTGGAAGGTCCCTACCCTGCACCTACTGAGTGGTTCAGTAAGTAATGTCCACTTCTACCACCTCTCTGGATATTAACAATTTGTTCTTTCGAAGAGGAAAATAACTCGACTTAAAGGAAAAAAAAAAAAAGGGGAAACACAGTTAGTGTATGATTTTTCGTGGTCCTATCGTGCTGACAGACGGAAAGTAGATAAGACATAAGTGTTTAGGACAACTCAGACGTTCAACTTTAATAAAATCCGAAAGAAATGACTAGACTTTCTCGACCTCGTAAGAGAAGAGATTGTTTCGAGTAAACCGGTCACAAGGAAGACTGGATATCGATGATTCTCTTAAGTCCATCTCGGAATTGACAGACACAAGAGAAAAATCAAGTCTACATCAATCAAATACCAAAATGTCGAGTCCATAGTGGGACCTGATGTGTCTCAAACCTCGTCCGTATAGTCCTCATCCGTCGAACTCACTCTTTTTTTTTTTTTTTAGTTGGGTATTCCATCCCCTACTCTATGTACGTTTCCTGTGAACTCTCTGTTTTACAAGAACCCGGTTTTTCGTGTGTTTGGTTCCGCGACTGACACGGGACTAGTTACAGTAAATGTAAACATTTCTCGTCGCCGAGACAGTCAGATCTCGTAAGTCAGTGAACCTAGACTCTACTTTGTTCTCAGAGCCCCCACGGATAATTAACTCGGTACTAACAGGTGTGAGCCAGGTCCCTGTTTCGTGGAGCCAGTTTCTGAACGGGACAGACCGGGGTCACAGTCCGGAGAAAATTTTTATTAATCTCGGACTGAGGGTGTCTGTAAGGATAGTCTGTTGGTCGGTAAGGGAGACTAACGGAGTTGTGGTTGTTGGGACTCAACCTCTGGTTTGACCCAGAGTCTAGACGTTCAGCCCCTGGTCTGTCTTGGAGTTTGTTCCACTGAGTTGGTTCTGTTCCAGTCGACACTCGGGTCGGTCGACGAAAGAGGGACACCTGTGGTTAGAGAAAGATGGAAGTTATCTCGGCAATATACTGAGGGACAAGTCAAACGTTTAGTGTTTTCTTCAGGGGTCCTGGGTCTAGATTAGCAGAGGGGGATAACTCACGAACTTTACACCGTCTTTGTCGCTATGCACGACGTATATGTAATAAAGTAAGTGTAGTCGGGACCCACGATTCAGTGAATTCAGGATAGGCTAAGAAACGTTGAGATACCTAACATCGGGCGGTCCGAGGAGACAGACAACCCTATAGGTCCGTTCTTATGACCTCACCCAACGGTATGGAAGGAGGTGTCCTAGAAGAGGTGGGTCCCTGACTTGGATGCAGAGAATGCAGAGGACGTAAAGGTCCACCCAAGGAATGGTGATCGTAGTGTACACTTCGGGGTTGTTAGAACTACTCTTTGATAATAGGGGTAAAAGGTATAACTCTTTGATTCTCTCGGGTTAACCTCTGTGTCGTTTCCCGTCATCTAACATTAAATTTGGGTAGGTCTACGTACTAGTATCGAGATGGGAGGAAAGGAATCGTAATTTAGGTTTATAATCCCTTTTCCGTCGTAATGTATTCCGTCTCTTAGGGGAGTTCAATAATGTTTTTCCTGTTTTCTGTCATAAAGGTCTTCACATTCCTATAATATCAGTTTACGACGTTCTATTTTTTTTTTAATGGGTAGTTATTGAATAAACGTTTCGTCTTTATCTCTGTGTCTGTCTTGTTTATATTCCTATAGTTCACCCTCTTCGTCCCTATCCTACTTAACCCTCTGACCCTAATTGTATGCATACCATGATATATATTTTGTCTATTGCTTACTCTTGGATGACATATCGTCTTCCTTGATGATGGGTTACGAGACACCACTGGATTTACCCTTCCTCTATATTTTTCCTCCCCTATATACACATGTATACCGACTAAGCGAAACGACATGTCGTCTTTGATTGTATTGTAACATTTCGTTGATATAAGATTAAAATTTTTAGTTATTTATTAATATTTTATCACAATTTTTTTTAAATGGGTAGTTCTAATTGTATCCAGTAGGATAGGTTTTACTACTGACAAGAATCTGATAAAACGACCGCCAATTCACGTTATAAAATAAACCATTTATAAACAAAAGAACATACATAGAAAGGGGTGTTATTCTTTACCAAATACGTCTATTCCGGGAGACCTTCTGACTACCACAGATAGGTTGGTGACTTGTTGGGTGTTCTCATCTGTAAACCAACCTTTGTCTTACTAATCTTGAATACGCCCAAAATAAATTTTAACCTGTGGTTGTGGAATCACTATCTAACACACACTTTTATCCCCTTTCCTTTCTCATAATCGATTACCAAACCTGTTATGTAATCTCATAGTAAGAGACTTTTACTCCTGCGGTAAACTTCTTGTTCGTCCTTCTCGTCTACTATTTAAGAGTGACCTTGTCCAGTACAAATTATCTATGTTTCAGACGATCCTTGACAGACCTCGAAGGGACCACCATTGTCTACCATTTCTTGGACCGACGTTACGGTCTCTGGATCCAACCTAGGGATCCAACCCTTCTAAGGGACCTCTTCCCTTGTCGCTGGTAGGTGAGGTCATAAGAACGGACCTTTTAAGGTACCTGACTCCTCGGAGTACCCGATATCACGTACCCCAGTGTTTCTCACTCTGTGTTTGACTCGCTCATTCGTGTCGTGTGTACGTCCTCTCCTCCCAAACTAGGGACCAAGTCCTTCTAGGGAACCTCCTCCTTTACCGTTGGGTGAGGTCATAAGAGTGGACCTTTTAGGGTACCTGTCACCTCGGACCACCCGATATATCAAGTACCCCAGCGTTTTCTCAACCTATGTTGACTCCTCTGATTGTGTCCTCGGTAGGAGACCAAACGCACATACAAGTCAGAGATTCAGTACAGTCTGAGAAACGTTGGGGTACCTGACATCGGGTGGTCCGAGGAGACAGGTACCCTAGAAGGTTCGCTCTTATGACCTCACCCAGCGGCAAAGGAAGAGGTCCCCTAGAAGGGTTGGGTCCCTAACTTGGGTCCAGAGGGTGTAACATCTGTCTGCGAAATGGTAGACTCGGTGGTCCCTTCGGTGACCAATCAATAAACATTTATTCCTAAACCTTAAATCTTCGTTCCAATCATCCATTTCTTTATTCTTTAATAGTCTATTTACCTCAGAACTCACACCCACTTTAATCGTTCTCCTAAACACATCTTCCAAGTCGTGGTGTGAGACCCCCTTGATTTTGGATCCTTTACTCGACGACGACGACGATTCAGCGAAATCAGCACAGACTGAGACACACTGGGGTACCTGCCGTCGGGTGGTCCGAGGGGACAGGGGCTCTAAGAGGTCCGTCCTTGTGACCTCACCCAACGGTAAAGGAAGAGGTTACGTACTTTCACTGTTCACTTTCACTTCAGCGAGTCAGCACAGGCTGAGAATCGCTGGGGTACCTGACGTCGGGTGGTCCGAGGAGTCAGGTACCCTAAAAGGTCCGTTCTCATGACCTCACCCACGGTACATTGTTGATTATTTGTTCGTTTTCCTTCCTCTCTTCATCACGGATTATCCTCCTTTGTCCCTCCATCCACATCCGGGTCCGAAGTTCCTATGTTCTTACATTTCCTGTTCGAATATCGGAGGTCACAGCGTCTCTCCTGGTCTTATACCGTTAATTCTTTGGTAACCACGGAAACACTTTCGACAAAGACTGGTTTTGGTCTGATTACACTTGACTCTTTACTGACTCTTCCCTAATTCTATACTTAACTCCGATATGTAAAAGTGCTCTAACGGACTTTTATCCTGTAACAATACCGCATAAAAGTTCAATAAAAAGTCACCGTTTATAAACGTGTACAAATTTACGACTTCCCTTTATCGTAGTGACTTCCTTGTTTCCAGGGGCCTTCTCCTCCTCCTTTACCCAGGTTTTAGTCGTTTCCGTTTTTTGAGAACCCTCCGCAAAACTACCGGAGTTAAAAGAGACACTTTATCTCTCGTCTAACTAGACGACTTTACAAAGTCGTGTCCGGACCCGTATACCATAAACGAGTTGTCTATAAACAAAATAAATTAATAACCGTCTTCATATACCCTGAACCTACTCGTTTCTTACACTCTTCGGACCTCCGTCCTCACTCAGACCGTCTCAGTGTTCGTAGTGACTCATTCCCCACGGAGAGTGGTCGCGGACCAGGGTTGGAGTTCCAGGACTGTAGTGATCAAGTCCGACCCGTCCTACTCAAAATTTTCAGAGGTGACTAAGAGAAACATCAGTTCTAACTCTGAGTGATCGTTTCGTTATCTAAACCTTCTATGAGTCTCGTTCCTTTTCGATGAGAAAAATTCCCCGGTTGTCTCGACAGAACCCTTCCTTAATAACGGTTATTACTATATTTTATTCTAAATTATTGTAAAGTAAAAATGTAGGGGGTTTAATAATTGAAGACACACATATTCTGTCTCTTTCGTTTTCTATTTATTAATACTTCTTGAACTCTGATTAACGTCTTGCAAAAGACTGGATGGTCTGTAACCGTTGACTCTAGTGGGTAGAGGAAGGGAATGAGATCCCGGTAACCTTCTTATATACTTTTCCTTCACTTTGTACTGAAAGTAACGTATGTATGGTCAATGTAATGTCGGTTTGTGACTTGACCCGAGAAATCTCATAACAGAGTAAATTTAAAGAGATACCGGGAATTCTATCAATAATGGTGACGATAAAATGTCTGAAGATTTGACTAAGAGTCTTTCACTGGAGCAAACACTTACTGTTCTTCCCATCCCGTCCTGGATCTCAAGACCTTTTGAACTCCTTCTTAACCCTTCGGGTCGTAGTCTCCTCGGGGAAAAGGGAGGTGAAGTCATCTATTTTCGACTCCTTCAGTAGCCCGTTACCTTTTTGTGGAGGGTACAGGCCTACATTTATAAATCTTGTGGTATGTAAATACACTGTGGACAATTGTGTTAAGTAGGAGACAACGAAAACTGTAAAATAATAAGATTTTACTGGAAACGGGAAATCATATTGTGATTAGGTAATTTTCCTTTCTTTTCTCTTTACCTTTGATTTTACACAATACACTTCTAGGACCTCTTCCAAAAAATATGGGGACACGGAGACGAGTTCTAGTTAAAAAGAGAAGATAAGGTTATTGCACCAATCGGTTCGGTCTGTTTTAGTCTCTTTACCGAGAAGAGAGAACAAAGACGTTGTCAGTTTTATTATTTATCCGATTAGTACAGTCAGTATAACTGAGCCCAGCAGAATCTGTGTGCGGCGGGAAGCCCTCATGTTTTCGGGGTAAGGTCCTGAAGACAACTTACTAAATCCGAGAACCGGACTTTTCTTTTGGATAAAAAAGGAAAAGAGAAATAAACACACTTGTGATACCAGATCCAGTATACCTTTGTACAGACCCTTCTTTGACATTCTGTCGAGACTTTAGACGTCGGACCGCCGTTCGAAAATACTTATGTAGTGTGTCACATCTCCTTCGAAAAGATAATTATTTTTCGTGTCCACCATCTACTTCTCGGTGACTAAAACTGTGGTGGACTCTTGATACAGTAACCGTATCTCACATACACAACGGCAGTAAACTTTAATTCGGACATCGACGGGTGGTGAGGATAACGGACACCGTTACATGGTCACAGAAGTCTTGGGTACAGTCATCAGTGACTCCAGACCACCCGTCTTCTGACCCGTCCTCGGATCTTTCTTCAGTGACTAGAAGGGGTGGGACCACCGAGTCTGTCATTTCTTAGACGAAAGATACGTCCTCTGGGCCCAAACTAGGGACCCAACCCTTCTAGGGGACCTCTTTCCTTACCGTTGGGTGAGGTCATAAGAACGAACCTCCTAAGGCGCCCGTTTCCTCGGGTCGCCAGATGTCAGGTACCCAAGTGTTTCTCTACCTGTGTTGACTCGCTTATTGTTTGTGTGTGTGTGTGTGTGTGTAACCAAGACTGTAGTCGTTTTTTCCATCTCTATAGGGAGAGACAGATGGGAAGTAACTATACCGATCCCTAGGTTACGAAATCTGTTTTGGTTCCGTAAATAACGTAAAACATAAACCGACCAACTAAACTATTACACAATTTTACTTTGTCCATTTTCCTCAATCAAAAGGTGATGATTATAAAAATAAATAATTTAGAGTACAGAGACGTGGTAGGACATGACTCCTCTTTTCCTTAATTTTATCCTGTTCAAGTAAACAAAGTCGTTCCAGGACCTCAACCTTCACCGAGAAATGGAAACGGTAACTTTGAGTCTTCGTACGTAAATAGACGGAGTGTGTGTCCTTGGACCGTAGGAGGGTAGAAAGGAAAGTCGTAATAAATGACAACTTTTATGCGTAGACGAAACGTAGTACATGTCAAGACCCGTGATTCCTTATTTTCTATTTATTAAACATCATAGATGGTAGTTGCTCGAGGTTCAGATCGTCTTCTCTGTCTACCTTTTTCTCTAGTAATACAGTGGTCCACACTTTCCGTCCCTCGCTCTATTAGTTCCACGGTGCCCTTGGGTCCCACCTCCCCCGAAAGTCTCTCTTCCTGAGGTTGGAGGGACCATTTTAAAAACTTTTGAACGAACTTTAATTAGTTCATAAACCGTTGGTTGTAAGGGACTCGTCCCTAGTGTTGAACTGTACCTTGTTTTTCCTCCTGGGTCCTCAGTCTACTGATCACCTAACATACCCTTTCTCTCTTCCGGATGTTTTTACTCCCTTCTTTATCCGACTCATACTTTCCTACTCCCTTTTCTTATTTTGGGTGACTCTTCCTTTTGACCTCCCCCTTCACTGATTCGTTTTACCATACCCTCGTTTACTGTTCTTTTTCCGAGACCTCGGATACTTCCGACGAATTGAGTACGGTATATTCCAAAACAGTTAATGCAAACATAATTCGTTACGGTAGTTACGTTTACTAAATATAATAGTTAAATAAAAAACCAATAAAAAAAAGTAAGGGGTTTACGGTTTCTTGTACAATCGACACAACCTCCTTTCAAAAATCCTCCGTCAGTGAGGGTAAAAATTATTTTTAGACAGAACTTGGTGTTGACAGAGAGGTACGGTCCCGGACCTGTGGGTTGACGAGTGCCCTGTAACAGTGACTCACAGACTAGATAGTAAGAAAAGGAAACTTTGCACTGAGAGTAACAGGATAGTTAGGGGGAAACAGTAGTACGAAAAGTGACAGAGGAACAGAGGTCCGACAAAAATTAACGGTGAGGGAGAGTAGACTATAAGGTAGAAGATGAGATGGCTATGGAGGGTTGGAAGGAAGAGGTGAAACAAATTTCGGATCATTAGGATCATCCGAAGTTTTTGTGTCTTCCGATAGAGACGAGGGGACAGGGAGGGGTCCGACTAAATTTAAGAAAGAAACTCCAAGGTAACGTGAACTATGTACAAAGGACGAATCAGGAGTAGTGTGACTTATTATTAACGCTCACACGAATGGACAGAAAGATACACAGGTCATCGATCATCCCCTGGTAGGCGTAGTGTCCGTGAGTCGTGTGTGACCGACTAATTTACTTACTCATCTCTTTTATTATTACGTAGAATCGTCAGTTGTTTCAGCACTCAACGCTCAGGAATCAAAGTGACTCGGAAACTGTTTAGTAGTCACTGAATCAGCAGCTTTTCAATATGACTGTATGTCCAGTTCAAAGACTGGGTAGGTAAAACAAAAACAAAATTCGAAAAATAAAACATGACCTCATGTCAGCTAATTGTTACGACTTTACTTACAAGTAGAGTCCACTTGTCTCTTCCCTGAGTCGGTATGTATATGTACATAGGTAAGAGGGGGTTTGAGGGGTAGGTCGGACGGTGTATGGTAACTCGTCTCAAGGGACACAATATGTCATTAAGAAACAACCAATAGGTAAAATTTATGTCGTAACACATGTACAGTCGAGGTTTGAGGGATTTATAGGGAAGGAGGGCCGTTGATATTCAAGTAAAAGGTTCAGACATTCAGAGAAAGACAAAACATTCATTAAAGTATAAAAATAGTAAAAAAAATCTAAGGCACATATTTCCTACTGGTTGGGTAGGAAAAAAATAAGGTTCTCACGATAATATTTGTAAGATAAAAATTTAATATAAAAAAGTTAAAAAGATTTAAAAGATATGATCCTGTTATAGTAATAAATTGGAAATTTTTATTTAATTATGAAAGAAGAGTTATTTCTTTTTTTACATCGGACCGGGGACGGCGGCGGGGGTGGGGTCGGGGTCGGGGTCGGGGTCCCCGTCAGCGCGGTCACTCGCCACCCTGGGCGCTGGGGACGTCGCGGAGCACGGCGTCAGAGAACTCCTCGCTACTACCTCATATTCGAGTACCACCACCCACGGCCGCCGAACCCTTCTCGTGGGAAATTTTTTTCTCTTTCTTGTTTTACATTTCGCTCTGGTTCAGAAAACACCGGATCCCCATACACACCTCCCCTTATCTCACCTATTAAATCCCCTTTACCCTTTCTATAACCATCAAGTCTTTTATAAAACACTATGTCACATCTTTCGTAATTGAAACCTTGTGACCTATACCAAATAATTATACCCTTAGTAATGTTTCCAATTCAACCTACACGTACCTTACTACAACTATTGACGTGTCAGAGCACTTAAAACTCTTTGTTTACATGTAATAGACCCATGTAATTTTTATATTAATACTTAAGATGTATTATTTATATACGTTTCTTTTTCTCTAACTACATATGTTATATCTCCGTACGTTATCCGTATAGAAAGACGGTTTTCGGTCTTTCCCAAATAAGTTATTTATACGTCGTCGGAAAAGAGTCTTATTAGATGATAGCCATATCGACAAACAGAATTTTAAGACTGGGTTAAGGTTGATTCATTAAAATAGGACGGACGAATTTAAGGGGGATGGCAACCGGGAGTTGTGTCTTAAGAAGAAGTAAAGGACAGGGTAGACTTCACAATGAGGTAGGACTTTTTGTCGAAGCACATGGTGAGATTTCCACTGACGACACGGCACTACTCACTCCGTTAAAACAATACAATTCACGATACCCTTTTTTCGTGAATGTCACGAGGGCATCTTTACGTTCGATTATAATGAGTTACTTGGAAGGAAAGTCGACAACACGACGTACCGTGAAAGTTTTACTCCTCCGGAAGTAGGTGACGTCGAATAAATACACTACGTAAGTTTTACCCGGGTAAAAGACTTCCGTAGACCCTTATACATCTCTTCTTTATACTTTATTTGTCTTTAATTTGTCTACTTCAATTTGTCGATTGTAATCTCTCTGGTCACCCCAACAATTTAGCACAGAAGTTTGAATCTAGATTTGAAGAGTTATTAGTCCTTCTTACCTCTTGTTACTGTACTCTACGTAGAAGACTATATAGAAGGTAGAACGATTTAAGATTTACTGACAAGATTCTCCAAGAACCACATCCGTTTACACAGGGTTCATGTCTTAAGTCTCGATGTATCTGAAACCTTATTTTATTGAAAACATTTAAATAACTTATAATAATGTACGTCGTAAATGGTCTGTCGGTATAAAAATTTTTCGTATTGTTCGTCATGTGACTTGTACGTACCTATATAGTGGGACACCAAAGATCTGATGTAGTGGAACAAAAAAGAAATTTTAATCAGGACAAGTACACTTACCAGAAAATCATCGGAGTTTTATCCAAAAGAAAGAATCCTTTTAAAGAATCGGACAAAAGTTCTATGTACAAAAGAAATTTTTTTTTTTTTCATCATCATAACTAGAGATTTATGAGTTTCTACTGAATTCAAATTAAGTCCACATAATCGTCGTTAATGAATAGTGTACAGTGACCTGGGCCCATTCCTATGTTTACCCTTTCGTTACAGTCAGGTAAAAACCTGACAACTGAAATAGTAGTTTATTGTTATCATCTATGAGTAAGATCAAACAAAGATAAATATAGTATTCGTTCAGTTGTAAAAGAGACAGGAAAATAGGATTTTGGAATGTATCTATGAATTTCTTTTATTCTTTAAAAGGTCCTTTTGTAGTTCCGGAAACTGTAACCTACAAAATAAACTGGTTCTATTTTTCTGAATGGAGTGAGTCCTCGTAAAAAGTTTACAACACTGTAAATAACATTAACGTTGCATTGGTTATAACATTAAAACTAATTAAGATGTTTGTCAAGACCCGGAAAGCGTAGTGGAATACTTGTACCTATCAAATTTTAGACAAAATTACAAAGCTTCATCTCTCTCATTTCCTTTGGACCTTCAACCTTGAGTGTCTAGACCCAGTCGTAGGTTGAAGGAACAACTGTACCTTGGGGACAGAAGTGACTCGAACTGAGTGAAAGAAATTTTACCACGATTTCTGTCGTGGGTGGAAAATCTCAGTCCTTCCAATTCACTCTACGACGTGCGTAACGAAGGGACGCCCATCCTTCCTTCACTCACGATTGACCAGGAAGATTGAACAGGAAGATGTTTCCTCGATGTGTAAACGGAAGTCTAGACCCGCTTACCGACAGACTACTAGGAAATACATAGATATGGCTCTAGAAACTAATAGTAGACGAGTTTTACAGGAACTATTAGATTGTGTTATTGGCGTGTCGAACTCTTGTGACAGGGGTACAGAGTTTCAGGACGAAGGGACCAGAGTGTGAAATTCGTACCTAAACCCCTGACTCTTACGAAAGAGTTCTGAGTAACTACATAAGGATAACCAAGAAATTTCGAATAGAAAAATGTGGGTAAAAAGAAAGGAAATTACAATAAAACTTTCCTCCATCGGAACTCTTACCTCTACTTCAACTTTCGGTTCATAAAAACACTGACCGTGTGTGAAGTAGTAAGAACGGTGAAAGACTTCCAGGTGGGGTTTCGTGTAGGAGGGTTGTGTGTACTGGACGGTGTAACAGGTGTAGGGGGAACGAAGTAGACACGGTGGACACAGGAAGTGAGACTGTGAATGACTTGTGAAGAGACACGGGTGACGAACCCAGACTGACGAGCGAGTCTACGAAGAAACCGAATAGACGGTCGACGAGTACACGATCAGAATCAACTAGGGTCCTCGAAGTCGTGTACGGGAGGATCAACCAGTCTCGATATCTAGGAATACCAAAACCTCTATCTTACTGGTACTCAGTAGATTCTTGGGTTTATAAATTGAAACGTGTTTCCGTGATCCCTCTAGGTACAGTGTGTGAACCCAACACTACTTTCGTCATGATCTTTGACACAGAGGAATACGTAAATTTTCACACACTTACGAGTCGATACAAACTTAGAAACGTTGGGGTAGTTGATATCGGACGGTCCGAGGAGACAGGCACCTTAAAAGGTTCGTTCATTATGACCTCACTCAACGGTAAAGAAAGAGGTCCCTTAGAAGGTTTGGGTCCCTAACTTGGGTGCAAAGAACGTAGAGGACGTAACTGTCCATCTAAGAAATGTTGAATGTGGTGGACCCTTCGGTAAATACGTAAATTTTGGGAAAGATTAACGTACTCTTTGTAAACTTTAGATTGTAATTTTTAATTACAGACAAATTTATAGAGGAAAAATTTATATCCTCCAAATAATTTAACGTCTTAGTCTCGATATAAGAGAACGGACGGAAATAATCAGAGATACAACTCTGATAAAGGAGAATGATTTCAAATTTTACAAAATAATCATCATTTATTTATACGAGTAATATGAACCAAGAATTCATTTACCGTTGAATTTAGATAGAAGTCACCTATTAGTCTTTATCCCTGTTTAGTCTCTATCTTTGACATCAATAAAATATTGTTACTTTTTAGACCATTCTCGGATATTGAGGTTAATATTCTCTTACCAATGTTTTTGTTCTCACGTTACTTCTATACTTTATAGTATGTTGATTAGTTTTCCTACAAAAGGATCTTCTTAATCTCCCATGCATTCATATATGATAACTTGACTTTCGTTTACCGTTTATCGTGTATGTCTCACACTGGGATTACAATCCATATAATCTTAATTGTGGACGTTCCTTTACAATGTTTTATAATAGGTACTACTAGAGACAGAACCATCTAACATATACTAACAAAAAGAGAAGTAAAAAACAACAACGAAGCATAAAAGGTTTAAAACATTTTGTTTGTGTGTATTTTTCTGTGAACCTCCTTTAAAGGTTACTCGTTGACCTACAGGTATAGGACCAAGGTCCCTTTCAACCTGTATTTATCATCTAAATACTATTTTTCTTTTTCTTCATTGACAACGGATTTTAGAAAGGAAGGTTAAGTCGACGACACAAGAAGTCGTATTTTTCTTTAGATTATTCTTTTATCAATGTCGAAAGACTTTTGGTTGAGTTACTTCAATGGAATTTAAAATACGGACCACAGTTTATAAGGAAGGGGTCAGTAAATGGACAAGACTCATGTCCTATATGGTGACTTGAGAATATTAGTTACTCCGCTGAAAATTACCATTCAAGACCTTTTCGGATTCGTGATTGTCTTCAGAGCCCTTCTCTTTACACTATTTCGAACGTCATACTTCCGACGACAGACTTCAAGGGTTCCCGTGATCAAACAAACTTCGTCCGAGCACTTCCTCGTTTCGGTCTCTTTACTTTAAAACTACGGGACGTCGGGTGTCACTAGGGGGGCGGAGGGAGGACAATTGGAGTGTGTGGACATGTGTGCACACGAGTCCGGTGGTCGGACTCTGAGTGCGTCCAGGGAAACCGATCTAACTGTTCAAGTTCGTTACGTGTCTACAACCAAGACTGGAATGAAGCTTATCCTGGACGGAATTAATAAGTGTTCGGTACTCTGGGACCCGTCCGAGAAGGTAGAGATCGCACAACCAGGTGGTGGTAATTCTTTCTACTATCATGAAGGGTGACATCAGCCAGCCTTTTTAGTTTACTTAGAGATCACGACTTACAACAATCTTGTTATGGTCTGGACCTGGGTCGGTGACTTTGCCGACACATTCACGAGTGAGGGAGTAACAGAGAGAGGGGAGACAGAAAGGAAGGGAAGAGGAGGGCGAAAGTAAGAGAAGGAGGAATCAACCGTTTACTAGAAGTAGAAGGGGTGTCTGATATAAAACCTCTATTTACATTCGTTCTATATTTCTGTTTCCTTTTTTGTTTTCAAGGGGATGGCAAAGTACGTTACATAGTCTCTCTTCTCTATTGAGTAGTGGAAGATTTTACTCCAAAAAAAGAAAAAGAAGAAAAAAAGTTGGTGGGTGGAAAAGAAAAGAAACACAGGTCACTGGGGACTATGTCCTGTGTGACGAGAAAAAAAGTAAAAGGAAAACCAAGTGTACCGTAACTCGTTGTTTTATTATTTTTTATATATATAAAAATTATTACGGTTCATGTGTCTGTTCCGCCTCTTTTCCCGAGGGTAACGGACGACTTAACGGGTGATTAGTGAGACACGTCTTGGTCGTCCCTTAAGACTGTTGTGTGGACTGAAAAGTAAATAAATAAAAAATAACCAAGACCCTCTCCAAACACTAAGTAAGGTACATCCACCGCTCCGGAACATGATGTCCTTGTTTAACAGGGACCCCACTAAACGAAATAATTGAAAATCCGGTTTCCTCCCTCTTTATCCTCTTAACGAAATTGACGTTATATGACCGTTTTTCAAATCAGAAAAAATCAAGCAACTGTGGACTTTGTAAATTGACCAGGACAAAGAATTTCTATCTACCCGACTAACACTTCTTCCTCCGTCGTACTACCTTAGCTTTCCACCGACCAACTTTCTTTTGGCTCGTAACTAGAGCCGGGACGGTACACACGGGGCAGTTTAGGGATCTGGGGAGCATAATACCCCTGAACCACTGGAAGAGACATGTTATTTTCCTAACCTGACCTATAACAGGAGGAAAAAATTTAAAACGAAAAAATAACTTCATGTTACAACACAATCAAAGTTCATATGTCGTTTCACTGAGTCAATATGTATATATAGGAAAGGGTCTGAGAAAGATAATACAACAAATCAGCGATTCATCACATACTGAGAAATGTTATGGTACCTGAAGGTAGAGAGTGACAGAGGGTCTCGAACGGGTCCAAGTACAAGTAACTCAACCACTATGGTAGGTTGATAAAGTAAGAGACGGAGGAGAAGAGGAAAACGGAAATTAGAAAAGGTAATATCGAATAAGTCAAGTCAAGTCAAGTAATGTTTTATCATTTATGTCAATGGACACAAGATATCATCCACGAATAACAAATACATAAAATATATATCATCACAGATAGACAATTAGGGTTTGAGGATTAAATAGGGAGGGGTTGGGAAAGAGGAAACCATTGGTATTCAAACAAGAGGTACAGACACTCAGATAAACAAAACATTCATATAAGCAGAAATATTAAAAAAAAAAATCTAAGGTGTACATTTGTTGTAGGATACTATAAACAGAAAGAGACTGAATGAAGTATATCATACTATTAGAGGTCGAAGTAGGCACACCGACGTTTACCGTAGTAAAGTAAGAAAAGGTACCGACTCATCATAAGGTAATATGGATCCATGGTGTAGGAGAAATAGGTAAGGAGACAGTTATCTGTAAGTCCGACGAAGGTACGAGACCGATAACATTTATCCTGACATACATAGAAAAGCTTATAACAGGAGAAAGTCGTTTTCAAATGTTGAAGTAGTCACTACCTAAGTGTGGAAATCATAATTGAAACAACCCTTCACTTTCCTTGAGTGCAGAGGTATTTCTATCTTATTAGAATTATGTATCATTCGTAAACGACACGATACACTGATCATAACGTAGATTAGGTGTGTCACTACATCCTTCTCGGGGACACTATTGTCTCCTGTGGCTCCTAGTGTCTTCAATTCATTCAACGGAATATCTCCGACGTTGACACCAAGGATCCGAACGTGTACACTGTGTGTCGGTAGTGGTACGTAGCGGAGGTGTGACGAAGAGTCCCTCTGGTTCTTCTGGTAGGTTTGCCCACTCCCTCAGTTTCATTGAGTTCACCCTACAAGTTCGATTATTTCCCATTCCTCGTTACCCACACGAAAATGTTCGAACAGTTCGTCCTATCACCACGGGGTGAACCTTTCTTATCACAGAGATTCCCTCCAAATCCGAAGGAACCACCGAGTCTACCATTTCTTAGACGGACTTTACGTCCTCTGGACTCAAGCTAGGTACCCAACCCTTCTAGGGGACCTTTTCCCTTACCATTGGGTGAGGTCATAAGAACGGACCTCTTAAGGTTACTATCTCCTCCGACCGTCCGATGTCAGGTACCCCGACGTCTCTTTGCTTGTGGTGACTCGGTGATTTTGATTGATTGATTCCCTCCAAATCTCTCTTCATATTAACGTCGCTTATTTCTTACTCTTCTTGAGTCCTGGCTTTACGAAATAGAAATAGTAGAATCCAAAAGAGAAAATTAGCAGAGAAATTTTCACCACTTCGTAAACCTTAAATTATTCATTTATTTTATAGTTATTTTGTATAACTATGATAGACTCGTTAAAACTACAAAGGAAACTACCTACCTCACTCTCTCTTGTTACTAGAACTCAAGTTTTCGACGACAAATGTAGTTTACTAAACGAAAAGAAGAAACCGAGAGCAAAGGATTTTTCGGGTAAACAACCGGGTTCAGTTGGGAGAGTTATGGTGTTGGGACATCTTCTGAAATCCCTAAATTTCTACGTGAAGAAAATCTTTCTAGAACTTCTCGAGGAATGGGGGAAATTTAGGAGACTAAGTAGTAGTTTCGTTTCTGACTAACCACTTACACTTAATAAACTTATAGGGATCGATGTTTACTGTATTTTTTAATAAGTATACTTCTTAGCCGTTATTTTCAAATTTATTTCCCAATGCCAACCATCATATGTGAAATTACAGGTAGTCTAAGTACTAAATATTCCGGGTCAGAAATACCGAACACTACATAGATTTGTAGAGTTTCAATATCGTCACTCTACTACGAATGTACTTATATAATATAAAAATACTTTACGTTACGTAGTAAGATGATTTTGCTTTGGTTACAGACCTTTACTCAGGACATCCAAGATTAAAGACATGACACGATCCTAATCTCCACTTAATAAAGTGGGGGATGTTAAACGTAAAGGAAATGTCACGCCTTCGTTTTATTCAGAGAAACAAACGTGACCAAAGTCTTAATTTCATAAAACATATAAACAAGAGATGAGGAGAAGGACCTACACCAAAGTTTCATTTGTCAATAAAAGTAGTTTAAGAGAAAATAAACCGAAATTGAGAAGTCAAAGAACTTAATAAGATCCACCGACAGGGACAAAATAAACAGTTAGTCTATACACAAGTAACAAAATTTACCATAAAGTAACCAAGTGAAGGTAAAAGATAATAAATGGAGTGAGACACCATAATACTAAAGAAATCGATCTAGAGTGGGGACGACACCAGATCAGAAAAGATTTCCATAAAAACCTTCACGGATTTATGGTGTGTCCCGACCATTCTGTCGTTTTCCTACTAGTAGGTAAACTACAAATCACTTACACCCTTTTAATGTCCTTTCTTAGTCTTTACTGTAAGTAGTGTGTCTGACGAAACTTTCAATTACCGTTTGAATCTCAGAACTCTTAGTCGTTCTTAATGGAACAAACCTTTTTGGTTTTTACAGTTGAAAAAAAAAAAAAAAAAAATCTAATTGGATCTTTACTGGTGACTGTCTTTCTTTTGGTCGGTATGAAAAGTTAAAGTCCTCTTTTCTAGATTTTTCAATAAAGATGGATTATTTTTTTCACGTTATTCTAAGGTTTAAGGGTATCTTTGAGAAGTAGGTGGAATATTGTGTAGTTTTCGGTAGTTCCCGGATAAATAGAACATCCGGTTGTGATCATTTCAAAACACCCGTAAAAACTACCACATACGACGTCCCCTCCTCTCCCCTTCATCAAAATCCTGTCCTCCTCCCCTCGGTCAATCAAATATAGTTCAATACCCCCCCCCCCTTACTTCTAAAATTTTTAAATAAGGTCATTAAGTAAATTGTTGACAATCCTAGGATCATAACAAGATTCCCTACTCTGATGTTTTTACTTGTTGTTTTTCTTTCAGGGACGGGAGAACTCCTAATGTTTTGTCACTCCCCACCCCCCGCACCCCACCACTCGTTTATATATATTCGATTAAGTCGTTTATAATTCACGAGACTTCCCATGTCGTCAGTCTAATCTCACTGATCCTCTAACATCGCATCAATATCTGCTAAAAGACTCTTTACAGTAAATCCATCTCTGGCCTTCTTTTAATTCTCTGACTATACATCGATATATCTCCCTCTCATAAGTTCCTTTTCCTTACTTGTCACTCATGTTTCCGGGACTCTTTCCTTTCCCAGACCGGACATAAGGTCCTTGTTTTCCTTCGATTACTCACTATTATACACACCAGTATCTACTCCAGTATTTCCACTTAAACCTTTCGGACATATTTATCCGACATTCTAGTTTTTTACATTTATTTACTAAACATTTTAACTGAGATTTTTAAAAAATTAAGACGTATCGTTTTGTCTGCATTACTTGTCTGAAGACCTGAGTCACCCTCTTCCTCTCCCACCCTACTAAACTCTCTTATCGTGACCTTGCATATGAAATGATATACATTTTATCTATTGGTCACTCTCAAACTACATACTTCGTCCCGTGGGTTTCGGTTTGGAGACACTGTTGGACCCCTGTCCAACAGGGGTGGAGGGGTCCTCCTCCCTCTACCTTTCCCACAAGTCCTGTGTACATATGGATACCGGCTAAGTATGACTACATACCGTTTTCGGTAGTGTTAAAACATTTCATTAATAGGAGGTTAATTTTATTTATTTATTAAAAAAAAATTTAGGGTGGTACTTGTTTCAGTTTTCTATTTGTCGTTGATCTCCTTTACTATTGAGTATAGTGGGTTCCTGACCATGGTAATAAAAAATTCTTTAAGGAAATATAGTTATACTTTTTTAATTATTAGGTTATCTTTTTATTCACTTGTCTCTTATACTTCCTTTTTTGGTTAACTTCACCGAAAATTTGTGTAATTTCCTACAAGTTGGAATGAATGGTACTCCCTTTATACAAGTTGGAATGAATGGTACTCCCTTTAAGTTCAATTTTGGTGTGACCCTACGTCAGAGAATGGGATAGTCTAACCGTTTCTAGGGTCGTAAACTAGAATTCAGGTAGATTTTCAACCTCGGAATTTCTTAGTCTGTGCCAGTACATAAAGAGAACCTTTACATTTGTCCATGTCGAAAATACCCGGTTCGAAGTCCTGATTGGTAGTTGTAAAATTTACGGGTATAGAAACTGGGTCGGAACATTTTGAAATAGGTTATCTAAATAAACGATTTACTTAATACATGTTCCTATAAGTGACACCGTAATAAACATTATCGTCCTTTGGTGTCCTGTACAACTCATCACTCTTTACTTACTCTTCCCTCTCCACCTTAGACTAATCCTCGGAGAAAAATTTGGACTTGGGAACCTTCAAGAACTCATCCATTTTACTCTTGTCCGACACAAGTCTTGTTGAACACACAGTAGCTAAAGGACAACCTAACCCAGGCACACCCTGGAGCCACTGTTGAAGTCACAGGAACTTTTTAAGACTACCGCGAGCTTCACCCCCTCAAGAACACATCCCTCTCCCAACTCCTGAAGTCCCCACCAGTATCCGTCCCGACGGTTCCCCCGTCTCTGGTCGAATACTTCCCGGAAAGAATACAGCCCAATTCTCCAAGTCTGAAATAGGACTTCCGTCACCGTTGGAAATCTCGCTCCGTCACTGGAGTAGTCTAAACGTAAAAATTTTCTGTCAAGACGACCGTTACAGTCCCTTCTCTAATGTCTCGTCGTTCTGGTCTCACCCTCTCACTAATCACTCTTTTTATTCTTATATCAGGTCTCTCTCTATGTATAAAAGTAACAAACCACCAAGAATGCTTAGTTTTAAGATGTTTACTTTTACAGAATTGGTGTCTTAACGGAATTTGTAGTTTTCACTTTTTTTTTTTAAAAAAATTGACATTGGAAAACCACCAAAGTACCTCCGTCTGTAAACAATTTTACTTAAGTTAACGTATGAAATGATACACTTAAAACAAAATATAGTCAATATAGGGATATCTCGTTACGTAAAAATTTTAATTGTGACAGAAATTATTCCTTTTTGTTTTTTTTTTGGGATTTTACACCACACCTGAAAGACTGGTCCCTTCAAGGTTAAAAGACGAGAGTTTCGACGTGACAGAGGACCAATAAGTCCAGGACAGACGGACGACGAGCCACATAGGTAGTCAGGGGGATCGACCCAAGAGGACTTTGAACAAGGACAGGTTCTAGAGTGTTCTTAAAATTAATTAACTAAACTCACTTTCGTTCCCGAAGGGACCACCGACTCTGTCATTTCTCAGAGGGACGTTACGTCCTCTGGACCCAAGTTAGGGACCCAACCCTCTAGAGAACCTCATCCCTTACCGTTAGGTGAGGTCATAAGAACGGACCTTTTAGAGTACCTGTCTCCTCGGACCGCTCGATATCAGGTGCTCTAGCACTTCTCAGTCTGTATCGACTCGCTGGTTCTGTGTATGTTTCAGAGATATTGAGTCACATCGGCAGGGGTCGTTCGGTGTCTCATTTCGTCTCGGGACGAAGGGATAGTACTGACCCAGTATTTTCTCAGTTATGTCTTTGTGACTTCGTCAAAAATGATAACAATAATAATAATAATGATGATAACTACTCATTGACTCACGGTTACTTACTTAAGGGGACCCACGAAAATTTTATCGAACTAAATTTTTTTTTTAAGAAAACAGACGAAGAGTGACCCTTTTTTATAGAATCAATTCAAATTTGTTACCATGACGTCTATATTCTTTCTCATTCGTGACAAAGATTTCTTTTCGCTTTGTCCCGGGATACCTGAAGACTATTTCGTTCTTTCATCTAACACGAATATCTAAAGTAAAAGGTTCTCATCTAATAATCCTGTTTAAAATTTCTAAATTACTCTTGAAACTTTCCTGTACAATAATAACTGTAAGTTTGAAGGAGGTTTCTTTCTTTTTATATAAAAATTACAATTACATAAAATAGAAACAGTCAAGTTTACTAAGATTTGTGGTGTTTCGACGTTAGAACGTGACAAAGAGACGGGGTCGGGGACTCCGGTCGTTAAGTATCACGGTATCCCTGTGAGGAACCGTGCATTGTCTATAAATAATCCAATTCGAATGAAGTTGACTTGAAAGTAAAAAAAAAAGGGTCGAAATAGTTCTATATTAACTGTATATTGTAACACATTCAAATTCCGTATATCGTACTACCCATAAACGTTTTACTAATAGTCTTACTTGAATCGATTGTGTAAGTAGCGGAGTGTATCAATGGGAAACACATACACAAGTATACACCACTCTTGAAAATTTTAAATGAGAGAATCGTCAAAGCCCATAAGTCATGTTAAGGCAATTCATATAAGTGGCACGACATATGGTGTAGGAGTCCTGAATAAGGATATTGACCTTCAAACACGGAAAACTGGTACAGATAGGTAAAGGGGTCCGAAGGGCTCACCGAGTCTACCATTTCTTAGGAGGATGATTACGTTTTCTGGGCCTAAGCTAGGGACTCAACCCTTCTAGGGAGACCTCTTCCCTTACCGTCGGGTGACGTCATAAGAATGTACCTCTTAAGGTACCTGTCTCCTCGGACCACCCGATGTGAGGTACCCCAGTGTTTCTCAACCTGTACCGATTCGTACGTACGTTCGCACACGTGTATGTATGTGTACGTTCGTGCCTGTGTGTGTACAAAGGGGTGGGGAAGTGTGACTTGAAAGTTTTACTAAAGATGAGACAACAATGAATGTGTTTCTAATTATTGCAGAGTAAAATTTTCTTTCAGAAAGAGAAGAACGGAGGGGATTTCGTAAAACTTTTAGTGAAAGGAGGTCCAATATTAATCATCGTAAGTTGTTTCAATAAAGGCTAAAATGTAGAGGAAAATAGTTTTCTATTTAAATTTTCTACACAGATTAGTATACTTTAGGATGAATTATAAAGATAGGGTCTCCGTGTTTCGGAAGCCCTCAGGGACGTCGTTCTACCAAAATTAGGTTACGGTAGGTCTCTAGTCTCTATTACCGACCAAGGAACACAGTCTCTGAAACGAGAAGTATTTCAGTTCGTGAATCTCTTTTTAGATCTAGAAATGGAAGAAGGTTTGGACGAGAGACAGAACGATCGAGGGCGAGTGTAGGGTCCCCTTTGTCGACTAAGACTCTGATCAGTTGGGACGTAACTGCATGACATTGTGACATAACTTTGTGTCACGTCCGAATCTTGCCAAGAAAAACATACAAGGGACCCAGGCCTTCTAGGGGACCTCTTTACTGACCGATGGGTGAGGTCATAAGAACGGACCTCTTAGGGTACCTGTCTCCTCGGACCACCCGATGTCGGGTACCCCAGCGTTTGTCAGACTGTGTTGACTCGGTGATTGTGAAAGTGAAATCACCAACCTTTGTCCCCAATGTAGTAATTACAACAAACAGTTTATAATTAACTGATCTCTAGACTTATTAAACTTAGGACAGTTTATTTAATATCCTTTTTGTAGGGGCTCATAAAACATTTATAGTCCGATGAGGTCATAAGACAACGATGTTTTATTTAATAGGGATTTAAATCGTCGAATTTTGTCGTTACCATAATAATATTTGATGTCTTGTCACTTAGTCCTTAAACCCTTCGGAACCGATCGAGTAAGAAGACGGGGTGCACCGTAGTGAGCCACCATTAGTCGACCATGTACCTGACCAGCTCAACCGGAATGAGTGTACGAACCGTGGGACCGTCCTCAGAATCAGGTGACCTCGACGGGATTGTTTTTATAGTTTCTGACTCACCGACTTTGTCTTTCGTAGAGAGAGAGTGTCAAGACTCACGACCTTTCAAGTTCCAGTTCTGTGACCACCTAGCACACAGTCCACTTCGGACGCGGGACCAGGTGTCTGACGGTGGGAGTGACACAGGAGTGCACGACCCCTCCTGTCCCCTCGGTACACCCAGGAAATTATTCCTGCGATTAGGGTGAGTACTTCCGAGTCCGGAGAGCTGGATTAGTGGAGGGTTTTCGGGGTGGGGATTTACGGTAGTGGATCCCCTAATCCACAGTTGTATGCTTAATAACCCTCGTGAGTTCATAAAACAGGTATCGTCGTTCGTACCGATCATTGGACCCGGATCATCCCTGATAGGGGACCTCACGGATGTACGCCGGTCTGGTCGTACCCCTGGAGTCTATCTCAGAGTGTTCTCTCTTTCACCTTCGACGTCAGACTATTAAAGGACGAGGTCTTTAGTTCACAGGGAACACGACGTACGAGAAAATCAGTGACGTCACTATCTCGGGTGGGACTAAGTCCCCCTACCCTATATTTGGGGTAGAGATGAAGGGTCCAACGCGGTCACCATTTCTTGGACAGAGGGTCACGTCCTCTGTGTTCTCTGCACTCAAGCTAGGGACCCAACCCTTCTAGAGGATCTCGTCCTTTACCGTTGGGTGAGGTCCATAAGAACGGGTCTTTTAGGATATCTGTCTCCTTGGACCATCTGATGTCAGATACCCCAGTGTTTCTCAACCTGTGTGTTGACTCGATGTATGTGTGTGTGTGTGTGTGTGCGTGTGCGTGGAGCTACCTTTCACTCAGTCTTAAATATCACTAGGAATTAACCGTTTCCCCGTGGTACACTCTTTTGTCACGTCAAAACATAGAGAACCATATTACTTGAGTAGGTAGTTTTTCGTCGATAATACTTTTATAATTAAATTGTATGTTTTCTCATGGTCAATATGTAGAATTTCAGTCAGTACACATAAAATGCTGGGTCGAGGAGTGTAGTGAACGACACTTATGTAGGTGGTTTTATAGAACGACCAACCAGGAGAGGAAAGAAGAAGGTGACGGGTCTCTATCACGGTATATCGACGATTGGAAACGACACGTGGTCCGGAACACGATTGCAGAAAGGTCCGTGATAGAGAAAACTAAGGAGTACGTGTGATATCCATCTCCAACAGTATTAGAGATGAAACATCTACTTCTTTTACCGTGAGACACTTAATTCACTGTGTACAATAAGAGTCTGAAAATTACCTACTTGGATTTACCTTTGACTCAGTGAACTGAGGTAGATTGGTCTCAACCCAAAGGAGTGAGGATTGGTCTTTCAGGTACGACTGCACTCGCCGTACGGAACTGGGTCTCCACGTCGAAACGGGCGTGGGAAACTCACCCGTGTAAGAACGACTCGATGTGTACGGAGACACGATTTTCCCAGTAGTATAGAGACACGTAGTTTTGGAATACGGTTCTATGGTCGATGAAGACAACAATAAATGAGAGATTCAACACAGGTCGAGAAAACACTGGGTGGTCCGAGGAAACAGGTACCCTAAAGAGTCCGTTCTTATGACCTCACCTAACGGTAAAGGAGGAGGTCCCCTAGAACGGCTGGGTCCCTCGTTTGGACTCAGAGGACGTACCGTCCGACTAAGAAGTGGTGATTCGGGGGTCCCTTCGGGGGTCAATGAAGATGAGGCAGATTTATTGTAATCTTTGTTTTCAATACATATGACGAACTCGTTCTGTTATCAGAAAACAAATTTCTCTCTGTTTTGCACCTGTTGTACCTTCGATACGTGTCTTTCCTGGTCGACCAGTAATCGACTGTATGAGCTTGACCGGATCAAATTAACCGTTATCTATTGTCGAGGTTCTCGTATCAATTTTTATTACAAGGTTTATAAAGTTTTATATTTACCGTGTCTCTATTAATTCTATCGTATCCTACCGTCGGAGACCTCCTTCAATACTGGTACAAGACTGAATTAACCAAAGTCTCTTTGAATGGTTGATGACGGAACCACAGTATTTTCAGAACACACAAAAGAAACGAAACCCTCCTCTCTCTCCGTACCAAAGGGACCGGGGCTTCCTCTCTTTTCTAAGAGGACTATGAACCCCTTGAACTGACGACTGTCTGAACGGGTCGTCCACCCTCCGTGTGGTCAGTTCGTCCCTACGCGAACCGACGAGTCACCTGGTGCCTATATGGTGCGTATAGGACAGTGGTAGACCCCAGACCCCGTGCTCCTTCTCGGTGGTAGGCGAACGTCCGGACAAGGTTCAGGGTCGCGACTCCTGAGTCCGACGGGAAGTGACGGTGAAAGAGTGGAACGTCACACAGATTTGATCTGAGGATTTCCGTCAATGACACTCGTATTGGAAATGTACCTTTGTGTTTTATAATCTCCTTAAAAGACTTTTCGACGAAAAGAAAAACACTGGGACCCCTTAGGGCAGTACATATAAATCTTGTTACCTTTTCTCCTTAACCAACCCCCGTCCCTACTCATATAACATTCCTCTGTATGAAAAAAAGATGAATACCAACAGACAACAACGACACAACAAGCTGACGCTTCAGCACAGGCTGAGAAACGTTAGGGTACTAAGAGTCGTACGGTCCGAAAGGACAGGAAGTGACAGAGGACCTCGAACGAGTTTCAGTACAGATGACTCGGTCACTACGGTAGGTTGGTCGAGTAGGAGACAACGGGGAAATAGGAGGACAAATAGACCGGGAGACAGTTGGTTGGACAAAAGTGTTTGTTGAAACATTATCTTTTAAAATTCAGGTCTTTTGGTCATGAATGAAAGGAGACGATCGGAACGAGATTAAACTTGGTTTTTGGACCCATACCGATATTAGTAACGTGTGTACAATGAAATAGGTTTATAAAGGCGTGTTAAAATAGACGTGAAAAGGTCCTAAACCTTCTTACGTACATAAAGAAATACTTTCGTTGTGTCGCAAAGTCATATAACCACATATAAATACGATCAATTACTAAATAGTTGTCTATTAAGTCAATTATTCTTGAAGACATCAACTAGTTGTGTTACACGACACGTATCAGCGAATCAACACAGACTGAGAAACGTGGGGATACTTGACATCGAGCGGTCCGAGGAGACAGGCACCCCTAAGAGGTCCGTTCTTATGACCTCACCCAACGGTACGGAAGGAGGTCCCCTAGAAGGGTTGGGTTCCTAGCTTGGGTCCAGAGGGCGTGACGTCCGTCTAAGAAATGGTAGACTCGGTGGTAAGAAACACCCAACACCAACTTTTTTTTTTGTGTGTGTGTGTATTGTACTTTAGGTGGGAGAATTGTTTACAAAGTCCCATGTTATGTCATACCAATTGTGGTACTTGTAACGCTGAGAATTATTACCAAGACTCCAAAACTCAGTTAACAACTCAGAAGTTTCCTCTTAGATTAAAAGGAATCATTTCACTAAAAAATTTCGTAAAATGTTTTTAATCATTATCGGATTTGGTCTATCGAATTTCATCGTATAAGACTGACCACCAGATTTAATTTTCCTTTTATTCGATGATATATATTTTATTTGTTGTTCTAGAATGATATATCGTGTTCTTTGATATCAGTTATAGGTCATTATTTGGTACTTCCTTTTCTTATACTTTTTTCACGTACGTATACATACATATTCAGTTAGTGAAACGACATATGGTTTTCATTGCATCACTTAGTCGATATGAAGCTATTATTTATTTAAAATTTTCTAGTTAATTATATATAAATAAATGTCGTTTTTACATAGTGGAATTTAATTAAACACATTTTCCGTTTACTTAGCTCTACTTTTTACCTTGAAGTTCCGGTTCGTTAAACTTACTTATACCGGTAAACCAATGTACAAATTATTTGTCCTAGTAGTCATCCAACCGGATAAAGGTTTCAGTTCCTCCGTTTACCCCAGTTTTTTCTCCTCGACTCAAACATCTAGGTCCTTCGTTTTTCGACTCGAGACACCACTCCCTCCTTGTCCCTTGATTTCTCACTTTAGTGGGCTCTCTTTGAGGAACTGAAATACTATACTTAGCTTGCCGAAACACGGAATGGATAACTTCCCTTACAGTCCATCTCTTCCCTGACCAAATTAAATTTGGTCTCTTTGAAGAGTCTCTATAAAATCTGGGGCAGCAACGTTTGACTCTGTTATATGACTCTGGAATACTAGGTTGCGTTTCGAGCAGGAGAGATGGGTCTCGTGTTGACTGATGTCTGTAGGTTATGTCGATTACAATAATGACACAGTTGAGTTGGGTAAGGACGACCTATTTATAAGGCACTATCCGGTCATGAAAAACACATTACTAAATAGGTTTATGAATAGATTTTGTATGTTAATTCCTAGGGTATTAATAGTGAAGGAAATTGACGTATACCACCTACTAAGGGATCCTGGTTAAGAAAAAGGAATTATTCTTAAGGAACAGGAAGATAATATTACCGTCCTCTGTGGACAGATCTCTTAGTACCCGAAGGGTCCACCGAGTTCACCATTTCTTAGACGGACGTTAAGTCCTCTGGGTCTAAGATAGGAACCCAGTCCTTCTAGGGGCCTTCTTCCCTTACCGATGGTTGAGATTATAAGAATGGACCTCTCAAGGTACCTGTCTCCTCGGACTGTCCGATGTCAGGTACCCAACGTTTCTCAGCCTGTACTGACTCGTTGCTAGTAAAAGGACAGATCACTTTGAACGAGTAAACAGTATTAATTAGAAGTAGTTTTTCGGAGAACGCCTCAGATTGTTATATCCCCTAATAAAAATATTTATGTGTTTTATCTATATTTTTGTATTTTCTTTGTTTCGTTGAAAGTCCCGTTGAAAGTTTCGGAATTTCCTTCCTGAAAGAACCACCAGGTCCCTGAATCTGAAGTGAGAGGGTTACGTCCTCTGGACCCAAACTAGGGATCAGTCCCTTGATCTAGAGTGTAACGACGTTGATTCTCAGACGTACGACGTTGATTTCAAGGGTGTCCTACGTTGACTTTCTAGGACGTACGGCGTTACTTCTAGCTTCTAGGGACACGGTGTTGATTCTGGTCCCGTCGGTTTATTCATTTATTTGTCTGTTTTGAATTTCCTCTTCTGTAGAAAAAAACCACCCCCCTTCTGAACGGGATGTCGATCGTCCCAGAATCAAAGGGATGGTTCCTACCTTGGTTACGGGAGTCGTCACTTTCGTTCCCCAGTGATCCTTTTAGGGGGTTTTGTAGAAATTATAGGTTTATGATGTTGGTTTGTCAAACGTAGGAGACAGGTAACAACAAGGTAACGAGGTAGTACAGACTGAGAAACGTTGGGGTACCTGACGTCGTGCGGTTCAAAGGGACAGGAAGTGACAGAGGGACTCAAACGAGGTTGAGTACAGGTAACTCAGTCGTTACGGTAGGTTGGTAGAGTAGGAGACGACTGGGTAGAGGAAGGCGGAAGTTAGAAAGCGTCGTAGTCCCAGAAAAGTTTACTCAGTCAAGAAGCGTAGTCCACCAGTTTCATAACCTCAAAGTCGAAGTCGTAGTCAAGTTAGTAAGTCCCAACTAAAGGAAACCCTAACTGACCAACCTAGAGGAACGTCAGGTCCCCTGAGAGTTCCCAGAACAGGTCGTGGTGTCAAGTTCTCGTAATCAACGGTCTGTTAATCCACTAATTCTAAGTCTCTTTACTGATGAAACAACATTCCAAGGTTACACTGTAAGTGTCTATCCAGACACTATTCCCCCCCTTTTAGTCTTTTAAACAATAATCTCAAATATTACTCAGAAACAAGTGTGAAGTCAAAAGGTACAGTGACACAGGTACTCTCGTTATACCTGGTTCGGGACTCCCACCCCTACCTTCGTCCTGGAGGGACTAAAAGATCAGACCGAGAGCTACGAAGATCAGAGGTAGTAAGGTATCCCTCCTCTAGTTCCTGGGTCCACACTCCAGACCGGCTCTCTCGGACAACTATGACAGTTTCGACTGCAAAAAGTGTTTGGGACCACGGGAAATTTTTCCGAAGGGTCTGTCAGGAAAGAATATTTTTAAGCAACGGATTAAGTATGGATGAATATTGGGACTTTTTAAAAACTACAACCGGAAACCACCTCGTACCATCCTATACATTATTTTTATTTTAAACAAAAGAAGTGTGGTTACGATACTTCGTCGATGATATTTGTCATACAATGTAATTATTATATAATGTAAATCTTTCGTCTAATATGTTATAGACGTGTCATATAAAAGTCAACGTACGAATTTTATAAGTACGTGTCTTCCCTTTTTTTGTTGTTGTATCCCGTATATGGTTTCACAAATATCTCAATAAGACCCTTCACCCTAACACCCACATAAAGAGAGGAAGTAAAAAGAAAAGATATAAAAGATTCACAGACTACTATTTGTACATAATTAAACTTTCCCCGTTGTAAAATTCTAAACAAAGGTTCACGAAATGGTTAACTTTTGGGACTGTTTAAAACTCCGTTGTACAATTTTCAGATCTGACAAGACAGAAAGTAACATCGACGACCAGGGTTCACCTGTCACAACTAATATAAATCAATTTCCCTTTTATTAAATAAGTGGTAAATTAATAAGTCAGTGTAAACGACGTAAAGTTCAAAGTCATCGGTGTTAAAGTAGTATGTCTTTCAAGATAAGGTCTCAGGACTACCTCTGTTCAATCGTTTGATACGGCCAATGGTTTGACCCGGTTAAACGTCACCGTTTCCCGTTTCCTTACCAGGAGGAATAGTGAGTAATATCTGTGACCCTCTCAGGAGTAGGATCCAGGGAAGTGTGTGAAGTGATTAGAAACCGGGTCACTCGATCTCTAAAGAGGGTATCAGTAGGTCCACAAGCACCGTCCCAACCCTTGGGTCTCGTTGAGTGAGGATAAAGTATCGACAGTGGAGGAATAGTAACACTACTAGAAGAGGTCTTTTGATTTAGAAGGGTTCGACATGAAGTTAGGTCATAGTAGAGTATCTGTAAAAACTTTCAAATGTTACACTGTCTGTGCCATTATTCGGAACTTACATTTTTTGGTCTCTGGAGGGACCACCAAGTCTGTCATTTCCTAGTCGGACGTTACGTCCTTTGGCTCCAAGTTAGGGACCCAACCCTTCTGTGGGACCTCTTCCCTTAGCGATGGGTGAGGTCATAAGAACTGACCTCCTTTTGGTTCATTCTCTTCAAAGAGATAAGGATTTCGCATTGTTCCACAATTTTTTCCCGTACGATCTATCTCACTGTCGTGGTTCATCCCTATTCAGACAAGAACCTTTTAGATCGTTACGAAGGAGGTGGATCAATACGAACTCAGAACTGTAATCGTAGGAGACCTGAGAGTTTAAATGTGAAGTCATCAGAGGTACAAGAGGTATGAGGTCTTCTTTTCTCTAGTTGAGGTGAAAACTTGGACTAGATTAAAAAAAATTTGAAGTGAACTTTCGCAATCCATATAAGTTGAGAAAATTAAACTTGAATGAAAGAGTGAAACCCCGGTCCAAGATGTGAACATTTTATCAAAATTTGGAAGTTCACTTTATTTTATGAGAAAATTCTGACTCAGTAGGTAAGGTAAAACTTGATACATTTTCACTTATGGTTTAAACTTACTCACTAGTAAAAAGTCGGTCAGTACACCCTTCACAACGTTATGTCCAATCTTCGACCTCAAGGGTCAAGAGTTTAGTTAGTACAAGGATATAAAATTGTCTACGGTACGAGAACCACCGTCTCGCTGACCTTCCTGGCAAGTTGTAACTCAGTCAGTACCTGGGTTATCTGCAGTTCTAGAGACTTCGGTAATACTTGTACGTCCTTTTGTCGTACGTTCACAGACGTTTCCATAAACGGAATCACTAAATAGATTATTCGTTTCCCATCAGTAGATTTTTACTTCTTTGATCTATGTAGCTGACCCTAACATTTGAGATTATACAACAGGCACTCGAAAAGGACAGCGTACTGTTTAAACGATGAAGTAATTTTGACAGATTGTTTTACCGTAACTCTTTCCTTTATTCGAAAAGGAAACGTCAAGGAGTTAGTACTTCTTTAATAACCGACGATTTTTCAAAATCTCTCGGGGTTCATATAACTGATTAGGGAGTGTAAACACTCGTTAAACCCCCTTTAAAAGAAAAATTACCAACACTAAAGACGTGTGGGAGTGGGATAAGAGAGAGAGATCCTTGAAGATTAATACGGGAGTCGACGCGTTTGGTCCGTTTACAAGGGACACAAGTGAGCATTTACTAATTTGTAAGGTAGACTGAAAGAAAAAATTCTGCTATTACATTGGGAGTAATTACTTAGCAGTCTTCTTTTACGGTAAAACATATTTCAGTTTGTGTGTAAAAATTTTTGATCATTCAAAAATATTTAGTTTGTTCTGTCTGAGACCTAAAAGTCGACGTCTTGTATTTATAGTTCACGTGTTAAAAATTTTAAAAATCTTTTTGAAATAACCTCACATCAACTAAATGTCACAACACACTCAAAGTCCACGTCGGTTCACTTAGTCAGTATATATACGTATATAGGCGAGAAAAGTTTTAAGAAAAAGGTATGTCCGGCAATGTTTCGTAACTCATCTACCTCAAGGGACACCAGATGTCATCCAGGAATAATCAATAAATAAAATATATATCATAATACATACCTCTTCCGTTACCGTAGGGTGAGGTCATGAGAACGGACCTTTTAGGGTACCTGCCTCCTCGGACCACCCGACGCCAGGTACCCCAGCGATTCTCAGTCCGTGCTGACTCGCTGAAGTGAAAGTGAAAAGTGAAAGTACGTAACCTCTTCCTTCACCGTTGGGTGAGGGCACAAGAACGGACCTCTTAGGATCCCTACCGTCTCGGACCACCCGACGGTAGACACCCCAGCGTGTCTCAGTCTGTGTTGATTTCGCTGAATCATCAATCGTCATCACAATACATATACAGATAGGGTTAAAAGATTAAATAGTGAGGGGGAGAATGGAGGACCATTGGTCTTCAAACAAAAGATGTAGACAGTGAGATAAAGACTAAACATCTATTCAAGTGAACAGGAGAAAAAAGTCTTAGGTGATTCACTATAGTGTACTATAAACAGAAAGAGACAGACTGAAGGAAATGAGTCATACTGTCAGAGATCCAGGTAAGTACTACGATGTCTACCGTAATGAAACAAAAATAATAAAGCAAGTAATAAAACAAGGAAAAATACCGACTCTTTATACGGTGACATATATTCATGGTGGAGAAGAAATAGGCAAAGAGACAACTACCTGTAAATTCAACGAGGGTACGGGAGTCTTACCCTCTTTTATAAACGTTTTATAAACGTTTTTATAATATTTTCGTTGACTGTTCCCTAATTAGAGGTTTTATATGTTTGTCGAATATGTCGAGTTATATTTTTTCTTTGTTTATTGGGTTAGTTTTTCACCCACCTTCTAGATTTATCTGTAAGGAGGTTTCTTCTGTATGTCCGGTCATCCGTGGACTTTTCTACGAGTTGTTATGAGTAATAATCTCTTTACGTTTAGTTTTACTGTTACTCCATAGTGGAATATAGTCAGTCTTACCAGTAATAGTTTTTTAGATGTTTGTTATTTAGGACCTCTCCCACACCTCTTTTCCTTAGGGAGGATGTGACAACCACCCTTAATTTGGACTATGTCGGTGATACCTCTTGTCATATGTACACACACACTCACACATACACACACACACATGGACACACACGAGTCAGTATAGGTTGAGAGACGCTGGGGGACCTGATATCGGACGGTTCGAGGAGACAGGTATCCTAAAAGGTCCATTCTTATGACCTCACCTAACGGTAAATGAAGAGGTCCCGTAGAAGGGATGGGTCCCTAGTTTAGGCACAGAGGACACAGAAGACGTAACCTCCCGTCCAAGAAATGATGACTCGGTGAACTCTTCGGGAGCCTCTTGTCATATCTCCAAGAAATTTTTTGATTTTCATATCGTTGGTATACTGGGTCGTTAGGGTGAGTTCCCGTATATAAGTCTCTTTTGGTATTAAACTTTTCTATACACGTGGGGTTACCAGTAACGTCGTCATAAATGTTATCGGTCCTTTACCTTCACGTGTTAAAAATAAATAGGGGTGGGTCAACTTTTGTTTATCCTGGGTGGAATTCGTTTTAAATTTTCAAACTTTACTCAGAGGTCGGAAGGGAAGTAGTGGGGAAAATAGGTGTGACTACTGGTGTGTTACGGGAAGACAAGAAAAAATGGTCAGAGGGACAAGACTTTGTGATGGGTTTTGACGTGGCCGGGAAATTTTCGACTACTACCTCACTAACGTAAAATTGACTTTCAGTAAGTATGTTTTTATACAGTCTGTTTCTCGACGTACAAATTGAGAGAAGTCATAAATTTCAGGAAACACTTCTTCTAAAGTTTATATTAGTTCCTCTTTCTCTCTCCACCACCCCTTTTTAATGTCTCGTCTTTCTTTGGGCACCTTAGACTGCTCCAGAGGAACCGACTCACACTTAGTTTGATCGAAACCTGAAAAGTCCTCGTGACCATCTTTTATCCCACTCTTTCTTAGACCGGACCCGGGGAAAGAGAGAGAGAAACTTTCTACTCTCCCCGACTCTCAAAGTATTGGGATTGAAGGTCCGAAATCACGCGAAGTCAACGCAGACACGATTCAGTGAAGTCAGCATAGGACGGCCCGAGAAGACAGGTACCTAAGAGGACCGATCTTGTGACCTCACCGAACGGTAAAGGAAGAGGTCCCTTAGAAAGGGTGCTCCCTAACTTAGGTGTAGAGAATACAGAGAACGTAACCGTCCGCTCAAGAAGTGGTGATCGGTTGGTCGGGAAAGAGTTCCTCTAGTCAGGAGCCACGAGTAACCTTCCTGACTACGATTTCGACTTTGAGGTTATGAAACCGGTCGACTCCGCTTCTCAACTGAGTAACCTTTTCTGAGACTACGACCCTCCCTAGCCCCCGTCCTCCTCTTCCCCTGCTATCTCCTACTCTACCGACCTACCGTAGCGGTTGAGTTACCTGTACTCAAACTCATTTGAGGCCCTCAACCACTACCTGTCCCTCCGGACGGCACGACACTAAGTACCCCGGTGTTTCTCAGTCTGTCCTAACTCGTTGACTTGACTCGCGATGGACCCTCGAACACAATTCGACACATTTTCTTTTTTTTTCTTTTTGCGAGGTTTCAAGATAGTGGATAACTCTTTTATCGTATAAACCCTCAAGGTACTTTTAGATAAAAGAAAGAAAGGACCCGTCCCCACCACACCCCCCTCCCCCGACCCTTCGTCGATAGATAGGGAGAGTTTAGATAACGGATCTTTGGTTGATTACAATAAAAAAAATTGAAAAATTTTAAAACACAACCCCATATCGGTTAATTGTTACAACACTATTAAAGTCAACTTGTCGTTTCTCTGAGTCAGTATGTATATGTACATACGTAAGAGGGGGTTTGAGGGGAGGTTAGGTCCGACGGTGTATTGTAACTCGTCTCAAGGGACAACCTCACCCAGTAACAACCAATAGGTAAAATTTACATCGTCACGCATGTATAAATAGGGTTTGAGGGATTGATAGGGAAGGGGGGTCGTTGGCATTCAAGTAAGGAGATTCAGACACTCAGAGAAAGACTAAACATTCATTCAAGTAAACCACCAAGTCTGCCATTTCCTAGACGGGTGTTGCGTCCTCTATGTCCAGTTAGGGACCCAACCCTACTAGGGGACTTCTTCCTTTACCGTTAGGCGAAGTCAAAAGAAGAGACCTCTTAGGGTACCTGCCTCCTTGGACCGTCCGACGTCAAGCACCAACGTTTCTCAGTCTGTGCTGACTCGCGTACGCGTGTGTCTCAGTGTGTCAGAACTACATTTCTTTTCTTCTACGTCGCTCAATCCTTCTTCTTTGTTCTCCTCCTGTCGATTCGATTCGAGACGTCCTTTCTTCTCACCCTCCGCCGCAGACTAGAGCTCCTGTCATACGTCTTTCCTGGTTTTGATTGAAAATTATATCACCTCCCCTCCTACTCATTCACCGACTTTAACCTGTTTAAATCGTCCTTTGTGGTCGTCCTAGACGACTACCTCACCTGTACAAGACTTTTTCCAAAGTAAAGAAGTTCATTTACCTTAAACCTTTGTACATCGAAGTAAAAGGTATATTCGGTTTAGGTACTTTAATACGTACTTGAGTTCAGATTTTAGATGTAAGAGCGATCCTTGTCTTGGTCTACCGATTTAAAAAGGAAAACGGTTTCTTGGGAGTCAGTAAAAACTATTTGTCAGGACAGTTTAACCTTTAAGACTTAAAGGTTAGAAACCTACCTTGTAAGTGTATTGGTCACTGATCCAATTAAAGACTATCTCTCGAAGACTAGAGTGGTCTTCGAGAAAGGATTTACGTTCCCCGGTCTGTGGGACTCTCGACACTTCGAATGTTTAATTTTAGTGAAGAATGAGGTCCAAACTGACCGTTGAAGAGGAACCTTTTAGTAGAGGGAATAATGTCGTCAATGAGTACCTTCAGTAAGGATCTCGGAGAAATTCATTTCGTCGTTACAAATATTGACCGTCGAGTATAAACAACTTGTGAATGACGGTCCTGAGATGACGCGTAATGTACCAAATATAATACATTATAAATATTGTTACGAACGTTACTCTATCCAGAAGAGGGAATAAAAGGTCTATGTGTTAGATTCCGAGTCTTTTCAATCCCTTGAATGTTTCCAGAGGACCACACACTTCCTCATGTGTCTCCTCACCGACTGAGGTCTCTGGTGCAACGAGTAATAACGTAAAATTACTACGTCCAAGGATCTTTCGGTTAGGGTGTGTTCCTGTCCTAAGTCGTTTGTAAACGACTCATCTAGTTCATAATTCCCTTTCAAGTTATCGAAAGTCATTTTTGGACGGGTTCTGTCATTCCTTTGTCTCCGTCGTTTCGGTCCTCCTAAGTTGAAAAGATGGAAAGACAGACTAAGGGAAACGTTGATATGGATTTTGAAGAGTTGTACGATTTCTGATTACTTTATAAAGAGAATAATCGGAGTAGTAAGTACGAAGGTTGGGAAGGATCCCACAATTATCATGTTTTATACTTTAAGAAGAAAAAGAGGGAAGATAGACTTCCGTTTCTATTTGTGTAATCAAAGTCTATACTTTAAGGGGAGATAACGTCACGTACACACACACACACACACACACACACACACACACACACACAATCAACGAGTCAGTACAGACTGAGAAACGTTGGGGTACCTGTGAAGTCCGAAGAGACAGGTACCTTAAGAGGTCCGTTCTTATGACTTCACCCATCGGTAAGGGAAGAGGTCCCCTAGAAGGAATGGGTCCCTGACTTGGGTCCAGAGGACGTAACGTCCGTCTAACAAATGGTAGACTCGGTGGTCCCTTCGGGAGGAGATTACGTCATCAGGAGTAGTACATATATATCCTCCCTTATCGAGTAAAAAATAACTCAATGTCAATTATATGTTATAATACGTTCAAAGTCCATATCCTTGTTAATTTAAAAACATGGATTAGTCATTCTAGGACTTAATCACTTTAATGTCTAATTGTTTTTCTTGATAAGAGTGATACAGACAAGTCTGAGTTTACAACAAAATCTAGACAAAAATTTCCGTATCAGTATAGGAAAAAGGAGAGGGTAAATCGGGTGTCTATTCGACAAACCCCTATTCCGTGTACCTGTAAGAAAGTTTTTTATGTAACCAAGAAACAATGACAAGTCAACGATTCTAACACAGGCTGAGAAGGATCAGGGTACCTTACGTTGTACGGTCCGAAGGGTCAGGAAGTGTTAGAGGGTCTCAAACGTGTTTGAGAACAGGTAACTCAGTCACTACGGTAGGCTAGTAGAATAGGAGACAATGGGTGAAGATGAGGGTGAGAGTTCGAAAGGGTCGTAGTCCCAGAAAAGGTTAATCAGTCGAGAAACGTAGTCCATCAGTTTCATAACCTCGAAGTTGTAGTCAGGAAGGTTACTTATAAGTCCCAACTAAAGGAAATCCTAACTAACCAAACTAGAGGAATGACAAGTTCCCTGAGAGTTCTCACAAGAGGTCGTGGTGTCAAGTTTTCGTAGTTAAGAAACCCCGAGTTGGAAGAAACACCAGGTTGAGAGTGTAGGTATGCACTGATGAACTTTTTGGTATCGAAACTGATATGTCTGCAATCAGTCGTCTCACCTCACTACAGAGACAAAGAATTATGTGACAGATCTAAACAGTATCGAAAAGAAGGTTCCTCTTTCGTAGGAAAGTACCGATATGTTACCGATAAGGTTCAAGATACAAGTCAAGTCAAGTCAAGTCAGTGAGTCAGCACACGCTGAGAAACACTGGGGTACTTAGTGTCGTACGGTCCGGAGGGACAGGTAGTGGTAGAGGGACTCAAGTGAGTCTGAGTGCAGGTAACTCAGTCACTACGGTAGGTCGGTAGAGTAGGAGCCAGCAGGGGAAGAGGAGAACGGGGGTTAGGGAGGGTCGTAGTCTCAGAAAAGGTTACTCAGTTGGGAAGCGTACTCCACCGGTTTCATGACCTCGAAGTCGAAATCGTAGTAAGGAAGGTTTCTTGTGGGTCCCAACTAAAGGAAATCCTACCTGACCAACCTACAGGAACGTCAGGTTCCCTGAGAGTTCTCAGAAGACGTTGTGGTATCAAGTTTTCGTAGTTAAGAAACCACGAGTCGGAAGAAGTGTCAGGTTGAGAATGTAGGTATGTACTGGTGTCCTATTTGGTATCGGAACTGATCTGCCTGGAATCAGCCGTTTCATTACAGAGACGCAAACTTATATGATAGATCCAACCAGTATTGAAAAGAAGGTTCCTCATTCGTAGAAAATTAAAGTACCGACGTCAGTGGTAGACGTCACTAAAACCTCGGGGGTTTTTATTTCAGACTGTGACAAAGATGACAAAGGGGTAGATAAAGAGTACTTCACTACCCTGGTCTACGGTACTAGAAGCAAAAGACTTACAACTCGAAATTCGGTTGAAAAAGTGAGAGGAGAAAGTGAAAGTAGTTCTCCGAAAAATCGAGGAGAAGTGAAAGACGGTATTCCCACCACAGTAGACGTATAGACTCCAATAACTATAAAGAGGGCCGTTAGAACTAAGACCGAACACAAAGAAGGTCAGGTCGCAAAGAGTACTACATGAGACGTATCTTCAATTTATTCGTCCCACTGTTATATGTCGGAACTACATGAGGAAAAGGATAAACCTTGGTCAGACAACAAGGTACAGGTCAAGATTGACAACGAAGGACCGGACGTATGTGTAAAGAGTTCTCCGTCCAGTCCACCAGACCATAAGGGTAGAGAAAGTCTTAAAAGGCGTCAACTAACACTAGGTGTGTCAGTTTCCGAAACCGTATCAGTTATTTCGTCTTTATCTACAAAAAGACCTTGAGAGAACGAAAAAGGTACTAGGTCGTCTACAACCGTTAAACTAGAAACCAAGGAGACGGAAAAGATTTTGGTCGAACTTGGAGTCCCTCAAGTACCAAGTGCATAACGACTTCGGACCGAACCTCAAACTCGTAGTGAAATGATCGTACACTCTACTCACGTTAACAAACCATCGAACTCGTAAGAAACCGTAACGGAAAGAAACCCTAACCTTACTTTTGACTGGAAAAGATCAGGACACCGGTGACGACTCTAAAGGTTTAAACGACCGTGTAGCTCACGTCGTGAAAGTGTCGCAGTAGAAAGTCCTAAGGTTCAAGATATTAGTTCACGTTATCAAAACATTATTGTAATACCGTAAATAAAGTTTGAGAACACATAGACAATGTATTATAATACAACATATACAATGAATATTAATATATCCCTTCCGGGTATAATTGTATATTACAACAAATATATATACACACACACACACACACACACACACACACACACACATATTCTGATCCCTGTGATTCTATAATTTTGAAATGAACGAAGGAAAAAAACATGTTTATTAGAGAATTATTGTAACTGTTAGTAGTATCAATGACAACCAACCCGGGGATGATATAAAGTAAGTTATCTGTGGGAAGTACATGGTCCGTATTCCTTATAGTCAAGACAAGTCAGTGAGTCAACACAGTCTGAGAAACGCTGGGGTACTTGGCGTCGTACGGTCCGGAGGGACAGGTAGTGATTGAGGGCCTCAAGTGAGTCTAAGTGCAGGTAGCTCAGTCACTACGGTAGGTCGGTAGAGGAAGAGACAGCAGGGGACGAGGACGGGAGTTAGAAAGGGTCGTAGTCCCAGAAAAGTTTACTCAGTCGAGAGGCGTAGTCCACCGGTATCATCTCCTGTTTTGTTTAAGAGACGTGTTTGTAGTCAGAGAAAAATCTACGGCATACATAAATAAAGTTCAGGAGACGTTAGAACATCTCATAAGTAAAGGAGTAACATATTCATTTCTTACAATACAAAACTCTCTAATTCAACGAATAGACTCCAGTCCGTAGATTCTTCATTGTCTCGACCCTAGTGTCGGATCTTGACAGACTAGGTTTCTTTTTCTAATAGGGTCGTACGGTGTCAAAAGAGTCATACTTAGAGGGGTGGTCCTGGTCTACGTGACGTCGTAACCTCCTTGGTCGGTAGGTTCCCTTTCGACAACGGTCTTCGGACGATGATTACTACTACGTTTACTACTCATAAAGACTAGTTATCCCTTTGGATGACTTCTCTTTGTGTTCAACGATCAAGAAGTTCGAGGTCGGTTGTGCATAATGTAAGTGATTCAAGTGTCAGAAATAGTTTCCGTTCTTTCCCAGGAGTAATAGGGTGGTGAAGAAATGGGTGCGTTTAGTTTCCTCGAGACATGAAATGTCCAAACTCTTTTAAGAGGTTTCCTTTCCTCTTGTTTTGAACGACTCAGAGACGGACACTTAAAGTCTACACAACTATTAGAGAAAGGAGGGGATAGTCCTTTCTACTTCGACTAGAGTGAGATATATTAAATTGATATAATCCTTATTAAAGTTTACATTAGGTCCTTTCCTAACCAAACAGTCTATGTTAGATTTAATTCTTCCCTCTGAATAATTTAAGGTTAACTTTGGTATGTAAGCTAATTATGAATCATGTCTGATCCCGTCTTAGATAATCTCTTCTCGTCGCACCGGAAGTCAATGAATTAAAAGAGGACTATTAAGAAAGACTTAGATGTCGAGTCTACTTCTACTTTTTTGGATTCTCTTGTCTTTCCTCTTATATTATGAAAGACGGAAATGGATTACCCAGAATCAAAGGAGTAGACATTTCTTTCCCCAAGTATATTTACAAGAGAAAGATCGAGATAGTCAAATCTCGAAACCCTTGTCATAGAGAAGTCATAATTGATCCAAAAAAAAAACCGTAGGTCTATAAAAAGAAAAGAGATCCAGAAAAAGGAAAATTTCGTAAGTCTATATGTATTATAGAACCCTCAAGTGTACCCTTTTGTTTAGAAGGAAGTCTATATTCTTGTACCTAATCTAAATCAGATTCATTCATATAAAAATAGGGTTATCGTCAAAGGAAAGAGACTCCGGGACATCATGCACACACAAAGAATTCCGTCGCCCGTGTAATAAGGAAGACAATGCTAATAAACATATGAATCGAAGAGGAAGGGTCCTAATATTAATAAAATGAGTGAGAATGTAAGAGGTCTTTCGGTAAGATTGTACAGTAAAATGTTTACCTTCGGTGTCATGTAAAAAGACCCAACTTAAGTCTCGTACTTTTATATAGTCTTTCTGGAGTTGTCATTCCTTATCTTTTATGGAAGTTTATATAAATTTCAATCAGAATATAGAAATTTTATCGTAGTCTCAAACTGTAGTCTGGTTGGACCCCAGACCAAAAATGATCAACACACTGAACCCCGTTTAATAACTAGACATATTTGAGTTAATTCAATATAATTTTTACTCTACGATCAACCTAGACGAGTATTTCAACAAACTCCCACTTTACTATATTAGGCACATTTTACGAATCACACCTTATACATTTTAGTTTTGGTGAGTAGTTTTAATTCATAAAAGTAACAATAAAAACTTTTATTATCCACAACTTTTACTATATATTTAAGATTTCTTGAAACTAACACCAAAGTGGAGTAGGTACTACCAGACACTCGAACAGGGATCGTGACTTCTAGTCTTCTCAGTGTTTGGACGTAAATTTAGGTGAGTGCGTACCGCAATGAAAGTTACCGTCCCTGAGGTACCTTTCCCTGTATATAAAGACGTACCGGACTCTGTACCGTGGACCGTGACTTGTTTGTAGCTTAGTTGTTCCGGAAACCTCCTTTTACCCGAACTCCCTTCTTGCCCGACCTAGCTTCGTCCTCGTCGTTGGGTTGAGGACAGACACGGACACCCACCGTGGTTACGGTAGTCTCTTTTTCAAAAATCTCCTTATAATCACTGGAGTCGGATGGTAGTGGAATAAGAATGTACTTCTTCTATTAACCGGATAAGTGAACTGTTCACGGACTAGAGGTTCATTTTTTCGCGTACCGGGATGAGAAATATTTCGAAACTCAAGATAAAGATAAAGGTGAAATCGAGACAAAACTTTTCTTTTCTCGCGTAGGAGTTACCAAAGATCTAAGACTTACAAAAAAGACAAATAAGTTTAAAGTTTCGAGTATAAGACGGACGGTCGGGAGTGAATGAAATTATTATAAGGTGGTTCTTTGTCACTGAAACTTTGTAGAAACCAAGAAACTAAAGAAGTAAAGTGATGTCTTTTGATCTTAGACAAGGAAAGGACAAACATCGTACTGACCTATTGTCTCGATACAATAAGTTTACGATCTATGTCCCAACCCCAGCCCCCCTTCTATGGTAAAAATATTTCATTTTACTTCTAAACCCCTTTTTTTTACGAATACTAAGTAAATATCCTTTACGTAGGTTTCGTTTGATGAAAATTGAAAGAAAGGTACACTCTCCCCAAACTTTTTTTTTTTTTTCTACAAAGAAGAGGAAAACTACTATTTCCCTTTCAACACTGATAGAGATTGGAAATCTCTAAATAGAATTCTAAAAGAAAGTGAAATTGAAGTCCCGTTTTCTACTCTTCTAATGTAAATTACTTCAGATGAGGTCTCATCCACTAACTTTGAGTGCGTCAAAAATTGTGAGCTACACAAGAATCTCGTTCTACCGGAGAACGAAAGGACTTTCTGTTAGAAGAAGGTCGGAGGAGACGGAAATTTCTCCTCTTTGACGAAGGAATCTTGGTACGAAAGGTACCCGTCGTCTAATGACGTAACCTCCTTAAAGTCAACCGAGACGGGGCAAGGTGTCTATGTGTCAATAGGAGTCGAGAATCGTGAAAGGAAGACGAGTCCCGATACATCGGACCAAACTAGAACTATCTCAGTAACGGCGTCGGTCAGGCACCAATTTGTACATTTTCTCGACGGAGACACTCCAATATGGTTGAACAAGACAGTCTTTTGAACCTTGATATATACCGAAAGACATCCAGAAAAAGAAGATTGTGTAAAATATGGAGAAAAAATTAAGTGGAGGATTAACAGGGTCGTACACACACACGATTCAGTGAAGTCAGTACAGACTACGAAATACTGGGATACCTGGTATCGGGTGGACCGAGGAGATAGGTGTCCTAAGAGGTCCGTTCTTATGGACTCACCCAACGTAGGGGAAGAGGTCCCCTAGAAGGGTTGGGTCCCTAGTTTGGGCGCAGAGAATACAGAGGACGTAACCGTCCGCCCAAGAAGTGGTGATCGGGGTGAACCTTTCGGGGATAACAGGGTCACACACCTGACCTCGGACGGTCCGAGGAGACAGGTACCCCAAGAGGTCCGTTCTTATGATCTTTCAACGGTAAGGGAAGAGGTCAATAGAAGGACTGGGGCGCTAGCTTGGGTCCAGAGGATGTAACGTCGGTCGAAGAAATGATAGACTCGGTGGTCAAATCAGGTCAAGTCAGCGAGTCAGCACAGGTTGAGAAACACTGACGTACTTAGCGTCGTACGGTCCGGAGGGACAGGTAGTGGTTGAGGGCCTCAAGTGGGTCTGAGTGTAGGTAACTCAGTCACTACGGTAGGTCGGTAGAGTAGGAGCAGGGGAAGAGGAGGACGGGGGTTAGGGAGGGTCGTAGTCTCAGAAAAGGTTACTCAGTTGAGAAGCGTACTCCACCGGTTTCAGGGGAATAATAGGGTCTGATATAGAGTTTATAGTCAGTTTATCGACTAGTAAAGACATAATTATGTATATTAGATATTTACTGTGTGTCAAAAAATTTTCGACCCCAAGAGTCCCCACCGACTGTCTTAAGAATTTTAAACTTTGTAGAACCTGTGTCAAAGGACCCAACCGATGTCGTCGTTGACATCGGAGACATCGGCCCACATCCTCAAAAGTAGGGTTCAGAGATCGGGTCTAATGAGAGGACTAATGTGGACAAATAGGTCGACAGACGACGTCAGTGGGCGTTGGAGTTTGTGTGTACAGATTCTGGGTTGAGTAGTAGGAGGGTACTAGGGAGGCACCCCAAAAGGTAGGGTCTTTTACGGGGGAGAGGGAAAGGATACAGGATGGATCGGTCTGTAACTCACTGAGGAGCTGAGGGGTAGGGGGAAGTGGGAGTGTCAGTTAGGTATTGCTTTGACGGAATTTTGGGAGATTTATCGGTAAGGTTTATAGAAAACTTAGGTAGGTGTCGTCGAGGGGATTAAAGTAGTAGAGTGTATGTCTAATAACAGAGGATTAATTAAGAGACGGAGACCGAAAAGGTGTGAGGTTAGGTAAAGGGTACGACATCGGTCTTCCCTACGACTTTTACGTTTACACTAGTGTAATGAGGGAACAAATTATAGAAGGGTACCGAGGGACAACGGTAAGCTTATTTTGGGTCTACACAAGGTTGTGGGACATCAGGAGTCGGACGGGGAGAGAGACCCAGGTGGGAGTGGTGCGCAGGGTGGAATTTAACGACTCGTGGCTAATAGACGATTCGTGTCACGATCTACGACACCTACACTATTACTTATTCTAGTTGGTGTCTTGGACTCAGGATTATCTTCGGAATCAGATCATCTATTCTCTTGGAGATACACGTGGTCCACATCTTTTACCGGACTCGAGACAACGAGCCCAAGTCGTCGGAGAGAGTAGAGATTCGAAACCAGATACGACAAGGAGTAGGACCTCGTAAGAAAGATCGGGAGAGGTAAGGGGGTGGGGTTTATACGTCGTCAGTGGTCCGTATAAGGTTGATAAAGAAGTGAAGGGACCGTTCTAAGTCACCATATGACCCTTCACAAACGTGTTGTTTAAAGACACGTCTTTTGTACGAACAACTCTCACAAACGGTCAAGGACTCCCACATTTAAAGTTCGATGATTGTACATCCAGTCACAGTTGACTTGTGTCTCAACGTGTAGTGTCACCTTACAAAGGAGGAATGTCTATGTGAACCGCATGTTTTGACACTCTCGTGTCTATTACCATTCTATCGATTCTTCATTATGATAAACCGCCCAGTCTACTATTTCTGAGACGGCCGTTACGTCCTCTGAGTCCAAGTTAGAGACCCAGCCCTTCCATGGGACCTCCTCCCGTACCGTTGGGTGAGGTCATAAGAGCGGACCTCTCAGAGTACCTGTCTCCTCGGACCGCGCGCTGTAAGACACCCAAGTGATTCTCAGTCTATGTTGACTCGTAGATTGTGTTTACGAAATACTCATACGTAACGGAAACAAAAATTATATTAAATATAGTAAAATTCAAATATGTCAAATTATAGTATTAGTGAGATAAATTACTGACCTAACGTTTTAAGGATTTTTAAAATTGATAACCAGAACACTCGGTCATTTTCGGACAAGGTCGTGTAGTGACGAGAGGATCCTACGAAAGAGTCTGAGAGACCAGAACCAAATCGACGGAGAACACCCACAAGGGTAACGTAAATAATATAAGATGGTATTAATGGCCTAAGGAACAGTCTTGGGAGTACTATAGTCCCTACACAGGTCAACTGTGTAGGGATCGTCGATTCAGACCGGAAGTACTGTGAGATGTTTATAAACAACTTACCATCAAACTTACTTACTATTTCTCGGACCAATAACTGTACATGACGACGACGACGACGATACAGCGAAGTCAGCACAGGTTGAGACACTCTGGGGTATCTGTAGTCGGGTGGTCCGAAGGGACAGGGACCCTGAGAGGTCCGTTCTTGTGACCTCACCCAACGGTAAAGGAAGAGGTTACACACTTTCACTTTTCACTTTCACTTCAGCGAGTCAGCATAGGTTGAGAAACGCTGGGGTACCTGACGTCGGATGGTCCGAGGAGGTAGGTACCCTAAAAGATCCGTTCTCATGACCTCACCGAACGGTAATGGAAGAGGCTAACTGTACATGTGTGAATAGGTTTAAGACGTTTCACTAAAATTTATTAACGACATTTGGAATATTCGTTTCTCGTATACTTTATTAGTAAATCGTTTAGGTTGTCTCAAGAAAAAAAAAGGAAGGATGTAAGTTTTATGTGAAAAAATTCAAGGAACAGTGAGGAGGGATAAGTGGTACACCCTCCTTTATCGCTCCACAAGACAACAACTTCCTTACGTTTAGAAGGTCCCCCCTTTTTTAATAGAAGGGGTCGTTTACCTTGCTTAAACGAAAATAACTTCTTTGCTAAAATTCTCCATACGTTGGGTAGACTGTCTATGAGACATTCGTTCGACGCATTCGTAGTCTGCATTTACAAATTTTGGAACTTTGACTGTACTAGTGCCCGAAAACTTTTAGCTTCGGTTACTTACTTTTCGTCGGTTTTGACTTTGACTACTGAACTGAACTAAGTCAGGTTGGGTCTCGACAGATGTGTCTTAGGACTTGGGTACGTCCCTGAAACTCAAACGGTCTCTAGAGTCGGTTCCCTGGTGACATTAGTTAGAAATTCCTTTCTTTTCGTACTGAGTCTCTGATCTCCCGTTTTTTCTCCTTCTCTTCCTCTCTTCTTCATCCCCCTCGTCCCTCCCCTCTCCTTTCTTCTCTCTCTTACAAGTCTCAGTATCCGACTTTCGGATTTTAACCGTGTGATTATTTTCACCTTTTTGTTTTTAAAAAATTTACGACCAAAAAAATTTACAAATATACTACTTATATGACTAAAATATAGAAATTTTTCAGTAAAACTTGTACAAATTCAAATATAAGTCCTTTCGTAAAGAATCTTATAATCGTCTAACAACACTCCTTCGTCCTTTTTTTACTCTCAGGTCCACAGTTAAATTAAAGCATAGTGCTGACTCGCTGACTTGACTTGACTTGACTTGACTTGACTACACGATCCTTATCTAAGATCCCATATTACCACTTGTTTCATATATTCTAAGATAAGAAGTATCTCGAATTTAATAAGTACGTAGTGAGACGTATCAGGGATCTAAACTAAACAATGGACAATAACGGGATAAATTAATATCTAAGCGTACACCGAGTCACCATTTCTGAGACGGACGGTTCATCCTCTGTACCCAAGTTTCGGACCCAGCCTTCTAGGGGACTTCCTTTACCGTTGGTGACGTCATAAGAATGGACCTCTTCAGGTACCTGTCTCCTCGGACCTTGTGATGTCAGGAACCCAGGGTTTTCTTATCCTGTACTCACTCGTCGACACACGTGCGTGCACGCGCGCGCGCGCGTGTGTGTGTGTGTGTGTGTGTGTGTGTGTGAGTAACATAAATTAATCTCTATTGAAGTCACTTTATTAATATGTAGAAAAATGTAGTGACGAAGCCGTAGAAAAGATTCGTAATATAGTAACATAGAAGTGTCGTCGGAAGAAATATAGGACCTAGTGTGTTCACATTTCTCCTTCTGACTTTGATCCTGAGATTCGAAAATTTGAGAATAACCACTGGAAGGAGAAGGTGAACAGAGAGTTCTTTTAACACTGGTGTGAACATGGTTTATATACATCTCAGGTAGTCTATACAATCGAAGACAAAGGAACCCTTGTTTACCCTATCTAAACTTAAGGGGTTCACCAGTAGATTGTTTATCAAGTAAGTAATTGTGAGATTACATTTAATCTTACATTGTTCATTCATTTCGTAGTGCATGAGAGTTTTGTAGTTCAGTTAATTTAGATCCATCGTACCTGAGAGTGGAGGTGATTAGATGTGCTAATCAACAGATAAACGTTTAAAGTTTTACCAATACCCTTATCGTTGTAAGAAGGATGGTTTTATTTTTGAGGTGACTCATCTTTGAATAATCTATTTAATTTTTTTTCTTTTTCTTTTGAGTCTCTGACGTTGTCCCGACCACATGTCGACAACGAAGAGTCTAACGGTCATTACTCAAACCACTTATATACTGGTTGGACGTCTTCTATGTCCTCTGTCTTGTTATATTTCGATACCTGTGGAGACTTTTTATATGTGGTACAACAATAAAATTTCTATATACAATTCTACGATGTTATAAAATTTCCTTTTTACGAACATGAACCTCGGGATTTTGTCGGGAGGTTGGACAAGAGTGGTGTGGGGAGAGAGAAAGAACAAAAGGGTTTGTTATTTTACGGAGTAGAAAGTCGTGAAAGATAGAAATTTCAGCTGAAGAGAGTAGAGTCTTATGGTGTATGAAGTCTCTACAATAGAATCATTAGGAGAATTCTCTTTCCTAAGAGTTCGGTCTATAGAAGGACTTTAGGTGTCCAAAGTACTCAGACGGAGTACCCTTCCTATTAAGGAAACATGTAGACATCGTAGACAGATGTGACCCCGAAGGTTTATGAAAAGGTTTACTAGATTAAAAGGGAAAGTTGTAGGGAACCTCCCTTGATCCGTCCTCCATTATTACTAAGATAAAGAAACTCCTCCTTTCGATTACTAAACAAGATGTTACTCTACCGAATCGGATGTCGGTATAGGAGACCTTTAAAGATAGCATTTCTCTTCTTTAAATCACAGACTTTTGTCATAAAGAAGAGAGTTTAATTTCCATCACCTCCCCCTTTTACCGAAGTGTTTCTGAAGATCAATTTGTGTCAATGTAGACTTAGTTAAGGGGAGAACTGATTAGTTTCGTCTGAAGGGTCGTACAGGACCACACAAGGGACGTTGTGGGACACTCCTGAAGGACCTCTTGGGAACCGGTCTATCAAAACCTTTTGTGATGTTTACTCGCAGAGGGAAACCTACTCAGTCTTGTGTACAATCAGACTACTTCGGGACGATTCCATGGAGTAAATTGTAACTACGTACCTTAGGTAACGAATACATTGTCGACAATCGTCGGGTCCTTTATTAAAAAACACCTTCTGTAACTTCTTTGTAGTCAGGTCTGTAAAAAGGGGGAACTCAGGAATAAGTCTTTTACCTTGATCTTTATTGACTAGTATCTTACCATATTAATCGATTAATAATACTCATGAATGAAAAGGTCTGTAACCGAAGACAAAAGGATGGAATCCATAATAACGTAAAATAGGAGTGTCAGACAGACACACCATTTATTATAATAAGGGTAAACAGTCTCCTTCTTTGATTCCAAGTGCCTCCAGGAGACTTACAACTGAACTGGGACCCGAAGTCCGGGGAGGACGGTGGACAGACCTATGGATCGGAACCACTCATGTTGGTCGAAATCCTAAAATTTATGGTAGAAATCCGATTATTGGGTTTAGACGTAGAGACCAAGACTGGTAAAGAACCCCCCTCTGTACTAGATGTCTGAAAATTGACTTCTGGAATAGGGGTGTAATAAGGAGTAGACAAAGATGGGAATAAGTTTTATGTTTTATGACCCCGTGGGTCTTGTTTTTCTTATTCCGAGTAACAAGGAAACATCATTATATCGGGACTTGAAGCCCTCGGTATCTTAAAATGGATCGGACGACGATATCGTGTGAGTCTTTTAACGGTCTCTGTCAGGTTTACAAGACTTAGGGAAGGCAGTTGGTGGAGTACTTTGGGTACAAAATTTTTATAAACAGATCGATTGGCTAACGTATATCATTGTTGCTTCAATAATTAAAAGTAAAAAATACGGTAGATTCAATAAACTGCCTATATACAACAAATTCCATGTAAGAGACGTACTCTTAGTTCCATAAAATTTGGTAAGAGATTGTGCCTGTCCCACTCGACTACGAGACTAGAGGAAACACACACACACACACACACACACACACACATAAACGACGACGACGATTCAGTGAAGTCAGCAGTACAGACTGAGACACGCTGGGGTACCTACCGTCGGGTGGTCCGAGGGGGCAGGGACCCTAAGAGGTCCGTTCTTGTGACCTCACCTAACGGTAAAGGAAGAGGTTACGTACTTTCACTTCAGTGAGTGGACGTCGGGTGGTCCAAGGAGGTAGGTACCCTAAAAGGTCTGTTCTCAAGACCTCACCCCACGGTAACGGAAGAGGCCACACACATAAATCCAAAACATTTAAAGACTTTTTATCAAGAGATAGGAATTCGAACCGTGAAGGTGTGATTTTTATCGAGAATTTTGTTAAGGGAATAAGATTTCAGGTATATCAGTTTCGATACCAAAAAGGTCATACCTACCTACCTCAACCTGATATTTCTTTCGACTCGTGGCTTCTTAACTAGGAACACTTGACACCACAACCTCTTCTGAGAACTTTCAGAGAACCTGACGTTCCTCTAGGTTGGTCAGTTAGGATTTCCTTTAGTCAGGACTTATAAGTAACCTTCCTGACTACGACTTCGACTTTGAGGTTATGAAACCGGAAGACTACGTTTTTTGACTGAGAAACCTTTTTCTGAGACTACGACCCTTTCTAACTTCCGTCTTCCTTTTCCCCTGCTGTCTCCTACTCTATCAACCTACCGTAGTGGTTGAGTTACTCAAACTCGTTCGAGGTCCTCAACCACTACCTGTCCCTTCGGACCGTACGACGTCAGGTACCCTGACGTTTCTCAACCTTTGACGACTCACTGACTTGACTTGAGTTCACATATGATCTTAGGCACAACTTCCGGGAAGTGCTAAGTATAGAAATGTATAACACTGTCTAAAGATACACCCAGAAGTAGAATAATACCCCAATCTACAACAAAGGTATTACTAGTCTTCAGAAACAGAAGAAGTCAAACCTAGTATCTGGGTCTTTAAAGACGTAACTTTAGTAGAAGTTTTAGGTTTGGACTAAATAATTGTCTTTCGATGTTCGTCTTTTCATATAACTGAATGGGTGTAAGATAATAGTATTAATCGTGAGAGTTTTTTTTTTTTAGTTTGTTTACCATTTCAAAAGACAATGTTACTTTATAGAGGGAACCCCGTGATTATAAGAAGGTCCCGTAAAGAACAAGGAAACTAAATTGAATTTGGTCACTCGGTCGGAGAAGGGTTCCCGTTTAATTCTTCCAGACAATTGAGAAATGTACGTCGTCGAAGTTCTTTAGAGTCGTTCCGGTAATTATAACAAAACGGGATCCGAAAGATGAAAAATTTCAGTCGACAGTAAAAGTTTCGCTAGGTTTTATCGTGTGAGTTGACTTGGGACCTCGAAACCTTTACAATTACGGGAGGTAGTCGGTACTGGAACGGTGACCCTTCACTAAATCGTGATCCCTCTTTCCCCGGGTGATAGAAATAGTGTGGTCAAATGTGGTAGTCGAAGTCTTTGATACATTCTCTTCTTAGTTATCGCACAATTCTGGTTAGAGCTTCTTACGGCCCTGTTTCACGCGGGCGAGACTTTCACGACTCACCTTCCTCTTAAAAACTTATGTTGTTTCCCCTTCAGTCGAGAGTACCTTGTTGATTTACCTAACACAGAGTTCAACCTTAAACAGTAACCCTTACTGTGGGTCCTCGGGAGACACATGAAGTCACTTTAGGGTATTTTACGGATTACTTTTTGCACATAAAATCTCAATTTGTTGTGTCTTAGTTCATTGTTTTGGTCTTCCTTACGTAAGAGTTGTGTGGGCACATGTAATTCTTAACCTACTGTATTTGTCAGGGGTTCTCGAATGATTTCTTTCATAGGTCCCATCTTGGTAGAGGACACATCTTTCTTTCCGTTTCAAGTTGAAATAGTTTTGAAGGACCTCTACACTGATCTAAAGGACATTAGGGCCGTTTCCCTAATAGAGACCTATTGGTCGTCTCTCATGTTTCGAAGATTTTGATCGTTTCTTCCATAAGGGTGTCGTGGGGTTCCTTTAGTGACACCTTTCTTGATCGTCGAGCCAGGGACTCTAGTAATGTTATCTTACAAACTAAAGGGTACCGTTCGGATTAACACTGTACTTGTCGACAGTTGTTGTTTTAATCTTCCTAGACAGTATGATCCCTTAAGTAGGTGCAAACGAACAGGATAAAGAAGTGACACCGAGTTCTCTCACAAAAGTTTCTTAAGAAGGTCATTTCCAAAGGTAATAAGTTTCCCCTCTGTGAGTTCAATAAACCGAAATATACAATATTTACTCCACAAAGGGTCCACTGAGTTACCCTTTCTTAGGCGGACGGTTAAGTCCTCTGAGCTCAAGCTCGGGACCCAGTCCTTCTAGGGGACCTCTTCCTTTACCGTTGGGTAAGGTCCTAAGAACGGACCTCTTAGGGTACCTGTCCCCTTGGACCGTCCGATATCAGGTACCTCAACGTTTCTCAGTCTATGTTGACTCGTATCTCCGTACGATATGTACTCTATGTAAACATAGTCATTGTTCTTAGGGTTTGTGTACAAAGAACTTACTGTTTCAGTTCCTGTCCTTTTATAGACCCTGTAAAGAAACTAGGTCTTTAGTAAGGTACAAATTATATCAGTTAAGAGTAACAAACGCATCAATACAAGAGATTCAGTGGCGTCTGGGACTTAATCGTTTATGACTTGGTAACGAGGACGCTCTTTATGTCCCAATTCAAGGATGTTCCAAACAAAAAAAAAATTAACTTCATATCAACGAAATATCACACAATCAAAGACAACATACCGTTTCATTTAGGTGATATGTATGTACGTATAGGGGAGGAAAAACCTAAAGGAAGGGTAAATCCAGTGTGTCTCGTGACTCACCTCAAGAGACAAGATACGTCATCTAAAAGTCATCAATAGATAATATATGTATCACCACATATATACAGTTAGGGTCATGGGGTTAGGTAGGGTGAGTTGGAGAGGAAGTTCGAAAAACAGTGTAAAAGTGGTTGGGCAGTTACGTATATTGGAACAAAATATTCAGAGAGGACTTTTTGTGGAATAAACTATGTATAATAACTAAGTAATTGAAACTCAAGTATCAGTTTATATGGTATTGAGTATGGACTTACTTCAAATAGATTTTGTGTCAAAAGAGGTATCCCGTATAGTATCGGAACCCTTGATCTGTCTTGAAGTTGCGATATCAACCCCCGACAAAATTTTTCCCTTTAGTGGTTCATAATTATTTCGTGTGTGTTTTTTACACCGTAATTTATATAGTGGTTGCTCCACTAAATTCTCAAATGTAAATGTCAAATTCTCGACTTTGTTCTTCCGACTCGAAACGGAACAATCTGACGAAGTCGACCTTTCTACTTGAACCGGAGAGACGGCTACAGACGTCTGTACAAACTTAAAAAAATAAGCTCCCCTATGTTTAATTAAAATTACTCATGTCAAAAAGGAGTGATAGTCGTCCTCTAATCAAGGTCCTCGGGGACATCTAGAGTTTTAGATTAAGCTAGACTCCAACCAACTTAAACGTCTAAGCTTTGGGTACCTATACCTCTTCACTTCACTTTCAGCGAGTCAACACAGACTGAGACGTTGGGGTCCCTGATTTGTCAGGTACCTTAAGAGGTCCGGTCTTATGACCTCACCCATCGGAAAGGGAAGAGGTCCCCTAGAAGGGTTGGGTCCCTAGTTTGGCTCCAGAGGGAGTAACGTCCACCTAAGAAAGGGTTGACTCGGTGTCTCTTCGGGTATCTATGTCTCTCCTAGTCGAATTACACTTTCACATCAGTGAGTCAGTGTAGGTTGACAAATGTTGGGGTACCTGACATCTGACGGTCCGAGGAGACAGGTACCCTAAAGGATCCATTCTTATGACCTTATCCAACGGTAAGGGAAGAAGTTCCCTATAAGGGTTGGGTCCCTAGTTTTGGTCCTCTCCCAGTTGACATCCGTTTAAGTGTTTTTGTCTTAGGTATTCATTACTCCTAACTGACATATACAACTTTTACTCTCAGTCCAATATTCAATCAGTGAGACTACCCCATTAAGACAAAGTAACCATAAACATAAACAAATCCAAAGTCTCGGTCTCATAAAAACCTCTATTCTCAAGGTATGTTTTACACCTCCAGTCACGTGACTTACGAGATCCTTCTTTGAGGAACACATTGAAGGATTAGAAAGTTACCAAGAAGGTCCACAAAGTCCCTACACCGGTTGGGTTTGGACGAGGTCGAGAGTCTAGACGAGCGAGTCGAGGACTTTTAAAATTATGTGCTAAGTCCGGAATGTTAGGACTCCTTTCTGGTTGGTGACGACGCCCGTGCTCGAACCTGGCCGACCACTCAGGGGGCCTACCTACCGGTAACACCGGTGAAAGACAGTGGTTCCAATAAGAAGTCTTCTGAACTACCCTAAGACTTTTTCAACCAACATTTTCAGTAGAGTCGGAATATAGACGAGGACTAGAATTAATCTTATAACTTTTCATTACTCTAGAAGGAAAATCCAGTTCTTAATCCAATAAATTCTTCAGAATAGTGATAATTAGGTGAGTAGGTTACTGGTTTAAAAGTTGAGGTATAAAGAAGACTTTATAATTAAACTTCTGATTCAATGTTACAGAAGATCTCTATATTAATGTTATCGTGTAAAGAATAAGTAGACGAAATCAATAAATAAATTAATACTATGTCACATTGAAATAATACTTACAAGGAAAATACATTTCAAAAGAGAAACTTTTATGGAACGGTCTTCTGAGGTTTAGTTATAATGATGATAAAAAAAAGAAAAAACACACAGAAAATTTTCAACTTTAGGAATCTTTCTCAGTGAGAAACTACGTAAATTTACACACAGTCCCCTGGTTTATAGATAGTAACTTCGTTAAATGAACCTCTAATGTTGGTATTTATATCATTTGTACTAAAAATTACAAAAAGTCTGTAGTTTAAAACGATATTTTTACTTTTCGAGTATTAAAGGTTCTTTATGACGGATTGACAAAAGTTATGTTAAATATCGTCATATTTGTTAAATATATGGACATTAACAATCACGACAATTACAACGAAACGGTTAATAGAACTACATTTTAATTGTCTATTTTCGGAATTCCAGTATTTGTGAACTTGGTGTAGACTAATACAGTATATTTGAGTCTAGAGTTCCCAAAGACCAATACTTTTATGAAAATAATCAGTGACAATATTTAATAGTAAAATCAATTATAGGTAGGTGTCACATCTTCGACATTCTAATTTAACCATCGTAAACTGGAGTAGTATTCATTAGAGTCGTAAAGAGAGATATTTTTAGTTTTCATGAATGTTGTGTTTCCGGATAGGTCCTTCGCGGTTACACTTCCCCATTCACCTCAGTAATTGGTGATTTAATACAATATTTAAATAATGACAAATAATCGTTCATTTTGAGGGAGAAGTCACATCCAAAACGTTTTCCCTATTAGACCCATTAACGAAGTGGAAACATGAAATGGAATCAATATAGATAACAGGTGAGTGTTAAAGTCCTTTTCAAATTTTAATCAGTGTAAAAAAAAGAAAAGTTGTTTTGCTACCAAAGTGATCTAAGGTAACAAACGTAAGAGTAAAATATTTAAGGAAATATACGGCTCTAGGAAAATTGGTTTCGTATCAAATACTCATACCGGAACTGGAGGGGGACAGAGAGAAAGGAAGGAAAAGAGGAAAGGATAAAGTCAACCGAGACGTATTAATAACTTTGTTAAGTCCGAAAAACCTTAAAAATATTTGAGATGGAAGTCTTGATCCGTGTTACCTTCTAATCATTCAAAATCTCTAGACGACATGTTTGTAACACGATATCTATTGTCATGACATAACCAATTCTCCGATCTAGAGTCCAATTTACAAGAATGGCGTCCTTTTATTTTAACCTTTTGTTTATCTCATATAATAGGTGAATCAATTTTGACGTAACTGAAACTTGGCATATTACTGTAGACACTGATGATTAATTAAAAAAACGGAAACTTTATCTTCGTGTCAGAAGAGAGGAGGGTCCTTTCTATGTGTGTGTGTGTGTGTGTGTGTGTGTGTGTGTGTGTGTGAGTTCGTCTCATTCATCTCGCTCTTTTTATGAAAAGGGTTCCGTTGTCATAAATATGTTAAGTCATGTCGAACTTATTTTGTAGTTGTAAAACTCTTAAAGTATGCTACAGATTTTAGATCATCTATACTTTTAACCTTAAACTTGGAAAAGAAAGTTTTTTCTTGAAGTGACCAGTAGGGGGTTTACGGGGTTTATATTCTCAGAACTCTTCAGAATCTTTTCGTTTGACTAAATCCTAGAAGATAAAATACGTGGGGATTTCATATAAATTAGTAAAAAATTTTCTTAATCATTACCAATTAGTATAGTACTCCTTTTTTGTTTCTGATTGAGTTCTCTATGAGGGGACCTCTTCCCTTGCCGATGGGTGAGGTCATAAGACCGGACTTCTTAAGGTACTCGCCTCGTCAAGTACCCCAGCGTTTCTCAGCTTGTGCTGACTCGCTGACTGTGAAAGTGAAAGTTTGAGTCTCATGCATTCCTGGTCTCGGTCACATATGCTTAAGTCTAATTACTCGGTTAAAATAAGATTTTATGAGAGGTCGCCGTACGTCGTGAATGAAGTAGTATCCACACCGAGGTCCGAGATATTCCCTCTCACTGTCAAAATAATTAAAGAATAAGTTAATTTAAGACTAAGGAAGGGTCTAACATTCTTAGTCGTTAAACATTAAGTGTCGGTCAGTATTTGGTTGGACCTCGATGAAAAGGTGGGGATTCCGGTTCCCTGACGAAGGTACAGTTGTCCTCGATCTGTTCCAATAAGAACTCTTTGTGTTCGATCGAGGTTTCGATTGTAGTCTTAGAGGTAAACGTCGGTAACAAAGGAGGTTTCGAAAGAAAGAAAACACCCAAGTAGTTTCGAGACTTATCGCCTTTCCAACCTCGCCAAGGGAACCGGTCTGTCACGACCCGTAGTCAGTCTATTTTAGTAGAAGTTCTACGTACACTTCCACTTCCCAGGACGACCCAGACTGTATATAATGACGGATAAACCTTACAAATACTTGTTTAGAGTACAATGGATGAGGACAAAATTAAAAGAGGACGTTCCTACAAAGGACTTATAAATGTTCTTCGTACACAGGGGTTTTTCTTCCCATTAACCTTTTCTGAAGGAAATTAAAGAGAATCACAAAGTCGTCTCGTGTACGAAGTTTTCCTGTTGTGGAGTTGTTAGTGGGGCGGGGAAAACGGTTTCACTTTTACTGAATTGACATTTTGACAACCTCTTAACGAAGAATGATGCTAAATTTTAATCATGGACACCGTAATTGAAACCCAAGGTAACCATTTACAAGAATATGGTCGATAATATTACGATAAAAAATACACTTCCCCATCAATACCCCTAACAAAAATCTTCATTTAGAGGATTAGGGGTTGACCTATTTGACGACGATTTGGAAGATATTTTATTAACTTCTGTTTTGAGAGAAATTTTATCTAGTCATCGTAGTAAATCAGAGAAGAATGGAAATATTTCGTCAGTTAATAAAATATAGTAATCCCTTGTGAGGTATACAAGGAGGTTTAAATATGACCGTTTTTTTTTTAACAATCCATATCGAAAGTCTGTACGATAACATTTCATTAAAAATAGTAGGGCATTACTTACTTATAGGAATATATTTAAGATGACGACTACCTTTCGACTGAGTAGTTTTTTATAATGTCAGGAAGGACGATACCAAACAAGTTCTATTTTTACGGTAGTTGATTAGACTAGTTATTTGACCAGGGTAATAGTACACAGAGAAAGGATAGTGGGTGAGAGTGAGATTATCAGGAAGACAGGGTCGGGTGACAATACGTAAAAGTTAATTTGTCTAACCCCACAAATAAACTTTAATCCTTCTCTAACTAAGAGAAAGAAAAAAAGAATTTAAATGTAGGACACTTAATAGAATTATTAAATTGTATTTTATTAATAAAGAAATTTCTTTTAAAGTGAGTTGGCAGTTACTTTTATATCTCACACTTTTATTTAGTCGTATTTTTATCGAGTCAAAAATTCTAGACGGTTATCGTGTCACAAAGTCCAGTAGGAGACAATTCCTACCAATCAACATGTCGAGTCTTATAATAACGTGTTGTACGATATGTTGGGGACCTGTGCGAACCCGTCTTTTTACAGTCAATAAAATGAGGTCGATTAAACAATCTCGTTTTCATTATTATTTCATTTAACACACAGAATCTCCTTATGTAAAATAATTTCATCTAACTTTTTTTTTTTTTTGGACCTGAACCTTCAATTAAATTAGTTACCGTTACCCAATATGGTTACCCAGAGGTCATTCATAAGTTGTAGTATGGTACACACGTCCAAGAGTTTATAAGATGAACAGTAAGACTCCCTTAACCCTCGCCACCACCCACCTTACGGTCAGACGTTTCGATTTGCAATATGGACACGACATGATAATACATATCTTATTAGAGAGAAAGAAAAAGGAAACTTAAAGAAAAGGAGAACGAAGGGTCTCCTAACACACCTCCTGTTACGTTGTATCACATTCGAAGCCAGAAGAAGAAGAGTTGGGGTAAACAGAGACATACCAGTAAGGTCCCTCGAAGACTCTTTAGGGTGGAGGTGAAGGAGAAAGGTTTGACAGGTCTCTCGCTTGTAACTTGTGACATACACTGGTCACCCAAATCCTTACAGGAGAGCCGAACCATAAATACCAATTACTGTAAAAACCATAAGAAAGAGTTACCGTTCCAAAAGTCAGAGTCGAAACACCTTTTGATCGAGTAAACCACCGACTAAATTTAAGACAGGGATGTAAGTATCATACACATCGGACGGACTTTTTGAGAGAGAAGGGACTATGTTATATAACCGAAAAAAGGAGAACACGACTCTTTTATTAATGGAGGGATTATTATTATTGTTTGGCTGTAGTTGAGAGTACGTATTCCTCGATTAAAAAGGTAATCGACCCTTGTATCTCTTAAATCGTCCCATTCCTTATAAACACTATGTCGAACAAATAAAAAAAGAGGATGAGTTTAAATGACTACACAAAATCACGTAAATCTCTATCTGGTAACCCATAAATAACACTGTCTCGTTAAACATAACCTCTACTCCTGTCCGTGCGGGTCCAATAGGATGGACTGAAAGACATAATTAGCATTATTAGTTTATCAATACACTAGGTCACCAAAAGTATTATGGTGAGGTACGACCAGGATGGTAAAGTCTTTATGGACTCGGGAGGAATCGTAGTACCTAGACATGCTCTTCTACGGAGAGTGGACGACTTGAGTAAATAAATACGTCGTGTGGATACAGCACTACGACGTGTGGACGGACTGGGAGTTAAGTCCGTCACCGTTGTGATACAGATTTAAAGGAGGAAAGTTTAAGTACACAAATTTTCTTTTACAGGAGACTCATCATAGGGATAAGTAGTAAGGTCCAGAACCTCGGGTCCCGTCAAACCTATTCCCTTTTTTCCAATCTCCATTTAGACTTTCAAATTTCCATTTAGACTTCTTTCCATGAGGAAGGTACTCATGAGACCTTCCCTTCTAAAACTCTTTCCTTGTCCTTTCTGTCTATCGAATTTCAGAGGACCACGATTTGCCTTTCACCCTCTTCTTTCGTAGTCACCACCCTGTTCAGTCCCAAGATAATGAAACCAGGTGAACTATTTTGAGTGGACCGAGGTCAACCGTCACACGGTTGGTTGGGAGTCGTCGTAAGAGAACCATAGAGGTCTAACAGACCGTCAACTGGATCAGGTTGGAGGAATAGACTACCAATAGTACTGGGAGTACCAAAGGGGGTTCTTCTTACTACAGGAATTTGTAACCTTTCTTACATTTAGTATTATGATAGAGGTGGGTGAGGGGTTGACACGACCTGAAGAGACGAACAGAGGATATTAGGAGAAATCGATCCGAGGGGTTTTAGTCTACAGCCAATAACCTATACAAAGAAGGTTTTGGTGTTACGTCAAGGACTTTACATACTCGGACGGTGCCCACAATTATAATTATCCATATTTAAATTCATGAATCGTTTATAGTGGTTCAGGACCCTTGGGCTTGTGAAAAGAATACCAAGCCTTCGTTTTACCTGTTTCGTTAAGTGTAAGACCGACGGTAAAGGACGGACTACCAATTAGGGTCAAAACCTTATTTTACGACCAGTATTTTTACAAGAAGGTACGGAGAAACCCTGGTAAAACCACACTAAATCCTTCAGAACCAACATTCCTACTCCCTTTGACAGACAACAAGTAAAATTTAACGGTACCGTAAAGTAACAGTGGAGTTTCCTAAGACGTAGGCCGATTAGGTGAGAAAACGTAAAGTTTTCCTACAGTCCGACACAAATTCTTTGACGAAATAATAGATCTCGGAGTCGGCGACAGAAATCCACTTTGACTATAAAAGGTAGAAGATGGAACCGTTGCTCTGTGTCCGTGTGCGTCTCTGTATGTGTGTGTGGGAGTCAGAAACGAACCGGGTTTGTCCTCTTCGATTTTGGAGTCATTGTTGTCATTTGGTCTAAGACATGAAATTAATCAAAAGATTTCTATTTACCCAGTTCCGGTCTAACCGAAAGTCAGAGACGACGTCGACTTATTTAATACGGGGTAAGTGGGGTCGTTTGTTTGTCGATGACGAGTTGAGGCAAGTCTGACACTTGACAAGTCAGGACGGACTTGAACGACATAGACAACCGACGTTTGGGGGGTGACTCTGTGGGATCAAAGGAAAAGTTACTTGGGAACCGTTAGGATCGTCGTTTTATGTCGCTCGAAAGTTTCGTCCCTCTTTTATGTTTTGTAATTTCGGTTCGGTGGGTTGAAAAAACGAGAAGTAAAGACGGGAAGAGACCCGTTGTTGTCGTCGTACAGCACCAACCCCTCCGGAGGGTTGTATCAGAAACAAGGTAAATCTCCGAACACCAACTACTTAGGGTTTACCCCTTACAGTAGTCTGCGTGTACATTTTACTACCGAATAGAGACCCTATAAGTCGTAGAAGGTACCCGAACCTCCTTCGTGTGTAGATTAAGTTACTATACGTGACAACCTTTGGACCCACCTTACGGACGGGGCAGACACCTTAAAAGTCGAGTGTGGGTTACCTGTCACCTGACAAAAATGTAGGAACCCTTGGAGAAGAAAGTCCTTACACCTTCTTGTCTCTTTTATCCTCTTAGTCTCTGGAAAGAAAGTCGAGTCCGTTCCGACACAAATTAATGTAGTCCGACATACGGTACCCCTCTTTGCAGGTGAGGCGACAGATGCAATCAGGGACTCTCTATGGCTTCGGGTAAGGCGAGGTGACGAAGTTTTGTGTATGTCTCCGAGTACACCTAAGGTCGTTACTTCAGTCCGGTGTACAAAATTTCCCCCTTTTGAAAACGTGTCAAACGAAATCCATGTTTACCAGAGTTTAGTGAACCTCCCATTAAAATGGTTGTTTTGGTGAAAGTTGAGACAGAAATTTGAGAGGAAACAGGAGTCTTTGTAAATTCGTTCTCGAAACGACTGGAGATACAGTATTTTTACTTTACAATGTGAAAGTCTGGGGTTTATACCGATATGTCTAAGATACAGATAAAATACCATACAACTATACGAACAAAAAGGGAAGTCTGTACTTCAAAAGAAAGTCTTACGGACTGAAGTCGATTTGGGTTTTACTACGTAAGATACCCATAGTTAGTTAGTTAGTACATAAATGACTCTAGAGGAGACACCCCATCGTGAATCATTTTGATTGATCGTATATGTCAGAGGTAGTAGTGTACAATAATCACGATCGTAGTAGTTTTTCCGTCCTCACTGATAAATGTTTTATTGTAACAAATAGTTTGGTCAATCTGTGTGGTCCAAAGGAGGTCCCTTTACATAGTTAAAGTCTCGTAGTACTTTGGAATCGGACCTCCTTCATCCTTAAACTAAAACATTAGACTCTATCTGATGTGGTTATTTCTTATACACCTTCAGTACTATTGTTTATACCGAAGGGTCCACCGAGTCACCATTTCCTAGGCCGACGGTTCCTCCTCTGTACCCAAACTAGGGACCCAGTCCTTCTAGGGCACCTCTTCCTTTACCGTTTGGTGAGGTCACTAGAACGGATCTCTTAGTGTCCCTGCCGTCTCGGACCACCCGACGACAGATATCCCAGCGTGTCTCAGCCTGTGTTGACTTCACTGAATCGTCTTCCGTTACCGTTGGGTGAGGTCATGAGAATGGACCTTTTAGGGTACATACTTCCTGGGACCATCCGACGTCAGGTACCCCAGACGTCTCAGTCTGTGCTGACTCGTTGAAGTGAAAGTAAAAAGTGAAAGTACGTAACCTCTTCCTTTACCGTTGGGTGAGGTCACAAGAACGGACCTCTTAGGGTCACTGTCCCCTCGGACCACCCGACGGCAGATACCCCAACGTGTCTCAGCCTGTGCTGACTTTGCTGAATCGTCGTCGTCGTAGATACATTATCCACAAAAGTCACTGAACTACTACTTTTGGACTTGTCTGTTCAGTATGATTTGACGGGTTTGGTATGGTACATTTTATACACAAGTCCTCGCCCTAGTCACCTGTATCGAGAAAGTAATTTAATAACTCGTCGAATACCTTTCCGACGTCAGTAAAAAGAGTATCGACAGACTCTATAAACGTGGTACTGAGGGTCTACACTACAAGTCCGAATACTCTCTATCTCGACTTCTTTACCCTAAAAAAGTATTTATGGTCAAAACTACATAAACGACATATTAGTTAGTCGAAAATTGACTGAGACCCCGGATACCTTATGTAAAATTTCGTGACCCTTAAACCGATAAGGGTATTGTATGAACCTGTGAGAAATGACGGTCGTCATTTTGAGTCCGTATTTGTAACATCTCTTTTGGTCTACTTTTCTTTGGACAAACTCACTTTTAACTGAAGAGAAGTATTTACGATTTCCATCTTTGTATAGACGTTATGTGTTATTAAAATAATGAATTCAAGTAAGTACCAGTAATAGCAGTTTCCGAGACTGAAGTACCCATAAAAGAACGTAGACTTTCTGACTGGTTCGATATTCCTTTTTTTTTTTTTTTCTGTCCGACTGTTATTTACTTACTTGGTCGTCGACATCGTCGTGGTGAGTATAACGACCGATCGTTTATTAAAAAACCTTCAACCCAAACACATTATAGAAATCTTCGAAAAGGTTATGACATAACTAGACCTACCCGGTTCGGTCCAGGACTTCGTTACTGTTTGTTGGGGGTCTTACTGAGTGTTTTTGTGTTCAAATAAAGGACAAACCATGGTTCACGGGTGTCAACTGAACTGACACCCAGTCGGTGTGCACCAGTCGTGAGAGTGAGGTCCTGTGTCCCACGGTCTCGTCGGTAATAGACCTCGAAGAGGACAATGGGGGGACCGTCGGGTGAAGTCATAGGAACGGACCTTTTAGGGTACCTGTCTCCTTGGACCGTCCGATGTCAAGTACCCTAGTGTTTCTCAACCTGCACGGACTCGCTGACTCGTGTAACGGACAACGTCGCCGTCCCCTTTTTCTCTCGCACCGTTCCCCCGACAGTTGTGTCGGGGGTACCTTCCCGGTGTTGTGTCTCAAAGGAAGACCAGTACACTGGTTTCGTCCAGTGCACTGGCTCGGACGACAGGTCTTCCACCCTTGTAAACAGGGAGACACAGCGTGTGTCTGACTTTTACCTGTGTAAACATTTGTCTTTGTAACAGTTAGAGTTAGTGTCTACTGGTGCCGTTCTAAAAAAATTTATTTCAAAACAAAACTCAAATTTGATCTCGATTTTACCGGGTCAACTGGCGAGAAAAGTCGTGGAAGGTCGGAAAGATTCAGAGGAACTCCGTCGACGTGTCTTTAGTCCAAGAGGTTCCTAGTACTAAATTTTGACGATCTCCTAGATCATAGAGAAGACGAAGATAGTAAAAAATTTAAAATAAAATAAAAAAACCGGTGTGGTGTTCCATATACCCTAGAATCAAGGTGTTGGTCCCTAGTTTGGCCGTGAGGGACGTAACTCTCGTACCTCAGAATTGGTGACCTGGAGGGACCTTTAGGGTTCCGTTCTAAAAATTTAACTATTCTTAGCTAAGTAATGAGAAACGCTGAGACTCTGTTTAGAATGTACTTTTTTTCTCTTTTTGAGTAGTGAGTAAGTTGTTGACAAATAACATAACATTATGTTCGGTTCATATTCACTGATCTTGTATTAGTTTCTCGAGTGTTGTGAAACCCCCTACCGTCTGTTTGAATCGAAATTGGATTTAGTCTGATACATGACCAGTCCTCACGTAAAATTTCAAAATCTTTACCTCCTCTTAAGATTCAGGAACAATGTTTCCCTCATAGATGGAACGGGACCTTTCGATCGAAGGGAAAGATTCAGACCAACTAAAAATCGTAACCTACCGAGAAAGAGGATGGACTTGAAGTTTAAGTTAGTAGTAAGTTGATCTGACTCTACTTACCCTCAGGGTGGGGTCATAGGTTGGTTCAGTCACAGAGTTTGTTCCTACTTCTTCGACCACGGTTATTCATCCTCTTTGTCTTACTCGTTTCAGAAAAAATAACGGCCGTAAATTTACAGAAAGTCTAGGTCTGACATATAAAAATTTTAATCGGAACCTAGGACCTATGACACTCACGACGAGAACAGACTGAATTACAGTACAAACGAATCTGCTTCGTTAAAAAGACGAGAAGAGGAAAGACCCAGTTGGATCAACCTCGTTTAGTTTAACAAGAGGGAAAAAGAGGGAAAGTATATAGTAGTAAATTCTAGTGGTTCTTAAGTTCAAGGTCTTGGACGGGAACAGAGGAAAATGTTATCGACAAATAAAGACTTGTCGCAAGTACTTCTTCTTGTGAAAAGCGTCCAATTAGTCCGTTTAACGTGTCCGACTGTCGGTACCATTTGAACTTTACTTTTAGAGTCCTTACATACACAGTAATCGAAGGCTCACCTTAATAAACGTTTTAGCATCTCGAGACTAAATCGACCTTCCTTTTAATGTTATATTTAAGTATTTAATAAATACCCATTACTTCGTCCTTTTGTTACTGAAACATTCAAAATAAAATTCCCTAAACTTGGATTCTATTGAGGGGTTTCGTCCGACTTAAGCAAAGTTACTTCTTGTGAGTAGACCCGTGAACTTTTTGGATTCGAAAAGGAAACGAACGAGAAACGCGGAGGAACTCACGATCTCTTTTCCCTATTTATGTTTCGTCGATCTGGTCGAGACCCTTCTTTTGCCTTGCCATCACTCGACGGAATTAACTAGAGGAGCGTATTTTAGGTTTTTGGGTCCCCGATAGAAATCACACTCTGTACAGGAGCACTTTTACAAAGGTCAATGAGTCTTTTTAGTTTAGAAGAAATATGTCGTCAGAAGTTCCTCGTTCTTTATAAAGTAATCCTAAAATTGTCACTCCCGAGTTCACTTTCTTTGAGGTAGTACAGAACAGTTGGAAATAGGAGAGAACTTTTTATTTATTTCATGCTATAGAAATGTCATCAAAGTAACTTTCTTAAGAAAGAGAGACTGAAACCTCTCAATCTTTAATTTACTCAGGAATCCTTCTAAAAAATTAAATTAAAAAAACTTTATATCAAATAAATCTTACAACAGAATCAAAGATGACAGGTCGTTACACGTAGTCAACATGTATGTGCATATATTGATGAGAAAATCTAAGAAAAGGGTACGTTCAGTGATGTCTCATAACTCTGATCAAGGGACATGATATGTCGTCAAGGAATAATCAATAGATAAAATATATAACATTACACATAAGGGTCCACCGAGTCCCCACTTCTTCGGTGGACGTTTACATCCTCTACGTCCAAGCTGGTGACTAGATCTTCCTAGGAGACCTTCTCCTTCACGGTTGGGTGAGCTCATAAGAACGGACCTTTTAAGGTACCTGTCTTCTCGGTACCCCAACGTTTTCTCAGTCTGTACTGAATCCCTGATTTGTTGTTGTTGTTACACATATACAGTTAGGGTTAGAGGATCAAATAGGGGGGGGGTGAAAAAACACTATATGAAACTTCTGTAATTAAAGGTATTGAGACTATACTGTTCCTACCTAACATACACACACAAATATAAAAATTAATGTGATATGAGGAACACATTCATTTTTTGGGTCTCTAAACGATATCAATAAATAGTTTAACATCGACTTCGTACTATGAAAATATATTTGAAGATACTAAGTACTGATCAAAAAATTTATAAATAAATAAAAATTAACTTCCTATTAACGAAATGTTATAACACAACCGAAGACTGCAGTTGTACTTAGTCGGTATCCATATGTGGACACAGGGGAGGGAGAACTTGGCGGGGGGATGGAGGGTGGGGAAGGGTGGGCAGATCCAACAATGTCTCGGGGCCAAACACAAGGGCCTCAGTGTGTCGTTTAAGGGCAACCAATAGATAAAATGTATACCATCACATATACAAAGGTACGATGAGAGAGGTAGGCAGGGTGGGAGAGGAAGGGGTGGTGGACACAGGTATTCAGACAGGAGATACAGACGTAGACGTAATGACGGGACGTTTATACAAGTAGTCATGGTAGAAAGATCTAAGGCATCCATACACAATGTTTCTTTCACTTCAGCGAGTCAGCACAGGTTGAGAACCGCTGGGGTACCTGACATCGGATGGTCCGAGGAGACAGGTACCCTAAAAGGTCCGTTATCATGACCTCACCCCACGGTAACGGAAGAGGTCCTCCATACACAATTACATACTATAAACGAAAGGAGAAAGACTGAATGAAGTGAGACATATTATCCGACATCCGAGTAGGTGAAGTAATCTTGACTGAGTTTGCGTAAGGAAAAATCCCGACTCATTACAAGGTAACATATATACATGGTGTCGAAGAAATGGGTAAGTAGACAACTACCTGTAGACCTAACGAAGGCACAAGATCGATAACATTTATCGCGACGTCACTTGTGACCCCATGTACACAGAAAAGGTCAAAACCAAAGGAGTCTCGTATACGGATCCTCACCCTGACGACCCAGTATACCATCAAAATAAAGATCAAACAATTCCACTAAGTAGTAGTGAAATATTTTAAATCACTGTGGGTCACCACTTGGTCTACACTGATGCTTAAAGGTCACAAGGGAGTAAGGGGGAGTAGCACAGGAAATGATTTGAATCGGATGGTGTCTTTTCACAGTATCGAGGGACGGAGGACCTCCTCATCGTCCCTTTTCTACTCTATTCTACTGGGAACAGTCTTATCAGAAGTTTAGAATGCATAAAACTGACTAAAAAAACCCCCCCTCCCCTCAAAAAAGGGTGGTCAACGATCCTCTCGATAAAGTGACACGTCCTTTTAACTGGACAAAGAGGTACGACGAGATAAAAATAGAGTATATAAAACTCAGATACGAATATCAATGTCAAAATAGATGATACGTGCAACTGGAACAGTAGTAATATATCCTTAGGGAACAGAGACCATCATAATCAACGTCAACAAACGGAACTGTAGATAAAGAAAGACTATAGTTATATCAATGTGGTCTGAAAATGATTATAAACTGACTGTATAGAGTAAAGTGTAGAAGTGACGGTTGGAAAGACTTTGAAATACAAAATGCATACGGAGAACCGAATATAAATTTAGTTCTGACTGTTGTAAACATAAAATTAACCACGTAAATTAAGTAAATTTACATGATCTTTTTGATTCTATCAACTCAAATAAAAAAGGTAGAGTAAAACACCAAAGATAAACAGAGTAGATAACGTCAGAATAAAAACGAAGAAAGAATATCTAACTAACTCTTAAAAAAAGAGTAAGGTGAAAAAAGAAGACTACAAATCTTAGATTTACGAAATAAATAAATAAAATCAGAAAATTATCAACGAGAACTTTACAATCGTGTAGATCTACATTGTTTTAGACTCAAATTAATTAGTCACTTATAGAAATGGGAAGAGACATTGTTGTGTTCCTGGAGTTTTGTAGAGTCAAAACTAGTAAAGGAGAGTTTCATATGCGACAATAATAACCTAATAAATCAAGACAGAACATTACAAAGATTAGAATATCCTAAAATCTATTACCTTAAAACATATCTTGCTGTAGAATGACGAAAGAAACCAATAGTAAGGAAGAACGTAGTTTGACAGGTAGTCCTTAGTGAAAGGATCCAGTCCTTATGTATGACATCCTAAATGAAATGACTCCCAAAATAAACTTTTGTAGAAACAGACGGGAGTAAGGACTCTCTGCAAATACAAGGTATGTAGTAGGAGAGACCCTGGGAGGCAACGAGACTCATGTGACGACGAAAAGTGACAAAGGACCAAAGATACTGACGACAACTCTTCGATGAGAGTCGGGAAGAGGATATTCATCAGACATAATAGAGAGCTCGACGAAAATTCAAGAAGAAACAGTAAGACATTAAAATACCATGATACAGATCTATATCTAGGGGGGAAGAATCCTAAACGAACTGAAAGATTTAGAGGATTCTACAGAAAGTAATAGATCTTTTGAGATTCGGAAGTAGAGAAGTTGTAACAGAGTTGGACAAGGGAAAGAGACGAGAATAAGATATTGGCTAATCTGTTCAGTCTATAAGAGGGACAGGAGGTACAGAGGATTGGACAGAAACAGAGAAAGATGTAAGTCTTATTAAAAAAACACACGGTGGAGAGTCCAATAATAGAGAGGGAAGACAACATTTATTAGAGGGTAAATTTTTGTAGGTGACTCAAAATTGAAATTACTAATATAAAAAGTAAACATTATAAGTAAACATTATAAATCAAGAAAAATATACGAATCAGGTTACAAGTCATCAAAGAACGAGAAATAAGTGAAAAAATTTGGGATGGAAAAATAGAAACTTGTATGATTAAGAAGCGAAGCGTAGACTATGAAGTCTATAGACTTCACAAACGAACAGAGTAGACTATAAAGTCGACCGAAAACGTGTACCACGAAACAAAGGAATATATCGAATATAAGATAAAATAACGTTCAGAAACACCGAACACCACTTCCCATAAAGATAAAGAGAGAGGATGATTCCTAAATTGGGGAACTTTATTGTCGAAAAACACTATATCTGACTGCCGGAGTCCTTTCGGAATATGAAATTACAAAGACGGGGAACGGTGAGGGACGTTTAGAGAATTTTGGTTTCGAAGTCCAGTAGACCCAGACCTTCTACAAAAAATCCCGTTTTCGGTTGGAATTGTGATTACAAAACAAAAAGACCCCAAGGATAAAAGTGAATCAAAGGTCGCTGTGACCAGGTGGGGTACCGTCAAGACGACACCTGACGTCTTGCTCCCACGCAATTCGAGAAATCTACCCTCCAAGAAGATGTCTTTGAGACTTAAGATGGGTCCAGGTGTAAGACGTGGAGCACCCGGTCACGATTACGGACGCTTCACGAATTACCTGTGGACGACCTGTCCGAACGGACCCTACATTGTCACAAAGTAAGCAAGATCTTCCTTTACCGTTGGGTGAGGTCATGAGAACGATCTTTTAGGGTGCCTACCTCCTCGGACCACAGGTACCCAAGCGTTTCTCAGTCTGTGCTGCCTCGTTGAAGTGAAAGTGAAAGTGAAGTGACGGAGTCGGGTTGTCCCCCGGCTGTGTCCGTCTCGTTCCTTCCTCACAAGTCACAGTGTTTTGGACGTAGGTGCAGTACGTCTACTCCTACCGGCCTGACTCTTACTTCGGTCGGGGTGTACCAAATCACTACCTACCTAAGGAAGTGAGGAAAACAGGAAGGGTTAGCGAGACCCTCCGTGAGGGGTGAGGTGATCCGTGTTGGCACAAAGAAAGGTGTACCATATTGTGTCTACGGCTTCGGTCCTCCGTGGGTTTGTCTCGAGTCTAAAGACACACTCGGACTCGGTTAGTGGACTGGAACACGGTAAAAGACTAGACAGTTTACCTTGTCTTTTTTTTTGTCATGGATACAATAAGACAAGTTCACAACTACTATCGATTGCCCGTATTTAGACCGAGTCCGTACCAGACGTTGATTCTAATCAATAGTTATCACAATAACGATTATTCTCACGATAGTTACCCAATCCACACTGACAATAGTAATTAGTTTATTCCTTTTATAGTTTAAAGTTTCTAAAGGTAAAAAGTGACTCTGAACCAGAAATTGTGTTTCGGACACCTATTTGGGGAAACGGGGTCGGAAACCAGAAACGTCTTTCACCGATCAAGACGAAGCTCGGAGTCACAACCTCCTCTACTGCCGATCCTTTTCAAAACAACCCTCGACAATCCTTCTTAGTGTTTCCTTTACGATTGTGGCCGTAGACGTACGATCAGTTTATTCGCTCGCGTCCCTCACAGAGATTCTGTCCTATCGCTCTACTGGCACTTTTAAGGTCCCCACATGTGACCACTTCGACTATTCTCTAAGCTCAGATATTTTCACAAATCCTTCGTCCGCTGAGTCATCATCTACTTTTATTGTCTCTCCTTACTGTTCTCATCCCCCGCCTTCCTACGCGGGTCCGCGTCTACTGAGTAAAGACTCTCGTCCCATACAGTGGTGGGTTCTAACGGTGGTTTCCCGAAAATTTTTTTGGGTGAGTCAGATCCCTTCCATCTTTAGGACCGTCTCTTGTACTTTTTGGGTTTAATCCACCGACTTAGTCTACGCTTCCACTTATCGTAGACTTTATCGGAAAAATTTTAAAAAATAAGTGAACTTCCACTAGTGTCCCCGTTCAGTAGCTGTCATTAACTACACATTTTACCAGCAGTGAACCTCTCATCTAAACTGATACCCCTTACTGTTCTTCATCTGGTTCCTAGAACGTCGACACAAAAAAGAAGGGGGTAGGACTGGAGCGAGGAAAATTTTTATTTTCCTCTTTGCCTTCGTAGTTCAACACTTCCAAACGGTCACTGACTCCACGGTCTCGTCCTAGGGTCCAAAGAATAAAAATAGGGGTAAATATGGGTGGGTTAACGGGATGGATGGACCGAACGTTTTATATTGTACCAAAGGTTGACTTCGTCCTTGGGGAATTGTCAGAGAAGGACAAGTTATTTATTCTTCTCACGAGGTGTAAATACCTCGCGAATCTTATTATCTATTTCCTAAAAGTGTCTAGCGTGGAGTAAACATTACGAACTTTGTTGACCTTTGTCAATAAACTACAAAAGGAACTTCTCTGATGGTCCCGACCAAAAGACAAAGGGTCCCCGGATTACGATGTTAGGAGAACCATAGACACTACAAAGACGACGGTAGTTTCCAGTTTGTTCTCCACTTGTCTGTAAAATCACCCAACTAACGATAAAACAGAGAACAGACAACGGGTGCTATGAAAGAATTCTAGCATACAAACCCCCACTATTTCTTCTTCCCCACTTCCCTCCCTCCCTCCCTCTTTTCCTTCCTTCCCTTCCTTAAAAGGATGGACTGTGGGTCTCGATAAAGACCAAGGAGTTCGTTGAAACATCTTAAGGTACTACTTTGGACCTCTGAGTCAGTTCGTTCTACTTCTTTCCTACAACCGCCCTCTTACCCCGTCTCCCAGTATACCAGACCTGGTACTGACACCCCTCTCAAAGGTCTTGTAAGTTAGTTAACGGGAGGGTTCAGATGAAAAGTGAGGTAACGACCATAAAAGAGTTGTCGAGAGTTAGCACCCTTAATCCCTAAGTCCCAGCAGTAAAATATTCGAGAAGGATATATTATTGTCGTAACAGTTCATTTAATAAAAACCAACTTAACTAATAATCCTCATTGTCGATACCGAGATAAATAAATTTTACTATTCTCCGAAAGTAGTACAATAAATTTTACGAACACCCTCAACATACTTCAGGGAGGTCCTAATGACTGAAACCCAAATTTTAGGAATAATGTCTGAAAACAGAAGACACAGGTTTAGCAACGTAAGAGAACTTAACACCAGTCGTTAAAGAGTCGGGAAAACTCAGTGGCACTGCGTTTGTCCTGACACTAGATAGGTCTTTGTGGTTTCGGTACAAACCGAAACCCGACCGAGTGCGGTTCAGATTTTTGTTCTGACAAACAAGTCCATTCATCTTGTTCTACGTTTACCTCGGGTTCCGGAACTAGGAAAATTTTTACGACCGATTCCGGAAGAAGGAGTGGTACTTGAAAGGGTGGTAGGAGAGTTCTCACAGTGTTCTCCCACCTCACTCTGTCGAACCTCGGATTCCTCGGACCGTGGTAGTGACGGTCCCTTTTGATTACACTTTACGAACGAGACGCAAGTTCCCAGGAAACTCAACCTTCCTGCAATTTCGGGTAGATCAGGTTATGGGAGTAAAATGGTCACCCCTACGGTCTTAGGTCTCTCTACTGCATTGACTACGACTTTAGTGTGGTCGAATCGTGATTCGATGAAGAAACGAAGAGTTACAATCAAGTTCATCATGTAGGCCTTTACGTGAAAAATTTTATTACAGTGGGACCAACAACAGTCGGACAAAAATTACGGTAAAATAAGGTGATTCTAGTCCTTAAAAAACGTAACTTTATACACACACACACACACACACACACACACATATTTTATCTCATCTTTTCGGGTGTTTTAATATTAGTGTTTCTTTTTATTTTAACTTAAACAACTTAGGTGCGGTGTTCCTTCCATCAAAAAAAGAGAATTATCTAAAAGTATGTTCAAAAGTGAAGTGTCGTTTTCATTCGTCTTTCCTACTTTTAAGGAATATGAGACACAAGGTGTATATGCTCAGAGGGAGTGACAGTCGTAGGAAATAGACCACGCGAACAAAAAAATAGAACAAAAAATGAAGTCCAACATGGGAAACTGGTTGTAGAAGGATCAAAGGGGTCCAGGACGATTGGTGGTAAGATGGGAGATAAAGATGTTTAAACTTACGAAAGTTAAGATATAAATTCAGATATACATATATATAGGGTGGCACATACACACACATGAGCCAACGAGTCAGTACAGGTCGAGAAACGCTGGGGTACCTGACACCGGACGGTCCGAGGAGACAGGAACCCTAAAGGGTCCGTTCTTATAGTATGTCATACTACTACGAAAGAGACAGACTGACTAGAGTGATTCGTATTACTGGAGTTTACGGAGTTATAGGTAGCCGTTTATTACCGACTTTTTATGAGATTAGTCCACAAACAAACCTTTGTAACCCAAAGGAAAGGTTTTTAAAAGTAAACCCGAAAAGTATTCTACAATATCTTTTTGGGCTTACTTTAAAAAACCGATTGGGTTACATATAGTAGAGAATATGTATATATGACACAGAAGAAATAGGTAAGTAGGTAACTATGAATCCAACAAATGTATAGAACCAATAACACTGATTACGACATTATTCGTTCCTTCATGTCTATAGAAAAACTTTAGGGTAAAAGTAAAAGAAACCTATATATGGGTCTTCACTTTAACGACCTAGTATACCATCCAGTCAAAAATCAAAAGACTCCTTGGAGGTATGGTAAAAGGTATCCCTGACGCGGTTAAATGTAAGGGTGGTTGTCGAGTGTTCCCGAGAGAAAAGCGGTGTGGGAATGGGAAGAATGGAGACCAGAGGAACTGTTATCGGCAAGTCGGTCGTTCTCCACTAGCCACGATGTCAATAGTATTAGCTACTTTGATGAGACTGAGAGGAACAGTAGGTTCGACTAGAATTGAGTCGACCGTCCTCCGTCCGATAGAATTTTCGACGGTAAAAGATCACTTTTGTGTCTACATTCAGGAAGGTCGAAAGAAGAAAGGCAAGTTTCCCACCCCTCTCTTCTTGTCTCGACTACCTATTTTTATTTGCTCTCTGGGACACCGAGAGGTTTGCCGGTCTTGATCCGAGGACACTCAGTTCTGTTACTTCGGTCTCCTCGAAGACGGGAGGAGATTCTGGTAGATCTTTACACACCCTTTTCCTCCCCGGTGAAAGTCGAGGTTGAGGATAAAGTAGCCGCCATTGAAAGAGTCCCTGAAAGAGTAGTTTTAGTGTAAACGCTAGGTCGAAGATGGGTGTAGTCTTGTTCTGTCGTTTCCAAGAGTCGCATAGAGGTCCGAGTGCATACGGGACCGCACCTGTCTTGCCACACACCAAAGAGTGTACGTCCTAAAGTTCGTATTAAAATTTCTCATCCCGGGTGACGGAAGACGACCTCGGCCGACAAATACATCGACATTCTGACAAAATGATCGACACAAACGCCTCCACGGAAAAGGAAGACACAGTCGTTTTAGCGACCCGGCTACCCCGACCCCTGACAACCCTAGAGTACCTCTACTAATTAACGGCTCGTAGAGTCTACAAAATGAGAAGGGCCGCGACCCCCGGGGAAAGTAGAGAAGAAGCGACCCTATGTGAGAGGAGAGGAAGAGAGGGTGAGGCAGGGGACGTAAGTGTTAGGGGGGTGACGAGGGAGGGACGACGTCAAGAACGGGCCTTAAGATCCGGTGTTGTGTTCCCCGTTTTTTTTTTTTTTTTTTNCTGGTAGATCTTTACACACCCTTTTCCTCCCCGGTGAAAGTCGAGGTTGAGGATAAAGTAGCCGCCATTGAAAGAGTCCCTGAAAGAGTAGTTTTAGTGTAAACACTAAGTCGAAGATGGGTGTAGTCTTGTTCTGTTCGTTTCCAAGAGTCGCATAGAGGTCCGAGTGCATACGGGACCGCACCTGTCTTGCCACACACCAAAGAGTGTACGTCCTAAAGTTCGTATTAAAATTTCTCATCCCGGGTGACGGAAGACGACCTCGGCCGACAAATACATTGACATTCTGACAAAATGATGGACACAAACGCCTCCACGGAAAAGGAAGACACAGTCGTTTTAGCGACCCGGCTACCCCGACCCCTGACAACCCTAGAGTGCCTCTACTAATTAACGGCTCGTAGAGTCTACAAAATGAAAAGGGCCGCGACCCCCGGGGAAAGTAGAGAAGAAGGCCCCGCGCCCCTATGTGAGAGGAGAGGAAGAGAGGGTGAGGTAGGGGACGTAAGTGTGAAGGGGGGGTGACGAGGGAGGGACGACGTCAAGAACGGGCCTTAAGATCCGGTGTTGTGTTCCCCGTTTTTTTTTTTTTTTTTTCCACAAAAGTATAGTGCCAATTATATGACGTCAGTCTCGGTTTTGTTTTTGTATTGTAAGACTTTTACGGTTCGAGACCCCTCTTTCCAGAGGACCGATTTGACTACGACGGGATACTGGGGCCCTGGGAAAAAGTTCTAAGAGTGACTACGGGATTGTGTCCCACTAGTGTACCTGACTTTTATGTCTAAGTCTTCGGTAACCCAGTAAAAGAACCCCTCCCCTCTCTCACCCCCCATAAACAAAAAAAAGTGAACTAATTGTCTTACACACTATGGTTCATTTGGCACTCACTAGAGGCTGACGAAAAATACCCTAACTCAGATTCACGTTAAGTAAAGTGCATACAGAAGGAAAGGAAGTTATCGAGGTCACGGAGGAGAAACATCCCGTCTCAACTCGACTCTCCGAAGGATTGACACTCTTCATCCCGGTGTGACACGGGCACCCCTGAAATTTTGACTGAAGAGGTAGACTCGCATGACATGTGGGGGAGGGACTAAAACAACCCTCTCTCTTCTTGTCTCCCAATAGAAAGTACGAAGGATCTCTATTTGATGTTTCGGTCGTCTCTTTCCAGACAGTGATCATAGAGTTTCAAGAGAGACGGGTGATCTGGCCGTAAAGACTTCTAGACCCTGGACTAACGGGGGTACTCTTCTATCTAAGGACTTCTGGTCGGGTCGTTTCCCCCTACCAGACCCTGTCTCCCCCGACGACTGGACCTTTAGCCCTCGGGACCAATACCAGGGAGGAGACGTAACGGAGTCACATACTGGGACGTGTCGGGTCAACGGGAGTGGACATTTTACTTCCTACCAGTCCTGTCAGGAGATCTCGTGTCACTGGAACTCGAATACACAGTCACACCTTGTCCCCTGGGGTGACTCGTAGGTGGTCACCTAAGATCTAGTACGAAACCTCGAAGACTCTTTCTTGAGACATCCCGACATTTTTTGTCTCGGGAGTCTCCCAAAAAAAAAAAAAGGAAGGAAAGAAAAAAGTCTTGTAGGTCGGTTACAGGAAATCTCGAACCGAGGATAAAGAAACACCAGGTTCTCCCTCAGGTCCTCCTTGTCTCATTTCTTTGATTTAATTTACAGGTATTCTTACAGGGGCTTCTTATCTCCGTACCCCTTTCAGCGTTAACTTAAATTCGGAGACTTTTGTATACTGTTTTACGACTCGAGAGGGACGTGCAAGTGCCAATATTTAAAAGTGTACTCGAGTGCCACAAGGGTCCTGAGGGTCCGGGACCGGAGAGTGTAGGAGACGGATTTTCCTACTCCGAGGTCCTCACTCAGACGTGGAGCACAATGGGAGGCGTCGACGGGAGACGAACGAGACCCTCTACAAACTAAGGAGGGGAGCTGGAAAGTGAAGGAGAAACTCCCCGCTACAGGGTTTAATGTGTCGGTTCCAGAAGTGGTATCCTAGACGTCTCTCACTCTTTTATCTAGGTTAGAACTTATTGACACCAACTTGTTAACACATTTATAACAACTTTAGGCACGAAAAAGGTCTACTTTTGTCGTAAGGTGAGTGTTCCACCTAATCTGCGTAAGTCCTCTGGGTCTTTGAGAACCCGACAGGGAACTGAAGAGGTTTCGACAAAACAAAAAACAAAAAAAAAGGTCGAGGAAGAAGAGAATGGAACTAGGATAAGTCCTGTCTTTAGGGACCCAATCTTTAAAACGGGTAAGGGTATTTATACCGAAAAACTTGGAGGGTTCTTTGTCTTTCCTTCAGTTTACATTAATGAGTCGGAGATTCTAAATTAGTACACCACTAAGTAGTTTCCAAGACTTCTACGACGTGTAAAGACTTCACTTTACACGGAAGACTCTCCGAGGAAACGGCACAACGAAAGTACTTCTTTCTTTCTCGGTACTCTTCCTTAAAGTGTGGTCCTGGTTCCGAACACGACACTATGGATAAATAGACACAGGGGAACTTGGTACAACTATGGTAACACAAACTTATTCAAGTCAGAGTAGAGAGGAGAGAGGAGGAGGAAGTAGAAACGACAATAGGACCTTTGATATGTAGGAGACGGACACAAAAGGTTGGAGCATTGTTAAACTTCTAGTAAAAGTTTATAATAGTCCGTCCGTTTTAAAAATGGAGTGACTTTTGGGTACGGACCGGTGGATGCTACACTGGAACACAATTCAGCGAGGTCAGTACAGGCTGAGAGACGTTGGGGTACCTGACATTGGGCGGTCCAAGGAGACAGGTACCCTAAGAAGTCCGTTCTTTTGACCTCACCCAAAGATACGGGAGGAAGTCCCCTAGAAAGGCTGGGTCCCCAACTTGGACACAGAGAATACAGAGGACGAAACCGCCCGTCTAAGAAATGGTCACCACGGTGAACCCTTTGGGTGGTACACTGGAACCCGTTCAGTCAAGTAAGGTGACTCGGAGATCAGGTCGTTGAGAGTCCGAACTGAGACACAGTTTTGACCCCCTGAACTGATTTGTGACGTCAGACAGACGTCTCCTCGACTACACAGACAAGACCCCGACCAGGCCCAGAGGTATGAACCTTGAGAGAGGTCCCAAAAAGTTACACGTCGGTCCCTACGGTTGGTGAAGAGATCCAGGAACAAGAAGTTGACTCCTAGAATCCAGTCGTTGTAGTCATAGGGGACCTACAGACATTCTTTACTTCTAGGAGTCGAGACGGAGGTTCTGGATGACGGAGTCTTAGACGTAAAGTCGTTCTGTGGTCCACTGGGGACCCAGGTAATATCAGTCTCTTCATGTCGACATTAGGGAACAGACAATTGTCCCCTATTATTATAAGTACTGCACCACGTACGAAAAGGGGTACATTGGAGTTTTTTTATCTCCTCTTTGACGTCTATATCCGAGAATTCGGACGAAGTGTCTCGACACACTGGACTACCCAAACAACACACACACCACCCCACCTCCCCGTCCCTACAAGGAAAGACACCAAAAGAATTCTGGAGAATTCTCCGACTACCAGTTGTAAATTTACTGGTACATTTTACCAGGATACTCAAATTATACAGGGAAACTAGACTCTCTGATCTGAAGGAGGGGGGTTTTATTTTAAACGGAGGAAAAAGATAGTGTAAAATCAAACTGAACCCCCGATATTTAGTTGAGCTCAACCGTCTACCTGAACTCCTTGTTACGTCTTTCCAAAAATCATTTCCTATCACTAATCACTTTATCTCCTTGGTCCGACCTGTTTACCTCGAGTTCGACCAGTCTGTACAAACAAATGTTCCCTAGTCGTTTGATACCGGGTGTCCGGTACAGTTGATAAACAAATTTATTTCAAAATAACCTCATATCGGGGTGAGTAACAATCTATAGTCAATCCATAGTAGATACGACGAAAACGTGACGTCGTCATTGTGTCTCATCAGGGTTCCCTATCGTGTACCACACGTTTCGGTCTTTATTACGAGAGGCACAAGACTTCCGACTATGATTGGAAAGTGTCTTTTTCAAACGGATAAAGACTCAATCTCGCTGATGACTTACTCCGGTTCCGACCCACCCGTGACCGGTAGACCCGAGTAACTGAACAACCCAAAGTACCGGGACAGATATGGAGATTAGGGTTCGTCCGTAACTCGTCGACACACCAACACCGTCCCGGTCGACCTCCCGGACCATGTCTGGGTAGGTGTACGACCCTTGTTTGTCCTCTCTTCTCCAGTAGAAACAGATGTCTCTCGTCGTAAACAGACAGCTTAACCACCTTCTAACGAACTTGAAGATGGATTTTATAGGGGAAATATTCGTTGACGTAAAGTTTTATTATACCCCTTTCTCGGACCGTTCTTTTGGGGCTCAATTTGTGTCTTTACGTTTTAAAGGGTAGTTCGACCTTTCGTTCCTACGAATGGACCCTTTTCACTATGCATTAAATTACACGGTAGTCAGATAAAGTTCTTTCTTTAAGGAAGACGTCCCGTTCAAAATTCGTGAACCCTATATCTGTAATTCGGTGAACCCCCTGTGATAGTTTCGTACAGATTTTATTTTCGTACAGGATAAAAGATAGAAAAAAAGGAGAAGTCGTACGATACCGCTTTAGTTCCCAGTGTATTCTAAACTGGAGACGAGAGTCAGACTCTTGGTCAACAACGATTGGTAGGATGTCACTACGAATCACCCTGTCCTTAATCTTCTCTCTCTACTTCTCTCTATCCGGCCTTTTTGGAGGGGTCTGAACCCGAGGACTTTGCCCTACGAGGGGACTACTATAGAGTATAAAGATTTACATTAGAAAAAGGAGGGGATAAAGAAAACCCAGGGGAGAGAGTAGGATCAACCCGAAGATCAAGAAGGTCATCCGTTAACCCTCCGGTTCTTTAATCATCAATCCCCGGGATTCTTCCGAGGACCCCCGTCGATCTAACTCAACTTCACATCGTTAATCGATAGCGGATTAAGGTAGGTTTACCACAAAATTCTAAACGTTGTCACTATTTTGCGCTCTCGAGATTCACCTCTTTTTTTTTTATCTTTTTCTCGTTCTCTTTCTATGATCGTCAGAACCCACCTTGTCTAACAAAGTTAATATAAGAACGACAAAGTAAAACGTTCAAAAATTAGTTTGACCTTCTACACTTCAGAAACGTATTAGACGGACATATGTCCAAAAGAACGGTCACCTAAGGAAGGTCGTACTCCGACCGAGTCGACAACTAGGGACCGCACCCTTAGGGGGTTTCCCCGAGTAAGACGTCTCGTCTTGAACTTTACACGCGAACTTTCCACCTACTACGGAACTATCTTTACCACTACGGGAAAACAAGTCAGTAAGATTCTTCACCTAAGAAAAAGGGTTTCGAAAGAAGTTATGCGACCGTAAATATATACATATATATTCATTTTAACCAAACCACCAAGACTGACTTGACTCGTCGATTACTCAAACCGACACTCACTTAAACTACAGTCCTCTAACGTTCTCTACATTGTCTACACTTCTAGAGACAAATGTTCTTTCTATGAAAAGAGAGATTGGTGCTGTACACTCAAGACTCTCTCCAATTGTCAGAGAAAAGAGACACACAAATGTACTTCAAAGACCTTTAGTAACCCTCCTAAGTCATGTACTGTTCTAAAAGGGTCCCCGTTATCTACTCCCTAAATCCCTACTTTAACCGGACGCGTAGTCCCTACCTTTTCCTAAGGTTCGAGAAGTATACGAAATACTTAATTATAGACATACATAATGGGAGAGTTATATCGTGACTCGGTCCTTCAGAATGCACGGTAACTTCGACATTTTATGGGTTCAGAACGAATTTACACCCGTCATAAAAACCGAAGGGTCCACCACGTCACCATTTCTTAGTCGGACAATTATGTCCTTTACATTGACTACGACCAAGCTAGGGAACCAGTCCTTCTAGGGGACCTCTTCCCTTACCTTTGGGTGAGGTCATAAGAAAGGACGTTTTAAGGTACCTGTCTCCTCGGACGACCAGATGTCAAGTACCTCAGCGTTTCTCACCCTGTACTGACCCGTGTGTGTGTCGTGTGGTATAAAAAAGATGAAATGAATATTGGAACTTCAAAATTCATAGTATCAAAGAAAAGACCAAAAAAAAAAAAAAAGGAAAACGGAAAAAGGTCTAAAACGCAATCTATGACCGTATCGGTAGTTAGAGTGAACTCCGATCAACGTAGAATAACAGTTGTAAACTCACATGCTCGGGACTCGAGAGTAGGACGTGAAACCTTAGTGGGGATTTTTGACGTCGGACTCTCTAAACCCCCAAGAGGGGAGAACAGTTTGATCTTATTTGGGGTAAAATCTCAGATCTGTCAAGGACAGGGAAGGATCCTTCGTGGTCTCCCTTCGGTCACTTCACCGGAGGTAAGGATCGCACATAGGAGGACTCTTCATACAGTCAACGAGTCAGGACAGACTGAGAAACACTACGGTACCTGACATCGGGTGGTACGAACAGACAGGTACCCTAAAGGGTCCGTTCTTAAGACCTCACCCAACGGTAAGGGAATAGGTCCCCTAGAAGGACTGGGTCCTTAGTTTGGGTCCAGAGGACGTCATGTCCGTCTAAGAAATGGTAACCGATTTTTGTTTTGTACCGTACACCTTCCACAAATCGTCTAATGTTCCGTGGAAGGAAGTAGAGACGTCCTTGGGTTACTTCTTCTGTATTCGTATGGAGCCCCTCCATCTGACGGGTAAGTTTAGGAGACTGAGGTTTATTTGTGGTAAGAAAAAAGTGACGTTGTGTGTAGGGTGCACGTCTGGTCCTTTACTTCTAGCCCTCTCTTCGTCCCAGGATTACACCCAAATCATTTGGACACATTGGTGTCTCTCCCTCCTTCTCTTCACGGACCCACTATCGTTTCCTCCCACTCATATGTCCTTCGTCTCTTCAGTTCTCTTCTCAGTAAAAATTTCCTACCTTAGAGTTGAAACTCAGTCCAGGGAATCTCTAGAGTCTCGACGAGCGAAAAAGGGGTCGTGAGGGGTGTCACGGAACTAGTTCTGACCCTTTCTACACAACTTTCGTTTTTCCATTACCCATAGAGGAGATCAAAGGAACTGAAACGAAAATGGTGAATTTTCTCTTATTCAAACAAGACGAGACGACCGGTCTCTTCCACCACCGTTGGGTGAGGTCACAAGAACGAACCTCTTAGGACACCTACCTCCTCGGACCACCCGACGACAGGTACCCCAGCGTGTCTCAGCCTGTACTGACTCGTTGAATCGTCGTCGTCGTCGAGGAGACGACCGGGTACCAGAGACAGTGCTGACGAGTCGAGACAGGAATACCTCCTTAGTCGGTGTCTAGCGTTCCTTTGTTTACGCGGACCGACACACGGTTAATTTAAATAAACGTTTTTGTCGTCGGTTGACCTCGAGGGTCAAACGACCGGAGACGGAACCTTATTGACGGAGGTTGGAAACAACCTTACACTAAGATGTAATGTCAGTGGACCCCTTGTTAATTTTTTTTTTTTGTCAGGAAGGGATGTTATTGGCTTAGGAAGACTTCATCCCAGGTCCGTAATTGTATATAAAAATTTCGAAGAGCACTTTAGGATCACCCTTTTGTTCTACCCCTCGGTGACAGGAACTAAGATTTTGTCACCGAAAGTTTCATGTCAGGGGTCCTGTCTATCGTCGCAGTCGTGCTGGACCCTTGAACAACCCTTAGTTTAAGAGTTCGGGTCGAGGTCTGGACACACATTCACGAGTCCGTGAGTCAGTACAGACTGAGAAACACTGGGGTACCAGATATCGGGTGGTCCGAGGAGACAGGCACCCTAAAGGGCCCGTCCTTATGACCTCACCCAACGGTGAAGGATGTGATCCCCTAGAAGGGCTGGGTCCTCAGTTTGGGGACAGAGGGCGTAGAGGACGTAACCGTCCACCGATGAAATGGTGACACGGTGCACCCTTCGGATGATCTATGTTTTGACTCCCACACTATGGACCCTAGACACAATTGTTCGGAAGGTACACCAAGGTGCCGTGTCAGTTCAAACTCTTGGTGTGCAGGTCCCCGATCTCTTATCCATAGGTCGGGGTATCGGGAGTGAAGTACCCATTAAATCTACATTGCAAGGTCTGGGTCGTGATCTAGACCGTAATTTTTAGGTCCAAGTTCGGGGGAAAGACGGGAAATGACATGAAGAGACTCGGAGTACCAGAGGTGGAAATTCTTCCCACTACACGGTAGATATAACTATGGATATACCCACGGATGTCACCAGTGTACTACTTTACATACACTTCCGTCAATACTTTGACAGTTCGTGGCAGAAACCAGAGGTGGTGATAATTCAGATTCTAGTGGCAACTGGTGAACCTGACTCCATCTTCCTACACGTCAATAACAAGTGCCCGAGTCAGGTGTCAAGAACCAGGTTCTCCGACGACATCGGGTCTCACGATTACGATTCGTATTATACCTTTCAACAGAGTAGGAAGGTTGCACCATTAGGACTAAAGGCTTGACGTCGTTTCGGTACTTCTCTCCGTTCGTCCCGGTCTCTCCTCACGGACTCAGTGGTTCCTCCGACTCTTCTGTGTTAAGGTCCTTTCGTCCCTTTCGTAAATCTTAATTCCGTCTACCCCACCCGAGTTCCAGGTGTCTGGGAACACACTACATCTGGTTCACCCGTTACTCAGGAGGACCTCTGTAAAAAGGTCCTCAGAGGTTCAGTGTGACAAATCACGTAGAACTGTATACAATGGACAGTCCTTCATCGTGGTCGATGTTAGTGTTTGTATAAGTTTTTACAGATCTATGGAAGCACTTTTTGTATGTATTGAACAAGGATTCTGTCTGACCTTACGAAACCTCCTTTTATATGTCAGGACATCCAAACTGTAGATTCCCCTATATATACACTGTATTTTAGTGGGGATCTTGTAGAAAGTCTTATATTACGGGACTTTCTTCGGCTTAGCATAAACCACACCACTAAGAACTCGAGTATCCTCTGGTTTTAGTTCTATGAAGAGTCGTACAGACGACTAAATCTGTATAAACCTAAACTTGACTTACAAAGATTTTATTTCCGGGGACCCCTTAGTTGGTAGAATATATCTAAGATTTCAATAATAGACTTGAAATCCCTTTTAAAGGTGTGGGTTTAGTCGTGGTAGACAATTTCGAGGGAAACGTATAGAATAAAGTTCTAGGACACGAGAATTTGTGACACTAAAAAAAGAAGGAAGAAAAAACCAAGTAACTGTCGTATTTTCCACTCCTCTCCTCCCAGTCTTTCTCCAGACAGTAAGAAATGAACCTGTCTTCCGGTCCGTCACGATGCCTCTTCACAACAAAAGAATGCTTCTAATGGACAAGTCAAGATAATCAGTTTACGGGACTTTTACTAAAACGACACTTTCCGACCCCTTTTAACTTCAGTCAATTTTACTCGGTACTTTGTAGTCTCGGTGTCCACACCGACCTCAGATCCCTTCCCCCTAATGGAGGATACAGGGGGAAGATTGGAACGACTTTACGGGACTAGGGTCTCTTATGTAGGTTCGACGAAAAGAGTCTCGTCGTGCTGGGGATCATGTATCTAGACAACTTTATACTTGGTTCGTCCCACACTTGCTCGAGTTTTATACGACTAAAGGTCTACAGGGAACTAAGAGAGTTTGTGACTAACGGGGGTTTCTGGTAGGACTCAACCACCTACCGTCGCTAATGAGTATAAAGAAAAGACGCTAGTACCGGCATTAAATTTTCGGGGTATCAGAAAGAGTACTCGGATACAGACCCAGAACAGATCCAGTATATAATGAAGCGTCAAACTTTTAACGTCTCAGAGCGACCTAACCCGACATTTTATAGACGTGTGACTACGGTCAAAAAACTAAACAACGAGAAGGGTCCTACCCTTTTGAAAAGTCTTTAGACTTACTTCCCAACCACAAAATATCTCACTGGAAGGAACTTCCTCTCCAACATCTTCTAGAGGAAAGAGACGTTTTTTTTTTTATTTATTTATTTAGTCTTTTTGGTCTCCTCAAGTATAATTGTACAAAATCCCTTTCATTTTCTTAGGTTTCGTCACTTAAACTCAAATATTCTCCTTTTTATATATAAACGTTTTGTACGAATGTTGGTTGTAATAATAACACAAGATTTTAGATTTGGTGGACTCTTGCCTTTTTCTTTAGACCACACACTTATTCAACCCTACCGTTTACGATTTTGAAGACCCCCGAAGTAAACTTAGACCAATAGACCATAGACCCTATTTGTTCCGTAGTCACTTTGGGAATACTTCCCAGAAGGTGTCCAAATGCTCTCCTTCAAATTATAGATGGTGGTCTTTCTACCATGGTATTCCCTTTTTCCTAAAGGTGTACAGAAAGATGAAGGTGGGACAAGTCTCTGTTTAAACTCCGGTGGGTGGGTGACAGGGGACTCGGAGACTTGACTGTGTAAAGGAGGGGTAAAGAATCGTCCTCTTTACACTGTCTTGAGAGGCCAACGTACCGTTCTTCCTCTTTTCTGAAACTAGACCCAAGGACACTGTCGAGACTGAGTATGTCCTTCACTGGAATTACAGAGTCTCAGAAGTCACAGAGTAGACACTCTACGTCAATTATTACGGACTCCTCCTCTCCAATTCGCAAGGCAGATTTGAGTGTGGACCAACCCCGTCTTACTCCTGAACTTGGACGACCCGAGCGTTGTTTCTATCACAAATTAGGTACCATAATTATGGACTACTCCTCATTTACCCGATTCTGGGTCTTTTGGGAGTGCTGACCCGCGTCCCGTCCTCCTCGGGAGACACTTATCGACAAGGGTAAAAGAAACGGGAATGAGGGACGTGCAGACCGTGTAGGAGACAGCTGGGGTTTCGTAGACTACGTAAGACACTGGACTCTACCGTGCGTTAATTCATCCTCGTTTCCACTAAGGACACGGAAATTACGAAAGACGGTGTTAATACCGACCAAACAGGAACATAAACAAACGGATAACGAAGAAGGAACGTTGCCTAAAGAAGAGTGCGGCATATTATAATATTAGATTCAAGAAGTAATAACTACTAGTAAAAATTTTTATCTTTAGTAAGAATCCATCAGTCGAGAGGGAAACCCCAGTCCTTAAACCTTCTATTAGCGTCAGAGGAGCCCCCTTCTGGAGTGGATCTCTAGTGGTCGTAGACCCACATCGACTGTGACCTCCCAAACCCCCTTAGATGGTCGTCTTCACCCACTGTCTCCTACTCTACCAGTCTATCGTAATGACTGAGTCACCTGTACTTAATCTTGGTTGAGCCCCTCTATCACTTCCCGTCTCGGACCGCACGATAGCAGGTACCCCAACGTTTCTCAGTCTGTGCTGAACCGCTGACTTGTCGTTCGTCGTGTTTTACGTTTACTCCTGACTCTTGGGTGACCGGGTCCTCGTCTCGAGTGGTTGTGACGAACGAGCGGGGTGGAAACTCGTCGAGAAGGCGGACGGGCGAGGGGAGAAGGCGTCTACAAGAACTTAGGCGTGGGGTGTGGTCGTCTCTGCAGGAATCTAGATGGTCTACGACAAAAATTGATGAGAACCAGGACACGAAAAGACCCGTAGGTACAAGGGATCAGAGGTTTACGGAGTACTACTGTAGGAACTTGGGATTGACATGAGATTGCTTCACCATCCCCTATACTCCCTCTACCGGAAAAGATAACTCTTTATTGCACATGGACATAGGTAAACAAATTAGGGGAATTGTTCGAATCTAAAAATTTTATACATAAATAATAAAGCAAAACCGACACGACCCAGAATCGACCCGTACGACCGAGGCCCAGAGCCGCAGTCAAAGAGCGATTAACGGCGGTACCGAGGTCTCGTGTGCCGGAGCCATTAGCGTCACGTGTCCGAATCACAGGAGCGTCGTACGCCCTTGAATCAAGGGACTGGTTGTTAGTTTGGGAGAGGGGGACGTGACCTTCCACTTAAAAATTGGTGACCTGGTGGTCCCTTCAGGGTTGTTCGGATCTATAATGTCTGCTTCTTCACCTCAGTGTCTCGTCGGTTTTCTTTATAGTGGGAGAATCTTTGAACGTCATTTGGGTACATTTACAGCCTAGGTCGGACCTTGACTAAAGGTATAGTGTGTGAACTCCGACTAAAATCTTGACTCAGTGCCACCCTCTGTCGACTACAAAACTTTTACAAAACTGGGATTATAAATTCACCGATTGGAAGACAGAACAGTAACGGGAATCAAATTCTCCCTCACTCTTGTATTATAAGCAAAACTTTACTCTGGGACCCGGGCTTGACAATTGGGTCGGCCGATTTAGGACGTAGTGAATTAATTTACGACATTGGTACCCGTGTCTTATCTCTTCATAATAAAACCTCGAAAGAAAGGACTAACGAGGGAAGGATTGTAGACGACAGTAAGTGTGTGCCCGTGCTACACTGAATAGGGGAACTACGGAGTGAATCCCAAGGAGTATCAGTCAGTCCCGGTGTCGGATTTCTTTAAATGACGATTCTCTTTTTGTTCAATTTACAATTATAAAACGTTGAATCCCAGTGATAAAATAAGCCCGGGACTGTTGTCCTATGTACTTTCTAGTTTCTTACCCTCCTATTACAAGAAACATCCAGTTTTGTCACTTTATATTCACCCGACCGTATCTCACTTTATAATGATAATGAAAACGAGTTTTGATAGATTCTTGGTAGATACTCTTAATTTTAGACGTATTATAGATTCAAACGTTTAAGTTTTCTATCTTTAGTACTCTGGTAGAGTAAAGAGGTCTCCCCCCATGGTTGGGTTGTCCAATTTCCACAGTATTATCATTCTCGACCAATTTACCGCAGCCCCCGACTCCCACCCCTACTCGTTATTACCCCTTTTACAGCACCATTATCGTATAGACCTTAAGACTCCTTTAATTAACACTGCATAAGTGTGTGTCCGACGACCCGTTATTATCTTAAAAAAAACTATAAAATGTGTAAAACATACTTGTTCTTCCTTCAAATTTTTATTCCAGTAAGACAACGAAACTAATATAACGACGTTTAACTGGTCACTAGACACTAATAGAAAGAAGGACTTAAATTTCTTAGTCAACAAATACTATACTACTTATTAGTCGAGTTTAAAATGAAAATATAGTCAATAATTGTATATTGTCTTTTAAAGATCAGGAGATTCCTCCAGTGCAAAATTTCATTCGTTACGCAGACACACACATTTTGAGAGTGTAGTATGGATGACAGCTATCTGGAGAGGACTGGAGAATTGAGAGTCAAACCCCATCAAATGAGAAATGTAACTTCTTCCCTTACCGTGGGGTGAGGTCATAAGAACGGACCTCTTTGGGTACTTGTCTCTTCTCGGACCACCCGATGTCAGGTACCCCAGCGTTTCTCGCTGAAAGTGAGTGAGTGAGTGAGAAACGTATCCCCTGAGCATCTTCAAAAAAGGTCATCTCGGGACCAGATCTTTTGAGTAAGTCGTTTTAGAACCTTTCCTTTTTTTACACTAAACTTTCTCCGAGTAAACTTTCTAAGGTACACCTTAAGTCTCTTCTGAATCTACCCGGTGACCCCGCCGTAATTACTCATTCTGTGTAGTCCTCCCGACCTGTCTCCGTTTAATTTCTTACTCTATACCTTCACTCTATGTCCTCCTCAGTTTCTGTACACTCAAAACGAGGATTCCTGTAGTCCTTTGGTCTTTTCTTTGTCGTTAGTGTCCTTTTCTTCGGCCGGACCCTACCCCCACTACCCCTACCATTGTCATTGTTCCTTTACTCCTGTACACTCCGACTCTACTAGATCTTTCGTACCTACAAGTCCAGTCCCGAGTCTTCTCTACGGCCCCGATGTCCTGTCTCCATAAGAGTCCGGTGTGTGAATATCGTCGAACCCTCTCTGGCACGACGACGACGATTCAGCGAAGTCAGCACGTCTCTCCAGATATATCGTAGTCGTCAATCCTGGATTTCACTTCCTGTCGTCCGGTTCTCCCTACTCGTCTCTTTCACCCCCTTAGGTCCATGTGTGTCACAATCGACTTAGACCTCCTCTTCTCGGAAGGCACGTCCCAGGACTCAAAAGGTAATCTGTCCTCCTTCTACTCTTGACTCTCCCTCCAGTCCTCTAGAAGTACCTCCAGTGGGTCGAAGTCCAGAGGAAAGTCCCCAGGTCCCCAGGGTCTGTTCCTAAACCGAGTCGAGAAGTCACCCGAATCCTAGACTCAGATTCGGAACCTTAGAGAGTTTCCTTTGACGGGTGTGTCACAGTCGTATAGGTGGATCCAGTCCTAATGATTCGATGGTGACTCGTACCTCGGACGACCAATCGACACTTTGAGGAGGATTGTTGTATGGGTAGTCAATTCTTTTTTGAATGCGGGTGGGGTCCACGGTTTCTTAAAAAAAATTATTTTTTTTCAGGTTTCCTTTCAAGTACCTCGATTTAGTTCTAGTAAAATGAGGGTGTCGATAAATAGACGTTTAATTTTCTGACTTTAAAATTTCGGTAGTGTGTTGACAACTTTCAAGGAGAAGGAAATTTTTCGATATTTTATATAAGTAGAACTTGTGGAGGGTTCTGCACAGATATGACTATATATGTGTACATATGTAGGGAACGTACACATTTATACATCCAGCGATACACATATCTCGGTTTCTCACCAAGACACATTATTTTCAGAAAAAAATGTCACGGTAACATGAATTTAATTTGGTGAGATATTCTAAAAAGAGAAGTCAAAGTTAACGTTTATAATTGTCAAATTATTTACCTCCCTTTCCTCCGAAACCAAAGAAAACTAAGCGTCACTTTTTACTCTTTTCCTAATGGTTCACACGTTTATAAACGATGTGAACTTGCAAATTACGTGCAGATATATTTCCCAAAATTACATGTGAGGAACGATTGTATTGATTTATGATAAATTTCTCTACAGAGACCGGAGTAATAAGTATTTGTAAACCTTCAGTTACCTTTTTTACGTTGTGACTAAATAGAAGGAAACAATGGAGAACGAAGAATCCCCTAGTAAACATTTTATTCCCCTCCTTTAGGAAAGGTCTCCGTGTCCAATAGTAATAAATTACCGATTCATTTTATTATTATCAACATGTATATTTTATATATATTATCGATTATAAATAACTTACGATAGAGGGTCCGACAAGACTTGATTATCCGAGAAATTAATTGGTTTGACGTGTTTCCTCCTTTGAGTAGTCTTCGGAGTAAGAGTTCAGTCCGATGGTTAAGCAAACAACGACTACAACAGAACCCGAAGGGTCCACCGTGATCACCATTTCTTGGGCGGACGATTACGTTCTTTAAATTCTCTACTCCCAAGCTAGGGACCCAGTCCTTCTAGGGGACCTCCTCCCGTACCGTTGGGTGAGGTCATAAGAACGGACCTCTTAGAGTACCTGTTTCCTCGGAACCGATGTTAGGTATCACAGTGTTTCTCGACCTGTGTTGACTTCGTTAAATCGGGTGTATGTGTGTATGTTATAACGAGAATTATAGTGACAGTTCCAACAATGGTACGACTATACAGTAGTTCCACTTAGAACTCAGAAAGAACCTAAGTCGGACTGTAGAAGTTTGTTTTACCGTCGTCTAAAAAAAATTTGAAGTTAACTTTCATACAAAATATTAAACTCGTCTACAGTTTTGGCAAACCCTTTATCCATTTCTAATATCACTGCACACTAAAGGAACTTATTCCAGAGTCAAGTGTCTGGACGTTAATTAATTATCATAATTATTACTTAATCCTGACTAACACCTTTGACAGAATACATGGTGTAATATTTTGACGACGACGATTCAGCGAAGTCAGCACAGACTGAGACTCTGGGGTATCTACCGTCGGGTGGTTGGAGGCGACAGGGACCCAAAGAGGTCCGTTCTTGTGACCTCACCCAACGGTAAAGGAAGAGGTAATATTTTGACGACGATGACGATGACGATTCAGTGAAGTCAGCACAGGCTGAGACACGCTGGGGTACCTACGTCGGGTGGTCCGAGAGGGCAGGGTCTCTAAGAGGTCCGTTCTTGTGACCTCACCCAACTCAGGTTCCATTTAATGTCACTAGATTACATCTTCTATAGACCCTTAATTATCGTTGTATGACTAATAAAATTCTCTCAATTTTAGAATTGTCACAAAGAGTTTCATTCCAGAGGTCTCGAGGATGTAATCTTTATGACTTTAAGATAATTTTACGTCTGACACCGGGGTAGTGTCTGTAAGACTTAGTTTTATACGGATTTATTTATGGGTCCACAAGTAAGAATGAGTTTAGATTGTCCGTGACGGGATTTTATACTTACTCTTGAAAATCCTTAAACGGAAATAAGGTGAGGTCTTCAACTTTTATACGACAAAATAGTAAATTGATTTGGTGATGACACTGAACTTAACACAGGGGGTTTTTTCTAAGTAACTTAAGAGTGAGGGGAGTGGACACGTACTCTAACATTGACCTTTATTCCAGAAACGTCAACTTGACTCAATTCTACTCCACTATGACCTCATCCGCCCGGGAGTTAAGTTATTCTGACGACAGGAACATTCTTCTTCGCCTAAACCTGGCTCTGGGCCTCCTCTGTGGGTGTCGCCTTCTTCCGGTACACTTCTGTCTCTCTCTCTGACCTCGTTACGGTGAAATTTGGCTTCCTCAGGTTTCTACGACCGTTGGCCGTCTTCGATCTTTTCTCCCACCCTTTCTCCGTACGGTGTCTAACAGGGAATCTCTGAGGTCGTCCTCGGTTCGGACGTCTGTGGGACTTAAATCTGAGGTCCGGAGGTCTGACACTGTCTTATGTAAAGACAACGAAATTCGGTAGGTCAATAAAATGAAACGATGTCGTGGGATCTTTTCACAAAACGACAACAAGTCAGTGAGTCGGCACAGGTTGTGAAACAGTGGGATCCCTGACGTCGTCCGGTCCGAAGGGACAGGAAGTGGTAGAGGGCCTCAAACGAGTTTGAGTACAGGCAACTTAGCTACTACGACACGTTGGTAGAGTAGAAGACAGCGGGGGATTACGTCTCTGTTGAGTAACTTTTTGTGGGACTACGACCCTTTTTAACTCCCGTCCTCCTCTTCCCCTGTTGCCCCGTACTCTTTTGACATCCGTGTTTGGATTATTGATCTCACCACCGTCCCTTCAAGAAGGAAGTGGGTAGTGAATTAACGGGGAGAAGAGAGGGAAACACCCAAGTCTTGGAAGTAGTCCCAGTGGAGACCGTGGAAACTAAAGGAATACGAAGAGGGACTTCGGCAGAGGTCGGGAGCGTAGGCGTCAAGACCCAGGGGAGACAGTCGAAGGGTAAGTCATTTATGGAACCTCTTGTCGACCGGACGCAAACCTCAACCAAAACGGGTGGAGAGAGGGGTGTCTCTCCACTCTTTAAAGGATTGAGTGACCTACCGGTTACAGTGGGACTTCACACTTCAAAAATTTTTAATTTGAACTTTTGTACAGACTCTTAGGGCACGGGACGGTCGTGACTCATTTGCACCCGTTCCGTCTCTCTTATTTCATTGTCTCTTCACTACGAACAGTAAAAGTGGTCTAATGTAAAGGGGGGTGACGTCTCGTGCAGACAGTGAGACCCTGGGAGGTGAATGTCCCGTCCGGCTCAGTTCCAGTAAAACGAAAAGTAACTAAGATGCCGAGACCGTGAGGAGTATTCCTAAATGTCATAAATTGGGTGGTCCTCTTCGGCACTTGATATTTACCGAAGGGCAAACGGTCCTTCGGACGACAAAGTATTCACTGTGGTCGATACCTCAGGGGAGATGTTGAGAGAGTTTACTTTCGGACGTCGGAGACGAGGACGTGTTTCTTCGGGCCGGAGAGTGAAGCGTCCGACTAGGAAGGAAACCGAAGTTTAGTCGTACCCCAACAAATCGAATGACTCATCCCATTAGGTCTATGTCCCTCTATCCTCTTTTGGGTCACTCGGCTGAGTGCGACAAGTAAACTAGACAGTCGTAGGAGGTACCGGGTCTGACCCTCCCTCTTTTACTTTCAACTTCTCGTATTTTATCCCTTTTGTCTTATAATTCTTATCCTAATCTACTGAACACTTCGGAAGAGTGTACACAAGGTTCCCCGACCCCCCTGTGTTGTCTGGGACTTCTATCTCTAGACACTTCTTCTTCACTTAATTGAACCTCCCTTTCAATCAGCAAATCAGCACAGGTTAAGAAACACTGGGGTACCTGACATCGGGTGGTCTGAGCAGGTACCTGAAGAGGTCCGTTCTTATGACCTCACCCGAACGGTAAAGGAAGAGGTCCCCTAGAAGGACTGGGTCCCTAGCTTGGGTCCAGAGGACGTAACACCCGCCTGAGATGGATTGAATCTCCTGAACAAGAATTTACTTCGTACTTTAGTAACACTGACACTGACTTTGGAAAAGTAGGAATCTCATCTTAATTCAAAATTTATCTGCCGACCATCAACCACAAGTGACTACGACAAGAACGTAGACACTCGTGTTATAATTTTACTTCGGGTCTCGTTTTCCTCCCCACCCTAAGTCGTTATGGTTAAGATAGAAGTAAATGTAAAAACTATAAAATAAGTAGTGTCTTAAAAAGACAAGTAAAACTTAAAAATCTTTATAACGTAATTTTATACTAGATAAAACTAACGACTGAAAACCCCAACAGAGGAGGGACGTAAAATATGGTTTCCGTTCCCGAAATGAACGGAATGAGATCCGGGTCGAGTCCCACTCGTAAAGTTTTAAATTTTGTACAAAACAATTCATCTCTTACAGTGAAAGTCCAAAAGTAAATGTTACTTAAAACTTCCTTTTCAGGGAGTCTTGGTCTCCTCGTCGGAGTGACTGCTCGGACTTTACTTTGTTCTTAGAGATGCTCCGGCAGGACCGTAGTGTTCCCCTACCAAAAGTTAAGTGTCTGAAACGAAAAGGATCTTAGAAACTTAAATTTTCTCACACGACGTCAATAATTACAGCCAAACGGTGAACGACGTGTCTTTTAGTAGGTGTTTGAAACACAGAGACCATTAATACGAGAAGTACTGTCAAGTAACGGGAATTCACTCAGTTCCGGCATAGATGTCTCTTATATTCTCACTACTTGATTTAGAGAGGGGTCTTTATCAGGTCGGGGGGGTTGTGTCTTATAAAGAAATTATAAGTCAGTGAATGTCACAGATCTTGACAAAGAATTGGGAAAGAAACAGATATACAGGATCTCTTCCGTTACCGTTGGGAGAGGTCATGAGAACGGACCCTTTAGGGTACCCGTCTCCTCGGTGCCCTCACGTTTTCTCAGCCTGTGTCGACTCGCTGATTTGCGGGGTGGTGGACCGAAATATTCGTCGAATAGAGGTATTCCTATTCTGAACACGAAAACTTTTTGTGAGATATACCACCTTCGTGTATCATATTCAAGTTTTATAAGACTTAATTAGGTACTCAAGTGATATTTAAGGAGACGAAATCCAAAAGAGAAATCCATTTAATTTAAGTAAAGGACAAAATAGTATGTAAGTATTGTGTAAGGTTCCTTAAAGGAAAAAACCTTTCTTACATCCGAGGATCGTCAGTTCGTCTCGACCCTATACTTCAGTAAGAATTTAATCGTGATTATAATAATGACGATATTTCCTTTATATAAATGACCAGATACAAATATCTTAGAGTCTACAAACTTTATCTATTATTTTAAGTGGGAATCAAGAATTAAATCTTAGACGACAACATTTTCTGAATCATTTGATAGTAGGAAATTGCAGATTCCTTGGTGGGAGTCCAGGTGGACTAAGTAGGAATCTGACTGGGACTCAGTACTAAGAAAAACGACTATTCTAGATGATGTTCTTACACGAGGGATGAAATTCTTTCGGCTCTAGTTCTTTAGACTAAAAACCCCCCGGTCTCCTTTTCCGTATGAACGAAACGTTTTCCTAAATTAAATTTATCGTTCGAGGGAGACTCATGAATTTTATGCTAAGTTAAATGGTTTTGCAATGACTACGTATCGTCTCTTGTAGGACAAGTAGCTGAAAATAAATCCCGAGGAGCCGAAGACGTGAAACTCTCTGGTACGGGCAACGTTTCAGTGACAGCAATTTCTTTTCCCAAGATCACGGTAGATGTACGAACTACTCTTCGTGTGCACAGGTTAATTCGACCGATACACAAATCTGACCGAGCCGAGACCCCGAGTGTCCCCGGCAGACTCTTTCGAGAGGCTGACAGAACTCTTGTAGTTGGACAGTTTTGGCCGAGGACTGACGTACCTTGTCCACGACCACCAATAATAATAAATCATAAAACGTCTTCCCGTGACCTACTCAGAGGATCCCGACAGTTTTGTTTGAGGGTGTTTGACCCACCGAATGTTGTTGGTTTTACATAGCTCTGAGTCAAGACCTCCGACATTCAGACTGTAATTCTCCAGATATCTCGACTCGCGAGAGACGTTCGAGATCCCCTCTTACACGAAGGTCCGGAAAGAACTTCGAAGATCATAACGGTCAGTCGGGACCATGGGGAACCGAACGTCGACGTCGGGAAGGTAGAGACGAAGGTGGGAGTCAACCGAAAGAGGGGAGGACTCAGACTCACTACTACCGAACGAGGACGGACACAAAGGGAGAAGAGAAGAAGAGTATTCCTGTGATCAGTGTGACCTACTTCCCGGTGGGATGAGGTGTACTGGGGTAGCATGGATTAATGTACATGTTTCGAGGACGAAGGTTTGTTTCGCTGTAGGACTCCAAGGTCCCGAAAAGTAGAAAGAAAACCCCCTTCTGTGAACTCGACTAGTGTCCGTCAGTCACATGTCCGACGGTTAACGGTCAATCTATCGTAGTGACTGAGTCACCTGTACTTAAACCCGTTTGACACCCGTTATCCCTTCATGTTCCTTCGGACCGTACGACGTCAGGTACCCCAGTGTTTCTCACTCTGTATTGAATCGTTGACTTGTTGTTGTTTTTGGGTAGGGGAGGGTAACGAAAACTTAACACCACGACATCTTCTGAGAACTCTCAGGAAACCTGAAGTCCCCTGAGAGTTTGGTCACTTAGTTTGGTCATTTAACATTTACTTTAGTTGGAACTTATAAGTGACCTTCCTGACTACGACTGCGACTTCGAGGTTATATAACCGGTGGACTACACTTCTCGACTGAGTGACCTTTTCTGGGACTATGACCCCTTCTAACTCCCGTCTTCCTCTTTCCCCATGGTCTCCTCTTCTATCAATCTATCGTAGTGACTGAGTCACCTGTACTTAAACTCGTTTGAGGTCCTCTATCACCTCGTGTCTCTTCGGACCTGACGATGTCAGGTACCCCAGTGTTTCTCAACCTGTACTGAATCGGTGACTTGTCGTTATTGTTTTTAGGGTAGTCTGTAAGTCCCAATGTGTCATTCTTAGAAGGGTATTTTTGGTCGTAGACCGAAGAGGCGTAGGACGGGTGCACCTACCTACAGGACTTCGAAGGGACGATTATCGTGTCGAGTTGTTTGTATAGTTGGTACCCATACCCTCTACCTCTCCTTCTAAGCTCGATTTCTCATATTTCGTCCCTCCTCCTCCGATTCTTATTTTTGTTTCTGTTTCTCACAAATGGAGCGTTCGTCCTTCATCCTTCGTTCTCGACACGTCCTTTGTTACCTTTTGAAGGACAGAGCGACGAGGGGCCTGTAGGATGTGAAGGTAGACCCAGTAACAAAGAGGACAGTCGAGGGAGGTAATGGGTCTCGTATTAGTACGGTCTCCACTTGTTTTTCTTCGTATTCTTCAGATTAAAAGGAAAAAAGGAGAACTTATGGGTCAAACGACTGGAAAGTGAAACAGGTAACATCCACTCGAGACTCTGACCCCCTACCACACTATAAACTCGTAGTCTCTACAGTAATCTTCTTAAGGTTTTGAGACGAGAGACGAAAATACACCGAGAACAAAAGTAGGGTATGTGTATTACCGGAGAACCCGTGGATGAGAAAAAACTAACCCTTTTATAATTTACTATTTCCGGTTTCGGAGACTTTAACGTATATCCTCTCTTGTTTTAATTTGTTGGTAGGACTTTCGAAGGATCAAAAGTCGAGATTGAGGAGGCATAATGTACGAAACTACCTCATACTACAAGGACTTCTCTTTAAACCCCAGTCGTATTAAACGAAGGCCTTCAATCGGTCAATTTGTAGTACCGATTATTAACATAGGATTTCGTCCTTTAATTTAAAAAGAAACTCCATTATTGGTTAGACGATTATAAAAAGTTTAGAGGATATCTGTGTTTAACTGAACTGTATTAAATTATTTTTAAATTCTCATTAACTCCTTATACTTACTCCGTTAACCTTTCATTCTGACAAAGACGTAACGGTAGAATAAAAAACCTGTTAAATAAGTCTCCACTACTTTTTCGTGGAACAATAGTTTGAATATATACTTCTATAAACCTACCTCTAACGTATAGACTGATTTACTTTATTTCTCTTTAAATTGTGACGGTACCCTTATATATAAGATTATATCGAAATAGAACACCAATCTAGTCCGATGGAGGACCGTATTATTGGTAGAAACCCTATCTAATCAAATCTCTTTTAGATTTCTCCGGGTAATTTGTCCAATATAACACGTGGTTTCTCCCTTCCCTGGGGTGAGCCCTCTCCGTCCATAACCTTTCGAACACTTACAGTTGGTAAAGGACAACGAACAGATCCGACAACACCAACATACGTCGGTGGTAGGTTACGGCGGGGGTAACGGTTCACGGTGCTTCCCATAATTGGGGAGTACTCGGTTTCAGATCGCAATCTGTAAAAGGATTAAGTACTTCAGGAAACTGAGTGACCAACCAACTACCCAGAGAAAATTGGATCCTGAGAGGGTGTGAAATTGGTTTTACCAGGACGATTTCCTCGTACCATACACCGCAACCCGGAAGGTTGTAAGTCGACAGTAGTGGAGGGGGTACACCATTTGAGGTCCTGTGTTTAGGAGGTGAAACTGAGTGTACTGGACCTGGTCGTGAAGAGGTTCAAATCTCGAAAAGGTTTAGTGAATCACACTTTCACGAACAGCGAGTTAGTACAGACTGAGAGACGCTGGGGTACCTGACATCGGGCGGTCCGAGGAGACAGGTACCCCTAAGAGGTCCGTTCTTATGACCTCACCCATCGGTAAGAGAAGAGGTCCCCTAGAAGGACTGGATCCCTAACTTGGGTCCAGAGGACGTAACGTCCGTCTAAGAAATGGTAGACTCGGTGGTCTCTTCGGGATCCCTAGAACAATTTTGTGTCCAAGACCAGGTTCTTCGATCTCACCTCTGCCTCTTACACGTAAAGACTGTTCGAGGGTCTACTCCAGTCCGACGATCAAGGGAACTCATCGTTTATAGATCTTTTATGGGTCCCTAGGGACGGGGAAAGTGGGACCTTAAAAGAGGGGAAAGAAAGAAAGATTACAGATATATAAGTAGGAAGTTCTGAGACGAAATTATAGACAAGGAACCTCGTTAGATCCTACTCTGAAGGTATAGTGTTCACGAAGGAGGAGGTTTAAGGGTATCGTCACAGACCTGGACGACAGACCGTAGGTCGGGTCCTATTAAAATAGAAATCGATGAAAAGGTACATGTGTAGGTCTTGGGGTCAATCTACCGAGAAACTCCTGTTAGAGATGTGTGTACGACAACCCGAAAGAGAATGTGAAGTCTAGAAGTCAAGGACGATGGACGACGGAATAACCTTAAGGTTTAAGTTGTACCCTTTTCTGGTTTGAGGGATGGATTGGGGGAAATTCTTGAATCAGTTGATATGAAGGAAGAGTCTCTCAGGGTACATAAATAAGTTGTTTATGAACAAATAAGTTATTCGTAAACACGGACGATACCCGGTCCGTGACCTATCTACCATTAACTTCGTCTGTACCCATGAGTACTGTGAACGGACTTCGGAGTACCTAAGGACGTCTCGGAGTCGGTGGGTGTTGAATCTCTAGCGGAAGGACCTCCGAGTCCGTAAGGCTCGTCTTTGATGTCCCAGTAGAAACTAAGGAGGAAGATTGAGTGGTGGCGTTAGGGTCAAATAACATTTCAAGATAGACGAGATGGGGACTTTACACGGAGTATGAGTTCCAGAGGAGAGGAGAGACAGGGGAAGTACTGACAGGATCTTTACAGTAGAAGGAGTCGGGACTACTACTGTGAACAGAGGGATGGGAACTGACTAGGAAGGGACGAGTCGGAGAGAAGGTTGAGTAGGAAGTACGGTTGGAACTTAAACAGTAACAGGACCCTGTAGATAGACTAGTGCCATGAAGACTTGAGTGTCTCTTTACTTAGGTGTACGGAGACGTTACTTTGGGGTTGATGTGTCGTAGTTCAAAGATTGTGGGGAGATTAGGAGAGGGGTGGTCGAAGAGGCCACCCCTCGACGATGTGTCGTCGAAGACGGAGAGAAACCGGTGTTGGTTACACACACGTGACCAGAGGTTTGTCGGGGTGACAAACGTCTGATGAACAGAGACGAGTCGGGTCTTCTGGAACGTGAATTAAGAAAACGATAGTTTTGTACTGTTATGAAGTTTCAGGTCGAGTTTCGGGTGGTTCTTTGGTAAAAGACAGTGACGAAGGTACCTTGAATTAAAACTGGACACAGTGTGTGATAAACAGTGTGTCAGACCCTACTCATAAGGCACATATAAACAGACAGAAGTGGAGGTGATCTAAAATTCTGATATATATAGATAGGGAGGGGGATGGGTCATAAATGATTTTAAGGGGCTATAGGTCCTGTTCTTCAAAGAGTTGTCAAACACGAACAACTGAAAAAACACAGGAACTACCGTTTGTAGTCCGAGATGAGACCCTTCTGCGTGTTCTTCTATTTAATAACCATTTGTAAAGAAGAAACCGTAGAAGTTTTATGCGAGAAAGGTGGAAGGAGATTGGACCACTAACTCAGAGTAAACACACGTACAGTTATCTACAGAGGAGGAAGTCTCGGATAACGACCTCGACATGAAAAGTTAGAACCGGTGTATAATCTTAGTGGACCTGTCAAAACTTTTTAGGGTCATGAGTCAGACACGGGTTCCATTTAATTAAAGTAGTGACAGAGACACCAGGTCTGGGTCGGTGGTTATAAAAAATTTTGAGGGGTCTACTTCCTGAAGGGACTTTCAGGTCACCAATTCTAAGACACGAGGGTCACGTTCCCCGTGTCCAAACTTGGGACCAGGTCCTTGATTCTAGGGTGTACAGTGCACCACTCCGGTTTTTTTTTTTTTGAAAGGTCTACTAAGACTATACGTCGACTTCTACTCGTGGTGACATGACCCCTCCTCGAGACAAGGTCTGAGTCAGAATCCTCTTCCGTTTTATCGTCTGTTTCGCGTACCACGGTGAACTTCCCCTAAGTGACCTGGGGTTCATAGAGAGAACCACGGGGTAACACAAAGGATGATGCTCGGTTTTCATCAGAGGAGACTTAATGTCGTAACAGAGGTCTTCCGTAACAATTTTATGCATATACGATATATACGTCGAATATATATGTGCACACGACACGACACGATTCATTAAAGTCAACACAGACTGAGACACTGAGATACCTGACATCGGACGAACCGAGGAGACAGGTGACGACCCGTACGTGTGGTGCCTTTGGTCTTAACTTTCTTTGTGTACATGGGGTTACAAGAAGTGTCGTGACAAATATTTTCGGTCCCGTACTTTCGTTGGATGTACAGGTAGTCGTCTACTTACCTATTCTTTCGACACCATGTATATGTGTTGTCTTATAATGAGTCGGTAATTTTTCTTATGTAAACTTAGTCAAGATTACTCCACCTACTTCTACCTCGGACAATATGTCTCACTTCATTCGGTCTTTCTTTTTGTGGTTATGTCATATAATTACGTATGTATACCCTAAATCTTTCTACCATTACTATTGGGACATACGCTCTGTCATTCTCTGTGTCTACATATCTTGTCAGAAAACCTGAGACCCTCTCCCTCTTCCACCCTACTAAACCCTCTTACCGTAACTTTGTACATACTATAGTAGGTTCTTTACTCAGTGGTCAGGTCCAAGCTATGTCCTACGGACCCCGACCACGTGACCCTACTGGGTCTCCCTACCATACCCCTCCCTCCTCCCTCCCCCAAAGTCCTACCCCTTGTGCACATGTGGGCACCGCCTAAGTACAACTACACACCGTCTTGGTTACGTTATAACATTTCATTAATCGGAGGTTAATTTTATTTATTTAAATTTAAATTTTTCTTTTCTTATGACCTCACCCAACGGTAAAGGAAGAGGTCCCCTAGAAGGACTAAGTCCCTAGCTTGAACACACAGAATACAGAGGACTTAACATATGTACATATAAGAGAGAGTAAGAGAGAAGGAGTCACAAGAAAGAGATGACTCTCTCTCTCTTACATACATGGGACCTTCCTCATTAGGTAATTGGGAGATCGGTACATGTCTTATGTTTCAGTTAGAGAAAACTCCTTCTCCTTGGGGACTCTTCCTTCCAGTCCTTGTGTGTCTGACCTACCCCCGCAGTAGTGTCCGTCAAGTACCACAGTCTCCTGTAGCACCCCTATTGTTAAGATTTACTCCCCCACTCTTTTACGGGTCCAGGACCCCTTTAAGTCAGAGTTGATATGGGAAATTTTCCCCGAAGAGTCCACCAAGTCACCATTTCTTGGGTGGACGGTTACGTTTTCTGTGTCTAACTCTTCTAGGGGACCTCTTCCTTTACCGTTGGGTGAGGTCATAAGAACGGATCCTTTAGGGTACCTGTCTCCTCGGACCGCCCGACGTCAGGTACACCAACGTTCCCTGATCGCTGATTGTCGTTGTCGTTGTATGGGAAGTTTCGTGATGATTTTTATTTCTTTCTTTCACTCGTTTTCAATCGTCGTAGGTTTACTTTGATTCCTCTCCCCTTGAGTCATTTCTATTTTTAAGTACCCTTTTTTTTTATATACACACACCGTTTAAAAAGGGTTTGAATTTTTTTTTTTTTTTTTTTTTGGTGGACCCTTGTTCTCTTCGTGTCACTAGGGAGATGCGAGAGGACGGATTACTCCTAAAGACTTTCGTTTTATGCGGATCTCACTCAGGGGTGTTACACCATTGAATTTTTCGTCGGGGATAAGGTACGACTGTGGCTTTATTTGACCAAAAAACCACGTGGTCTCGGAAAACACCTTTTTGTTTCGATAACCTTTCTTGCGTGTATTACCTTCCAAGGTCTCTCTTCCTCTACCGTGTTGATTCAGACACTGACGTGGAGTCTAGGTTTGTATAGGAAGGACCTCCTTGGATGAAGACAAAGGAGCACTTGATTCAGTTCATCATTAGTGGGAACCGGAACTCGTACTTATAGACGATTTAGTGGACGTCGAGACTTCCTCCCGTTCAGACACCGAAATGGTACCTAAGCCCGAGGGAAGACACTGAGATTGGGTGGTGGGACTGAGGAAGATAGAACCCAAAGTCGTTTGATTGATCTGTACTTTGTCTTTCTCCGACAATTTGAATTCTCTTAGCCTAGGACCGTCGTAGAGGAGTACTTTACGGGAGTACCCGACCCCAGTACAGAGTCTTTGTCAGGTCTACTAAAGTTCCTCCGTTCCCGTCTGGCCATTAAGTTGGCGTGCTTAGTCCTTCTGAAGCTTTATCTCTTACTTCCCGTTCCTTTCCTCCGCCTTCGTTTGTTTCGTTTCTCTGTCCTGTCGTCTCAGGAGTGATTCATCAGACCCCGAGCCTGAACGAAGAGACTGAAGACACGGTGAAAAACACGAACAGGCGGTAAGACGGAAGCGGGAAGAAAGGTCAGGGAATAACTTATAGAACTTTAGTGTGTAACACGAAGACAAAGGAAGGCTCTGGGTTGACTATGCCGGGAGGTCGGGTCCTACCTGGTTGACCCTTGACATAGAAGTAAGAAGGTGCCACACCCTTTTTGTGTCTTTACACATCTTTACGGGTTTTTACCGAGGGTCTCTTAGAATCCGGGACTTTCTTGGACGAGTCCTGGATACTACCTGGGGAATCGATTTCCTTTACTTTCAAGAAAAGAGAACTAGAATTCAGTCAGATGTCGAGGACTTCTCGGGGTCACCAAAGATGGTGTACGGTACTTTCTACCGGATATCAGTCTACCCATTCCTTCCCTAGGGGACGGAAAGAGTCACTCTTACCCTCCTCTCCTTTAACCCAGGTGTTAAGGTCCTTTCTTCTCTTTCCTCTACGATGGAACGTATATCCTCAGCGGACGGTAGTGTTTCACACTGGGAGAAAGATGGTTTGGTGGGTCGTAATCCTTATATGAGACACAGTTATTTCGAATCTTCGCCCCGAAGGGACCACCGAGCCACCGTTTCTTGGGTGGACGGTTACGTCCTCTGTACTCAAGTTAGGGACCAGGTCCTTCTAGGGCGTACGGCCTCGTTGACCCGAGTACGCGGTGTCGATCTCGCGGACGAGATCTCGGACCCTCGGTGTTCACGACTCTGGATACCCGGGGTCTCGGGTACGAAGAGTTGTTCTCTTCGGTGGTGTCACTCTTCAGGCGTGCGGTCTTGATCTCTCACCGGGGGTGAGAGGTGTCGATCTCTTGTCGGACTCGTCGTTGCCTCTGGGCCGTGTCCCTTTTTATCTATTTACTTTAAAAATTTCGAGTCTTCGGTGACTATTCCGTACGTTTCACGTAGAAAGAAACGTAGGTAAAGGAGCTTTGGAAAAAAAATAGTAAATTAGGTTTTGAATTAACCCCCCCCTTAAATTACAAATTGTTTAGTGCTCACAAACTACATTACACTCTAACGAAAGAGGAGGGCATAGGGGTCTGGGAGCACTTTTACTCTAGGGAGCAAACCCCTAAACCCCCTCTTTTATTTTGTTAGATCTAGATCCAGTCGTTTTTCAGACAAACAAGGTACATTCATTCGGAGAGGTGATTAATTGTGAAAGGACTCCCTTTTTTTTTTTTTTTCCTCACTTTCTGCGCACACTTCTTGTATATATAAGGAGACATTTACCGTGGTAAAGTCTAAGTCACTTGATCGTGAATCCGGGAAGGTTAACCTTATCAGTAGTACACATGACTTTTAATTTCAAGACCTTTCGAAGCTTCCGACTTTTAAGTCGGTTAATGGACTGTCTTGATTAATTTAAATGACCTGACAAGTAGTCATAAATGATTTACTACCTGGGTTTCGAAATTGAGACGTTAAAACCGAAGTTCTTAATTTTATCACACCTTTCTCTCTCCATTGGTTCTACAGTCGAACGAATGAGAAGGTCTTTCGTTATAAGTCCGAAAATACACCAAGTACATTAACTAGGTCACTAGGACTTCTTTCTTACGAATGGGAAATCTCGTTTTCTATATGAAAAAAAAGGAAGGATTAACGGGTTTGTGACACGTATATTATTGTGTACGTTTCTCGTTTACTTGAACGTGGGTGCCCGTGTACACTCCAAAAAAAATTCAAAAGTAACCTCGTATCAACGAAATGTTATCACAATCGAAGACGACATGTCGTTCACTCAGTCCGTATATATAATATCGAGTCAACCATTTCTTAGATGTATGTTACGTCCTCTGGGTTCAAGTTATGGGACCTCTTTACTTACCGTTGGGTGAGGTCATAAGAACGGACGTCTTAGGATACCTGTCTCCTCGGACCGTCCGTCTGTGCTGAATCGCTGATTTGATGGTGGTATATATATATACACACACACATATATATATATGTATACACACACATATACACATACATATACATATATATAAACGTGTGTATAGGGGAGAAAAAACCTAAAAGAAGGGTAAGTCCAGTGGTGTCTCGTATTTCGTCTCAAGGGACACGATATGTTATCCAAGAGTAATCGATAGATAAAACATGTATCCTCACATATATGCCGTCAGGGTTAGAGGGTTAAGTATGATGGGTGGATAGATAGGGGAAACCATAGGTATCAAACAAACAAGAGATGTAGACACAGGGATAAATACGAAACGTTTAACCAAGTAGACATGGTAAAAAGATCTAACGTGTATATACACACAAATGTCGAGAAACTTGTTTGTGGACCCATCTCCACTGGGGTCCTGGTGGACACGGACTAGGAAAAAAAAAAAAGTAAAATTTCTGGTGACCCTTGAAAGACATTAAAGGGTCTCATTAGCCATATAAAAGGGTTTTAAGAGAAAAGTTAGTTCAGAATCCATTTGGACAAAGGAGACCAAGACAGAAGTCCTTTCTGTTAAATTTTTAATGGTTCGTTTTCACTCCTTGGGAGAGTCGAACAAAACCTTCCTAGTGGAGAAGTGTGGTTGTCTTCATTTTAGGTCAAGAACCGTATTCAGGACCCAAAAGACTTTAACCCTGAAAGGAGGATTGACACATTCATTCCCTTTGAATCACCGTGTGGAGTGAGTATTTATTGGCTGTATTTATGGCCAGGTGAAAGTTAGCAGAAACCCCTTGGGAACTTTTGGAGATGGATGAATTTATTTATTTATTTATGTAACGTCTACCGGACTCGGGAAAAATTGTAGATATTTTTTTCTGTAAGTGCCCAGACATTTTCTGTAAGTTAAACTGAACTCCTTCTCTCAACCAAAAGGTACAGCTTTATTAAACTTCTTCACTCCTTTACTTTTGATAAAAGTTTCCGATAAATTAGGAGGAAAATAACGTCACTTTTCTTACTTCTCCTACTTCGTACAGTCTTAAACACTTAATACCTGGTGACACCGTCTATATAATAAAGTTTTTTTAAGTCTTTATCGACGATTACTCTTTTTCTTGGTTTTAGTTTAGCCGTTTAGAATGTAAATAAGTAAGTCACCCTTTTTTTTTTTTGGTTGAACCTTCCAATTCTAACGTATAGACAATCGTTCCTGAGGGGTCGTGACAGTCTTCGGATTACTATGCCAAACATAGTGGGAGCGGGGTCCTTGTTTTGTCTGGAGAAGTTTCTTTCATATGTCGTCGTTGGATCCTGCCTCCGATTCAGGTGTGTTAGTGGCATTAATAAATGTAAGTCCTACGGAAACCGACTCCAAACAAAAAGAAAATTCTCTACTTTCAATAAGAGATTCATGGTTATGAATTGCTGGTTTAGATAATTGTCGGTCGGAGACCGCAAGAGAGAAAGTCTAAGGTCATACGAAGGTGATGACAAAAATATGAATAGACGTTATTTTTCCACTAAGGAGCCTCACGAAACCTAAACCGACTTAGTCTGAATGGTAGACCGAGGAAGAGTCGGATAAGGGTTCGAGTCACATCGTCCTTTCCCTTTCGAGGAAGTTCAGGGGTTCCTAAGGACCCCACCCCACCTGTCCCCCTTAAAAAAGAAAGAAGTGATGAAAGGTAAAGTGTTCTCTTTAGCAGAGTTCCTCTCCTAAAGATTACGTGAAAACAATCTATGTCGGGTAATTTATACATCCCGACCTAAAGGTTGAATACAGACGTCGGGATACCCCCTTGACCGGGAAACAGTACCTCTGGGTCCCCTGCTCTACCAGGCACGTCAAAATACTTATTTTCTAGGTAAAAGAGCAAAATTTCGGTCTTCAAAAATCCTGAAAGTAAAAAAAAGTGTGAACGTAAAAACTCTTTGTCGGAGCTAACATACCATTTCATGTGTATATCTTACAAGAATCGTGGTGGACTTTTAATAAAGACGACTATCTATTTATCTATTATTATCTATCCATGTCAGTTCTTGTTAAATTCGGTGACTACACGTATTGGTGTTCACACTGACTTGTTTGTTGTAAGCCAAGAAACTCAGAGGACCCCTTCTACCTGACTAATGTTACACTCTGACTTTTTAGACATCAGAAAATAAGCAAACCTTCCAAAAAGATTGGTACCTGTGACAACAACAATAACAAAAAATTTTTCCGGATCTTTCAATCCTTTAATGAAAGTCCCGACGAGTTTGGTATCACCACAATCTTTGTCACCTATTAATCCTTTAACACTCCGTCGATCTTAGTACCGTCACAAGCTCTTGCAGATCTTTTAAGAGTGTCCGGTCATTAAACGTCCCTTGTGTTTCTAAAGGTCTTGTGACGTGGTAGGGGAGGGGTTTATATAAAAGGTAGGAAAAACCTTACTCACTCTGGATGGTAGTCCTGTGTAGCGAAAATCTTACTCAACTTTACCCGGTCGACCGGTAAAGGGAACAGTGTCGATTAAATTCTTTCGTCCGAGACCTCGGCCTGCCAGTCCCAAGTTTTGATCCAGGACGATGACCATGAGACACTAATTCCGGTGAACTAAATTGGAGAACCTCGGAGTCTCAGGAGTAACAAGTTCCGACGACCCTTCTAACTTGTCATTCTTACACTCGCGACCCAAATTGCACCGCAGACGGTGTATGTCCATGAACCACTGTAAAGCGATTTACTTTTCCGGCGTTCTCTCGACGGCAAGAGTCAGACATTTCCCTTCCGTGGTACTTGATGGAGAGTGGTAAAAAAACGTTTAATATAATAACGGTTTACACAGTATCCAACCATCCATTATGACGACAACAATACTGATAACAGTCGTAGACAGAACAGAGGACTAACACACATAGTCACTTGTAGGTGATTTGACGTCAAAGGACTCCTGGTCGTCCCGGTCGAAACACCCATATGTTGAACCCGTCGACATACCTTGGGTGGAAATCTTACCGGACGTGAACTAAATTATAAGACGAGACCGTCTCAACTTTAAGAAGTATCACAAAATTCCTCCTGGACATGTCATAATCGTAAAAGGTGATAACAGGAGTTTAATACATCAACGAGGACTCCCGTTTCAAAGAATCTCATAACATTCCGAACAGAAAGATGTGAAATCCAAACGTAATTTACAAGCACTTAACTTACCTGTAACGGTCGTTTCTTATTACTGACTTGTACTTAAAAACATAAGCTCCGGGCGAAAGTATTTAGTTCCGAGAAGGACTCAAACAGAGTAACACACATCCAGATAACCGGTTAGTGTTCTGAGGGACTACTGCCATAAGTAAGTTTCTTTAAGACATTTACATCTTTACCTAACTTATAAACGTCCTAGATACAAGTGTTGAAGTCTACCCTTCCGAACGATTGGTAATTTTAATAAAACACGTCGTCCTATTTCTCGTCGTTTTTTACAATAGTTCTGGAACTCATTTCCACCAACGATCACAAAAAGTATAGCCGTGTCAATCGTTGTCGGAAATTTATAAAGGAACTAGTTGTATTTTTCCGTACATTCTGTTTCCTTTATTCAATATTAAGGTAATTGGTAGTGTGTGACATCTTCATAGATAATATTTTTCTTTTAGAAAGGGTTGATTCAAAATGACAAGACCTAGACTTGAAAAAAGTGTTTTTATTTCTGAGTTTATGATATGAACTCAAGTAAAACCTTATAATTATTCTGATTTTATCTAAATTTAAAAGGAAACTCAGTAATTCGATCTTTCAGTTTCACGATTTTTATGTGAAAACGAAGTTTTATACATCTTTACCTTTTGACATCTTTCCTAAAGGAAAAAAATTCAAAAGTGTCTTACATTGTCTCGTCTTCCTGAATAAATCACTTTAAACTTGTCTAAAATTACGTCTTAAACTGATATGTAGGTTTGTGTACAGATATAAACAGTACATCGAAATGAACAGTTTTTATAGAATTTTGAACATGTCAGTCTCTTTCCATAGTTATTGTATTTTAAAGTGTCGGGGGAAAATCTTGATACCGGAATTGTAAAACATCCCTTTATTTCGAAACCAATTGGAACCGAGACCGACTGGAGTAATTTTATTGTCGGACAGTCGAAGTTCAAATTTTATTGTCCCAACAGTTAAAATATACGTCACCTTGTTAGATGTCAAAATAAGAGACCCTTTTTCTGACACCTTTCACGACCTTCCCTGTCTTTCTAACCTGTTGTGACGGTAGACCACCAACATATCTTTCCGTGAGAGATCTGTGGTCCACTCCGACCCGGAAGAACTTCTTATGCCACCCTACTACAGTCCGACGGAACCTGAATTAAAGAGGACATAATTGAAAAACTGTCGGGACACAGAAATTTTACGTGTGCGTACGGGTCTAGGATATAAGTCAAATCCTAATATTTAATATTTAAATCAGTAAATATTAGAGTTTTAACGTCATGTAGTCATTCTTTGAGACTAGAAACCATTGGACAGTAGGGACTTATAGTCATTGAACTACGTTAATTAAAAGTTCTCTTACTTAGTACACTTTTATCCTAGGTTCTTTTTGAAAATTGTATAAAAGGAAAGAATTTTTGACGGTATATGGACCACCGAACAAGGCACTTATAGAACCAGTTGTAAGTAGGTAGACAAGTATACATATACGAAACACATGAAAAGACTTACTAACAATATGAAGTCATTTTTATTCACATTCGGTTTTCTTTTAGAGACGGTGTATCCGTTTTATAGCCGTCTACAGTGTTTTGATTTACGTCGTAAAAGGGTACATATTTTTACCTTCGTTAAGATCCCTTTACGACCTAGGGTTGGTCTGAAGTCTACATTGGATTGAGTTAGATCAAGGAAGGGCCACGTGAAGAACTAACTCGTCCTTCGTCACCGCCCGGTCTCTTACCGTGGTTTCTTTTCCCTACTTTTACTCAAACCAACTAACCTTTATGTCATTCAGGGGATGTATACTCGGGAGGACAACGTTTTGAAAACTTCTACACTTGCACCCAAGTGCACAGGTTAGGTACACAGACAAGTACACAGACCACATGTAACAGTGCACACACGTTGGAGATGTTCACTGACACGAAAACACATGAAACGTCATGAGACGTCTCATGTTATGATGTCATAGTAAAGTTCGGGTGCTGTAGGTCTTCGTTCGTATATTCGTCGTTACTACATCGACTATGACGATTTTTCGTGGTCGATAACATGACAAGATAACATGAAAACCCCCCGAAGGGTGCACCGTGATCACCATTTCTTGAACGGACGGTCCCCTCCTCTGTGTTCTCTACGTCCAAACTAGGGACCCAACTCTTCTGGGAGACCTCCTCCCGTACCGTCTGGTGACGTCATAAGGACGGACCCTTTAGGGTACCTGTCTCCTCGGACCGCCCGATGTCAGGTACCCCAGTGTTTCTCAGCCTGTGTTAACTTCACTGAATCGTGTGTGTGTGTGTGACATAAAAAGTTCCATGACATGACATTCTAGCCTTTCCAAAAGAAATAAAAAACACAAACAAACATACATGATAAACACACCTTTCATAATATTTGGATAATGTCATGTCATGATATATCGGGTACCACAATCGACCCATGCGTCCGACTGACACAATCTGAATGTTTACATGAGAGACTCGTCTCGAGTAAGTATACATCCTCTGAACGACATGGTGGATAACTTTCTTAAGTCTTTCTGTACGACTCGCAGGAGATCGAAATTCGATTGTCGGACGGAAGTTAAGTAAATTTGTGGAGTCGAGGAGGGTACAGTGACCGGGGGTTGGGAGGTATACGGTTCCTTCCTGAAATCTGGATGTAAGAGTTGTATCGTCGGTGGTCGATGCGTACCGGTAGTTCGTGACCTCTACAGACGTCTGACTTAGTTCTACCCGACATCCATATTTTGTGTGTGGTCTCCAAATACCCAAGTCCTACCCCTTGTGCACATATGGGTACCGCCTAAGTACAACTACATACCGTTTTGGTTATGTTATAACATTTCATTCATCGGAGGTTAATTTTATTTGTTTAAATATAATTTTTTCCTTACATTTGATAGAGTAATTTTAAAAAGTATGAGTAATATACGACTTTGTCATAAAACTTATCCAACCGTTTTTGTCTCATATAAGGATATTAATTAAAGTGAAGTGAAAAAAAAATATACCGAGGACTTTTCTCAGGAGACAGGTACCTTAAGAAGTCCGTTCTTATGACCTCACCCATCGACAAGGGAAGAGGTCCCCTAGAAGGGTTGGGTCCCCCTGGTCTGGGACCAGAGGACGTTACGTCCGACTAAGAAATGGTAGACTTGGTGGTCCCTTCGGGACATACCGAGGATCTTTTACAATTCAACGTAAAGACCGAGTGTAACATGTAGATAACCTACGATGACGAAATCTACGAGTAACAAAGGAGAGGATCTTACTAGTAAGACGGTACAAATGTTCTAACAAGGAGAGGGTGACCTCGGTTTTTTCCCTTAGAGACTGTAGAGAACTTCCTCTGGTTCTCTTAGACAAATCCAATGGTCTACCAATCCTACATTTCCACTTTCAGTTCATGTTACTACAGTGACCTCAGATTAGTATTCCCCTCATTTACCGTGGGGAGAAACCACGGGGGTACCCCATTTAACCTAGAAATTCCATTGGTCTACCGAGGGTCCTTTTCCATTAAATGGAGGGTCCTCATTCTTGAACTAAAGGGTCTTTCTCACGTGAAAACAGGGGGACATGGTAGACAGAGGTACCACTACAAGGATGAGTAATTCTTGAAGGTCGAGGTTCGCGGGAGTGCTACATAATTGAATAGTTCACAATAATTCAGAAATTCTTCTATCAACCGTCACATCCTCACCCCTCACCATCCCTTTCCGTCAGCAAAGGGGTAAAACTTTGGTCGAACATCCTTTTACTCCGTTGAAACGGCTTCAGTGTCAATTTCATTTGTACAGAGGTGCGAGACCCGGGAAGACGTAGAGAGCGTATAACATCTCCGAAGTGTAGCTACTCGACACCGGAGAGTCCCAGGGAGACGGTTTTTCTCTAGAAGGGTGGGAAAGATGGACGTCTTACGATGAGAAGGAAATTCCGGGTCAAGTTGACGGTGGAGAAGGAACTTCGGAGGGAGTTACAACGGAGGAAGAGCTATCCTTTTGCAACTGAACTGAATAGTATGGGATGTTAGACTTTGGACACTCAGTAAAGAGTACGAACAAGTATGTAGTCAGACAAAGAGAGTGCTCGATCATTCAAGGAACTACCGTCCTGGTAAACTATAGCATATACACTGAGACACGGGCCATGTAATATCTATGGTTTGTTTACACACACACACACACACACACAAATTAACTTGGTTGATGAGTATTCATCTGGGATGTGTAGGTAAAGAGGTAGTCCATCCCTCCAAATATATTCCATGGGGAGGGATCCCGTTGTTAAATAAAACGTTAATTCCCGTAGATCTTAAGTTTAAAGTAACTGTTAAATTGAACCTCTGAGTCTTAACTCCAAAAGGGAGACGGATGAGATGAAGTAAGTAAGTAAGAAAGTACATAAATCAGTAACCGATAGATAGATAACTTACGAGTCGTAACACGGTCTGTCCTGTGGGTAGAGGATCCTACACGACTTGTACTTCCTGGCTCCGGGACGGGGTACAGTGGACGTCAGACCTCTCCCTTTTCTGGGTGTTACGGTTACTTACCCCTTTGGTAGTACTGTTTTCGTCTTTGTGGAGACACGTGTGAATGTTTCCTCCAGGATTCACTGGGACCCCCAGTTCCCTCCTCGGTCGGGATCTCTTTCTTACAACTTCAACTCTGGACTTCTTCTTTAATAGGTGATTTAGCACAGAAGAGTAGGGTTCCACATCTGTTGTGCGACCTCAATCTCTAGTGTCTGTAAGAACTCAGGACACTAACTGTAGGAACCCACGTAGACAATGGTAGATTAAGATGACAAGGAGTTTAAGGGAATCCGACTTTAGTGACCGTTAATTTGACCTTGGTCAAGGGTTTATTTAGGTACTTCTTTTTCCGTCTTGTAATACAAGATAATATTTATCTTACGGTTTCTTCGTTTTTATCGTAAATAACACGTGGTGTGTCATGTTTAGATGTATCGACTCACATTTAGTTTAGTACGTACGGGTTGTCCCTAAACATACGAAAAATAACGGACGAGGTATTCTCTGAATCCCGTTGGGTAGAGATGGGATTTACCAAAATCTTAAATCCATTTAGACTAAAGGTGGGTGGTGAACGATTTATAAAAAGACACGACATGGATTTAATAAAAAGGTTACACATACGAAGGAACACCCATCAGAGCGACAACCTACTTTAGTATAAACATTATAGAATGAATTCTTCCGGGACGAGTTAACGTGGTCAGAACGTTCTCGTTTTGTGCCAAGGAGTAAGGAACCATTCAAGGTTTATAGACATCACTGAACTCTTGTTCTTTGGTTTTAGGTGTAGATAAAGAGTTGAAACGACACTTTCTTATATCGGGATTTGGAAATCTTAATTTACTACCTAGGATTTTATTAGTCCTTACGGAGTTGACCTTCACATTACGAAACGGGACGGAGGAAAGGGAAAAATTTAATCGTCTGTATGAGTATTCTAGGACCTAAAGTAAGGGGCTTCTGTTCTTACGTTGTAAAATTCTCAGTGTAGTCCACCATTTCTCGACTTGTCTTAGTGACGACATAGAGTTAGTGCCCTGCTCAATCTCTGAGATACACCTAAGAGACTCATAACAGTTTCTGGGAAGAGTACCTCTCTACCGTGAAAACTTCATTATCAACCGTTTCTTAGTCTTAAAAAGTCGTTCTGACCTACAAGTCTTGTAGTCCGAAAAAAAGTACAACCGTTTTAACTCGATAATTTATATAGTCGAAAGAGATTGTGAGGACATAATCACGATTAAAGGTCCAACCAGGATATGATTCCCTAACAAGGGTCGTGACGGTACTGGAACAATCGATATAATCCTTTGACTCCCATTCTCTCCCGTTAGACGAAAAGTTCGTCGTTTCTTGAAGGTTTTCACTAGCCTATTTACTATAACCTTCTTCAGTCAGAAATTTATAGGTTTGACGAAGGTACACGGAAAACATTGACGATCTTTAAGACTTAAGAAAGAGAAGAAAACTCGGAGGGAGACTCTCACAGGGTGTTGTACTTCTGGCGTACAGATTATTGGATTGAATCTTAGTCGTGACCAGTGTCAAGTACGACATCCAGTCACCAGGGGTTGGAAAAACCGTAGTCCCTGGCTAAAGCACCTTCTGTTAAAAAGGTACCTGGGTCCCCACCCCCGACCAAAGACCTACTAAGTTCGTACAATGTAAATAACATGTGAATAAAGATGATAATAATGTGACACTATATATTACTTTATTAATATGTTGAGTGGTACTACGTCTTAGTCACCCTCGACGACTAGACTGTCCTCCACCTTAAGTCCTCCACCCCTCGTCGACATTTATATCTATTTCAAAGTGAGCGAGTGACGGTGAGTGGACGACGACATGACGGGCCAAGGATTGTCTGGTCTCTGACCTTGATTAGGCACCGGGTCCCTGACCCCTGGGGACTAGATCTAAAGTCTTTCGAGGAACCCCTACAGACGTCGTGCCCACGATTCAGTGAAGTCAGCACAGGTTGAGACGTTGGGATATGCGACATTGGGAGGTCCGAGGAGACAGGTACCGTAAGAGGTCCGTTCTTACGACCTCACCAAACGGTACGGGAGGAGGTCGCCTAGAAGGCCTGGGTCCTTAGTTTGCGTGTAGAGAAATCAGATGGACGTACCGGTTTCATTACGGGCTCTTCACTATTTCTGGTTTCCATCGTTGGTTTCTTCTGTCTCGACCAGAGTTTTCGACCCTCGTCTCTCGTTTTCTTGTCCCCAACCTGTCTGGATTCCAGTTTTTACTTAGGTTTCCTCTAAAATGACCCACTACTCGTCTTTTCTTGTCTTGGGGGAGAACCGTTAACTTGAGACTAACGTTTCTTTGTCTCGTTTCGTTCTCCCTTTCAACCCCGAGGGTGAGCCACTGTTAGTGTCCTTCTCTTCGTTCTTGTGGGAACATAAGTTCCAGTTCGGAACACGTACTTCTTTGACGAGTCTCTCCTCGTCACTGAACGCGACCCAGTCCATAGTTTAGGCCTCAGGAGAAAGAGAATCGTGACTATAGAAACAGTAACCTTCACAAATTTGCCTCAGATCTACTCATCGACAGTTCTATCAAGATCTTTTCAACCCCGTACGACTCGGAGATAAAAGGCACTAAGTCACTAGTTTTGGTGAAGAACTTCAATAAAGAGAAAAGTCAGAACTCTTCATTTATCACGGTGTTAAATCCATGGGTGACACGTTTCATTGTGAAACTAAAGTGTACATAAAGACGGCTGGTTTGTAGAAGGACGGAAAACGAAAAGTGAGCTTAAGTTATAGTAAAACTACAGTTTGACACGGTAGGGAACTCCTACACATTCTCCACGGTATTTCCTTACTCTATGGTAGTCCTATAATCAGTGTTCCGCACTTGTAAACTTTGAGACGAAAACAAAAGAATTCTAGACGACGTTTCTAGACTGGACTTGTCGTTTCCCTTTTTTTTAAAGGGTAGAAATAAGGTGGAACTCCTGGTCACAAAACGGTCTTCTCTTGGGGTAGACAGAAAAGTTCCAGTACGGGAATTATGTCACAGTAGGATATCGGCTCTTTGAGGTTTGGACTTCGGACTCCCCTACCACGGCCTAGAAATTTAAAAAGTAGGTTAAGAGTTAGGAGAGTCTTTGAGGTGTTTTGATTCGTCACAGGAAAGCTTGGAAGTTACTCAGAGAGTGAAGGATGGTCACAAAAGTAGGTAGAATCGAAAAGGATGTTTGGCGTACGCACAAACAGAGGAACCATTCATTACACTTTTCATGGTAAGGTGTCCTACCTCCTATACAGTACACCATTACCGACCCTTACCCAACACCTTAAGGAACCCCTACAGACTCTTTCGGGTCTTGTGTTCTGACCAAAATCTAACAGAACACTGAGTTCAGGAGTCGTCTCTCGACCCACTGTCATAACATACCGGTTTCAGACGAAACCTAAGTGACTATTTGGCGTAGATTGTCCTGGTTCTGGTTAAATCTTCGAAGGTCTTTCTTGTGCACATTGTTCACTAAAAAGGTTCGTAAGGTCTCGGATGACTTTATGATGTGATTCAACAGTAACAAATCAGTGATTGAGAAATACTGGGGTACCTGACATCGGGCAGTCCGAGGAGACAGGTATCCTAAAGGGTCCGTTTTATGACCTCACCCAACAGCAAAGAAAGAGGTCCCTTAGAAGGGTTGGGTCCCTAACTTGGAGGCAGAGGATGTAACCGTCTAAAAGTGGTGACTCGAAGGTCCCTTCGGGTGTGATGTGGTATCTGTTCCTGTTAGACTCTAGACTTTTTATTGTGGTTTCTCAAAGTGTCTTAGTCTTATTTACCTTTTGACTACACGATCACTTATCTTATGATTCTCGGCATAGTCTTCTGACCTGATCTCAAGTTCAAAACTGTATTTAGCTCGTTCATCTAATTCGGACGGTACATAGAAATCGGAGACCTAACTGGATTTACCGTAGTCATTGGGAGTGAAAGAGTTCTTACAACCCTTCTAGTATAAGTACCTACAAACTGGTGTAAAATTTTTAGTCGTAAGGAAGACTCTGTAGCCTCGAAAGCCATGAGATAAGGTCCGACAGACCTACACAACAGGTCACTCTTGTCATTCAGGGACGTACACTTGTTCAAGACAAGGTTCTCGCTCAAGTATGCAGGTAAACAAACATACAGGTTACTTCAATCGAATCCAGGGTGTACTCCTCCCGTGTCGTTGGACGAGCTCATAAGAACGGACCTCTTAGGGTACGTGTCTCCTCGGACCACCCGAGGTCAGGTGTCCCAGCGTTTCAACCTGTACTGACTTCGCTGAATCGTGTGTGTGTGTGTATGAGTTGATTGTGTTAACCGACATATCTTGACATGATATTATCCAAATATTATGAAAAGTGTGTACGTATGCACGATTCAGTGGAGTCAGCACATGTTGAGAAACACTGGGGTACCTGGCATTGGTCGGTCCGAGGAGAGGTCCGTTCTTATGACCTCACCCTACGGTACGGGAGGAGGTCTCCTAGAAAGGTTGCGTCCCTAGTTTGGTGTAGAGAATACAGAGGACGTAGCCGTCGGCCCAAGAAATGGTGATCTCAATGGATTATGTAACTTTCTCGTTTGTTTGTTTTTCTTTTTTGTAAAAATTGGAACGTTATGACATGGAACTTTTCATGTCATCATGTCATGTTGTCGACCGTATGTCCCCAACCGTAGCTTACTTGTCCATTCTTTTCAATGACGGACCTCCTCCCATCCCCCTACCCTCTACCATCTCGACTTCGTAGAGGTCGCTATCCTCTACCTCCCGTCCGCTAAAGTGAGTGTGGACTGTAACTACCGTGTCCAAGACCAAGGAACGATCTTGGTCTACGCACAAGTGTAGAGACTTTCAAGTGTCGAAAATTCCATCCCCTGAATGACGTCAGCACTTGTGTACGTGAGTCTGGTCACAAACTCGTAACCTCCACCTCGTGCCGGACTTAAGGTTACGTCCAACTGTTACACTGAACCACGAGATTCTTTTCTCGTAAGAAGAGATCTCATTTCGACCTACTCCAGTGGTAGAGACTTCGGTCTAATAATTTGAGAGTCCAACGTTTTCACCATAGTACATAGTACTTAAAGGGAATTGAACCGGTTTCACCAGAACAAGTTCTCCGTTTTTACTCCGAGGGAAACAAAGAAATTTATCTAACAAAAGGTTTCGATTGTTTACTGGAAGTCGGATATTTTATAAGTTTAACAAAAGAAATGGGGGAGTTGTACATAATAAATCACATATCGGGAAATTTATAATTGGTAGAAAAAAGATTTCTACACCATATATAATAAATGTAGGTCAATATAATACAAGGGTATGTCTACTGCATTTGTGTACCGTCAGAAAGACTTCAGTACTCGTCTATCCCGTAGACCGGTCCATGTGTGTTGTCCATAGGTCGTTTCACTTAAGACCAGGACCGTACTAACTCTCCCCTATCGTCCCCCAGTAGACTGTCAAGTACAGAGTGGGAAGTATATGTTCTAGGTCTCCTGTCTTTTTCAGGTCCCCTCCACCCGGAGTCCTTTAGCTCTCGGTACCCGTTTCAGAGAACCTTCTCTATAGTATGCGGGGGAACTTCTTAGGTGTATCTTGGTTTCCATTATTGTTTCAAGTTTTCATAAGGGGTAGTTGTAAATTGTCCAATGAGTGAATCTTTTGGTTTCCATTTAATGACCCGTACCATACAGAACTATTCCTAACGTCTCTGACAAATTCTACCCTGAGGAACGTAACAAAGTCAATTTAAGAGTACAAAAAAGGGGTACGGGTCTGACAGAGATTCTAGAGATTCAGAAAAGATAGAATCGGTACATTTAATGTGGACCTTACTATAAGTTCTACCGTCCTCTGGTCTTAGGGTGAATCTCCTGACCTCCCTAGTAGAGACTAGGGGGACAGGGAGCTCTCATTAGTCCAGTCCCCTTTCGTGAAAGAAGTCTTTCGAACTGACTTACATGGGTACAGAAGGAAGGAGAGGTTTACTTTTAGGTCGTCCGTCAACGACCGTCAACCATCAAATTAGTGATTCAGAACAGACTGAGAAACGTTGGGGTACCTGACATCGGCACGTCCGAGGAGACAGGTACCCCTAAAGGTACGTTCTTGGGATCTCACCCAACCGTAAAGGAGGAGGTCCCCTAGAAGGTCTGGGTCCCTAGTTTGGGTATAGAGGACGTAACCGTCCGTCTAAGAAATGGTGACTCGGTGGTCCCGTCTATTACCTGGTAAAAACTTTAGAATGAAGGGAACCGTCTATTGACCGTTACGACGATATATAAATAAGTAAGTTGTCTTTAAAGAACTCGTGAGTCCTGTACGTGTCACGACAAATGGTTCAGAGAACCTCAATCCTTTCGTGTCTACGAGAAGTCGTTTTACTCCTCGATTTCTGGTCTTACCAGTACTTTTCGCTATTGAACACGCACCTAGTTGGTCGGTTAGTGATCTCGTTTCTACATCCTCCTGTATCACGTAAAACACAAAAAAAGGGGAGGCCTATCTTTACTGATTAATAGGTCGAAGGATTAGCAGGGATACCGGTTCAAGTCGTCGGTGGGTTTTCGTTTACAGTCGTTTCAACATAAACCAACCCTTCCTTTGAAGTCCTGTTTAACTACAGTCACGGGGGTCTCGGAAAACGAATGGGCACTGACAGGATGAACAAGACACAGACAAGTGGACGGAGATCGGTCCCTTCGATCATGGGAAGTTCTTATCACTGAGACATGGTCGATATAAACATAGGGGTCACCCATCGTCTTTAGGATTGAATTGTCTTTCGTATATACTTCAAAAATTACCTACTTACGATCGTTGTTTTCGGTAAAAAGAACAAATTGGTTACATAACCCTGAAAAAGATTTAATATTATTTATGTAAAGGGATAGAGTACTTCCGACCACCTCCCCCGAAGGACCAACGTGATCCCCATTTCTTAAGCGGACGACTACGTCTTCTGTGTTCTCTGTGTCCAAGCTAGACACCCAATCCTTCTAGGGGACCTCATCCTTCATCGTTGGGTGAGGCCATAAGAACGGACCCTTTAGGGTACCTCTCTCCTCGGACCGCCCGATGTCAGGTACCCCAGTGTTTCTCAGACGATGTTGACTCGTGTCTGTGCGACTACTGAATACGTCCTAGAGAGAGGGACAGAGTAATTTGTCTAAAGTGACTTACAAAAACGAACGATTCGGTCCCTAAGTTTCATATAACACAGTCAGGGACCCGATGTCTGATCGTTCGAGGTTAAAAAAAAAAAAAAAACTGAGAGTGTAGAGATAGTCGTTTTTAAGTCTTAGTATCTATGGGTCCTATAAATATTGATGAATACGTATTTAATATATATTGTGACGATGTGATCATATAAGACATGGAACACTTTGAATACGTTTTTTTATCTTTGAAAACTTTTCACTCTCTTTTACGTCTTCGAAATAATAAACATGAAACATTTCAACGACTACGCTCCCGATACAGTACGGACGGTAAAATAATAACAAAGGAACACGAATGGGACAAACTCTTCTTTCTTTAGGTTTCAAAGAAACGTTTTCAGTAAAATTCAGTGACCAGGTAAATTACTCAATCAATTTTGACGTAGTAGATTAGATATCTACGTAAATTGGTCGTGTATACTTGACACCATCTAAAGTTATGGGATCCTCGTTCGATTACTCCCCTCTCCTTCTAGGTAAGGTTCGGAAAAGGGTCACATCTTTAGAGTGAGAAAGATGTCCTATTAACTCTTTGACGGTGACGATATACTTGAGTAACTTCCGTACAGTTAGAGATCTATCTACTTTATGATCTTTCCGAATTGAGGGGAATATAAAAATATAAATTTTTATCTTTATCTTCAAGATTGCAGAAACAGAACTTAGTGTGACTTAGTAGAACGGGTGGGGATTCCTACATCTGTTGTGGGGTAGTGGTTGGGGGTTGTTTGTGTTCGACCTCTGGTACCGACATCCGTTGTGGGAATAGTTCGACTCAGGAATTTTCATTGTTAAGATTTCAGATACAAATTTAAACTTAAAGGAGAGGTGGTAACTGATCTACCCGAAGGGAACACCGAGTCGACCATTTCTTAGACGTGCATTAAGCCCTCTGGACCCAAACTAGGGACCCAACCCTTCTTCTTAAGAGATCGGACCTCTTAAGGTGTCTGACATATCAGGTACCTCAGCGTTTCTCAGTCTGTACTACCTCGCTTGAAGTGAAAGCGAAAGTGACTGATCTACACTCCGGTTAAAAAAGTGGAGAGATTTGGGGGAAAAGGATCAACGTTCGTCCCTCATTATAAAGTCGTATCTCAACACTTCTCACTTACATTTACGAAATCAAGATTCTTTCGAGGGTCAATCGGAGGTTAACAAAACTCAGTTAATGACGGGATCCGACTTATATCGTTCTGACAATTTGTAGGACACAGGACTGTCATTTCAGAATAAAGAAAAGGATTGAAAGACGATAACAATTGAAAAAGTTTACTGTGATTTCACCAACCTTTTTATTATTTCAAGTGTAGGTACACAAGAAACACATCTAGTTAGTACCAACTGAAAAAACGATAAAAGTTCAGAGTCTGTTTTATTGTGGATAGAGACTTATGGAGGAACACTTAGAAGATTTTCGTTCCTGTCAGAGGATGTGTTGGTGTTACAGTCCTAATGTGAATTCTTAACTTTGTCTTAAGTTATTATAGTAGGTGATAGATAAGGTATAAGTTTTAAGGACAATAGAGTTTCGGGAGAATAGGGAACCATGGGTAGAGGTCTAGGTTCTAAGACAATTACAGAAGTGCGTCGTAAACTAACAATACGAAAATCCCAAAAAAAAAAAAAAAGTAAATGTTTTTAAAGGGAAATAACAAAAGGGGGAAGAAAACTTTTCAGTTTTGGTCGACAGAATGTATTATAGGGTGTGTGACCTACACAGACTAGTAAATAAATACCACAATGAATTAAATATGAAGACAGGGATTATAAAGGATATTTGACCTTCGACAATTCAGTCTTCGGGTTATTCTAAGTCCAATTTATAGACCCCGTTCTAATGGAGAATTTACTTCTTTAGTCTGCTGTCACGAACCTGTCAGGAAAGACGAGAAACAAAAACGACTAGGGAAACTAAAGTCGTCGGGGAGGTGAAACAACGGACGGAGAGAGAAAACCCATTAACATGTCAAGACATCCCACCCATACTTTTACCATGGTGACACAAAGATATCGATTCATAAGTCCTGGGAAGTGTCCGAAATTTGACTTACAGACAGAAATGACGTCGGTCAGTAACTTTGACTCAGTCTTTAGTCTTAGTTCAGGTCTATTCAAGATAGTCTTCCGAGCGTAAGAGGGTCACCTAAGGTTATCACAGACAAACCTAGTCTAAGGATACCGTATTGTCTTTAACAACAAATTGAAAGTGTAAGATAGTTATCGTATCTACTTTTTATAAATCATACGTTTATAAAGATTATAAATCACATCATAAGGATTACATTGTGACCTATTCACCATTTATATTAAACGTTGATAATCTCTGTCAAGTAAACCCTTCATCCCTTTTCTTTAATCTTTAAGAGTAAACTAGGGTCCAGAAACAAAGATAGTTTAAACACAATAATTACTTAACTCCACTCCACTTCAGCGAGTCAGCACAGGCTGAGAAACGCTGGGGTATCTAACATCAGATGGTCCAGGAGACAGGTACCCTAAAAGGTCCGTTCTTATGACCTCACCCAACGGTAAAGGAAGAGGTCTCCTAGAAGGGTTGGGTCCCCAGCTTGGGCCTAGAGGGTGTAACATCCGTCTACGAAATGGCAGACTCGGTGATCCCTTCGGATAATTACTTAATCTGGAGTGTGAATGACAATCACTACATAAAGGTGGTTCTCATGAACGATTGTACTTCGAATCGTGTGTTGTTTTTGAGTCTAGATCTCGATGTCTTTTCAATGTAATAGTAAGTTTTTCTTTTCACAACTTTCACAATCAGTAAGTCAGCACATACTGTGAAACGATGGGGCACTCGACATCAGACGGTCCAAGGAGACAGGTAACTTAAGAGGTCCGTTCTTATAACCTTGCCCAATGGTAAGGGAAAAGGTCGTCTAGAAGGGCCGGGTCCCTAGTTTGGGTCCAAAGGGGGTGACGTCCGTCTAAGAGGTGATAGACTCAGTGGTCCTTTTACTTTTTTATAAAGATTTGCGACACTCTTGACTTTCTAAAAGAATTATGATTTTTTGACTCCCGTTAGTAGGTCGATAAGAAATCTTAGTTTCCGTATAAGGAGAGGCCACCGATTATCACAGGTAAAAAAAGTCGACAGACGGAGTGGTGACGTCAGACCTTCACTTAACCTACCACAAAAGCACGTCTTACAATTTTGTCGAAAACGTAGAGAAAGACGAAGAAACGACAATAGTGGAAGTTAACGTGTTACTTTTACGGACCGAAGACTTTACGGTCTCACTTGTGCTGGACTAATCTTTTACACGACACACTTGTCGGTCTTCTCTAGGTGTGAGGAGTGATTCTGTCTATAATTATATTCAGGACCCCCCTGGTAGTCCCGGAGGACCGGGAAAACTCTATTCTCGGGTGTACCACACTGGGAGTTGATAAAAGACATTTGATATTCCAGACACTGGGACATTACAGAAACGTGAACACGATCAAACGATCCTGACGTATTAGTGGTTGACCCACCGAATGTTATTATCTTGGAATTAAAAAGTATCAGACCTCCGACCTTTAGACTTAGAAACGACGTATTCACTAAAAGAGTTGGTCGTAAATAACTTGTGTATGACATACGACTTTGGACACACAGATTGAGTAGAGTCAAACGGGTCCTTAAAAGTCAAAAACGTGAGTTTTAATCACTAGGGGGATTCAGGACCCGTTTTACCCTAACAACCAGTGGGCTGGGAAAGATTCGTGACTCTTATTTCTGTTTAATCTTGGGACAGGGATGGAAGTTCTTCGTACACCAGAATCTTAGTCTTTTTATTCGGTTAATATTTCCTAACCTCGCTAGTCATGAGTCTTAGTACTTACCCCCGGGAGAACCTTGTGTCTTTCAAGGTAGGTTCAGAGTACCCACAGTCCCCTCCCCTACCACAACTTTTATTTGGTACTTTCTATGTTACGAACTCAAATTAACTTTCTTTTTCGTCGTATTATATGTGAACCGTTTATGGCTTTTTCCTCTATGGACACCCTGCAGTACGTTAAAAGAAGAAAGGGACACAGCTTTTTACATATATTAACCAAGTCTGAGGGTGTCGAATTTCCACCCCAAAGACATACTTTATTCGTCTTTTATCTTCCGAGTAAGGACCACATAGATAACACCCTACCTTATCTTAGATGTGATATAGGTAGGACTTCGACCACCGGTAAAAGACTTGATCGCTACTTATACATTATGTACAAAGAGGGAGACCCCAAACGTAGACTCTTGTCACTCCTATTCACCGGATTCCCTTATTAGGCCCAATCTCCAATCCCTGTAGTCTTACCGTGAGACGACTTGTTTAGTGTACACTTCCTAAAATAAAAACTGCAAAATAAAAAAAAAATTAAGTTTGTGACTTTTTAACGTTAAAAACTTTTTCTTTCATATAAAGGAAGATCTAAGTGGTTAATAATTTTTAAAGAATGTAAACGAAAGAGTGAGAGAGAACGAGATATGTAGATATACAAAATATAAATAATAAGGACTTGGTAAGATCGCATTCAACACCTTTAGTATGGAGAAATCAAGATATATGAGGTTACACATAGAGGATTCTTGAACTGTAAGAGGACACAATAGTGTTATCCTCGGGTATGAGTCCTTTGAATTGTAACTATGTTATAATGATAGATTATATCTCAGTCACACGTTTAAAAAGGTTGATTTGTATTGGAAAAACCGTTAATAAAATGGTTGGATAGTAGGTTAGGTCTCGGTAGGTGATATAAACCTGTGGTACAGAGAATCAGAGGAATTGGATCTACTTGAGAAGTCGAAAAGACAGAAAATACTGACTGTAAAAATTCCTTATGTCTGGTCGATAAAACATTTTGTAGGAAATCAACCCCAAACAGATCACACAGGAGTACTAACCTAACTCCAATACTTAAAAACAACGTATTCACTACAAAACTATGACGGGGTAGTGTGGACCTCCATGGGTCGTGGTTCGACACGGTACTGACTAGTGAACCAGTTCAACCCCCGACGGTCCAAAGACGGGACATCTCACCACTGGTCATTAGGAGAACATTATTATTCGTTAAACATCCTTTACGAAACAACAACAACAAATTAATGAGTCAACACAGACTGAGAAAACACTGTGACGGTACTTGACATCGGGTGGTCCGAGGAGACAGGTACTCAAAAGGTCCGTTCTTATGACCTCACCCAACAGTAAAGGAAGAAGTCCCCTAGAAGGGCTGGGTCCCTAACTTGAGTACAGAGGACGTAACCGTCCGTCTAAGAAATGGTGACTCGGTAGGCCCTTCCAGGTCCCCTACGAGACGTCTCTTCCGTTACCGTTGGGTGACGTCATGAGAACGGACCGTTTAGGGTACCTGTCTCCTCGGACCATCCGACGTCAGGTACCCTAGCGATCCTCAGTCTGTGCTGACTCGTTGAAGTGAAAGTGAAAAGTGAAAGTACGTAACCTCTTCCTTTACCGTTGGTTGAGGTCACAAGAACGGACCTCTTAGGGTCCCTCCCCCCTCGGACCACCCGACGGCAGACACCCCAGCGTGTCTCAGCCTGTACTGACTTCGCTGAATCGTCGTCGTCGTCGTCGTCGTCGTCCCCTACGAGACTCTAACACATTTATAGGACAAGGGGTAGTTTGAAAATGGGTCATAAGAAACGTGAACACGATCAACCGATCCTGACGTATTAGTGGTTGACCCACCGAATGTTATTTTCTTTGACTTAAAAAGTGTCAGACCTCCGACCTCCAGACTCTGGGGTCACAGTCGTCCCGACAAGGAAAGGTTCTCCCTCTCAGACAGGGTCGGGACAGGGGACAGAAGCCCACCGAGTGACCGTCAGCGACCACAAAGAACCGAATATCTTCGTAATAGGGTTAGAGACGGAAGGAGAGGTGTCCCGAAGGAGGGACACCCATAGAGACATAGATTTAGAGGGAAAAACTATTCTTGCTTCAGTAAAACCTAATCCCGGGTGGGATTACTGGGGTAAAATTGAACTAGTAGATGTTTCTAAAACAAAGGTTTATTCCAGTTCAAGTGTAAGTGTCCATAACCACTCGTCTTAGGTAGAAAATCCCACTTGTGTTAAGTTGAGTGTTGTCTTAGATAACTACTATGAGTGACTCTAGTCAATAATGATACTCTACCGACGTCTTACCACTAAAAAGACAGTATGAAAGTTGTAAAGGATCAACTCCAAAGTCCCTAAACTTCAAAAAACTTATCAACAATTTGTCTCTCACAGGTAGATAGATACCGACCTGTCTTTACTGATGTGTATAAATTTTGTTTTTTTAAAATTTTTGGTTACCGTTATACGCATATGTAAACACGATTTTACCACTCGCCTTTTCCTGATCGTAGTGACGTCAGGGAAATCGGTCAGTCTCCCCGAAGGGACAACCAAGTCTGTCATTTTTTTAGACAGACGTTAATCTTCTGGGTCCAAAGTAGGGACCCAAAACTTCTAGAAGACCTCCTCCCGTACCGATGGGTGAGGTCATAAGAACGGACCTCTTAAGGTACCTGTCTCCTTGGACCGTCCGATATCAGACGGACCCCAGATATCGTTTCTCAGTCTGTGTTGATTCACCGATTGTGAAAAATCCGTCAATCTAACCGACCTTCCTCCCGGTTCCCCCGTCAGATACCTAGTTTCAGTCATGGTCACCTCCTTTAGTCTCTTACATCAAAAATTCGATGGGATTCTAAATGACTCATATTCGATGAGAAACCTTAAAGTAGTGAACGTCTAAAAAAAAAAATACGAGACTTTGTTTTTATTGTAGTGTAGTAAGTTCCTATACATAGTTCCAGAATCCAAGTTGTAAGGCCAGTAGAAGGGATAGACTGTCCACTGTAAAGGGTCCCGACTTTAGAGACAGTAGTGGTCTTAGTGTTTATTCGTTTCTGGTTTTTGACATGTCAAGACCTTGATGACTCTTTGTATTGAGCCCTGTTGTACTTTACGAGAAAATAAAAAAACACAAAGGAGAATGTGGACTGTTGTCTAGCAACTTCACAAAAGAGTCTAGACATGACGTAGGTGTCGTTTGTGTCTTATGAAACAAAGGCTTCCGGTGACTAGCGTTCACACTCACCAGGAGGGAAGATCCTACGACATATCCAGACGGTCCGACAGTGTTATTCCACACCCACCGAATTTGGTGTCTTTACACACCAGAACATCAAGACCTCCGGTTTTCAGCTTTTAGTTTCACAGTTGTCCCAACCGACGAAGACTCCCGACACTCCTATCCTAAGACAGGTCCAAAGAGAGGAACCGGACATCCACTTACAAAAGAAGGACACAGAGAAGTGTAACAGAACGAAGGTACGTGTGGGGACACCAGTTTCGGGGGGAAACATATTCCTGTGGCCACGATAACATGAGCACGGTTGATTACTGGAGCAAAATGGAAAGGAATGGAGATATTTCTAGGGTCTAGGTTTATTCCAGTATACGAACTCCAAGACTCCCAATCCTGAACTCGTATACTTATAATGTCCTGTATTAAGCTGGATATTGTCACCGTAAAGGTGGTAGGTATCTAAAAGGGGAGCAAGAATATCTGTCTCATCTCGTAGTACCACACTGACGTACTTGGAGTTAAGAATAACACCTCGGTTTTACCGTGACTTAGGGACAGGATGTGAAAGCCGTCTGTTCTTCAGTGGCGACTCGGACTTTCGGGACTTCAACGACCATGGTTCGAGGAGGGTCGGTAGGTAGGTGTCCTGACACCTAAAATGTAAATGGGTATAAGTCTTACTGAGAACAGAGACGACGATCTCTAAAATTTCACCCAAATCCCACGAGGAGTAGCAGGTTGTCACATGAGACACCCGGACAGGTGACCAGTTCTCGTTCCCAGTGGTCGCCGACTTAATCACTGATATGAGTAAAGAACGTCTTTGCTCATCTGGAAACCCCTTGTGGAACATAGAGAAAAAAGTAGGGAATCCACACAAATAGACTGTAGGTCCGTTTACTTAGGACTTCTAGTCTAACTCCCACAAACGTTATCCCTTGGGGATAAAGAGGGTCGACCTCCCCCTGGGTGTCGGTCAACTCTACGGAGTATTCAAAAATGAAGTTTCCTACCCTCCCGCCTTTTTTTACCTTTTGGTTCTCAGTTAATAGACTCTTGGGAGACGGTCTTCGATCTCCCTTCACCTCCTTCCTCCTTCACTCCGAAAGGACCCGTTATTCAGGATGTCCTACCCAAGAGAGAATTTCGACTACCCCTTAGACACGAGCAGGGTAGTACCTGAGATTGGAAGGGGACGTGACACAGGACCACATCTTTGCCTGCTACGGGTCGCTCTTACAAGTGAGAGAAAGGAACGAAAGAACTAGTCCAGTGTCTGTATTTTCTCTTTGACTTCGAGAGATTTTTCCAGACCAGTTGTAACGGGATGTGGTAGACGTTCCTGCTCTCGCACTGCCGACCGTGCAGGTTGCTTCTCCTTACAACCTTACCTGTGTCGTTTCGGTCCACTCCCACCGAACGACAAGAACGCCTTCCCTATGACGTGTAGGTCAGGACCTTCCGAGAGGACCGTGTTACGACGTCTGGACAAATACGTTTTTGGTCGCCTCCCACCTCGCTGTTCAGCAGTGAATCGCTGTCGACAAGTCTCACTGTCCAAACTACCCGTGGACCCTCGCGAATGAGAGTTCCACGGTAATTCGCACCTTAGGAACAAGACGTACGGAGGGGAGACCTACTCCTGTCTCCCTACCACTGTCTACGGTCCAATGCCTATAGAACTCTAGTGTTTCTCGAAAAATTACAAGAGAATTACTGAAATTCCATCGCCTCGATAAAAATAGGTGTCAATTTAAACGTGTCGAATGACCCCATAAAAAGGTAATGTTCAATTTGTCCTTCACTTGTAAGTTGACAGTAAAAAAAGTGGGACCCTCTTTTTCTTTTATGGCTTCAGACTGAGCTTCCCATTCCCTTTTTCTTTTATTGTCTGTTACTCCTTTCGTAAGAGCATTCAGACCGCGGAATCTTTCTGGGTAACCTTAGAGGACGACTCTCTACCGAGACAAGAGGAGGAGACGAGACGACGGGTTCCGATGACGGGGAACCATACCTCAAAGACTGACAGAACTAAGTCGGGTCTTTACCCGAACCGGACTCGACAGTATCCCACCTCTTCAACCTGCCCTCTTGACCGACCCTCAACCGTCCGTTCCGTCTGTGGTCCTCTCCTCAGGCGGGTTTCGGAGGAGTCGTCCCCACGTCCACTCGTTTCGTCGACCATTTGACCTAAGTTCCTTAGAAACCCCTAGTTGTCCGTCCACCTTCTCGATTTTCTTCCCCAGACAAGACCCCGGAATAACCCGTAAAAACTCGTATACTTTGTCGACACTACTTTTCTCTTGTTCTTCTAAGTACCTATAATTCAAGTCTGGTTCGACGTCCTCCGTCCCCACGTTCACTCCACGAGTAACCCACGATTAAAGAATGTGACGACTCAACGTAAAAATCGAAGATAACCATAATAATCAGTGGGATCTCTCTCTAATCGTTCTCCTTTTGTTCTGTCGACAACTTTCTTGACGTCAGTAAAGTTCAATGGGGGGTTTATAGGTACACTGTCAGAATTTAATACTCCCATGGTTTGCGAAAAGAGGCATAGTTGTCACGACGGGGAGTTTTTATGAATCATTGAATCGTCAAAGGTCAGAAGACACTTCCCCTGGAACCCGGTCGTTTAAGCCCACGCTTAATTGTCGAAGATTACACAGAAAAGGATTACTGACATGTCTTTCTGTGACATTTCCTACTGGTCTACCGGATTACTTATTTCACCAACTAAAAAGTTCGACGAGGTAACGGGTAGACACAAATGGAAAATCGGAACCGATTTTGCCGCCGACACAAAACTTGACGTAAGGGTACCTCTCAATGTGTCCAATGACCTATAATCGTACACACGTTAAAAAAAATAATAATAACAAAATTAAAACCGACACGACCCAGAAGTAACGTCATGCACCCGAAAAGACCAACATCGTACCCCCCGGGTCCCGTACGTCCGAGTCACCAACGTCGTTCCCCCAAATCGACGGGGAGTCGTACACCGTAGAATCAAAGGACTGACCCCTAGTTTGGCCGTAGGGGACGTAACCTTTCACTTAAGAATTGGTGACCTGGTGGTCCCATCCGGGACATTTAAGAATGTCTTCTTTATATTTCTTTCCAAACGACGTTCCTGACCCCTCCCCTGATGTAAGGTAGTTCTTTTACTTACCCCTTCTATTTCTGGTACTTCAGTCTCGCTCTTCTCGGACCCTACCAAGTCGGTTCAAGGAGTAATACGTCAGTCCTTAGATCTGTCCCATTTGGTAATCAGATTCCCATCGGCTACTTGATTCCACTTTCGACTGTAGAGGGTTTGGGATGTCTCATAAGAAAAGTGACGCCAACAACAACAAATCAGTGATTCAGGATAGGTTGAGAAACGTTGGGGGATCTGACATCTGACGGTTCGAAGAGACAGGTACCTTAAAGGGTCCGTTCTTATGACCTCGTCCGACGGTAAAAGAGGAGGTCCCATAGAAGGGCTGGATCTCTAGTTTGAGTGTAAACTAGAGTGTTAAACGTAACGTCCGTTTAAGAAATGGTGACTCGGTGCACTCTTCGGTACAGTGAAGTTATGGGACTGAGATTTTGCTCACCGTCTATATATGACAGTAGGGACCCGATCCTCTTGTTTACTTCATCCAAGAAACGAGAAAGTAAGTAAGTCAGGTAGTCGTTAGAATAATTCGGGTGGGAGTCGGGTCCGCGACACGTTCCGAGACAGTCAATTCGTGATACACTGCCGTCACCACAGACAGTTGTGCACTTTTCCGTGTCGCTGACCTCTGTCCTGTCACCTGAAACCTCGAACCTCATGGGAGGACAACCTGACACCCAACCCTTTCCTGGCGTATCGGTCCTCTGTGGACGAGTCACGAGTCCCTACTTTAGGAGGACAACCTGACACCCAACCCTTTCCTGGCGTATCGGTCCTCTGTGGACGAGTCACGAGTCCCTACTTTGGGAGGACAACCTGACACCCAACCCTTTCCTGGTGTATCGGTCCTCTGTGGACGAGTCACGAGTCCCTACTTTAAACTTAAAATAGGGCTCAGGGACTCTTCGGTAATCCCCAAAAATGCGTCCACTCCCTTTAGTAGTTTAAATTATGTTATTTTAGTAAACGTCCTTATAAGGTCTGAAATTGGGTTACGTAATTATTTTTCTATTATGACCGTTTATAAACGCTGAGTTTAATATGAAGGTAACTTTTCAATATTAAAGTGTACCAAAAGAATCAAGAGAAAAATGAAGAAGGTGATATTACTTGAGAATTATAATATCGAAATACAAATTATTGTAACATTCATCTATTGGTTATGTCTGAACAACCTAATTTAAATTAATTTTGAAAGAAGAGTAGGTTTATAATTAACTAGATCCTTGTGTCGTCTCTTCAACAGTGATTTTTTTTTTTGAGGTGACTTGATAAAACATTCAACTTTTTAGATAAACATTACGTCTGTTCCATAAAAAAGGGATAAAAACTTCATACCTGACAGTTTACTTTCCGGAAGACTTTACAAATCCTTACGAACATTTTTTATTTTTTCTTTTCTTTCTTTCTTTCTAATAAGAACAGTGGGATACTTTATTTTCTTTGTCTTGAAAATAAAGTTTTTTATAGATAGTTCACACCTTGTCGTTACAAATGATCGTAACCATCTTTAACAGACCTCAAAATTTTGAGTCCGGACACTCTACTCCGACGACCATTGGATCTATAAAGGAGGAGAAACATGTTATAAAATAGGAAGGTTAAGGAAATCGGTGTCAGAGACGTCGGGAAAATAGGATTCATGAACGAGTCTGAACAGACGGTAGTGGGTAAAAAGAGGACTAACGAAAGACTTACGACGAGATTCGAGAGATGGTATGGAGGAACTAAGTCTTCGTACAGGTAAAGTATACAATTGTAAAGGTTTCAGTTTTACGGAGGATGTCATCTATACAGTGAGACACAGGGGTTCATACATAACAAAAGTGGGTCATACATAACAAAATATTATCGACAATGTTTTACTTATAGCGGACAACTTTAACCACTACTGAAACTGTGTTTTGTCCTACGTGTGTCTACACCGACGATACCGTTGACGTCCCATTCTGGCCGACACAACTCAACTACCAGTTCCTACATACTCGTCACAAAGGGGATCTTGTACCCGGGTAGAAGTAAGGACGAGAGTGGAAGTAGGTAGAGACCGTCTAGAGTCACATGAAGTCATCGGGTCGTCCAGACCTTTGTCTTCCACTCCATCTTCCTCCTCTCACACGGGAGACTACCCTCCTCTAACACCCGTGCGGGTACTGGGACAGTCGTACCTTTGGAGGTAAGACTGTTGTCCTGGTCCACCAGTCCTTTCCAGGAGGGGACGAAGAGGAAGGGAACGGTGGGACAACCCTGTCAAGATTTCTGGTTACGTTATTTCAGACACTCTTATCGACCATTGGAGATTTCGTCGTGGAGAGTTTTCCTGTCCGATTTTAGACTCCCACCCCCAACAATTTTTTACGTCTAAGACTAAGTTATTCAGACACTACCTTGACTTAAGATACAAAAATTATACAAAGGGTCCCTTCGTCCCCAAAGACCAGGTCCCTAACGTAAAACTCATCGTCCCAAGTTTCCGTCTCAACGGTCGAAACCGTGGATTCTTTTCGTCTGTGGTTCCCTTTGTGTGAGTGTGATTCCTAAACAACAGCTAGACTATAAGTCTAAGCGTATCAGGACACAAAGTAGAGCCGTCCGGAGGAAATTCAAGGATAATTATACATTCTATAAGGGAAAAAAGTCAAGTACGTGCTCGGAACCCCTTGTACAATGCTAAACGACAAAAGAGAAGTGGAGGTTCCTATGGGAACTACAAAGGAAATTACCCGAAAAAGAAGATAATGTTTACCGTTGTCGTTGATCTAATCCGTCCAGCGCACCAAGTAAGCCTTGTAGTGCGTGATTTCTATCGACTCGGGCTCGGTCCAATTTCAGTAGAGCTGTTGTTTTAAGAATTCGAAGTGTTCACGTAGTTCTCCCTTAAAACTGAACCTTTACGTCGTGTCGGAAGAGTTCTGTCCTATGACAGACGCGTTTGGAGACCAGAGAGTACTCTACGGGAACCCCCAGTTCCTACCTACGAAACTTAGGGACCAGTCATGACGTAAGTCAATCACAGGACGACGACGACGACGACGATTCAGCGATGTCAGCACAGGCTGAGACACGCTGGGGTATCTGCCGTCGGGTGGTCCGAGGCGACAGGGACCCTAAGAGGTCCGTTCTTGTGACCTCACCCAACGGTAAAGGAAGAGGATCGAGTACGACTACATTGTTACGACGGTATCTGACCTCTGGAATTCGTTTTAAAATAAAAGAGTATCAGACCTCCGATCTTCAGTTGTTCCGACCCAAGATTATTCTCGGGTGAAGGCTCGTCAACAAGACTCGACACGGGAGTCCACCGTCTCTCTCTCCCGAGACCAGAGAAGGAGAAGAACATTCCAACGATTACGGTAGTATCCCCGAAGTGGAAGTATTGGATTAATGGAGGGGTTCTGGGGTGGAGGGTTAGGGTAGTGTGACCCCAAGTCCCGAAGTTAGACACCTAGAATCGTCCTGTGTTTGTAACAGATGTCCCGAAGGGTTCACCATGATCGTCATTTCTTGGGTGGACGGTCACGTCGTCTGTATTCTCTACGTCCAAGCTAGGGACCCGGCCCATCTAGGGGACCTCCTCTCGTACCGTTGGGTGAGGTCAAAAGAACGGAACTCTTAGGGTACCTGTCCCCTTGGACCACTCGATGTCAGGAGTCCCAGCGTTTATCAGTCTGTGCTAACTTCATTGAACCGTGTGTGCACGTGCATCCAGTTAGGGTCAAAGGGTTAAGTAGGATGGTGGGGGGTAGGAGGCGGGGTGCAGGTGTGTAGGCAAGAGGTGTAGACACAGAGGTAAGGACGGGACCTTTATCAAAATAGACATGGTAAAAAAAAGACCTAAGGGGTATATACGTAATTATATACTATGAACAAAAAGAGAAAGACTGAATTGAAGTGAGATCCGAGTAAATACAGAGATGTTTACTGGGTTGACTATATTGGTACAACTTAGTGTAGTGGACATAGAAAGTACTCCTCACACAAGGAAAAAGATTCGAGTGTCTTCAATTTTTCTTTGTCCCTTACATCTTCTACTACCCTACCACGTCCTCTTTCCGCTACGTTAGGTCAAACTCCGTCCAGGGGTTTCGGATACCTAGAGTCCTGTCTTGCATCTGTTAGAGTCTCAGAAGTCCCAAACAACTCAATCAATATCGGTCTGAGAGAAGAGAGGGAAATTTCAACCGTTTTGTCGAAGGACCAAGGCAAGGAACAGTCGATCATAAATCGGTCGTGACAGAAAAGGAATTCTACAAAAAGTCTTCCTCCGGTAGTTCTCCGGTCGGCCCTCTGTTCCTAATTAACCTAGGCAACCATTGTGTCGAAAACGGTCCTCGGAAACGACAGAAAATTCCGTGGACTAGGAGTATCTTTATTGACACAGGGAGTTCCTTTAGGAGGGACTCCGGTCCTCCATTTATGTCATTTAACATCCTTTATCCTTTTCACCTTTTTAGATCTTTTATCCAGTCAGTGAGAGTCGTCGGTGGTTCACGTAACTGATTCGTTTCTTTGATCCTTCAGTACTCACCCATGCACACTCGTCGACCGTCTCACCGCTTTACCATGCACCACTACTCTTTACACAGTTTCTGTCGTTGAACCGTATAGACCTCATAACGGAATCAGACTAACGTCCCATACAGGTTTCGTCAGGTCGACGCAAACTTTCTTGACATTTTATAAACTTCATATGTGTCGGCCCGTTCGTGGACCCCTTTCACCCTTCGGACAGACCCTACTCTTGACCGTTGACAGGTTCGACCGTATCGACTTTCGGGCGAAGGGAAGAGACCCTACAAGTCCTCCCTTCTAGGGTGTTTCCGACTGACGGAACCCCCTCGCCCTGTGACACACCTTCACTATTCTTCGCACCGATGTCTGTCCTCCTTTCTGCGCACGACACAGCCGTCGAGCCGTCGGACTCCGGACCGAGCACCCAGAAGGGAGGACGGGCGGGTCCTAGACGACAGAGGCCAAGATGGTTCTTTCCTACCACAGCCGTCGAGGACGGTTACTCAACTCTTCGGTTCAGTTTCTCAAATCGAAGACAAGTGACCGTGTTGGTTACTCGCCACACAGGAGGCTCTCAAAGTCCGGTAAAGTACGGGGTGTAGGAGGTCGACCTCCTTTCGGTGTCGTTTAGTGAGAAGACAGGTACTTAGGTCCGAAATTTCGAGCCTTAAGACGACGACAGTCGGGAGGATTCTTTGTCCAAGTCGCAAACTCCCTCGGTACAATTGTTGAATTAAAAGTATTCCCCCGTAACGTTAACATATCACATAATATAAACAGTTCGTTAAAGTATAGTGAAGTGAATTATACCGTCGAATACTTTGTTTACTACATTTATAATATACATACCTATACATGTATCTCAATATAGGGAATATACTACCGAAAATATAATATACCTATCACGACACACACACACACACATATATATATATACATATATATCTGTGTCGTATATATACATACATATATATATCATGAATCATACATATATGTATATATCACACATATATATATATATATGATATATACCCAAAGGGACCACTAAGTCATCCATTTCTTAGACGGACGTTACGTCCTCCGGGTCAAAGTTAGGGACCCAGCCTTTCTGTAGAACCTCTTCCTTTACCGTTGGGTGAGGTCCTAAGAATGGATCTCTTAAGGTACCTGTCTCTTCGGACCACCCGATGTCAGGTACCTCGACGGTTCTCAGCTTGAACTGACTCGTTGATTGTGAGGATGAAAGTGAAAAGTATAATATATGTATATGTATATGTATATGTATATGTATATGTATATGTATATGTATATGTCATCGATTCAATCAACGGGTGTTAGTGTGACGACCTAAGGTCTCTCTAGAGTCCACAGGACCCAGTCGGAGACACGGAAACTGGTACAGAGTCACAGGGTAGAGAAACCTCATGGATCCGGTGTCTGTTGAGGTCGAGTTTTCAGAAGTTCTTAAATATTCAGGTGAATTTCGGATTTCAGTGTCATACAAAACTTATTATGGTGAAACGTCGTCGGGTCTTTTTACCTCTTTCCTTTTTATCTTTTCAAGAGTTCTTGAAATCTTTTTACCATGAATTTTCAATCCGAAAAATTTTCACACCATTTTGTATATATTGTACCTAAAATTGTAAAGACGGTAAAAAGTTCACAGGTCAAGTCACCGTAATTCATGTAAGTGTCTTAACACGTGGGTAGTGACGGTAGGCAGGTGTTTTTAGAAGTGGAAGGAGTCGATTTCGAGGTGTGAGTATTTGTTATTAAGGGGTGTGGAGGGAAGGGGTGGGGGTCAGGGTCGGTGGTGGCAAGATGAAATACACACGTTTAAACTGATAAGGTCCATGGAATGTATTCACTTTAATATGTAAACAGGGAGACACTAGTCAAATAAAGTGAATCGTACTACAGAAATTCTAAGTAGGTACAACCGTACAACAACAAAAACAACAACGAGTCAGCGAGTCAGCACAGACTGAGAAACACTACGGTACCCGGCGTCGTGTAGTCCGAAGGGACAGGAAGTGGTAGAGGGTGTCGAAAGAGTTTGAGTTCAGGTAACTCGGCCACTACGGTAGGTTGGTAGAATAGGAAGGGGACAACCGTACAATTGTACACAGTCTTAAAAAAAAAAAAAGGACCGACACGGTGCACCAAACGGTTTGAATGGTCTAGAATCAAGGACTGGTCCCTAACTTGGACTCAGGAGCCGTAACTTTCGTACCTCAGGATTGGTGACCTGGTGGTCCCTCAAGGGTAAGAAGGAAACATTCCGACTTAATAAAATACATATCTGGTGAAAAACGAATACGTAAGTAGACAGTGACCCGTGGACCAAGCGAAGGTGAAGACCGACAACATTTATTACGACGACAGTTGTCTCTTTATAGATAAACTCAGGAACGAACGTTAAAAAAACCTATATATGGGTCTTCACCTTAACGACCTAGTCTACCATCGAGATAAAAATGACAAAACTTCTCGACGGTAGGACAAAAGGTATCACGACGCCGTAAAATGAAAGGGAGATCGAACTCGTCCTCAACTATAAAGAGGTACGAGGTAGGTAGGGCTCGGGTGACTGTCGTCGCAGGACCCAGTTCGTGCGGACGACACGACCGACTCAGTGAGTAGTGTGTTCGAGGTGTCACTATAGGAGGTGGTCTTGGGGAAGACCCTTCCGAAGATTAGTATAAGAGTGGACCGTCTCCCCGACCCTTCGGGACACACCGGAAGAAATATTCCCGAGATCAGGGTTAGTGCTTGCGTCTCGGAAGAACTAGTTTACGGAGAGGTAGATTAGGATAGTGAAACCCGTAGTCCAAAAGTTGTCCATCTAGACCCCTCTTACGTTCGTTTATCTAGTATCGTCTACTCTTCTATACATTAAGACGGTTTGACAGTTACTAAATCGGGGATGTACACCAGAATCTTTTATTTCCCGTTGTTTTACCCCGTCGATACGAACTGAGAAGGACGTACGGTGAATGAAAGGTGTGGTGTCGCGTTCCATCACCGTTTATCACTGTGGGGAGGTCAACCAGTAAAGACCCGAAAGGGACGGGGTCAATTTACACCTCGGTCGGAGTCTTGGACCCGAGAGACATCGTTGTAAGAGAAGGGAAGGGTACAGAGGGTCTTGGTACTACCATGTTTTTACGGGAGTGTAGTTTCTCGACCACGTTCTAGTTTAATTCCCTTCTTATAATACCCGAGTTTCCACGTAGGTAAGAAGTCCTATCGAAGGGGTCACCGAGTCTACCAGTTCTTAGGCGAACGTTGTGTCCTCTGGACCCAAGCTAGGGACCCAACCCTTCTAGGGGACCTCTTCCCGTACCGTTGGGTGAGGCTTTAAGAACGGATCTCTTAGGGGTACCTGACGTCGGACAGTCCGAGGAGACAGGTACCCTAGTGTCTCAGTCTGAACTGACTGGCTGATTCGTGTCACGTGTCGTGTTTCTCTAGTTTGTTCTCTCCGTTGTTTATTTACTCGACCACGACTTGACCCGAAGGTCCCTAGGGGGTCCGACGTGAGACCTGTAGGTGTTTATACCGGAGTCCTACACGGGGACCCCACTGTTTTGTCGGTAAAAGGAAAGGTTGACACAAAAAGAGACATTCAAAGGTATATCAGAGATTTCAAGGGGAAACTTATGTGACTTTCCTTCTTTCCAAGAATTCCTGTATCCGAGTAACAATGAACAAAAATAACATTTACCGACTCGTAGCCGTCTGTGTCAATCTCCGACCCAAAGAAACCGTCGGAACATAACAAGGACACACGAGTTTGAGGGTTCCCATCGTAAGGTACATTCGATAGCGTCAGCCGAAGACTATTTACTCAAAGTCGATCGACCCGGTACGTGTGTCGTCGACTTTCTTTGTTTCGGGAGGAGACTGAGTCGTGTCCATGTCGGTATCCCTAGTGACAAGTCTTACAATTCCCTGTTGTGGTCTCGGGTACTCGTGGAAAGTCGGGGAGACGAAGACACGGTCGTCTCCGACCGGCTGGGAATCCAACACATAAAGTTACCCGAAACCCGAAGGGACCACCGAGTCTCCAATTTCGTAGACGGACGTTACGTCCTCTGGACCCAAACTAGGGACTCAGTCCTTCTAGGGGATCTCTTCCTTTACCGTTGGGTGAGGTCATAAGAACGGACCTCTTAGGGTACCTGCCTCCCCGGACAACCCGATATCAGGTACCCCAGAGTTTCTCAACCTGTGTTGACTCGCTGAAGTGAAATCACTAATCCATCTTGAGTGGTTTGGACCGTGCATATTAACTTACAGTCATTATCAGTTAGTTACAGTATAAAGTCTTACATATAGTCCTTTTGTTAGAGTCTTAGATTGTTTCAAAATAACCATATGGTCTATATACTTTTCTGTCGTGTCTTCAATGTGAAATGATATTTTTATTTATTTATGTCGAGGGACTGAGAAAAAGTAAAGTTAATCCTGTAAAAAATTCCGTCATTTATGTCACTTCAAAATACCTTGTCTTAAACTTCACGTGAGACACACAAAATAAAAAGTAATACGTTACTTGTAGTACTTACAAGTACTAGTACAGTCAACAAGTTCTATACCTATTTCTGTGCCTCGAATCAGCCTCTGCAGACTACATTTTACCCCGAAGGGACCACCGAGTCTACCATTTTTTTAGACGGACGTTCCGTCCTCTGGGTCCAAGTCAGGGACCCACCCCTACCCATTTGGTCAATCACGTGTTTATGTAGTGCGTATTCTAAAGTAACGGACTTTTTACCGAATTTATATTTTCAAAGAAACACACAAAAATAAAGAAAACCTCCGACTACCTGTCTCGGAAACCAAAACCTTTGAACGTTTTATTGGACGTCCTTCCCCTTCTTAAAATTCGTGTTCATATAACATACTCATATACATGTATCCTTCCTGTTTTATCTCCTTCCCGTTTAAAGAATAAAAATATATAAATAAAATTAATCTCCTATTAATTAAATGTTATGACACTACCAATAAGGGTATGTTTGTTGTACTTAGTCGTAATCCTCATGTATACAGGGGAGGGAGTTCTTGAAGGGAGGGTGGAGAAAGGGGTAGGGTGAGTAGATTCAACGGCGTCTCGAGACTGAAACCCGAGGGACGTAGTATGTAGTCTGAGGGAGACCGATAAGTAAATGTATACCATCACCCGAAGGGAACACCGAGTCAACCATTTCTTAGGTGGACGTTACGTCCTCTGGACCCAAACTAGGGACCCAACCCTTCTAGGGGGCTCCTTCCTTTTCCGATGGGTGAGATCATAAGACCGGACCTTTTAAGGTACCTGTCAGGTACCCCAGAGTTTCTCAGCCTGTGCTGACTCGCTGAAAGCGAAAGGTACATATACAAACTTATGATGAGAGAGTATAGTAGGGTGGAAGAGACTCCTTCCCTTCAAAAAAAGTCGAAAGTTCGGTGTAGTCCTCTCCGTCAACTCCTTACGATTACTATCGTCGATCCGTCCCGACGGTGGTCAGGTAGTCTACGGACCCGACCTACAGGACCGTGGGGGGCGGGAGGAACTCTAGACGAGAAGTAGGAAGGTTGGAACCAGATACAGGATTTCTTCTTGTAACGTATGGTGTAGTCGACCTATCGGGAAGGAAGACCGAAGGTTAACCCAAGTCGGTTACTCTCCGTCGTCGGTCTCCAGTCTTCCTCCCTGACCTTTCCAGTCCTATAGTGAGGGAGACGAGGGAGGAACTCCCTGGAACGAAACCGTCGACGTCGTAGAAGGCCGGTGTAAGGCACCGAAGTCTCGGCCACGTAAGACCATTGTCGAGGTAGGGAAGACCGGCAAGACGACAACGGTCGGGGTCCCAAGAAGTAGTGTGACCGAAGGAAGTTGGGACAAGTGTGGAGACATTTGACAGAGAAGAAATTGAGAGAAATAACGAGGAAACTCACACGGTAGACAAAGAACGGTCCTGGGTCTGTTTATATCACGGAAACATCCTTAATCCCCCCTTTTCGTGGGTCTACCCATACGTTCCCAAGAAATGTGATAACAGAAATGAAACCACATATCACATTAAAAGATTTGATTTTTCTAAGGGCGTCTTCTTTTCCTTTCCTTTCTTTTTCCGTACCACTTACCGCGGGACGTCCACGTAAACCCGACCGGAAGTCGGGGTAGAGGGAGAGAGTCGTCTACTGAACCACGTTACGGGTTTTATGGGACGGTTTGAACCTTCGGGATCCTTTCTTACCGTACGTACGATTCAGTGATTCAGCACAGGCTGAAATACCCTGGGTCACCTGACATCGGGAGGTCCGAGGAGGTAGGTACTCTAAAAGGTCTGTTCTTAGGACCACGTCCAACGGCAAAGAAGGAGGTCCCGCAGAAGGGGTGGGTTCCTAGTTTGGACTTAGAGGGCGTAACCGTCCGTCTAAGAAATGGTGACGCGGTGGACCCTTCGTCCTTTCTTACCCGTCCAGGGATTTTCGAACTTTTGTAGAATTTCTCCTTTACTCCTAACTGGACCCAGAAATTTCTATAAACCTTGAATTTACCGTTTCATGTAACGGTCGTTTCTATTCTACTTAGGGACCCCTCCTGACGTATTCCGTTCCTCACAGGGAACTTTCCTCTTAACTTTGGACTCTTTCATCTCTCCTCCATCTTTACCCGAACCTCACGACTCGGTATTTCACACTTAACCTCAAACACTAGTTTGTCCGTTATACTACCTCACAAACCTGTGTACCCGAGACTTCAATCTAGGTAATCGAGACACTGACGTGTCATTGATTCGGAGGTAAAAGATAATGTGTTTTACCCCTATTTTATCATGGATGGAGGATCTAGACGACCCTTTGGCTTAAAAACATTACGTCCATTTCACGAATTGTGTTACTGACCGTAAATCATTCATGGGGTATCTCTAATCGTTGTCTTCGCACTGTACTATCTTCGTCATAAAACACTTCCAATCGGTCTGTCCAGTAAATCCTACGCGATCCTACCTTTCTGCCTCTTCCGTTACCGTGGGGTGAGGTCATGTGAACGGACCGTTTAGGGTACCTGTCTCCTCGGAACACCCGACGTCAGGTACCCCAACGCTTCTCAGTCTGTGCTGACTCGCTGAAGTGAAAGTGAAAAGTGAAAGTACGTAACCTCTTCCTTTACCGTTGGGTGAGGTCACAAGAACGGACCTCTTAGGGTCCCTGACCCCTCGGACCACCCGACGGCAAATACCTCAGCGTGTCTCAATCTGTGCTGACTTTGCTCAATCGTCGTCGTCGTCGTCCTACCTTTCTGCCCCCAGTCCCCACCGTTCCTTAAGACTTCGACGACATCGGGAGACGTGAGGTTGAACCCTGTGTCCTTTGTCCTTTCTTCATACACACTCTTGGAACACTCTGCTCCTCTCCCCGTCTTTCGTCTGCCCAGCGTTCTCATTCCTCAGACCGCGACGCTCGTGAAACGATTCCAGAAGTCAGAGACGACCATATTTACGTGCACCCGTCGAATTCGTCAACTGTAACCTTCCTGACTGTTAAACTGTACTCTTGTTCAAAATTTTTTGTCACTATATTTAAACTGTAATCTAAAATGAGAAGATGAGACACTGGTCAATCTGGGTTCTAAGATCATGTTTGATTTTTAGGATTACCTGTGAATTTTATAAGGTCACTAGTGACCAACGAAGAGGTTGAAAGGTTTCTACCAAAACACATAGGTCTTCAAACAAGACTAATTTTGGACCCTAGTCTGGAGGAGTTAACTCCTTCTCGTGGGAGTATGTTTCCTTGGGAGATTCCAGTACATATTAAATGTTCAAGACCAGGATGATCGTTTTAAGTATCCTAGTGACTCACTCGACAGTTCAGGAACTGAATTGGTAGAATTGCAAACCCTACCTCCTTCTGTTTAATTAAAATTCCTTATCAAAGACCTTCAGGAGTCCCCTCGTAAATAAACATCTGTTTGGATGTACTCTTAAATCACGGTAAATCTCTGTCGAGACTTCGGTAAAATCGGTGTAGAAAGAGAGACCCTTTTGCATAGGGAACAAAAGTGACGAACCGCAAAAAAAGGTCCTTTGGTTCGGGTCCAAAACGACTGCAAGCCCAAGTGTCAATCTTTCTCGCACTGTTTTAGACCACAGTTCCAGCGAGGACGGAGTGGGGTTGACCAGAGAGAGAGACACGGGAGGTCTATGGACGGACTCTAGTACTTACTGCCCAACTGGTTGGTCTAGTTGTTGGGTCTCCACCTGCACCTGTAGTGCGCCGGGCTGTGCAAGTAGTCCGTTGTCTAGTACCGAGAGGCGCACTACTGGTTGTTTGACTTCTTGCGTATGTTACCGTTACTGCAGTTGAAGGTCCTGTGTTCATTCTATCGGAAATAGTCGTGGGAGGTCTCACTTTTGGCAATATCTTCTAGTAAGACATTAAACGAAAAAATTTCTTTCTTAAAATAAAACAAAAAAAAAATAAAAACAAAACATAACCTCTGAACAGCAAATCTCTCGGAGGGACTAACGAGTCGTCATTTCTCAGACGGACGGTCACGTCCTCTGCGTTCTCTGAGCCCAAGCTAGGGACCCAGTCCTTCTAAGGGGACCTCCTCCTTTACCATTGGGTGAGGTCATAAGAACGGACCCTTTGGGGTACCTGTCTCCTCGGGCCACCCGATGTCAGGTACCTCAACGTTTCTCAGTCTGTGTTAAATCGCTGAGTTGTAGTTGTCTCTACAAATTGTTGCAACAAAACCAAAGGCCACATGTCGTTTCACTAAGTCGATATGTATATGAACACAGATAAGAAAACGTTTTAGAAAAGGGTAAATCCAATAGTGTCTTATAACTCGTAGTAAGGGACACGATACGTCGACCAGGAACGACCAATAAGTAAAAGTCATATCGTCACACATGGATCACTAGGGTCTGAGGGTTTGTTAGGAAGGGGGCGAAAGGAGGACCATTGGTATTCAAGCAAGAGACTCAGACATTCGGACAGAGACAAAATACTTATTCAAATAGTATTAAAAATGGAACCGAGAGAACACAGTAAGAATGGGGTAGACGTTTCAAGAAATATCAGGAAACCCGTCTCTCGGGACTAGAAAGAAATCCTATACTGATTTTAGTATCGACGAGAATTCCTCATCAAAGTCACCGACTGTAAGTTGACATGGTTTTGATTTCAAGTCAAAGTAGACGGTCAATTAGGTAACTGATGTTCTGTCGTTTCATTACAAAAGGGGAGGGGGGAAGGGGTAGTCGTGAATACAGAGACGGAGTTTGAAGGTAGGAAGGAGGGTTGGCGGTTCTCTTCTTACAGGAGTGCTAGTGAGTTCTAGTGCAGTCCCTTCGTATGGACTCAATCCTAACAACCCTCCAGGTAAACTCCGGTGCACACTTTCTCGATTCTACTTATAGAGTACACGGTACTTCAGTCAAGTAACAAGAGATTAACACGTGTACATACTGGGTGACTGACACCATAGACTTTAGAACTCACTTTATGATTTTACGACTACATTATAATGTGTACTGATAAAATAATTTCTAATGTTTCATGGTTTTCACTAAAACTTTCGGACAATTCACGTACAACTTACTTTCATTGGTATAAACCCAAAACAGATTCACCAAAGATCTACACATTGATATTTTCGTTCCCAAAATAAAAAAACAAACGAACAAACAAAAGACAAAACAACCGAAAAATTTTATATATAAGAATATATCTCTCTCAAGAACCCTCTTCTAAGGAACTTGTATTCTACACCTCAACGGTCACTAAGACATTAAACCAGCGACTTCGTTTTCTACTACGATACACGAACTTAATTACTCTATCTTTCTTTGTTCAATGTCTACCCTCTGTACTTCAGTAGACTCAGAATTGGTAGTAAGATGACTCAAAAGGGGACGTCTTTTAAAAATCTCGAATTAAGGTGAATTTTATTGAGTTTTTAATTGAAAGATTCACGTCCTAGTAACGGTTGGACTATTTAAACGAGATTCGAAAGAGTCAGGAGGGTCATAAAGAGACGGAGAAACGATTTACAGAGGAAGGGAGAAGTCTTCTCTTTTAATGTGATCCAAAGTCGGAAACGACGAAGAGGGGACGAGTAAAGAATCGAAGTGAGAGTTAAATAGAAAAAATAGAAGAGATAGATTATTTCGTGAAACAGTAGTCTCTTACTGATAACTTAATTTATTAAGTTCTATGTATTCTTAATCAACTACAACCGGAACCAAGAGAGAGGAGAGACTGGACTTCTCCAACATATGTATAGTTAGTCGTTTTGAATTCTATGCAGGACCTATTCTGTAGGACGAGGTAAAGGGGGTTTTTCTTTTATTTTTAGTCGTTGTGAGTCATAGTGAAACGACATTGGAGTCGTGGTTTGAACTGGAGGGCAAAATCCCACTTTCATAATCAGCAAGTCAGTACGGACTGAGAAAAACTGGGGTACCTGATAGTGGGTGGTCCGAGGAGACAGATACCCTAAAGGGTCCGTTCTTATGACCTTATCTAACGGTAAAGGAAGAGGTCCCTTAAAAGGACTGGGTCCCTAGCTTCGGTCCAGAGGACGTAACGTCCGTTTAAGAAATGGTAGACTCGGTGGTCCCTTCGAATAAAATCCTATCACAGACAGAATATTTGGTGATAGTGTAGAATATCAGTAGTAGTGGTAATGACGAAGACTGTAAAAATTTTGAGCGGGGAATTTATGGACGTAAACACTAAGGAAAAGTCTTTCTCTACCTCGGTAATAAAAAGAGTCGATTTTAAAGGGTAGTAATAAACGAATGGTGTAAAAACTATAAGATTTAGTGGAGTTATTATAGACATTTCCAATACATTGAAGAACAAGTATTATGGTCACAAATTTTGTTAAGGGAATCGTTGACACTATAGAGACTTAAATTAATTACCCGTAAAAGGGGGAACGCTTTCGGTGATTTCTATTTAATCTCCTTTACAATTCTTGGACCATATCATATAAGTTCACGAGAATACACCATAAAATCTACAGAGTAATTCTTTTGTCTTTAATGTGACCCTGAAGGGACCACTAAGTCACCAATTCTGTAGCTTGAAGATGATATCCCCTACACGAAGATAAGGACCAGGCCCTTGATTCTAAGACGTACAGTACACTATATCGGCTTTTTTCAACTTTTTTCAAATTATTTATGTATTTCAACACGACTCAACTCGGAACGAATCACCCCGCCATAACCTTCTCAGGACTGTAGTGGAACCGAAAAGAATTCATGGTGACAGATCGTCGGTTCTACCGTGATCCGAAACACCTCGTCGAGTTATATATGTAGTGGTAAAGTCTGGTCGTCCCTCTGTAAATCCAGATAACTTACCTGAGGTACCACATGTACCCCCTTTATCATTTACAGTAAAGAGACAAATGGTAATGATGTAAAGGATTCGGGAGGGTCCTTGTAATAGAGTGAAAATTGTGAATAGAGTGGGATATTGTTAAGATACTTCATCTATCCTGATCAGAGTAAAAATGTCCACTTGTTCGTCCCGGATCGTTCCGATTGACTGAATGTATTTTCTGTCGGGCAATTTTAGATTCAGCAGAAACGACCTCCTTATTATATAAAGGATAGTTCGGAGTAACATGTGTAACCCAAACCGCGACAGTGTAAAATAGTCCCCCAGAAGTGGTAGGAGTTGTTCCATTTACAATAACAGTTATCCATGACTCAACTCCTTTGTTCAACTTTTTTCACTGGTTCCGTATAAATTAATAAGTCATTCATTAATAATAACACGTGGATGACATACGGTCCCTAGTAATTTCGGTTACGTCTATGTCTTTACTTGTCATATATGTTTCACAGACGGGAAGGAGTTGTTCATATGCAAGAGTCCCTCCCTTGTTCTTTCGTTTGTCAATTTATTATCTCAACGTTTACCTCTATTCATGAAAGTGTATCGATCATTACCTACGAGTCAACCATTTTCTTAGAAGTACAGTTACGACCTCTGGGTCTAAGTTAGGGATCCAAACCGTTCTGAGGGATCTCTTTCTTTACCGTTGGGTGAGGTCATAAGAACGGACCCTTTAAGGTACCCGTCACCTCGGACCACCTGATATCAGGTATACCAGCTTTTTTCAGTCTGTGTTGAATCGTTGATTTGGTGACGTTGGTCATTACTTACCTACCTCTGAATGGACTCTGGGTTCAGACTCTATGTCCCAAATTCTTAGTACTTGGTTCACCAGTCTTCACCCTTGTCTCGTCAGGGTCTTCCATAAAACCCGTCCGTCCCGTCTACGGTCTGACTCTTTCGTATGATCCACCTGTGGACCCGTAACCAAACTTCGTCTCTTACCGTTTTAAAAGACATTTATCGGTGTATAATTTATACCAGTCGAACCTCTCGGTATGTACTTACGTCTTAATTTGTTAGGTATTCACTCACTGGTACCGACACAAGGTTACATTGAAATGTATACCTGTGACTCCAAATCTAAAGTCTATATGTGATAAATGTATAGCGTTTTACAATAAGGAGTAAACACAAAAAAGTTTGTGAACTTATATATTTTTGCTAAGAACCCTAATATGTTTCAGTAAGAACCCACGTACGTACGATTTAGAAAAGTCAGTACAGGCTGAGAAACATTTGGATACCTGACATTGGACGGTCCGAGGTGACAGGTACCCTAAGAGGTCGGTTCTTATGATCTCTCCCAACGGTTCGACAGGAGGTTCCCTAGAAGGGTTAGGTCCCTAGCTTTGAAATAAAGGACGCAGAAAACGTAACCGTCCGCCTAAGTGATGGTGGACACGGTGAACTCTTCGGGTCCGAACTCTCGGTATGTCTTTGTTCATCGTCCGGACGTCCGGTACCAAACAGTTGGTTGCCAGTTCAGTCTTAGGTAGGAACGTGAATCCTCCTCTTGTCGTCACCTTTTTCACGGGGTTTACCAGTATTGGTCGACACGGAAGGTGTTAATGTACGACGGTAAGAGACTAAAGAATGAAGGTAACAACCAAAAGGAGAAGTTACCAAAGGAAATTTTATAGGAAAGTTTTAGGAAAGATTTTCGTACTATAGAGGACTCTTGTTACCGAGACTCAAAACTTTTACTCGTTCCTTACTTTCAACAATTTCATTAACTTTATAACCGGTCTTATACTTTAAGTAAAGTCTAAGGTTGTACCACCCATACCGGAGAGTGACCTAGACCCGAAGGGTACAAAAAAGTCAACCCATTGAAGCCTATAGAAAAGTTTGTTCAGCTGAGAAATGTAGTCCACCGGGTTCCTAACTTCGAAGTCGTAGTCAGGAAGGTTACTTATAAGTCCCAAGTAAAGGAAATCCTACCTGACCAAACTAGAGAGATGACAGGTTCCCTGAGAGTTCTCAGAAGAGGTCGTGGTGTCAAGTTTTCGTAGTCAAGAAACAACGAGTTGGAACAGGTCGAGAGTGTAGGTATGTACTGATGACCTTTTGGGTATCGAAACTGATATTTTACCTGAAAACAGTCGTATCACTACAGAGACGAAAAATAAATCCATGTCAGGTGGATGGGTAGTGTTTGGACAGGTAATTTCTTTTTGTGGTTATGTCATATAATTACGTATACATACCTTAAATCTTTCTACCATTGCTACTGGGATATACGCTCTGTCGTTTTCTCTGTGTCTACATTTCTTGTCTGAAAACCTGAGACACCCTCTTCCGTTTCCACCCTACTAAACTCTCTTATCGTGACTTTGTACATATAATGGTATACACTTTATCTAGCGGTCAGGTCCAAGGTACGTACTCTGTCCCTCGAGTCCCGACCACGTGACCCTACTGCGACTCCCTACCTTACCCCTCCCTCCACCCTCTCCCCAAGTCCTACCCCTTGTGTACAAGTGGGTACCGACTAAGTACAGTTACATACCGTTTTTGGTGATGTTAGAACACTTCATTAATCGGAGGTTAATTTTATGTATATATTTAAATTTTTATTTATTTATTTTATTTGGATCCTCCCACCCTACTCCTCCAGAAGATGGTTGTACGGGTTTAAGAAAACGCAGGGTGAGAAACGACCGGACCGCGATTGAGAAAAAGGTAGACAGGTACGGTCCGCTGCTTAGGTCGCCGAGCCCCTCACCGTCACCCACGTACCTACTGCACACAGGATGTCTCAAACTCAAACAGTGGTGTCTCCGGGGACGCCACCTAGGGCTGGCCTCTCCTCATCTGAGAAGACGGCGGGTCGGCCCGGGCAGGGACGAGAGTCCTAGAGAGCAGACGCAGCGGGACCGTGACGTCTCTGACGTGTCTATTAGGACCGAAAAGTCAGTCTACTTTGACGTAAAATCGATACCTTGCCGGTTGAGTGAAGAAAAGAATGTGGGAACCTGTCACCTGGTACGGTGTTTTTGAATGGCCAAAGGCTCTTCTCCCGTCATGACATGAGACGGAGGGAAAAATAAAAGGGTTTCTCATGGTCCGCGGTCTGACCTGACGAAGGAGAAAGGAAGTCGATAGACACCCCTGGAACAAATAAGATCTCTTAAGAATGAGTTTAGAAAGCATGGTCCTCTAAAAGAATGGAAGTAAACGAAAATACGACGTCTTCATTTCCTTAGAGTGCAACACTCAAAAAAAAAAAAAAGGGTAATTTTTTTTTATCCTTCTTTTCTATTAAAAGGAACGTTTTAGTCCGGTTTGGGGTTCTGTTGACGTTAACCTTGTTTCTTCGTTTGTTCTCTCTTTTTATTTTCTCGAAAATTACGGCATTCAAACCGTAACGGTCGGTCGAGGGTCACATTCGAAAAGTCATTGTTTAGTCCCAATGTTTTACGAATACCTCTCTTTCAAACTGTAAAAAAAAATACATCACTTTTTTGTGACAACAGAACCTCCAGAACGTGTGATTTGTGTTTTACGGGGTCGACTAAACCTCCATGACTCCCATTTAAATCTTAAGGTAGAAATGATATTCTCGTTTTAAACGATGTCGAGTCGTAGAGAGAGAATGGAACGGGCTAAAGTTAAAGTCATTATCGTAGTAAAAAGAATTAAGAAAATTAATATGTGAAATATTATGTCACAGACAGGTGACATAGGTTAACCGTGTCTGAAAAACGAAGTAAAAGTCAATGATCACCTGTGGACGTACTTGAGTAGGGGGAGTTCCCAGACTTTACTTTTGTTAGTAGTTGTTATGTTAGCGAAACGAAATCGGTGTCCGAACTGTACTTAGTTTACAAAGACGGGACACGAGTACGGGAGGGGGTTTCTTCTCAAGAAAATTACTTGGCGACTTGTTAAGCTAGGTATTCACTCAAAACTAAAAATTGATAAAGGAAACACAGTTAACCAAAGACGTAGTGTTCCCGTAAGAGAATGTTTTATTGAGTGTTGTTGTTTTTTGCAGTTCTGTTTTTTATATATATATATCATAACTGTACCTCTAAAGAAAGTGAAAAAATCAGAATCATACTAGTAGATAAAAATATAGATATATATATATTTAGTGTCTAAAATTGAAGAATTAAGGTTCGAGTCCCAACTGTGTGGAAACATTGCTTTTACAAAACAGTTGGTCGAGAAGAACAAAACACGACGAGTCTCTTCCCTAAGGAGTTAATAGACACTCGTGGTTCTTAGTTCTTTCTCTTGAAAAATGCATAGATTGACAGGTAAATAATTTTCAAACGGTCCCGTGTGGAAAGAGTGTACTCACACGAAACGGGACCCACGAGGTGTGACATGGATTGAGTACCCGTCTCGGTACCCACACGTCTTGACATGACCAGTACCTTTGACATACACGTTCCTTACATAATAAGTACGTTTTGGTAACGAAAGTCCTGTTGCGGAAGTCGGATCCTAAGGACGAACCGTGAACCTCTCTACAGGATTAGATTGTCCGACTAAATATCGGATTGAGAAGGTGGTCCACACGGTTTCGGTCCGTACTACGAGGGGAACTGTCTTTCTTCGTTTTATTTGGTTTGACCCCGAAATACTTATGTCAACCGATAGGTACAGAAAATAAAAAACTAAAGATACTACGAAGACCCCGACCCTTTTCATTACAAAGTTCTGTGGTATCATACGGTCAGTGTACAATTGCTTGGGTAATCGTCAGTACTGTGTATTTACTATAAAAAATAGAGGTATGAGTAGTTTTAATATTAATCAATAACTAAATCAGTAGTGTGAATTCATCTTGTGTACGTCGTGTTATCATAATTCATATAAACTCGTGAAAACGTTTTGTCTTTCATAAATCTTCGTAGAGAACGATAACATTCGGATTGTTTTATACCTTGCATCCTAAGACTCTCTGAAACACCGTAGAAAAGTGAATTTAGAAATCCTTTAACTGTGAATTAGATTAAGTCGTAAGGTATGAAGATCTTTTGGTAAGTAAAGTGGCGGTTTGAAGTCGAAGGATCGTGGTTAATGTGTATTTCGTAGGGATACTTCCTGGTTAGTTAATACAACGAGTAACGTAACATACAAGTCTTTAGTCATACCAGAAAGAGGTCATTAATTCCACGTTATGTTTAATTTAGTTAGAACTAAAAGGTCTTATAAACTCAGTAGTGAACAAAAGTATCGAAATTCGAGGTTCAGAAAGGAAAACTTTTTTATAAAGACGTGACGAAAGACACTTTATCCAGTCTTACGGAACAAAGGGGACACGAAAGTGGGGGGTCTCCCAAAACACGTACATACACTTATGTGGAATATAATTACTTACACTTGGGTACAAGACATGTGTGATTTGTGTGGTTATTATATATTTACGGACGAAGTAAACAAAGGTGTGGAAACAATAGTTATAATAAGTATAACCACTCGATATCACTTGATATACTCGGTCCGTCTTTCGACTGTAGTGATAGTCAATTACTACGGTGTCATTAGCAGTGGGTGTACCTACACCAGTTTTATAATAAGTTTAACATGAAGGGCGAAAAATAGTAGTAGGGTGGGGTAGTATACTAAAAAATCTGATTAAACTGTACTCTTAAAAAAACATGGGATTCCCTTAATCAAATTAGATCAATTGGGTAAAGTCATTCATAAAACCTTAAAGGGGGAGGGACGTGGTGGTTTAATTAAAGAGAGTAAAATCGTATCACTATCCCCTCCGTTACTATGAGGTAACAAAAAGGACTGGACGGGAGTAAACGAAATTTCAGGGGATTTAAGACATTAGTGTAGTATTGGAGACAATACTCATCTCTCCTTGCCTGAGTGACTTTAGCCTGTGATCTTTGTCAACCCACTACGAGTATTGACGTTTGTGAATCGAATAACTTCACGGAGATAAATGTACAAGAAATCAATATTATACATAAAAAGATTGTCTTTATGTGCAGACATTAACCACATATAATATGAAACATATACAATATTGTTTTCGATTTGTCTCCGATTTCAGAATTCGTCTCTTCTTACCTAACGTTTAAGTACTCAAGCTCGAGGTGAATACCAAGACATAATTTCCTGTCTGTGTTACTGGAAGAGAGCAAACTTACTTCCAGTTCAGTCCTGAAACTAATCTCGGTAGTATCTTGTCGTAATCCCGATCGTTAGACTGAGGGAATGTCACAGAATTGGTCTAGTTATAGAACATAATGAACGAAATTAACATTCCCTATCTTTTATGATGAAACGGATGTGACTTTTTGTACTAATAAGTAACTGTTCGTCATCAGTAACATTTTCATCGTAAGACATTTAGTTTGTGACTTTTATAATGGCCTGCGTCTTGGGATTATAAATTAAATATAAGGGACGACGTCTGTAATCGGATGAAATTAAGGAGTCGGTAATGTATGTACAAAACCGATGTGTGACTTGTGGTTGATTTCAGGAGTTCCTCCTTATTTTGGAATCGTCTAAGGACTCAACACTAAGAAAATAATGAAGAGAAACGTTCCGATTAATAGTCTACCAACCTACTTACCGCCTTCCGAATCGTTTACGTGCAAAACTGAATAGGTTTTGCACGTCTTTAAGTTTGAGTAAATGAATGTCAGTGATTGTTTAGACTGAAGATTGAAATCTTTTTCCTCCCCTCCTCTCCCCCTCAAATCGAAACGATTGTCTTCTCATTTCCTCCGGTATTGAATAGTTAAACGTCACGCAAGGAGGAACCACCTCTGTAATCGGTTACAAACCAAAATCCGGTTCAAGATGTTTCTGTCATAACTAAACATACGTAGGACCTCGGAACGATATTGTGTCAAACGATGTCGTGCCCTGAGTCGGATCGTACCCCGGTAGACTTGGAGTCACTTCCAGCGCATCCATGACTTTAGAAACTGTAACGGAACATTACTCCATGAAGCTGCTTTTCTGTTGAGTTCAACCGCAGCATCACTCCAGAGACACACGTATACGTATTGTATATACGTCCTGTTTACACACGTGGTTAGTTTGGATTTTAAAATACACTGACAGTTTACTTATACTAAACCCAATTCTAAAAAGTAAAGACTAAACCTATCTTTTAACGATAATTAGAACATAATTTTATCAAAAATTTTTAGATGGTCACGGGAAAGACGTAAAAGAATTAATAAAAGTATCAGATTCAAAGTCTTGAGAACTTAATAAAACAAACTCTTGAAAACTCTTCGATGTTATAATTTTTTTTTTTTCTTTTTCTTGGTATCCAATTTAGTCGTGGTGGGTGACTTCATGTGAACCGTAAACTTTAGTTCCTGAAAAGTTTGAAATCTTAAAAATCTCGAAAGGTTTACATACAGAACTCAAACTCGTTCGAGACCCTCAACCACTCCCTGTCCCTTCGGACCGTGCGAGGTCAGGGACCCCAGCGTTTCTCGACCTGCGTTGACTCGCTGACTTGACTTGACTTGACTAGCTTCTATGATATGGAGAGAAGAAAACACAACTAAAGAAGAGATTTTATTTTAAATCATCGAACTCTTAACTACAGTCATGAAATATTTATTACAGTCTTTTATTCTACATTCTCTTAATTGTGAAAAGGTCTAAATCGTTTAACGGAACGAAAAAATAAAGACCTTCGAGGGTACGAGGGTCCCTACGATTTATGACATATTGTACGATTTCTAAGTAAATTGTCTGGTCTGATGTGGACCAGATCCACGGTCAGTGACCAATAGTTTTGGTGGTAGACCCTTCATAAGTAAGAAATGATACGACGACGATTGAGCGAAGTCAACACAGGCTGAAGCACACTGGGGTCTCTGCTGTCGGGTGGTCCGAAGGGGCAGGGACCCTAAGAGGTCCGTTCTTGTGACCTCACCCAACGGTAACGGAAGAGGTTACGTACTTTCACTTTTCACTTTCACTTCAGCGAGTCAAGACAGGCTGAGGATCACTGGGGTACCTGGCGTCGGATGGTCCGAGGAGGTAGGTTCCCTAAAAGGTCCGTTCTCATGACCTCACCCCACGGTAACGGAAGAGGCTAAGAAATGATATCAATGAGTATTAATAATTTTTATGTAGTGACTAAAAATTTTACAAGAAAATTTATTTCTTTAGATACATTTATTTCAATAGTGTTTATTTTGTGACATTCGTTGTAATATTAAAATTTGTAATATTAAATCGAGTGTAATAATGACACAACTGAAGATAATTCCTTTCACTAAGGATATTTTGTCAATTGAAATCCTACCACCATTACAAATCAGTGGTTCAGGATAGACTGAGAAAACACTGGGGTACCTGACATCCGAGGGTCCGAGGAGACAGGTACCCTAAAGGGTCCGTTCTTATGACCTCACCTAACGGTAAAGGAAGAGGTCCCCTAGAAGGACTGGGTCCTTAGCTTGGTCTCAGAGGACGTAACCGTCCGTTCAAAGAAATTCTAACTTGGTGGACCATTCGGGGATAGAAGACCTATTAAGGTAGATTTTTGGTCTTATATTGTTTAAGATAAACCTTTATTTTACTTTGGTTAAAGTACCTTTCCTTTTTTCGAAAGTTTCCCAAAACTTTTTTTATTATTTTGGTGTCGGTCCAAATAGTTGTTATAAATAAAATTAAACGAGAAACCTATTTCCCTGATTCTACATCAGTCTTATATGTGTGTTTATACTTTCTCCTGTAACTAAAAAGTTTATGATTGAACACTTTATCGATCTTTCTACATCGGTATTAAGAAATACAAGTTTGTCTGTAAGGGTTAAGTAAATCATGTCTATGTAGAGGTAAGGTGTCTGTGTAAATAAACGTCTATATTTGTACACGGTTCACATAAAACAGTCGAGTGCCTCCTGTGTCGTTTCGACCCTACTTGATCTGTGGACGAAAACATCAAACGTGTGGAACTTTATCGTCTCATTCATTTACTTTTAAAATGGGTCGTTCACAAGTTCAAACCTCTCTTCGTCTTTCCTCTGTTTATTTAACCTAAACTCCGTTCACCTTCTCATAAATGGAGCTTATTTCGGTAGACGAGAAGTTATCCTCGACAGACATCTCAAAATTTTATTTCTTTTTTTAACTGAATTCGTTGTTATTAGTAGATAAGAAGGTTTTTTCTTACACTCTTTGTGATTTAGCGTACGGTCTATGTCAAGACCCATGGTCTCGTTCTGCGGCCTTTCCTGACTCTGTCTCCCGAAGGGACCACCTGGTCACCAATTCTTAGGGGGACGATTACGTCTCCTGTTCCCAAGTTAGGGACCAAGCCTTTCTAAGGTGTACGACTCCTCGTTGATTCAGGTACCTGGTGTTGACGATTTTGGGTTCACGAGAGCACGAGGTGGTTGTGCTCTTCGGTGCTGTCACCCTTCGGACATGTGACTCCGATCTCTCACCGGGGTAGAACGACGTTGATCTCTTTCGGGTACACTTCGTTACTCCTGGGTCTCATCGTTTTTTTTTTTTTTGTGTGTTAAAAATTTTTCAAACGGGGGCGTTTTTTCTTGACTCTGTCTTTGACCGATTACTGATTCCTCCTCTACGTGGAACTCTGGTCGCCAGGTCCCCTCGGGGTCCACTATGAGTCCGACACTAGATTACTACCCTTCTTCCACGGTACACGTCTGGACCCCTGCCTCTGACGGACCGTCTTATTTTCGTTTACAGTCCTAGAGTCGGGTCTTTACTCACACCGATTCCTGGTCACCNCTCTGTCTTTGACCGATTACTGATTCCTCCTCTACGTGGAACTCTGATCGCCAGGTCCCCTCGGGGTCCACTATGAGTCCGACACTAGATTACTACCCTTCTTCCACGGTACACGTCTGGACCCCTGCCTCTGACGGACCGTCTTATTTTCGTTTACAGTCCTAGAGTCGGGTCTTTACTCACACCGATTCCTGGTCACCCACTCGACAACCTACCACCCTCTACCAACTTCTCATTGTGTCTTCTTCGGTACGATTCGAATCATCGGTTTTGGGACCAGAAAATGGGCGACCACTTCGGTCTTGGAGTCTTCCTGGGTAGAGATGTGACGTCGGGACGACCACCGTGAATAATCATAAAATTTCGTGTAAAATTGTTTCTTGATACGATTCCAGAAATACATGAACTAGAAGTATCGTAGAGATCCTGTATCTTTATTTTTACAAGTAAAATATAACTTATTTTAATTTGTGTCACACTACTTAATGGAACGGGTTACTGTGTCCGTTCCGGTGCTATCCTTGACTCTAGACATTGTTCATCCGTCTTTTCACCGTCATACATTCCCATTGACGTCAACAAATAATATGTACGTTAACTTAATAGACTCCCAAAAGACTCTTAACCGTCGGTCACACACTCGTCCGTAAGTGTCTCCAAATAAATGTGTCTCCAATATATAATTGTGAAATAAGACTGTCCACCATGGTAAACCCGAAGGAGTCACCGAGTGGTCATTTCTTAGGAGGACGTTACGTCCTTGACGTCCTTGGTCTCCTCTGTACCTAAACTAGGGATCAAGTCCTTCTAGGGGACCTCCTCCCATACCGGTGGGTGAGGTCAAAAGGACGGACCTCTTAGGGTGCCTGTCCCCTCAGACCGTCCGATAACAGGTAACGTGCCGTTTCTCAGTCTATGCTGACTTACCCGATTCGTGCGTAAGCGTGCGTAGATCATGGTAAATGAACGAAAGACAAAGGAAAAAAAGTTTTAGTTTTAGCATACATCTGTTTACTGACCGAGACCCAAAGAACGTGTCACAACTTGAATATTCGGTAGCACTTGGCTTCAAACTACAGATCCTGTTCTTTTGTACATGACTTAGACGAAAGGAGAAGATAAACAGTTTAACTGAATTTGTAGTATAAATGTCTTTCGTTCAGTAGGTGTCCCGTATCGGACTGAGTGTCCCCAAGAAGGATATGTAGTAACGACAACAAATCAACGATTCAACACAGACTGAGAAAACTCTGGGGTACCTCATATCGGGCGATCCAAGGAGAGAGATACCCCAAAGGGTCCGTTCTTATGACCTCACCCAACGGTAAAAGAAGAGGTCCCCTAGAAGGGGTGGGTCCCTAGTTTGGGTACAGAGGACGTAATCTAAGAAATCCTGACTCGGTGGTCCTTTCGGGAGGATCCATAATCGGAACAGATGTTAAACAACAGGTAAGTCCGTCACTTCACCTACCTTTTATACGTAGTTCAGTTCCGTTATCAATCAAGTTTGTCTGTTCATCAGACCGACGAAACGACTGATTGAACTGACGAAGAACTTTCATACTGTGACTCTGGGTCGCCTTAGTTCCAAGAGTACTAGACGAGTCAATTTTATTTCTGGTCTACCACCTATGGTGCACGGAGAGAAGAAGTGCCTCAATCTCGAGGCAGATAACAACCTAAGGAGGAGTCCAGTGACGGAAGGAATGGACTCTCTTGACTCCAATGACTAGTGTCCAAAATAAAGAGAAAGTTTCTATGAGAAACCTGTAAAGTATTTCTATCCACTTATAGTTCAATCCCTTTGCAACCAGGTGTTTTGAGATAAAGGAAAAGAAAGTACTATATTTTTCGGAATATAAATACCTTTCGTAAAGTGAGAGTTCCCACGAGAGCGTAAATAAGAGGAAGTATTAGAGGTGGTGTGGAGGTGCTTCTTAATTAGTAGGAATAAAATGTCTAGTCTCTGTGACGGACCACCTCGGTTTCAGGAGAGCCACACAGATAAGTGGGGGAACCACGACGAAAAAGAGAGGGAGTGAGGGTTAGGTTGGTTTGGCATGCCTGAAGGGGCACTCAGTAAGACCGAGGATAGTTGGAGAGTAAGTAAATATCTTGGTCGGGAGTCATCGAGTCGGTGTCCCTGTGTCCTCGTTTAGGAGGTTCGATCCAAAGTCATCTGACTATGGGGTTCTCAGAAATTAAGTAGAGACCAGGACTTAGTGTACGACCCCTAGTCGTACATGACTTGAGGACGTACACTTTTGAATCTACAGGGGTTTAATATAGTTCGGTTTCTTCAAAGTCCCGATGGGACCACCGAGTCAGTCATTTCTTATGTGGACGTCACGTCCTCTGGCGGACATTGTGTCCTCTTCGCCCAAACTAGGGACCCAACCCTTCTAAGTGAGATCATAAGAACGGACCCTCTAACGCACCTGTCTCCTCGGACTCTCAGTCTATACTGACTCGTTGATTTGGTGGTTTCTGCAAAGTGGGTTTGTCAAATAATTTTTCGAACAACCAATTGTGGTATTACCAAAGTAACTAAAAACAAACAAACTTTATAGTGTATACTTAACCGTGCAAGGCCGACACTATTCGGGTCTAAGACACGTACACAAACAAAAATTCGGACCCCCAGAAAAAAAGAAAAATCGACTTTTCTCTTTTAAAATGTGACTTATCACAGAATCATCTCTCGTACTCGAATCATCTCTCGTAAAGTGCAAAGTTACTCTTTGCAATTTCGTTTTACAGAAAGAGGTCCTTTCTGTATTTATTTCTGAAGGGGATGTAGGTTTCAGAAAGAACATGACCTCCTTAGGACATGAGAAAGGGGAGGAACACGGGTGTTCGTCCCTCTCACTCCATTCTACCTCACCTTCTCTATTTTACTTCGTTCTCTTTTTGTCTCTAGGCCACGGTGACGGTAAACGTTGCGTACGACAAAAGATGGAATAAAGCTAGTTAAGACTTGGAAGTGACACCTTCGGAGGAGAGTTTACTTTCTGTGGAATCTCTGTTGTATTTTATTACCGTGAATTCCTTTTGGAATTCAGTGTCTCTGTACGGTTGTTCGTATACTTTTCTACAAGTTGTAGTAATTAGTAGTTCCTTTGCGTTCAGTTTTACTGGTACTCGATTTTGGAGTGTTGTCCATTCCACTTTCACTTTCACAATGAGCAAATCAGCACAGACTGAGAAACCTTTGGGTACCTGCCATCGGGTGGTCCGAGGAAACAGGCATCCTAAGAGGTCCGTTCTGATGATCTCACCTAACAGTAAAGGAGGAGGTCCCCTAGAAGGTCTGGGTCCCTAGGTTGGGTCCAGAGGACGTAACGTCCGTCTAAGGAATGGTAGACTCGGGGGTCCCTGAGTAAGTTCTCCTGGTGATAGTTTTTTTTTTTTTCTTTCTTTTTATCTTTAGTATTCACAATCGCTCCTACGTCTCTTTAACCTTGTGAACACGTGACAACCACCCTTACATTTTACCACGTTGATAACACCTTTTCTCATATTTCTACGGAAATTTTGGATTTATGTCTTAATGGCGTACTAAGTCGTAATCGTGTGAAAGTCCATGTATGGGTTATTTTAATTTTTACCCTGGAACTACTCTCTAATCGTGAACGTGAAAGTGACGTCATAATTCTAAGTCTTCGTTGGATGTGTGAGTAGTTACTTACTTACCTATTCTTTTACACCATATGTAAATGTTACCTTATGATCAGTCGGAATTTTTTTTTTTCTTCTTCTTCTTCTTTTGTGAAAGTATACGATGGTTCACCTACTTTGACCTCCTTCCATACGACTCTCTTTGTTTCGTCGGTGTTTTTCTGTATACCTACCACTAAAGGTCCCTGACACCCCAGATCATCCTTCCCGTCAGCGACAAGTTTCTCAAGTCAAACCGTTCTACTTTTTAGAGGTTTCTGGACAACGTGTTCTTCCGTGTACATAACATGATATATGTGAATGTTGAACAATTCTACCATTTAAAATACAATACATCAGAAGTGGTGTCATATTTATTTATTCATCTCTCTACCTTTTTTTATGTACACGGGACAAAGGTCCTTCACGGCCCAGATTACATTCACACCCTTATGTCTCGTTTGAGTATTTGTCGAGTTACATATTGACGACACTATTTACACTAGTTCCGAAAGTGGTACGTGGTACCTCATCTCTCCGTTACCCCAAACACCTTTCTCTTGACCAAAATTTTTTCTGTTCTGTTCTTTGGAGTCTCCCTGACACATGTGACTTACTAACTTATGAGAAGAGGTGAGTGTTCCATATTTATTCTTCAGAGTTTTAGGGTTTAACAAACTCTGTCAGGGTCAATATGGACAACAAGGTTACATTAATAATTATCGTGGGGAAAGTGAGAGACCTCTCACAGGGACCAGACTTACTATTTAATGTACCAGTGGGACCCATACTTATTACCAATAAGTGTTCTGGTTAGACGTGAGTTTCCATGTACTGTGGAATGTTAAAAAGTTTTATAGGTGGGTTGATTTCTACATGATCCATTATAATGACTGTTGATTCGAAGGGTAAATTTAAGTGGGACGGATGAAGATAACTTTTTGTAGACCTTAGTCTTAGTTCTTAGGTTTTTATTGAGACTGTAGTAGTTAATGTGATATATTAGGGTCGAAATGGTTACGGGTGGAGATTAGTGGGGTCTTACCTGGTATAAACCTTGAACTAGGGTCCACTTAATGACAAAAAGTCAATAAAACGACCTATACGGTCACTTGTTTTGGTGACTGTTGACCTCGACGGGATCTTCAACGTAAGACTAAGGTAAACGACGAGGACCTTCCTATATCTACTTCCGTACAAAAGAGACAAACGTTAGAATCGTCAGGGTTTTGTTCGTGTTAGTAAAGGAAGACAAAGAAGTAAGTGTACGTACCAGTTAAAGAACTACTTATTGAGTTGTGTGTCGAGAGTTAGAAAGAGGACGGGATCGTGTGTCCTGTGTACTACAAGAGAGTTCACCACAGCTATTAAAGGACACGTAGTCTAAATGGGGAGTGAAAAGAGAGGACGAGTTTTCTCGTATATTCTTACGTTACTTCGTTACCCGAAGGATCCACCGAGTCTACCATTTTTTTTTAGACGGACATTACGCCCTCTGGGTCCAAGTTAGGGACCTAGTCCCTTCTAGGGGACCTCTTCCCTTACCGATGGGTACGGTATTAAGAACGGACCTCTTCAGGTACCTGTCTCCCCGGACCACCCGATATCAGGTACCCTACCGTTTCTCAGTCTGTGCTGACTCACTGATTGTGTGTGTTACTGATATTTCAATAGTGTTTCTATTACTCCTTAAGTGAAGTTCAGTATCAGTAAGTGTGTACAATAAGTAAATTAATAATAAAGATTGTTTGATGAACGTTGTGAGAGATCATCTGACGATGGAACCTGAATACTTTGGCACACGACAAGGGAACTGTAGACCCTCCTACACAAGGTCTCTCTTGTTTCACACTATATTTTTCACGGTGGACGACTATGGGTTGTATATTTTTCTATGGAGAAGATGACTTCCGGAGACAGCCTTTCCTTGAATGAAACTAATTTAGTCAGTCGGGAAGTTTCAGAAGAAATCCGAGACAAAACATTCGGGTTCACAAGGATTTCTATAAGAAGTTTTTAGTCGACCTGTATTTACACATCCCAAACGTAACAGATATTTTATTTCTACTTTCAAAGATGATTTTAATTTTTATATTATGTTTTTTACTACGTTTTGAGCGTTCTATTTCGGTTACTCAATTTAAGTTAATTATACAAATATGACACTATATATCAACCCTTCCGAATATTACCTAATTCTATATAAGGAGAGGAGTTCCTCTTTTATTATTATGGATGAATTTTTTCTTATTACTTTCGTTACAGTTATCATTGTTATCCTTTAACGAGTTTAGGAAAGGGTATATAATTAAGTAAGATAAGATTTTGATTCTATAGAAATCCATGATAATAACAGGATTAATCTGTTTACTCCTTTGAATCGTGTCTGAAGGTTCCAGTGCATGTACATCTTAACTCTTCTATGTCTTTATACGACTTCAGTAATGTCATTAATTACAAACCTTTGTAGGATTCATAAGTCGTTACCTACTTACCTATTTTGTACCATATACGTACATTGTCTTATAATGAGTACTCTTCATTCTCTTTCGAGTGGTACTCTTTTTTCCGCTCGGACGGTAAGCGTTATTGTACCTACCTACAGGAGTACTGGAACTCCTGTAATACGATTCACTTCATTCAGTCTGTTTTTTTCTTTTTGTGACATAGTATAGTGTGTGTACCTTAAAATTTTTCGACTTGAGTCTTTTAGTTTTTTATCTTACCCCAATCGTTTCCGACTCCTACCCCGTTTACCCCTCTACATCCAGTTTCTATAACTAGTTTGAAGATCAATATTTCTACTTATTAAAGGCCTGTAGATCATATACCGTACCACTAATATCAAGTATTATGACATAAATTTGATCTTTAAACGTTTCTGTCCAGAATTTATGAGAGCAGCATGTTTTTTTTACCAGTAATACACTGTTGCCTCCACAATCGGTTCCGATATCATCATTAGGACCACCATCATTTCTTAGACGGACGTTACGTCCTCTGTCCCAAAGCTAGGGACCCAGTCCTTCTAAGGGACTTCTCCCTTTACCGTTGGGTGAAGTCATAAGAACGGACCCTTTAGGTTACCTGCCTCCTTGGACCACCACCCGATGTCAGATGTCCCAGTCTTCTCAGTCTGCACTCAATCGCTGATTTGGAGGTGGTGGTCGCATCATTAGTGAAACGTTCCACCCAGTCCAGTTGTGGAACATGAGGAATTTGTATGCGTCACAATATACAGTTAATATGCAGTTACTTTCGTCCTTTCTTTTTTCTTTTTCCAACTTTAGAGTCTCGACCTTTGGGTTACACCAATGAACTCCTCCATGTGTCGAGACTAACTTGTCTCCGGTCCAAGACGGACGGTACGTCACCACACTTCCCCCACCCCCGGATGGAAATCTTTATTACTGGATCGTACCTGAAGTGACACCCGTGTCAGGTACTTCTTATCAGTCACTAGTAGAGTAAAGGTACATACGAAAATGAGCCGGTTCTAAAAAGTCTAGTATAAAGGACATGTATGGGACCCAATACCCCTCTTACGTATCGAGACCCTCCAATATGTAATTCGGTATACATATGCGTGTATATATTAGTTTATTCCACCGTGTCGCCATTTTTTTTTTTTTAGATGTCGTCCTCTACTTTCTCTTGCCCGAAGCTAGGGACTCAGTCCTTCTAGGGGACCTTATCCTTTACGTTGTGTGGGGTCATAAGAACGGACCTCTTGGGGATCCTGTCTCCTCGGACCGTCCGAGGTATCCCAGCGTTTGTCTGTGTTGACTCACTGACTCGTGTCGTGTGTATGAGTGTATGTATGTCCGATCCTATTAACTCGTTTTCCTCTAGACTCCAAAAAAAAGAGGGGGGTTGAGGTACATGAGATTTCTTTACTTACTCCGTTCTATAACTGAGGTTTCAAACGCAAGTTCGAGGACCCCCAGAACTACTGTAGCTCTATTTCGTGTAACCGAAAGGGGTGAATTTTCTAGTAGATTGGAGAACTGCCTTAATGTCGAATAGTAGTTTAAAAAGGTAAATAATGACACACACGTCGTGGGGTAGCAGATCTCCGATAGTCTTTTAGGGTAGGGTCGACGACTTAATCGGATTAGTGTCATGAAAAGATGGGGTCGGGACGAGACCGACACCCCTACCCCTCCCCGACCCTCTCCCCGACCCTCTCCTCTCAAGACTGCAAACCGATGTTGATCTTCCACGAACTGTAAAGGAGGTGCGAGGGACAGTCGTACTGACGGGAAGTGAGAGGTGAAGCGGGATTCGGAAATAATTGGGTCACACCTTACACCGTTAAAGGATTCAGCGCCGGTAATGTCATTTATAGTAAAGGGGGGTATTCCGGGGGGAATCGACGACACACGGGCCGCGAACAAATCGAGTACTATAAAGGACGGTTCATAAACTCTCTGTCACGAGTCTTTAGCGGTCCGTCGAGCTGACTTTATGGCTCAGGGGTAGGTAGCCCCTTTCTTCATCCGACGTCCCTGCGACACAAAACATAAACGAGAGGTAGGTAATACACAAAGAGCGACTCAGACTGAAAAGGTGTTTATAACTGCGATCTCGACTGATTATTGAGAGATGCTTGTGGTTTGAGTACCACCACTAATGCGTAGAAATCTTTCACGAATTATTTATGATAATTTTCTAAGACAAAATGTCACTAGTGCTAATACGGTCTACACTATAACACGAAGATCTGTTTCCGTTAGAACTTTTCGAAAGGGCCATTGTAAATTTTTGATTAGGACATCAACCAACGGATCGTTCTACGGAGTATTCGCAAATTTTGTGTATTCTCCAAACTCAAGTCTATTTCTTACACAATGGTCTACCACTGTCATTAATGGGACAGGGGTTTGAGTTTAACATAAATGGAACAGAAGACGGATGGCTCAACGGTTACACTATAGGTTCGAAAGGTTGACCTCGTGTGGAAAAGCATAAAGGACGGTCATGTGTAGATAATTACTTGCACACGAAAATAATGTTACATTCTGTTCTTATAAAGTAGTACAACAATGTGGAGGACGGGCTCTATCTAGTATTTCCTGTTCCTATTTTAAATTAAACGTTATTTAGAAACCTCGGTCTCATTATCAACGGGTCCTCAAGAAACAGTCTCGTAAGAACCGAAAAAGTAATTCATCAGTCGGTGATTTAAGAAAAGTTGAGACCGTCTTCGTCGGTCCCTTGTGAAACCTTCGAGATATTTTCCGTAAGAGGATTAGAAGTTTAGCAACCTTTCTGAGAAATCGTAGACAATTTTTAAAAAAAAAGGAAGATTAGACGGACTTTGCTTATTCCTCTTTTAAGACTCTACAAAGAATTAATTCGTTATTCTTTACCACCTCCCACCAGACACGACTCAATTAGTGACAACATTTCGTGTTTTTTTCCTTTTCTCAATTCATGGAGATCTAGGGATCAACGGATTAAAGGGTGGCTTACACGGAATAAGAATAATAATTCTTCAGAAAATAATAAAGTTTTACCCTTCTAGGTTTATACCTTTTCGAACACACGTTCCCTTTCCCAGTTCCGATACTCACTCCGTCCTTTTTTTTTTTCGTTTAAAGAGGGAATCGGGACCTCTCCCTACTCTTCTCCCTACGTCTCTTAACACTTCCCGTTCCCCCGAGAACAAGGACCTGACAATAGTAAGTCGGGTCACCAAACTCCTCACCGGAAATCTTGACGGAGGAATTGACCTTCCCTTATGTCAAGATTCTTGACGATTTACATTCCGTTACTTACCCCGCCATCACCGGGATTAAGGAGCATTGAGTCAACCATTTCTTAGACGGACGTTGTGTCCTCTGGGTCCATACTAAGGACCCAACCCTTCGAGGGGACCTCTTCCCTTACCGTTGGGTGAGGTCATAGTAACGGACGTCTTAAGGTACCTGTCTCCTCGGACCGTCCAGGTACCGTAACGTTCTCAATCTGTGTTGAATCGCTGATTTGGTGGGGTTCTTCGTGTTCGGGAGAATTGGATTTCTTTAAGGATCACACTAAGACTCCATACATAAGTAAGTCACCCCGAAGGGACCACCGAGTCTGTCATTTCTTAGACAGACGTTACACCCTCTTGACCCAAGCTAGGGACCCAGTCCTTCCAGGGACCTCTTCCCTTACCGATGGGTGAAGTCATAAGAACGGATCTCTTAAGGTACCTGTCTCCTCGGACCGCCCGGTGTCAGGTACCCCAGTGTTTCTCAGTCTGTACTGACTCTCTGATTGTGTGGTAAGTAAGTCATATGTCGGCCATTTCTGTCTAGACCCTCGTCTTTAGAAAGAGGGGGTTTAGTCGAACGTTAGAGGGAGGAATATTAGATGGTTTTACTACTAGTGGATTTAGGAATTTGAATGAAAGATCAGGGATAAAAACTTTGTTCTCTCTTTACCCAGTCCCGTGTGGTAAATTTCCTTACTGTATCGGTATCCTGTACTGTTTTTGGCCAGTCTTGGTTGAATCCAGGTTCTACCACCTTCTCAACTGAAGGTTATCTGGAACTTGGAGTAATATACGAATACCATTACGTAATAATATACGACTGACATTATGTAATCGTACGATTTACTGTATGGGTCGTCTGTCGAGACTCGGATTTGTATTCCGGGTTTTTCACCCACAACCGAGTTAAAGACCTTTAGAGATGAGGAAAGGTTTTTATTAATTTTATAAGAGGGTGAGTAGTCGGATACTTTAATGGGTCGGGTATTTTTGCTTGGTCAGTATAAAGTTTCAAGAGAGAGAGAGAGGACTCTACCAGGTGTGAAGCAGACACCTTATACACACGCACACACAAGTTACCGAGTCAACACAAGCTGAGAAACACTGGGGAACCTGGACGGTCCGGGGAGACGTCAAAAGAGAGATTTGTTTAGGTGAAAAATGGGTAGTGGAGTAGAGACTTAAGAAACAGTACTTCGTTCTTGGAGTTTAAGTGTTCGTTGTAAAAGTTTGATCCTGAGTCGCGGGGACTATGAGAGGAAAGGTCTCTTAGATCGTGAGAGGTCTTTTCGTAACGTTGAGTCTAAATGATAGAGAAGGTCGGTTACTGGGTCCTCAATAAGGACGATACGAATAAGTTGATCCTCAAATTGTGATCCTTAAGTGAGACTTTGTCAGAAACTGTGACAACGTGTGTGAAGAGTGGAGACACTTTTTAACTGAATATGAATCTACTGGATTAAAATACCTTACAGAACAATTGCTGTCGATGTTATCGTTGTGTTTGTTGTCTATGGAGACAACCGAGACGGTTATATTGACACTAAAAGTAAGAGTATACTTGACCGACGTTGTACGGTGCGTGAGTGAAACATAACACATAGAAAAGTGAAAGTAAACGACAAAATAAGGGGTTTATCTGGTTTGAGACTACAAACGTTTTGGATGTAATTTATGATCTTAATTCATGGATCGGTTACAAAAACATGAAAGAGGAGTCGTACCAGTTAGAAGTACTAAACGTTCAAGGTTTAGACGTCTAAACATATGAACGATTTTCAACAATCAGAGTTTGGTTATGAGTCCGTGAAAATGTCAACGGGTGTCTGTACGTATGCGTACCTCGTCACTTTTTACTCTCAGGGAACTCGTGTGTAGGGTCGACTCCCACTTGTTCTACTACGGGACGAGAGAGTAAAGTCAAGGGGCTAATATTTACGCTAGTATAAACGTCCCCAAGTGACCACCGAGTCACATTAGACGGACGTTACGTCTTCTGCGCCCAAGTTAGGGACTCAGCCCTTCTAGGGGACCTCTTCCCTCACCGTTGGGTGAGGTCATAAGAACGGTCCCTTTGGGGTGTCTGTTTCCTCAGACCGCCCGATGTCAGGTACCCCAGTATTTTCTTAACCTGTGCTGAATCGTTGATTTGTTGTTGTTGTTCTCGTTAGGAAAAACGTCAGATAAATCACAGTACGACAAGTGTAAAAACAACTACTAACACGACAAATTACCAGGGATTCGTATCTCGACTTTGTAACAGATCGTAAGGATTTGAGTTGCTCAGATACTGCACAGAATGTTTGTTTTACGTACACGATCTATTCGAAAGATAACGTGTGACTGTCAAGATTTACCTTTATATTCACATAAACTGAGAGCGTCTTCAGTAAGTGTAATGTGTTAGACGTAGGTAAGAAAAGAGAAATAAAAATTGTGGTTACAGCCAAATAATAGTAAAATAAAACTCCGGTTAGAATAAAAGGAGTTTTGTTTTGTTTACTTACTTTTAGAAATGAGGTAGAAACTCAAAAAGTCAAGTGTTATTTAATAGTTTGATGTCTACTTCTGTGACGGACTCCAATAGTCGCAAAGGAGACATTACTACATTCCTGACCGTAGTAGTTAAAATACTATGTTTGGTTTAAGATGTGCTCAACGTACAAAAGAATGTCCAAGTTACCGATTAACATTTACGACTGCATAATAAGGATGCAAAATAAATCGATAGTTCTTTGAGGTTCGATCTAAACTACAGGACGAGATATTAATTTAATGCAAGTCTTTTTTTCTACAATAGTTAAGGAGAGAGGAAAACAAAGTAAAATTGGAAAACTACCAAATAGGAGACAAAATGTAAAATAAACGGAACCAGTCGGTTTCAAAGACTTCCATTCCTTCCGTTTTTAGGGTACCTTTACTTTGTCAGGAGATCAGGTAAAACATTAGTGTTGGGATTTAAAGTCTAAGTGGTCGCTTCTAAGTCACTTACTGACGACTAGTCGATATACGGTCGTGGCGAAAATCACAAAGCGTGTTCAATGGGTTGAGTCAGGAACGTCGGTTGGATACTTATTACGTGACAGTAACGAAACACTTTCTTTGAGCTCACAGTCTCTTATATAAATATCTATCAAACCGGTTGTAGATCTTGGTCATTTACAATCTTTCTCTTAAATCTGGGTTGAAAGACGGAGAATCAAGTCACAAGAAAGCTAATATAGTACATCGAAGAGGAGAAATCAAATCACCTCAGAACTTTTAGTAAATTGGGGGAGGAGGGTACGGTTGGACCGTCTTACTTGGAGCTTCTCCAGTCCTACCAATGGGGTTTAGTGAGACGGTCACTTGCCTTCTGAACCCCGACCTAAAGTCAGAGAACAGAGGGGTGGGTGTTGACACCGAGAGAGGGGTACGGGAGAGAGAGAAAAAAAGGTCCTAGTACAACTAAGGATTTTCTTCGTGTACATGAACGATCTCAGTAAACGTTGGTTACTAATAAACACTGTTGTGACTTGACAAAATTTTTACACCAAGAAAGAACTGTATGTTGTCTGATAGATTTGTCTAATACTTTCACAAGTGTATTTATGTGTATCAATCTCGTTGACAAGTTTTTGAATGTGGGAATTTAAATTTTTTCCGGACGGGAGGTATCATACCCCTAATTATTGTTGATACAAAACGGGTGACTACACTTCACGAAGACTAAACGGAAGAAAGGGAGAAGAGTGTATGATTAGTAAATTCAATCGCGTCCTCACCGTTCCTCCGAGACACGACTCAAAGACTACTCGACCCTTCTCCAGAGGGGTACAAGAAAGAAATGACGGGAGGACAGGACTGGAGAACCCAGTACTACGTCTCAAGATTCCAAACGTTTCCTTTTCGACGGTCCAAACCTGCCCTCTATTAGGAAAGGGAAACGTTTCTTTCCCCTGTCACTCAAGTTTTTGTTCTGATCGGCCTACGGTTTGGGGTACAAGGACCCCGTTGACCTTGGGCCCTCTACGGATACACACCGTGACCTTCTTGACCCGGTTGGAGTCGTAGGATTCCTCCAAGGCAGAATTTCCCTTTCCCTGTCGTCACGTGTCTCGGAAATCGAGTCTTCACTGGTCCCGTTAGACACTGGACAAATGTTGGGTAAAAGTTTTAGGTAGACCCTCGGTCCCTCCCCCTCTCTTCCCCACCTCCCGCCCCCTTACCCACCATCCCTCCACAGTACTCTTCATCGTCATTTTTATTGACTACTTAATGGACACGGAAAAAGGAGGGTCTATTTCAGTCTGACTTCTGATGGATTCAGGGTCGTCACGACTCAGTAAGTTCTTCCCCTTCGGAACTACCCTTCAGGTGCAAAGAGTGATCACCCAGTAGTCAGTAAATTGGGTTCTACTTTCTCTGTACCACCATCGACCTGAGGCACCAACACTAGAGTCGGTACGGACAATGAAAATCTTTAACTGAAAAACTAAGACCCTCCCTAACCCCCGTCCTCCTCTTCCCCTGCTGTCTCCTACTCTACCGACCTACCGTAGTGACTGAGCTACTTGTACTCAAACCCATTTGAGGCCCTCGACCACTACCTGTCCCTCCGGACCGCACGACACGCTACGTACCCCAGTGTTTCTCAGTTGACTCACTGACTTGACTTGTCTTCCTACGTTTAAAGACAGTCAACTTAACCCTTGTCACTATTCACTATTTTTCCGGATTAATACAAACGGAAATAAAGGAATTTTAAACAAGTCATTTGTATGTTAGAGGTCCCATCCCCATCCCCATCCCCTACATCGTCAACAGAAGGAATCTAAATTGTCAAATCTAGTCAAGTCAAGTCAGTGAGTCAGCACAGGTTGAGAAACACTGGGGTTCTTGACGTCGTGTGGTCCGGAGGGACAGGTAGTGGTCAAGGGCCTCAAGTGGGTTTGGGTACAGGTAACTCAGTCGCTACGATAGGTTGTCAGAGTAGGAGACAGTAGGGGAAGAGGAAGACGGAAGTAGAAAGGGTCGTAGTCCCAGAAAAGTTTACTCAGTCGAGAGGCGTAGTCCACCGGTTTCATAACCTCAAAGTCGAAGTTGTGGTCAGGGAGGTTACTTGTGGTCCTGACTAGAGGAAATCCTACCTGACCAACCTAGAGGAACGTCAGGTTCCCTCAGAGTTCTCAGAAGAGGTTGTGGTGTCAAATCTATTTATCTAGAATAAACCTGGACCAATTACCGAACTACTTTTTCTTATCAGACAAACCCCAACGTTAATTTTAATCGAAGAACGGTAATGGACTGTCGTCGACTGAGATTAAGGTTACTATTAGTTAGAGGTTTCTGCAATTTTTAGGTTGTCGTCTATGTCTAAAGGTCTGTCGCTTTGTGAGAGTTTAAAAATTACTGTGGAGTGGTAAGGGTGTGTTAGAAACTACTATATTAAAGGTCTTAAAAATAATAAAAAAGAAAAGAAAAGAAAGTGTTAATTGGGGTCTCTACTCGGTGAATGTAAGGTAGCTCCGATTAGTTGGGAGTTGTTTAAAGGTAGAAACAGGAGTTACATAATTTAAACACTTTAAATAGTATCGTGATTAGACGTTCCGAAAAACGAAAAAAATGATTAATTAAATAAAAAATTAACTTCCTATTAACGAAATGTCTTAAAACAACGAAAGACGGTTTGGAGTTGTACTTAGTCGGTATCCATCTGTATACATGGGAGGAAGAACTTGACGGGACGGTAAAAAATGAAGTAAAAAAAATGAGTAAAAACATTTTATAATTCCTCATTCGTACTCTAATTTATGAGTCTTTTCACGTGTTTGAGACGTCCCTCCTTTTTGGATTGTTGGGAACTTTAACTTGACACCGGACCGTCCGTCAGGGGACACTCTCACCGAGTGTCAAAAGTAACCAAACGACTCTATACGTTGAGGTTTCACGTTAAGGATTCAGTCTGATTCTAATAGTTACGTATTAAAAACCTTCTTATACAGGATGTTACGGGTTTATACCTTTTCTGTTCGTTTTATACGTTTCTACTTTCTTTACTGGAGACCTACCAATTTTACTGTTCATCTTTGGAAGTTCAAAGGTCCGTACACGCTTCGTCGACCCCACACCGCGTACACCGACTCGTCCACGTCTTAGAGAAGAAAAGAGGACAGACAAGACACTCCGTCCCTTGTCGAGTTCGAGGTCGGTTTCTACCCCTCAGTCGCGAAGGGGAGGACTGAGAGACTAAGAGAAGGTGAAGTTTCGGTTTGGTTTCTGTCCTGTCCTAGGTTCCTTATTGACACCATTTAGGTTGGACTCAGGTAAGAATTTCGAGAAGTCGAGAATCTTTTTGGACCTTTGGTCCTTGTAAAAGAGACCGAAGTGTCGTCTTTTTTTTACTTTAAACCATTACTTCGTCTTTGCGGTACAGTCAACGAATTGCAAGTGAGTGTAAATTGTAAAGTGTGGGGTAAATGTCAGGGCAAGAGAGAGGTGGTTCACTTTTTCCGTCACCACAGGAGACCCCGACTCGTCCGTCCGGCCGAGAGAAACTTCACGAGGAGAGAGACACACGCAGGGGAGAAGGTGAAGAAGGAGAGGTCTCGTCTCTCCAGAAGTACGTGTTCCTTTGGTAGACACCGAGTCACTGTGAGGGTGGGGGTGGACTGGTGGTTCTTTAGTGTGCTCAGGAAGGTAGTACTTACCTTCTCGTCGGTAGGAGGACGTCTCGTGACGAATCAAAAGTCGATAGACACGTATGAGACGTCTCGGATGAAAACTCGACCCTCGATGTTAAAGGAGAGACTAGTTACTTTGATTTGGGACGTCGTGACGAAAGCGTGAAGGCCCTAAGACTTGTCTAAACTGTTTATTGTAGTTGTAAATAAGTCACTGAAGAAGCAAGGTCCGACAAAATCCAACTTAATACAGGGAGTCTAAGTATACCACTTCAAAGTCGGGGGGTTTTGGAGTCCCTAAAGGGACTACCGAGTCACCCATTTCTTAGACGGACGTTAAGTCCTCTGTGTCCAATCTAGGGACCCACTCCTTCTAGGGGACCTCATCCTTTGCCGTTGGATGAGATTATAAGAACGGACCTTTTAAGGTCTATATCTACTTGGACCGTCCGATGTCAGGTACCCTACCGTTTCTCAGTCTGTACTGACTGGTTGATTCGTACGTACGTACGTGCGTGGAGTCTTACACTGTCATAAACCTCTATTCAAGAAAGTTCACCATTCAATTTCACTCCGACCAACCCACCGGGGGTTAGGTTAGACTAACCACAAGAATATTCTTCTCCTTTAAATCTGTGTGTTTCTCTGTGATCCTTACGTACATGTGTCTCCTTTCTGACGTACATGTGTCTCCTTTCCGACGAACTTCTCCGTAGTTCTTTCACCGGTAGACGTTCGGTTCCTCTCTCTGGAAAAGAGTCTCCTTTGGTTGAGACGGTGTTGGAACTAGAACCGGAAGGTCGGAGGTGTTGGCTTTTTTATTTGAAGACAACAAACTGGTGGATCAGATTCAGTGTCCGTCATAAGACTGATTCAATGTATTTTCTTGAGTTAAGTAAGAATGTCGTTCGAGACACACATGTCTCGTCCTCCCCATAATAACTACAGGAAAACGTCTCCTCCTTTGATCTCGGGTCTCGTCAACTTTTTTGTTTACAATTTTTTCTAATCCACTGTTCACTAACTCGACCTTAAATTTACGGTATATATTAGATTTACTGATGTAAGATGACAGGGAAATAGGAGTCTGTTCGGGAAGAAATACGTAATTATACAAAGAGAATGTCAGATTTTCTTGTTTCTTAAAGAAAAATGAGTCAACCTTCGTACCTAATACCACAGGTTTTTATTTATTTACTTGAAGAGATAAAGGAGTGAAATAAAAATTTAAGGAACTTCCAATCAAATAGTCAATTCTAAAGAGTATAACATTCTTTTGGGTTGAGTTTCACCGGATTTAATTCCTTTTTTAACCCCATGAGGGACTGACGAAGTTTAAGGGGGAGTTCCTCTATTTTACCGACGAGTTAAGGTCCGGAGTGTAGAAGTGTGATTTGGTGAATCCATACTCTGGTATTGAAAACCGAAATAAAGGATTTTAGGAGTCATTTCTAGGGAAAGACTACAGAGGTGAAAGTCAAACGTGAGCACCGACTTTGTGACTTCGGTTTCCGTACCTTGTCTCATTAACCAAATTCCATTAATCCAAAGGTCGGTTTATTGTCTCGACTCCAAGAATCCTCTCTCTATTACCTCTGAAGGGTTTCAGAACAATTTAAAAGATCCCCTACCCTTTTCCTTCCAAACCCCTCAATAATAAAACACCCATACCCAAAGACAAACCCTACTACTTTTTAAGACCTTTATCTTCCCCACTACAAACACGTTGTAACACTTACATAAATACGGTGACATAAGACACAAACAGTGCGAGTGAGTACAGGTTGAGAAACACTGGGGTACCTGACATCGGCCGGTTCGTGGAGACAGGTACCCTAAGAGGTCCGTCCTTATGACCTCACCCAACGGTAAAGGAAGAGGCCCCTAGTTTGGATGCAAAGGATGTAGAGGAATGTAACCGTCTACCGAAGAAATGACGACTCAGTGAGTCCTTCGGGTAACATGGGAATTTTTACCAATTTACCGTTGCAAGTACAATATATATATATAAAGGTGTTTTTCATCAAAATTATTTTTATTTTATTGAAAGAATTACGTAAAGTGAAGGTACGGTCGGTTCCGGTCAAACGTAAAGGAGGGGTTTCACGGGAAAACGGTAACTTTTATCGGGAACTCTCGGGAGAGATTGGTGGCTCGGTCACAGTTCCGGTTGTCCGTACTTTTCCATGGACGGTTCCCAGTTCTCTGTCTTAATACAAGTCTAACATGACTTACGAACTGAACACTGGCCCGAGTCCTTTGTGCCACGACGAGTACCCTCGATTCTTGGGAAGAGAAGTTGACGGTCTCTAGAGTACGTCCCTGTATTAATTCCAGTCTAGTGAATGACCACCAAACTACCCCCCTTTTTTATGACATCACCCGAAAAATTCATCGTATAAAAACACACTTCCCTTGTTCAAGATGGCCTCCTTCTACTGTCTATTTCGTCCTTTACTCGACATCTCAGAACAGAAAAGAGGAAACTGAGACACATCAATCCAGGTATGGGTCTTCAAGGTCTGTGTGTCACGAATGGGAGACTCTGGAGGTTGTGTTTACTCATGTACACTATGTTCGGTGATCCGTCGTAGGAAAGAGGTCGTTCGTTTTCTCGTCTACACACGCACGATTCAGCGAGGTCAGTACAGGCTGAGAAAAGCCGGGATATCTAACATCGGGTGGTCCGAGGAGACAGGTACGCGAAGAGGTCTGTTCTTGTGCCCTCACTTAACGGTACGGGAGGAGGTCCTTGAGAATCCGTAACGGAGAATGCAGACGGACGTAACCGTCCGCCCAAGAAATGGTGATCGAGTTGGACCTTTCGGGACTTTTCGTCCATCAAAGGACGGTAGATCGACGTTCCGTCCAATTGTCATTAAACTACAAGACTCATCGACAACAAAGTTTTTGTTACTTAAAGTTAGGTAACGCCGGTCGCAGTTGGAGTCTTACTAAAATAGGGACGGACGGAAACACGTCGATTCAACTCTTTACACCCGACACTGTTTGACCTCGTCTCTTCCCTGTTCAAACGTACAGTGACCCAACCTTCTCGAGAAACTAACAGTCCCTCCGAGCTGTTACGACAGTCCTCGGCCGTCTGTTGTCGGGGCCCTACGTGGTCTACAGACGAGACCCACCGACTGTCGCTTGTTAAAGTTCAGTCGGGTCCTAGTTTCTCAACCCTGATAGAGTTCTTTCTCACAATTTTTGTGTTTCCTCGGGCACAGAACTATTCTCCTCTACCGACTCCTCTCTTTCCGTGTTTTTCCTTCCTTTGGAACTTGAATATTTTACAATTACTCGGAGTCTTAGCATTTTAAGACGGACTTTCCTTTTCTTCCACACTTCGAGTTTAGTTTCAAAGTCTCGACTCTTCCGACTTTCACTACACAACCGGTGTTGACTTCTTGTTTTTCACCATGTTCTTTCTTGACGCATCAGACGCTAAGTCTAATGTAAAGACAAAGGTTCCGACTAGTAACCAAACTTATTCGTCTAGACTCTGTTTCGTAGTTGTGGACCCCAAATTGACTCGTAAAGAGGAACCACATTTGACGTTCTGAAAAAAAAAAGGTAAGCTATTTCTAAATGGTAAAGGTTTAGTGTCACTTTCCTTGAACTTATTAAGTGGTTAAAAACAAAAGATGATACACGGAATTTCTATGGAGTGATCATTTTGACCTTAGACCGTGTTGTCTTACTGTATACGTCTTACATTATGACATCACTGTCATTACTAACGATGTCTGAATAAATTTGAGACTCATAATTTACAACGTAGGACTAATATATCTTGTAACCAGGTTATTGTTTTTATCTCTTGTCGTCGGTTTTCATATCGAGTAAGTTACAAGTCTTTATTTTCCCAATTGGTAAGAAAGGTAATAAAAGACGTCTATTCAGGAAAAAACAGTATAAATTTACACTACCGTTGACTTAAGACCGGAAAAAGGTTCGATGACATACTTTTCCTACGACTTCCGGTAGCGTTATGCCGTATCACGTTGTATTCCTGAGAAGGCAAGTGGTCAAGACCGTGGGAAGGTTTTATATGGGTTGTTGGGTCGAAATAAAGACAGGTCCTCCGACCTACGGTTCCTAACCTGTATTTGTGTCCATGTATATTCGTCGTTCTAATGTCAGTTGTCTGACTTTTAACTTTTACCGTCTGTAACACTCCGGCCGCTTCGGGGTCAGTATAGTGGGAAGACCCGGGTCGTGACTTGACGCTCTAAAAACTTTCTGTTTATAAAATTCTTCCTTATTCGTGTTCGACCTTAGATCTAACGGTCCTCTTCATAGTTATTGGAGTCTGTACGTCTACTATAGTGGGGCTACCGTCGTTCACTTCTTCTTGATTTCTCGGAGAACTACTTTCACTTTCTCCTCTCACTTTTTCAATCGAATTTCGAGTTGTAAGTCTTTTGCTTCTAGTATCGTAGACCAGGGTAGTTAAGTACCGTTTATCTACTCCTTTGTCACCTTTGTCACCGACCGAAATAAAACCCCCCGAGGTTTCAGTGACGTCTACGACTGACGTCGGTACTTTAATTTTCTGCGAACGAGGAACTTTCTTTTCGATACTGGTTGGATCTGTCGCATAATTTTTCGTCTCTGTAATGAAACAGTTGTTTCCAGGTAGATCAGTTCCGATACCAAAAAGGTCATCAGTACATACCTACACTCTCAACCTGATATTTCTTTAGACTCGTGGTTTCTTGACTACGAAGACTTGACACCACAACCTCTTCTGAGAATTCTCAGGGAAGCTGACGTTCCTCTAGTTTGGTCAGGTAGGATTTCCTTTAGTCAGGACTTGTAAGTAACCTTCCTGACTACGACTTCGACTTTGAGGTTATGAAACCGGGAGACTACGTTTCTTGACTAAGTAATCTTTTCTGGGACTACGACCCTTTCTAACTTCCGTCTTCCTTTTCCCCTGCTGTCTCCTACTTTACCAACCTACCGTAGTGACTGAGTTACCTGTACTCAAACTCATCAGAGATCCTCAACCACTACCTGTCCCTCCTGACCGCACTATGTCAGGTACCCCAACGTTTCTCAACCTGTGTTCACTCGCTGACTTGACTTGACTTCGACTAATTACCGTTGTCAGATCTGTTTCTTCGTTTATTTTTATAACCTTTACTCTGAAATTCATCTTTACAATTATTATTTAAACGACGTAACCTTTAATTCAAAATCCTTTTCACACGGTGTATTTTATATAAATTATCATCCCTTATTTACTTACTAAAAGGAGACCCCTTCTGACACCGTTAGATTCACAGAACTTAGACTAGGGTAAAAACCAAACTCCACACACCCGAAAAAAAAAAAAAAAGGAAAAGGGATGACAGAGATTTTTGTCGGGGACAGTGACCCAGACTTTGAGGTAAGTCTCTCTTGATCGTTTCTTCCTCTTATGTATTATCTATCTCGGTCGCCCTTTAAGACTTAAAAAAGTGAATATTTTTTGGAAGAGTCTTATGCCCCTGAAGGTACCGTCAGGTTACCAATTCTGAGGTGCGAAGGAGACGTTCCACGTGTCCAAGCTAGGGACCAGTCCCTTGATTCTAGGATGTACGACGTTCGGTACCGGTTTTTTAATTTTATTTTATCTGAAAGAGTCTTATTCATTTGTTTACGGGACGGGTAAAGGGGATGAGATTAGAACGGGACCCATGTGTGAGATCTTCTTTTTCGAAGTGTGTTTGAACTATCTCTGGTACAAAAGAAAAGATATACTCAGAGAAAAGTCAATGGATTATATTCTCTCCTGAAGGGTCCACCAGGGTCACCATTTCTTGACGGACGGTCACGTTCTTTGGATCCTCAACGTCCAAACTAGGGACTCAGCCCTGTCAAGGGACCTCCTCCCGTACCGTTGGGTGAGGTCATAAGTACGGACCTTTTAGGGTGCCTGTCTCCTCGGACCGTCTGATATCAGGTGCCCCAGTGTTCCTCAGTCTGTAATGACTTCGTTCAATCGTACGTGTGTGCGTCACATTTTCTTCGGTGACGTCCGTGGGTCCATTTGTAAAGGAAAACCGAGGTAGTATGGTTATTAGGTCAGAACCCGTGACGAGTGTGGGTTTGGGTTTAAGTCTATAAATATAGACCAATGTTAAGTGACTAGGTTATAAAACAGTTTTTTTTTTTTTTTTTCGAAAAGACCTTAAATAGTCGAAGAGTTATGTAATAAAAATTTTCAACTTCATATTAATGTCACAACACAATCAAAGACGATTATATATATATATATATATATACGGGAGAGAGAACTTGGAGGGAGGATAGGGGAGTAGTTATTCAAAAATTAACTTTTTCTTTAGAGGGGTTAGAGGTTGACGTCAAACTACTATATTTAGACAAATTGATTTAATATAGGAGACACATAAACTGTTCGTATATTTTCTCAAAACGGGTCACCGGACTTTATAAGGGGATCTAAAAATACTGAACGACCCCTTGTAAATTGTAAAGTTTCGTATAATCTTTCCTTTCAGATTCTGAAAATTAATATACTAGTGAAACGGACGGGTCCTTCAGTAAAAGAAGATTTATAGTATGAAATTGACAAGACTAAAGACTTAAGTACCGTTTAGAAGGTCGTAAACACAAAAGGAGACTGGGGTCCGTTAATTGGTGTCATCTCCTTTTGAAATGGTTTTGACACGTCAAAAGACAATTTTGTGTTCTCCCGTCCAAAACGAAATAACACTCGGATTAAGGTGAGTAATTAGTCCGACCAACGACACGAGTAATGTTTAAGTCCTTGTAAGTTATTGTATGTTTCACTTACTCGTTAGTCTTACAGATGGTACCGTCACTTTAGAGATCATAAAATTATTTCTTCCTGTTCGAATTAGGAGACACACACCGTAATAAATTTTGTGTCTCTTGTCAATATAGACCCTCTGTGACATTATTAAATTCGAAACAATACTTAGTGGTTTCCTCGTCTCTTACCGAACTTCCTCTTTACTAGTTTAAATCAGTATACTGTAGGTTCTTGATACCGAACGTAATTACACCGATTATTGCGTTCATTCAATTATACACACACACACTCACACACACACACACACACACACGGTTGTGTACGTGCACGATTGGGTCAGAACAGACTGAGAAACGTTGGGGTACCCGACATTGGGTAATCCGAGGAACCTTAAAAGGTTCGTTCTTATAACCTCACACCACGGTAAAGGATGAGGTCTCCTAGAAGAACTGGATCCCCAGTTTGGGCACAGAAGACACAGAGGACGTGGTTGTCCACCTAAGAAATGGTGATCGTGGTGGACCCTTCAACGGTTTATCAATTGTCAAAGACGGATTATGTTTATCACAATCACTATTATATGGTTCATAAGTCAGGAACTTACCCTTCGAACATAAAAACAAACAAAAAAAAATCAAAAGTTTCTAAAATAAGATGACGAGTGTTAAGAGAACAAACCAAAAAAAAAAAAAAAAGTTCTAAAGTAATTTGATGGACGGTTTCGTATTAATTTAAGTGTCCTCAATAAAAGTAGAACTTGACGGTAATATTCATTTCATAGTACAGTAGAAACTCTCCAAGAAATTGAAGTGGCTACCTAGGTGGATACATTCTTTCCGTGACTAAAACGGACCGATTCATAAAATGGATAATTGAGGAAGACGTCTTTGTTCCGAAAATTCTTTAGTCTACTACCTTATTACTATACCACTCCAGATGTGAAAGGTGGGAACAGACATATTTACCATCTTAATTCCGGATGGTCATCACCCCTCCCGAAGGGACCTCCGAGTCTACCACTTCTTAGAAGGACGTTACGTCCTCTGGGTTCAAACTAGGGACCCAGTCCTTCTAGGGAACCCTTGCTTTACCGATGGGTGAGGTCATAAGAACGGATCTCTTAAGGTACCTGTCTCCTCGGACCACCCGATATCAGGTACCCCAGCGTTTTCTTAACCTGTGTTGATACGCTGATTTGTTGTCGTTGTTTACCACCTCTTTTTCGTGTGGGTTCCTCTTTTACATCGACTCTTCACAGGGGGACATGATCCAACATGCCCCACTTTAAGATAGACCGTCTACATGTTAAGTGTTAGACTTTCTATCCGACGATAAGTAAAGTGTTGTCCCTATGTACTGGGATAATAGAATACAAAATAGGTCATGTACAAGTTTGTGTCCGGTCCCCGGGATTTACTTTTCAAAATGAAACTCTGATCAAATAAGTAAGTTTCTTATAAATGTCTCATGAGTCCCACTCGTACCCGAAGGGACCACCGAGCCATTTCTTAAGCGGACGTTAAGTCCTCTGGACCCAAGTTAGGGACCCAACCCTTCTAGGGGAACCTCCTCCCGTACCGTTGGGTGAGGTCTTATGAAAGGACCGCTTCAGGTACCTGTCTCCTCGGATCGTCCAACGTCAGTCACCCCATTGTTTCTCATCCTGTACTGACTTCGCTGCATCGTGTCTACGTGTGTGTGTAAAGGATTCATGAATTTCACGAAACTATATTATCGTAACCTCGACATACCTCTCGACATGTTCGACTGGAGATCTTCGAAGTCCAGAAGATCATCTTCACTTGTGGTACAGTGGCACTGGAGTAAAGGAAGAAACCCCGTAGAGGTTGTTCAACTGACGCCTCTTCCGTTACCGTGGGGTGAGGTCATGAGAACGGACCTTTTAGGGTACCTATCTCCTCAGACCACCCGACGTCAGGTACTCCAGTACTTCTCAGCCTGTGTTGACTTCACTGAATCGTCGTCGTCGTCGCCGTCGTTCAACTGACTCGATTATCGGAGAGATCTTCCTCGGACGGAGGGACCCGTTACTGACGTTCACCGGAGGGATGAGTGGAGGGATAGGTTATAGTAAGAAATCTGATATCCCTGTAGTCTCCATTGAGAAATGGACCCCTTTTCCCATCATCGAGTAAAAGGACGAACATTTTATCTCTCGATCCTTCATCCTCGAGTTATCTTTGAGTTATCTTTCATCTTTGTAGTCAAATAAATTTCTGAAGAAAAGAAACAAAGATTTTTGACTTCATATTAACTACATATTATAGTATATTCAATGTTCACATGTTATATCACTAAGTCTTAATATGACCTAATAATATGAGTAAATATCTATAATATTTTATGACCGATATAAGGAACACGACATGTTATATCGGACCATCGAATAAAATACGGACTGTCAAACATGGAGAATTAGGGGTGGAGATATGATGGGGAGGGAGGAAGGGAGAGGGTGACCATTGATCAAACAAGAACTAATAGACACTCAGACAAAGAAAAAACAATGAAAGTGATATTTACTTATATATATAGAGGTGTACATTCACTTTAGTATGTCATAAACAGAAAGAGACGGACTAAATAAAGTGAATCGTATTATGGGAGGTTCAAATTCCTGAATAAAAGGTTTCACTTCATCAATGAGTATATAAAATACATATATGTATTTTATAATACATATATAACTCACGGTTTTTGTACACTCAACTACAAGTGTTTAATTTTTTGTTATCGGTGGTTGTTTGTTATTAGACGTTTTGTAAATAAAAATAAAAGGAAAAATTATCGAAAGATGAAGAAGAATTACACTCTAATCTTAAAAAGTGATCCTAATAATATTAATTATTACAATTTAGGATTCGTTTAGTGTTTAAATACAGTTACTTAAAATCTTAATCTTCTCTTAAATTAAATGTTTCCTTTCTACAATAACCTAAAGTGAAAACTTACAATCGAAGTTTTTTCGTAAAGAAAATTTTAGTACGTCTCTCTTCGTATATTTGGTTAGATAAGTAAAAGAAGTTCCAACTTAAAAAAGGGGGGTAGTAACTCTACATAACGGTATTTTACGAATTACTATAAAAGATTCAAGTAAACGTATCATAAGTGATGTTCATTTATCGTTGAAAAATGAGATGTCCAAATAAGATGGAAATCTAAACGACTTTCCGTCAATAGTAACTAAATAACATTACAATCTTTTACGATCTTTTAAAATGAGAACATTATACTTGATGCTTTAATCCTTTAATAAAGAGAATCCTTTCGTAGTATTTTGTATTATAAATACTTTTCAACGTGTGTGACATGAATTTTCCTCGATTCATATTCACCAATCAGAAATAAAGATGACGTCTATCTAGAACGAAAATTTGTTTAGAATACTCTTATGCTATATACTTTTAAGACTATATGACCTTTCTATTCGATCTCCACCAATACACGAAATATCTTAATAAGTATTATCAAGTAGGTATTTTTCATTAAAGGGGACCACGAAAATTAGATATTAACTAAATATGTGTTGAAAAGTCCTTGCATGGATGGTATGTGTAAATATAGAAGTAGACTTGTATAAAGAAAAAACCAAATGTTTGACCTACGTTTTGAATCAGGAGGTTGTTGAGACTCCAGTCTCGTACTTGAAAGGTCTCACCTGGTACAACTATTGAGTAACTACTCAAAAGGTACTTGAGAAAATTTCCCTCGGTAACTCTAGATACGTACGCCGTGACCAGTCTCCAGGTCCGTTCCAAAGTGGGGCAAGTCCTCGGACCCGACAAAATTAAGAGTGGACGACTCGAATGAGAGTCTATACGAAATACTCTGGGTGAGTTTAAGTAAGTCAAGTCTAACTCGAAACAGGAAAAGAGAGCGAAGACTTCAGCATAAGGTCCCCTATTGTGTCCCAGAATCACTTGGAACGGGGAGATCGCGAGGGTACACCTCTTCCGATGTCTCTGGAGAATTGGGGTAAGTGTGTGTAGGTAAGGTCATCTCTCCTCGACTTTACTCACCTGTTCCCGGTGAGGATACCGAAGTGAGGATGACGTACCCATGGTCTATATTTGTCTACTTTAACGGAATTTTTAGAGTTTTCGGTAATTGTAGAGTCTCCACCCCTAGTAGAGCCACTCCGATTTGTAGAAGCATTTCTAACGGAGTAAGAATAGAGAGTATTAGACTACTAATGAATCACCTAGTGTTGGTAAATTAAGACTTAACAATGTAAAACATGCCTACCAAGCGAAAATTTACGATTCTGAATTGGTTAATCGTAAACATTCATTGGTAATCATGTCACGTTGTAATTATTTAAATTTCAGTTGAGAAATTTTATTCAGTTTACGAACTTGTTAAAAAGTAGACTCCAATGGGTCGTTTCCTTGACCAAGCCCCAGCACCGAATCGACCATTTCTTAGACGGACGTTACGCCCTCTGGACCCAAACTAGGGACCCAACCCTTCTAGGGGACCTCTTTCCTTTCCGAGGGGTGAGGTCATAAGACCGGACCTCCTAAGGTACCTGATATATCAGGTACGACGACGACGACGATTCAGAGAAGTCAGCACAGCCTGAGACACGCTAGGGTATCCCAGCGTATTTCAGTCTGTGCTGACTCCCTGAAAGTGAAAGTCGGTTTACTCTGAAGTCCCGTTACCTTACAATTAGTTTAACAGAGGACAAGTCCGAATCTCCAAGTGGTCGTAAGAGGTCAGTCTGAAAGGGTCTTTCTCACTACGACATGAGTAATTATTCAAGTTTTGTCATATAATTAGTTGATCTAATTAAATTTGATTAAATTAGGAGTAGACAAGTGAATGGTGATATCCTAGTTACAAATAAGTCGATGACTAAGAACACTCTCGAGACGACAATTCTTGACGTCTGGGAAATATTTGAGACATTGTAGATTAAATATTTTCTCTTTGTTTGACTAGTAAGTAAGTAAGTAAGAAGATGGGTATACCTTTTATTCCGGATAAAAGTAGAAGTTCCGGTAAAATTTCTGACCTTTCTTTTTCTTTTTTCCTCGGAGTCCTTCTACTAGTCCTTAGGTGGATTTTCGTGTCTACAAATGCGGATTTCCTCTGGAACCTCTGAGTGCATCGTGGACGGTGGGAGGACGGGAAGAAATGTCTCTTCTGTGTGCTCTATTCTTTCTACGCTGGTACTAGCCCAGGTCAAGAGTTTGACGTGACTGGACGTATAAAGTCACTTAGGTGAGATAACTAAAACTCGCCAGTCTTGTGTTCCTCCGAATTAGATAGTCATACCCCTTAATAATAGTCTATGGTGGTCAACAGTAGTCGAGATGGAACGAACTACCATTTCTATGGGAGTTCGTGAAATCGAACAAACAATTCATTTGTTCGTTTGGTCTTTGATCTCACTTCGTAGAAAGCATGAACCCTAGTAGGCGTATTGTCCTCCCCGATACGGTTCCGAGAAGTTGCTTTCCTTCTTGTCACTCCCAAGTAGACGTCTAACATCCAGTCTTGATGCCGAACCAGTCGGAGAAGAGATCTCGTTCCGCACTCGTAGATCCGGAGAAGCCACATAGAAAACAACGAATCGACACAGAGGCAATTCCCACATATGGGAAAAGCTTCAGCAGATATAACTTCCTTTTCGTCGTTACGTTTTTCCTGTTGGTTTTGGCACTCGTAGGGGCATTGGTGACTCTCGTGACACCAGGTTAGACCTCAAAGAAGTTGACTTTAATTTCGTCTTCTCAGAATGTTAACCCCAAAAGTAACCGACTTATGAGAATCTTTTCCCTTCTTATTTGGTTAAACAGAAAGTACACACGAAGACAACTATTTCGTTTTGATGTGACTGACCTTATTTTAAAGAAGAGGAAGGAATACTTGATAAATAGTATAGGTATTGAAAAAAACACCTTCACCTTTTACTGTAAGGTAACAAACTTATATCGAATAACATAAAAATTTTAAGGAATGTTATTTATGAATATCTCTTATTTGGGAGGTTCCTTCATATATTGATGAAAACACTCAATCTTTGAGTAAACATTTTCACGTACAATTTTACCATAGACCTCTTGTTTTATACGTTGTCGGTCCAGATCTTTAAGACGACAACAGATGTAAAAAATATCTCACTAGTCACTCATTCTGTCTACTCTGACCTCTAATATTGTTCCCAGTAAGTTCTCGTTCTCATCTTCTTTAAACCTGGGTAAATTTATCAACACTTATTTTAGCCCTAGTAATGTACTATTTACGTTAGGAGATAAATTTATATAAAATATTCGCGCAAAGGTTTTTTAATTACCTAAAGTAAAGAAAAAAAGAAAAGAAGTAAAGTAAACGTAAATACGGATAAACAGCAAAGGAATTTTTAATAGGCACCAGTCAAGAATTTTAGTCAAAAAGACTTCACCCAAGAACAAGGCATGAGATGTGAAGAGATTTACATTCTGACAGGAAGATCAGGAAAGAGAGGTCAGGGTGTCTCCTGGGACTGAGTAGGACTACCCCAAAGAGGTTTTCCTAAAATTAAACAGAAAAGGACGTTGTTAACGGTAGGAGTAGAAGAATTTTATGTCCAAAAATAAGACAGTACAGAAACAAGTCCTCGGTTTTTACTAACGGAAAACAATAACAGGTTTGAGAAGACGGATCGAAAAAAATTTTTAATGAATCAAAAAAATTAACACCCTTTTGTATATACTGTATATAAAATAGTGGAATTGGTAAAAATTCAAGACACTGTAATTTATGTAAGTGTAACAACATGTAAGTAGTGGTGATAAGTAGGTATCCTGAAAAAAGGGACGTTTTAACTTTATTATTAAGAGATTAGGAGGTAGGTAAGGGTGAGAGATCGCTGTTCGTTGGTGAGAAAGGCAGAGATACTTAGACTGATGATATCCACGGGGTATATCACCTTAGTATATCCAAAATAGGAAAACACTGACCAAATAAATTCAATCGTACAGAAGTTCTAAGTGGGTACAATGTCGTACACAGTCCTGAAGGAAGGAAAAATTCCGACTTATTATAAGGTAACATACATACCTGGTATAAAATAGACAACAGTAAAACGAATAGACAGTCACCCATGAACCCAACGGGGGTGGAAAAATTTTTTATTAAATAAAAATTAACCTCCTATTGACGAAACGTTAGCACACAACTAAAGACGGTGTGTAGTTATACTCATTCGGTATCCGCGTGTATACAGGGGAGGGAGGATATAGAGGGAGGATAACGAAGGTGGAAAACGGACAATACTTATTACGACGATACTTATCTCCACATGTTTATAGACATCCTCATGAACGAATATTAAGAAACCCCAGATACGGGTCTTCGTCTTGACAAACTAACGTACCATTAAGACACAAATTAAAAAACTCCTCGATGGTATAACAAAAAGTGTCTCGGATACGATTGTAAGGGTGGTCGTTACGTACTCCTAAGGTAAAAGAGGTGTAAGGGTAGTCGTGAACAATAAAAGACGAAAGAACCATCGTCGGTAGGATTACCCATATTTCACCCTACAATAACGCCAAAGACGGGTTGAAAATGTCAGGGACTATTGGTCCGGAAGAGAGTCTAGGTTGGAATTAAGTGTCAATTAATGAGTTCGTAAAGTGATGTGGTCCGAAAGAAGAGTGCCAAGAGATTTACCTGATGTACACGGGAAGTGTCAGGACAAGGGACGGACAGAAGTTAGATTTTACGGGGAAAGAAAGGGGGTTGGATGGATTTTGGATGGAAGAGAAAAATTTTTTTGAAAAAAAGAAAAAAACTGGTGTACCGTGTTGTACACCCTAGAATCGAGGGGTAGGTCTCTAACTTGGACTCAGGGGACGTAACCTTCGTACGTGAGTTGGTGACCTGTCGGTCCCTTCAGGGAGGTAGAGAAATTGGGTCAAGTCCTGGGTCGAGGAAAGGGTTTAGGGAGAGAGAGAAGAAATTAGTATCCAATAGCAATACAGAGGAGTCTTTCCTACATTTAAAAACAGTTTGGTTATTTTCTTATACTAAACATAGAAGATTACTCAATTACCTAAGACCCGTATAAATCTGAGAGCCCAATATAGACAATTAACTGACTACAGTCTCCGGCACCTTCGTACCAGTCTTCGTGTACGGTTTGAAAGACTAATAATAATACAAGTTAGGGTTTCTTTACTCTTTTCAAAGTTTCTCTGCAAGAGTGGAGTCGACGGGTTTCTTCTCTTTGAAGTTTAGTCATTTCTCTTATTCGACGTCATCTACAGCTTGACCTTCCTTTTTGTCCCCTGTCTCAGGTCCCAGACTTTCCAAAACTTTCAACTCTCTCTTCCCCCGCCCCTCCCTCATTCTGTTCCCCCCTCTCTCTCTCTACACTGGAGTCTTTACCAGAACTAATGAAACGTCCGACTCTAAACCTCTTCTGTTTTATCGGTAATTACCCTTTTACGGTGGTCGTGTATCCGACACACAAAAAGTCGAAGAATTGTTTAATGCTCTAAAAAAAATTTTTTTGATAAAATGGAAAGGAAATAGTTGGACAGGCTTCCAAGAAATTTACCGTGTACCTCGATAGGACCCCGGACCCGTTTAATTTTTTTTTTTTTTTCATACGGGAATGTAAATAGTTTTATAGAAAGACATAAAACTTGGTTCACCTTTTCGATTATTTTTTAGATGTTGAATTTTTGTACTGAAGTCATGAAGGGACCACCATGTCACTAATCCTTAGGTGGACGATTACGTCCCCTGTACCCAAACTATGTACCAGGCCCTTCTAAGGTGTACGGACTCGTTGATGCGGGCACGTGGTGCTAATGACTCGGGCATGAGACCTGCGTTGTACGGTACAGAGGACTCGGTCTCACGATGGTTGATGACTTCAAGTGCATAGCTCTCTGACACGAGGTGTCGTTCTCTTCGGACGTGTGGTACAGGTTCTCACCAGTAATGAGTGACGTTGATCTCTTTCGAAAGTGTTTCGTTGTTTCTAGGTCGTGTCAGTTTTTATTTATTCATTTTTTTTAAAAAAAATTCTCATTTTCGTCCTAAAGTTTTTTAAGTAAATTTTTTCACGTGGGTACTTCAGGGTGTGTCGGGTTAGTTGACCGTCCAGTAACAGTAGAAATGTTTGGGTGGTCCGTCCCCACCACATCCAATTACCCCTTTTTTTATTTACCGGATGAATGTTTGATTGTGTCTCCATATTTTGTTTGTTATCGGACCGAAATTTTAAAACTATGACATAAGTTGTACCTAAAACCGCCCCCCCCCCCCCCCCGTAATTAAACCCAAAAAATATTATAACGTAATATAATAATGAATCGAGTTAATGACTTAAAAACCGAAGGGAAACTTGAAACACGGACTCCGTTCACGACGTAAACGAAGTGGAATTTGGGTCGGAACGGAAATTCATTTCTAGAGATTCTCCAGGACGATCAGGGGTAGGTAGACACCGATCACGTAAAACTAAAATAACCAATCCGTAAAGTTTGGTACCGACCAAAAGTTAACAGTCTAGTCCACGTCAACATCTATGAACGGGACTTTATTCAAGAGAATTGTTGAAAGTTAACAGATTTTGTTCTCAATAGGTTGTCAGGGAAAAGACTACAAATTAACCATCAAATTTCCGAGTAAAACATTGATATGTATGAGATTTTTTAACGGTCATTTGAATTGATCTAGACTCGTGAAGTCAAATTCCAGAACTAAATCTTCTTTTTCTTTCCTTTTTTCTTTTCTTTCGGAGAAATCTTCTAATTACTTAGTGCACAAATTTTCAACGTAATCAATGGACCGTCTAGTTACCGTATTGACATCGGTTCAACCAGACGCCAATTTTTCTCAAGGAGTAATCAGTGACCTCCCTTCTTTCCTTGGTACAATATGTAGGCTAACACTGGTTACCCACGGTCGAGGACCCCGGTCCGTAGGTGTCCCCCTAACTTAGAAAAGTAGGTGAGTAGTTTTTACCGTAGCCACTTCCTTACTTCCTGGACGTTCTGTCAACTTGCGTCGCAATTGTGACTACCTACACACAAGTCAGTGACTCAGCGCAGACTGAGAGACACTGGGGTACCTGACATCGGGCGGTCCGAGGAGACAGGCACCCTAAAGGGTCCGTCCTTATGACCTCATCCAGCGGTAAAGGAAGAGGTCCCCCAGAAGGACTGGATCCTTATCTTTGTCACAGAGGACGGTGTCGTCCGGATAAAAAGTGATGACTCAGTGACCCCTTCGGGCCGGTTGTAACTACCCAGATAAGATTAGTCTGGTTAGATTAACCTTGAAAGAGATTTTACTTTACTTCAACCAAAAAGAACTGTAGTCCTTGAAGAACCACTGTATGGGTGACCGTTCTAAAGGACCTCTTCCCTTACTGTTGGGTGAGGTCATAAGAACGGACTTTTAAGGTACTTGTCTCCTCGGACCGTCTGATGTCAGGTACCCCCGTCTCAGTCTGTACTGAGTCCTGATTGTGAAACGAAAAGTGAAAGTTCCGACATACCGTATAGTGAGGTATTTGGGGAAACAATTCACTTGTTTCATTCCAAGTACAACGTCTACATCGTGGCCAAATTCTTATAAATTCCGGAAGTTGTTTAAGTTAATAATGTAAGTCCCTTTTTTCCGTTCATACTACTCTATATACGATGTCGGTTATAAGTCTACGAAACGAAAATTGTTCCTTCTTTCCTCTGTAACACAAATGGTTATCATATGTTACCATATTATGTTTACCTATTAAATTTTTTTTTTTTTTTTCTTTCTTTCTTTTGTAGGTTTTGCCCAGAAGTTTAAAGAGGGTGGAAAGATACACAAGTGACATATTCGGAGAGTAAACTTAAGAATCACAATCCAGTCGTTTTCTTTCAGATTTTTACAACATTACACGTATCACGACAAAATAAAAGAGTTCTTTCGACAGTTTCAGGAAAAGTTTCTATCGTTAATAATGCACTAAATTTTATAATTGTCGTTTTACAGTGTAAATATCACGACTAAAACGTTATCCTGTGTTTGTACTGGTCCGGCAATCTCCCGGAGAAAGTAAGGATCATCAAGTCCCTCGGGTCCCTGAGGCAGACTAAAAGGAAGGGAGAGACAGACGTCCCAGACAGTGGGGTCCCGAACAGTGTACCCCCTTTCCTCTATGAATGAAGTTATTTATGTCCAATTTACTTAAGTAAATAGGTAGGTGGTTATATCGTGACCATTTCAATATGATAGTGAATAAACAAATGGTTAAAAGGTATTACTCTGAGGATTGAGGATTTTCAGTCTCTCTTCCAGAAAAGTGGAAACCTCAAAGTCCGAATCAGATATTGAACCTGTCTCGGCTACATATTATTCAAAGACAACCGACTGCTGTCACGGTACGTTTCATGAAAATATAAAACATGTTGAGTAGGTTTCCGAAGGGATCACTCAGTCTACCGTTGTTTAGGTAGACGTTGTGTCCTCTGGGCCCAAGTCAGGGACCCAGTCCTTCTAGGGGACCTCGTCCCGTACCGTTGGGTGAGGTCATAAGCACGGTATTTCTTCAGACTAGTAACCTCCTGATTACGAAAGTTTGCCACCACGACCTCTTCAGGAAACTCTCAGAGAACCTGTTGTTCTCTAGTTTGGTTAGTTAGAATTCCTTTGGTTGGGACTTATAAGTGACTTTACTGACTACGACTTCGACTTCGAGGTTAGGAAGTCGGTGGACCACACTTCTCGGCTGAGTGACCTTTTCTGGGACTTCGACCTTTTCTAACTCCCGTCCCTCTCTTCTCCCACTGTCTCCCTCTCTACCAACCTACCGTAGTAGCTGAGTTACCTGTTTTCAGACTCGTTTGGGGTCCTCTCTCACTTCCTCTCCCTTCGGACCGCACGACGTCAGGTACCCCAGTGTTCCTCCTCCTGTACTGTCTCGTTACTTGTTGTTGTTGAGTAGGTTTGTCCGGGGAAAGATCGCCTGCGACAAAGGGAGACAGACTTCATGGTAAGAAAGAGAAAAGACCGAAGTCTCAGAACAAAGTTATTTTCAGGGATATGATTCCGTAGAGGGACTAACGGGAATCAGACTTAAGAATCAAAAAACGTGAAGGATGAAATTAAGGATTGGAGATTTCGAGTCCCGAAGGGTCCATCAAGTCTACCATTTCTTAGATGGACGTTATGTCCTCTGGGTCCAAGTTAGGAAGTCAAACCTTCTAGGGGACCTCTTCCCGTATCCGTTGGGCGAGGTCATAAAAACGGATCTCTCACCTGCCTCCTCGGACCGTCCGATGTCAGGTACCCGAGCGTGTCTCAGTCTGTGCTGACTCGTTAATTGTTAAAGTGAAAGACCAAAAATGATGACGACGAATAAATCATCTATGATCAAAGTCTAAAATGGGCTCCAAGGAACATCGATCAATTGGGTAAGTCCGTTGTCGCTCTCGAAAGAGGGATTTAAGAGAGTGCACAGATGTAAGTGCTATGACTTTTCTTAGTTCACTAAATAACTTTCCTAAAAAAAGGACCTACCTAAAAATTTCAAGTATCTTTCATACTTTACTTTAAGAGAGGACGGTATAATTATTTGTTCTGTACAGTGTTGGTAGTCGCTAAAGACCGGAGGTTTACCCGTGCTCCCGAGGACTTTGACGACGGTGTGTGGTGGGGGCACCACTAACGACTCCTCGACCCTCTTACGTCTTTCGTTATCCTTATTCCTTTGTTCTAACCGGGGTCTATCGACTCCACGGATACTTTCCTTACTTAAGTCACTCGGGTCTCCGAGAAGGGTATGTGTCTTACGATTTAAGGAAGTGGACTATGGACTAGAAAATACAATTCTGACGGACAAGGGAGACAACGTTTGAACATATATCGTCCTGAAAGGGAGGACGGAAGAACCTTTCCAAAAGAGTCTCGATGACTCTGTGACAGAGGGCCTGAGCCTCAGGATTTGTAAGGGTGCTTTATTTTTTTGAGAGATGAAAATCCAACACTCACATAAAAAACCAGTTATGTTCTATGTACAATTTTTGGTTTTGTAGTTTAACATTCTGGACCCGAAAGTGTCTCTCTTTTATAAAAAACTCAAGACTTTAGAACCGAAACTCAGTGTCTTAAATTCGGGGCTCCCTTATTTTCCGTAGTTCAAATAGCTTACTCGTTGTCGAAACTTCCTTGTGTACTATTAAACTCACTAGTACAGAGAGGGTTCATCTCAAGTCCTCTTCAAGGAGAAATTCTTCCCCGTAATTGGGACCTTTTCCTCGACTCGTAATCGACAACCACATCCAGGGACTTTTGCTATAGTGCACGACATTTTAGGACCCTCGAGGTCTATTCCAATCCTCAAAGGGTCTCTCTCGAGGTACGAAGTCTAGACTGGAGCCCTCGGACGGTCGGAGTTTGTCTTCAAGACGGAGTTCACACTTCGGGTTCTTTATCTGTGCGTTACAGGTTGTCATCGTTCGTGACTAGCTAACGAATGGGTTATCGGAAAGAGGAGAAGAAAGAACCATTGAAGAAACCACAAACACCACTTCGTTACACGGTTCAATAGGTACTCTAAATCGACCTTTAGTGACCTATCCTGAAGATCTTTTAGAACAATTTCTACCAAAAGAGTCGAATTTTCCCCGGGGAAAAGGGAGAGGTAAGGAAGAGTGACGAAGGACCTTGTGCCCACACTACCGACTTCGACACCGTCGATAGAATCGTCGGGCGTTCGTTTCGATTCTTTTCTTCGGTGAGTGGTTCCTACCAATTCGTCTTTCTGTCTTGCTCAAATACCACTGATACCTCTATGGTATGGTTTCGACTTGGTGGACGGTGACCTCAAGAAAATGTGTTTCTCTTTTTATTTGGAGAAATAAACAACGACGACGACGATTCAGCGAAGTCAACACAGGTTGAGACACGCTGGGGTGTCTACCGTCGGGTGGTCCGAGGTGGCAGGGACCCTAAGAGGTCCGTTCTTGTGACCTCACCACACGGTAAAGGAAGAGGTTACGTACTGTCACTTTTCGCTTTCACTTCATCGAGTCAGTACGGGTTGAAGACATTAAAACCAAAAGATAAAATTCGTCAACTTGGTTCACGATTGACTATGTGTCTTTTTCCACACATAGTCTTACATGAAAGATTCTTTCCGACGTGTCATAGAGAACTTGAAAACCTTTGGTGGACTCAACTTCAGTCTCTAGTTTGACTAAAAAAATTTTTTCTCTATTCTCTTAGAGTCCCGTCTCTTTCTACATCTCAGTTACGACATTCTCCGTTTATTGACCCACCTTCGTAGTCTTAAGTGGTCCACACCTTCCCATTTGTTAATCCCTCCCCTACTCTGAGATTTCTTTAAGTATTAAACCTCCCTTTCTTGTCCCCTTCTCATTATTCCTCTTCTAATATCCAGAGTCTACTCGGCAATTTGTGATAGGTTATTTTCGAGATTATCCTTGATGTATGTCTACTTAGTTAAATATCTGACATCAAATTTTTTTCCCCCAGGCCGTATACGGTTCCTCTACGGTTTATCCGTTCTCTGTTTTATGACACTCGTTGTTACATAGGTCTCGGATCTTTCTCTTCGTCCCGTTGTCCCTCTGATCCATAAAAACTATTTCAACACTTGTAACAAGGATTTACTTTATTGGACTTAACGAAAACTATTTGGTCACCATAAAAACAACTTTTCACAATCAGTGAGTCAGTAGAGACTGAGAACACTGGGTTTCTCGATGTCTGGCGGTCCCAGGAGACAGGTACCCTAAAGGGTCGGTAAGGGAAGTGATCCCCTAGAAAGGTTCGGTCCCTAGCTTGGGTCCAGAAGATGTGACGTCCACCTAAGAAATGGTAGACTTGACTGTCTCTTCGGGGTAGAAACAACTTGTGCCCAACTTTTATTCGATGATAGAGACATTTACATTAAGCTCCGGTATTTATTTTCGTTTTCGTTTCATTTTCATTTGACGACAACGGAATATAGACGATATCTCTAAATATGAATATAAAATCGTAATTATTAACTCGCGGAGTCTTTACTCCAATGTTTAAAACCATGTGTTTGAATCGGATAGAATAAGGTTGTTTCATTTCTATCCATATCCTTCCCCCCTTTTTACGATTTAAAGTTAAACGTTCCGTCATAACTTCTTTTACACTAACGTACCCGAAAGTTCCATTTTTTAAAAATTACGTTGGAACGTCTTCTTTCGTTAACTAGTTGTTTATAACACGAATCTCCGTATTTCTTTGAATTATTTCATGTCCCTTTTGTACGTATAGAAAGAGTTCTAGTGACCTCCTATTTCAATGATTGTCGGAAGAGAACAGTAACAACAGTAAATCAACGATTCAACACAGGTTGACAAAACGCTGAGGTATCTAACATGGGATAGTCGGAGGAGACAGACACCCTAAGGCGTCCGTTCTTATGACCTCTCCCAACGGTAAAGGAAGAGGTCCTCTAGAACGGTTGAGTCTCTAGCTTGAGCACAGAGGACATAACCGTCCGTCTAAGAAATGGTGACTCGGTGGATCCTGCGGTTGGAAGTTGAATCCCTTGACTTTTAAGTCTAAGGACGGTGCACCTTAGAGACTGTGTTCTTCTCATAAACACGGATGTCTTTCTAACGGTACCTTATAAATAAATAAGAACGGAAGAAGACAGTTCCTAAACTTCGTTACATATCGGTTCTACAACCAAAACATATACATTTCTTCGGTATACATTATCCGAACTTTATCAATGAACTGTGGGTTGAAGATGAATCGACTGATGACTCGAGGGGGTGACCCTCCACTCATGAGGTATCCGTCGTGTAAATTACTCTCTGTTCTTTGGTGGTCTCTTTTACCCATAAACTTATTGTTATCTCAGAGGACCCGTCACGATTCGGGTCTACCATAAAGAGTAAAATGATATTAAAAGAAAAGGAGAGGAAAAGATGGGTGAGAGAGTAACGTAGGACTCGTCTGTCTTACCTTGGTAAGGTAAGAAGGTAAAAAAGTCCGTAAAACCTTCTCAGTGGATTCCTTTCGTGGGAAAGACGTATCGAAACATACTATCGTAACATATGTTTTATGTGTATACATATGTATATTAATATGGTCTATGTAACATATGTTCTATATTATTATACGTATATTTTCTTTATCGTTCTTGTAATCCTTAAGTCGACGTTATAGGGACTCTTTCTTTCGAACATCAAATTCGTAATTTAAAACTTGTCTACGTTTGTCTCCTGATGTCCTCTCAAGACGACAATTATACAGTCGAAATTTTCTACACTGGTCAAGTCGTATGTAGTATCCGGTTGTTATACCTAACTTTTCTCTCCTGGTCCCACTACAACCTTCTCTAAGATCTATCCTTGACTCTATGAGGGTCCGGTAAACTCCGATTCCTCGGAGGTTTCGAGATTCTCTCTCCTTGAGGTTAGTTACGGTCTCGGTAGAATCTATACATGTATATAATACCAAACGGTAATATAATGAATTAAGTAGTTACACGAGTCAACGAGTCAGTACAGGTTGAGAAACGTTGGGGTACCTGATATCGGGTGGTCGGAGAAGGTAGGTACCCTAAGAAGTCCGTTCTTATGACCTCACCCAACGGTATAGAAAGAGGTATTAAGTAGTTATTACTTCACATATGTCAAGTGGAGAATCCAAATTAAGAAGAGGTATCTCATACACAAATAGGAATATTTTAAATCTTAACTTTTCTTGGGAAAGTCGAGGTAAATTGGTAAATCGTACACGTTCAATTTCTAGTTTTGTAGGGATGTTTGATAATAAATATTTTATTCGATATTTCTGTGTGTCCCTGATATCGATTACAAAAATTTATTGGGATTCACCTCATAGGGTCCCTGTCCCCTCGGACCACCCGACGGCAGATACCCCAACGTATCTCAGTCTGTGCTGACTTCACTGAATCATCATCATCATTCACCTCATATTAGGAATGTTTAACACTTAGCCCCGAAGGAACTACCATGTCACCAATGTTGAGACTCGAAGGTTACGTCCCCCGTGTCCAAACTAGGGACCAGTCCCTTGATTCTAGGATGTACGGTGTACCACGTCGGAGGTTTTTTTTATTATTAATTTTATTTCATTTCACTATAATTTTCTTTGGGTGAAGACATATTAAAATTTTTTTAATTAATCGGTAGTGATTTAACATATGAACATTGTATGTTATCACATGTAGTTCATATAAAGTTATTTCTTTTATTTACTCATAAAGTACTATCTTATACACTATATGTGAAGTCAGTTCTCATAAAGAACATGAATTAATTTATAATAATATCGAAAAGTGAACAATTCTTTTCATTTTAGTGGGGGACGGGTCTTGACTCGGATACCTTTGGGACTGTAGGACCTTATAGGACGGGGTTCCTCCATCGGTCGGTGGGAACGACCATGGAGTCGAGAACGTTTTAAGTGGTTCTACCATCCTTAATCATCGACAGATAAAGTCCATAAATTTTTGTGTATCTAAGTTATTTTATTTACACTGTAAAATTTTTGTACTTAGGAATGAGCACTATTTTGGTTACGGGATAGAAAAGTTTTCAGTTCGTTTTAGATCTGGACGGAGAAGTGGTTAATCACAATTAAGGGTAGTTGCACTAGCTTGTCCTTTTTTACAGGAGTCACCAGTACTTTCGTGAACACTTCCCTAGTTTACTTCTTGACAGATTTCCGTTTTAACTTCGACCTTATAAGTTGCACCCTTTAAAAACTCATCTTTTCAAAAGAATATTAGAGACAAGTCGGTGAATGTATCCGACAACATGAGGGGAATCGGAGAGACTTGAAATAGCAGGGGTTTAAATGGTGTGTGTCAAAACACTTCAGTTTTCTAATACAAATGTACCATAGATCACTGTGTCATTATTCACGAGTTATTAGAGTGTAAGAGAAGTTTTCTCAAATGACGTGTAGTTGGTCCATGATTGGTGATTGATTGGATGTATGGATTGGTGACTACGTCTCCACTCTACACCATAATAAATATTACACTCGAAGGGAATTCGATCACTTGGGATCTTTTGTGTCATTTTAAATTCTAAGAAAAATACACCTGGTAAAAATTTTAGAAGTAACTCAAATAATGTTATAAGACAATATACAAGACCTAAAACCCCGGACTCCGTACACTCTAGAATCGAGGGATTGTCCCTACCTTGGGTGTGGGGGACGTGACCTTCCGATTCAGAATTGGTGATATCTGACGGTCCCTTCAGGGGATTGTTATGTAAAAATATACTTGTCTCATAATCCAAAGGTTCTTTTTATTTTATAAATTTCTCCTACAAAATAAACGACGATTGCAACCCCCGAAGGAAGTATCCAGTCAACCATTTCTTAGACGGACGTTACGTCCTCTGGGACCAAGCTAAGGACCCAGTCCTTCTCGGGGACCTCTTCCCTATCCGATGGGTGAGGTCATAAGAAACCGAAGGGAACACCGAGTCGACCATTTCTTTGGTGGACGTTACGTCCTCTAGACCCAAACTAGGGACCCAACCTTTCTAGGGGACCTCTTCCCTTTCCGATGGGTGAGGTCCTAAGACCGGACCTCTTAAGGTACCTGACATATCAGGTACCCAAGTGTTTCTCAATCTGTATTGACTCGGTGAAAGTGAAGTGATGTATCTCTTGTTTCGTAAAGCGATTAAGAGAACTTTCACTTTCAGCGAGTCAACACACTGAGAAACGTTGGGGTACCTGACGTCGGACAGTCCGAGGAGACAGGTGCTTTAAGAGGTTCGGTATTATGACCTCACCCATCGACAAGGAAAGAGGTCCGCTAGAAGGGTTGAGTCCTTGTCTTGGATCCAGGGGACGTAATGTCCACCTAAGAAATGGTCGACTCGGTGGTCCCTTCAGGATTAAGAGAATTCTTGAAAAGTAAAAAAAAGAGAAGGGTCTTGAGTAATAGGATACACTTGTCTGTCTGGTGTCTTTTCTTTTACGTTTTCTAAAGAATTTATACACTTTTCTACGACTTGAAGTAAATCTTCTTTTCTTTACTTTTAATTTGAGTGACTTTATAAAAGTGGATAGTTAATCGTTTTTCCTTTTTCACACTATTATATGGTGCGATTACTCTCTCTCACCTCCTCGACAGGGAAACGATGTATCGACCCATCTCCTTTTTTTAGTAAGTTGGAAGGTGTCCCGTTAAACCGTTATAGATGGTTTAAAGTTTGTGTAAATAAATTGAAAAGTCGGTCACTAAGATAGCAGAGTGAATAGGATATGCAAGTAAATAACGACATAACAAGTATTTGGTTTTCTACTCTTTGGTGGATTTGTAGGTAGTCATCCTCTGGTTAAACCGTCACTTAAGTACGGCGACGACGATTCAGTGAAGTCAGCACGGACTGGGACACACTGGGGTATCTACCGTCGGGTGGTCCGAGGGGGTAGGGACCCTAAGAGGTCCGTTCTTGTGACCTCACCCAACGGTAAAGTAAGAGGTTACGTACTTTCACTTTTCACTTTCACTTCAGCGAGTCAGCACAGGCTGGGAGCCGCTGGGGTACCTGACGCCGGGTGGCCCGAGGAGGCGAGTACCCTAAAGGTTCGTTCTCACGACCTCACCCCACGGTAACGGAAGAGACCTTAAGTACGATCTCTTATGATATGCACGCACGAGTCAGTACGGGTTCAATAAACATTTGGATACCTGACATCAAACGGTCCGAGGTGACCGGTACCTTAAAAGGACCGTTCTTATGATCTTACCCAACGGAAAAGGAGAAGGTCCCCTAGAAGGGCTGGATCTCCTACCTTGGGCACAGAGGACGTAATGTCCGTTTAAGAAATAGTGACTCGGTGAACCTTTCGGGTGTCTTATGGTACGTCGGAAAATTTTCTTTTCGCAAATTTTATTCATTTTGTTTATTTCTCATTTTCAGTGTCTTCACAGATATCATACGAAAGTAAACCTATTACTTTATATATTTCTTTATATATAACACGAACATATAAATATTTAATATAGACCTTCTTATTTCTTTTTACTCCTACCTATCGACCCTCGACAATAACTATTTCCCTGAAGTAAAATACGGAAAAAGTAAACTTGGAGAATACACGTAATATACAATATTTAAAAAATTTAATTTTTTAAATCCTTTGATATATCGTAAGACTTTTATACACGTGATATAACCGATGACATTTTGTATATTCTTATACTTTCCTTTATTCGGTCTTATAACTTTACATTAATATCTATGAAATTTTATAAAAACGGTTATATAGACGTTAATATTTAGCAATTTTTAGTAATTTGTCAATTTTTTAAAATTTAACTGTATTTTGTTGTAATAAAATCTATGAGTTCCATAAACAGATTAATGCTGAAAAGAAAAATTTTTTCTATTTATTTCGTCTGGGTAAAAATTCACGAGGACTCCCCTTTTTTCGTTCCGGGATATTTGACAAATTTTTTTAAAGTTGATTGAGTATTATTAAGTCTTTATAAAATATGAACGATAACACTGGATAATTAAAATAACGTCAAATCCTTTTATCTCAGTCTATTCCGGAATGTCCAAATTGGACCACATCAGGTAATCTCGAAGTAAAAATCTTTGAGTGAAAACCCTTAAGGGACCACCAGGTCACCCATCCAGAGACTTTAAGGTGACGTCCCCCGTACTCAACCTAGAGACCGATCCCTTGATTCTAGGGTGTTCTACGTACCGCACTTTTCTACGAGTTGTAGTGAGTAATAATCTCTTTACGTTTAGTTTTGGTGTTACTCCATGGTGAAGTGTGGTCAGTCTTACCGACGCTAGGTTTTTAGACGTTCGTTATTTACGACCTCTCCCACACCTCTTTTCCCTTGGGAGGATGTGACAACCACCCTTACGTTTGATCATGTCGGTGATACCTCTTGTCACACCTCTAAGGAATTTTTTAACGTTTATCTTGATGGAATACTGGGTCGTTAGGGTGACGACCCGTATGTGTGGCTCCTTTGGTCTTAACTTTCTCTGTGTACATGGGGTTACAAGTAGCGTCGTGACAAATATTATCGGTCCTGTACCTTTGTTGGATCTACAGGTAGTCGTCTACTTACCTATTCTTTCGACACCATGTATATGTGTTACCTCATAATGAGTCGGCAATTTTTCTTAAGTAAACTTAGTCAAGACTACTCTACCTACTTTGACCTCGGCTAATATGTCTCACTTCATTCGGTCTTTCTTTTTGTGGTTATGTCATATGATTGTGTATATATACCTTAAATCTTTCTACCGTTACTGCTGGGACATACGTTCTGTCGTTTTTTCTGTGTCTACACATATTGTCTGAAAACCTGAGTCTCCCTCTCTCTCTCCCACCCTACTAAACCCTCTTACCGTAAGATTGTACATATGATAGTACACTCTTAGCTTAGCGGTCAGATACAGACTGTGTCCTATGTCGTACGAACCCCGACCACGTACCCCTACTGGGTCTCTCTACAATACTCCTCCCTCCACCCTCCCCCCAAGTACAAACCCTTGAGTACATTCTTAATTTCTAAAATTTTAATTTTTTTTTTTAGACAATTTTTTTTAATTTTTTATTTTAAATTTTTAAATTTTTTAAAATTTTTTCTATGTACCGCACCGGCTTTATGTGGTTTTTGTGAGTAAAAGAGAAAAGAACCAAATATAAGAATTTAAGAAAGAATAGGTTTACTAACAGTAATAATTCTTTATATTTATTTGTCATTCCTAAATGACATATCGTATCCCTTGATGAAAGTTGTAGAACATTATTAGATTATTGGATATTACCTTTCTTAGAATTTTTCTTATATATATATATGAATATGTGTGTATGACATAAGCAAAGTCCACATTTCACTAAGTCGATGTATATATTATATGTGTTTCACTTTTACTTTCAGCGAGTCAGCACAGACTGAGAAACGCTGGGGCTCCTGATATGTCAAGTACCTTAAAAGGTCCGTTCTTATGACTTCACCCGTCGGAAAGGGAAGAGGTCCCCTAGAAGGGTCGGGTCTCTGACTTGGGTCCAGAGGGCGTAACGTCCGCCTAAGAAATGGTCGACTCGGTGTTCCTTCGGGTATTACGTGTGTTATTATATACATTTATTTAGTTGATATCTAGTTATTTTTTATTTATTTATATTTACCATTGTTCCGACGGTCATACAGAATTAAGGTAAATCTTAAAATTACATTTTCCACTTCTTGTCTGTGTACTCGGTAAGTCATTTATAATTGACACGTTGGATAATTAGAGGGGTGGTTCTTAATTTGGAACGACTTACATGGAAAAGATTCTCCTGTTGTAGGTTTATGTAACAATTCTTATAAAAGAAATCCTTAACCGGTGTTTCAGTGCTTAGGAGATTTTATCAAAGAAAGTACCGTCAATTGATAAATTGAAATGTCAGATAACCAAAGGGAGAATAAAAAGAAAAGATCCAATATGAGTTTGTCTTGATAAATTGTAAGGACACTGGATTAGAATGAAAGGTGCTATTTACACACGTAAAGGAAGTTAATGGAATTTTAATCTTAAAGTCTCTGACCAAGTCTCATAAAGGACGTAAAATTGTCGTGTAGAAGAATATAAGTAAAGCTAGTTTATGTTTACACACAAAGAGGACGAACTTCTCTAAAGTGTTTTTTATTTAAATTATTTATAGTATACGTTATACAAACGTATTTAAACTTTAAGGTCTTCGGTATTGAGACATTTGAATTCACGAAAGTGGACCGAGAGTTATAACAATTTCGACTTAACCGAAGTTGTACTTTGAGAAACAGTTATCGGATTTCATTAACACTCAAGACCTTGACCACGGTTTTGTAATGAGGAAGACACGGAAGTTTCTTTCCGACACCGAAAAACAGATAAATATATATGTATTGAATACGGTTCCTTTTGTTTTAAAATATATAATTTGCATAATTTTCATTACTTCTGTTCCTACTATTTTGTAGAACACAGAAACTTGATTACATTCAGTGTCTTAGGGTGCAGGTGTTTTAGTATTACACCCGAAGGTCGATCTCGTCCTTCTGTTTCTACTGATTTCTCTATAGACATGATGTGTCTTCTGTGTCTAGGGAAGGTCTACGCCAACTGTTTGATTTCGGACGACCCATTTGTCCCGAGTGATAAGAACATTTATTCCAAAATAATCTTGTGGTGTGAACATCCGTCTATCCTTTACCTACCAGACTTTCCTTTCTTGGTTTATATCGAAAAACTGTATTTTTTCTGGTAAAATTCGGATATGGTAAAACAGTAGATCCGGACCGGTGTCACAAACGGGAACTTGTTCGGAGTCATTACTCCTAAAATTTGCTTGTTTTGTTGTTTAACTGACAATGGTCTGTTCTCTTCATTGTTATCATTTCCATTGTTTAGTCAACATTTCTGAGAGGGAAGAGAAAATTATAATTGCTAATCGGCCTTCGTGAAAGAACTCGACAAGACTTCTTAGATTTAGGAGAAGACTTTCGGGAGTTGGTGATCTACTCACCTCGGATCCTCTACTACTACAATTGGAAAATAGTGAACATTGAATTCGACCCTGATCTAGACTGTCTATCTCACGGACTACTTGATACCTTACTCCAAGTACTGTAACATGTCCTCTGTCTCTAGTTCTGGTAGGGGTACCTTTTGTTTACGTTTTTCCGTTTTACCGACAGACCCTTCCGGAATGTTTATCGACCCTTTTCCTCTCTCCGCTTTTTGTTTCCTCTTTTCCTTTCTATATTCGTAGACTTACGTCTTAAGGTTTCTTATCGTTCTTCTCTATTCTTTCGGAAGAAGTCGCTAGTTACGTTTCTTTATCTCCTTATCTTGTCTTACCCTTTCTGATATCTAGAGAAGTTCTTTTAATCTCTAGAGAAGTTCTTTTAATCTCTATGGTTCCGTTGTAAAGTACGTTTCTACCCGAGCTATTTCCTGTCTTTACCATACCTGGATTGTCTTCGTCTTCTATAATTCTTCTCTACCGTTCTTATGTGCCTTCTTGACATGTTTTTTCTAGAAGTGCTGGGTCTATTAGTACTGCCACACTAGTGAGTAGATCTCGGTCTGTAGGACCTTACACTTCAGTTCGCCCGGAATCTTTCGTAGTGATGCTTGTTTCGATTTCCTCCACTACCGTAAGGTCAACTCGATAAAGTTTAAGACTTTCTGCTACGACACTTTCACGACGTGAGTTGTACGGTCGTGTAAACCTTTTGAGTCGTCACCGGTATCCTGACCTTTTCCAGTCAAAAGTAAGGTTAGGGTTTCTTTCCGTTACGTTTTCTTACGAGTTTGATGGTGTGTGAACGTGAGTAGAGTGTACGATCATTTCATTACGAGTTTTAAGAGGTTCGGTCCGAAGTCGTTATGCACTTGGCACTTGAGGGACTACAAGTTCGACCAAAATCTTTTCCGTCTCCTTGGTCTCTAGTTTAACGGTTGTAGGCGACCTAGTACCTTTTCCGTTCTTTCAAGGTCTTTTTGTAGATAAAGACGAAATAGTTGATACGGTTTCGGAACTGACACACCTAGTGTTAGTTGACACCTTTTAAGACTTTCTCTACCCTTATGGTCTGCTGGACTGGACGGAGAACTCTTTAGACATACGTCCAGTCCTTCGTTGTCAATCTTGACCTGTACCTTGTTGTCTGACCAAGGTTTATCCTTTTCCTCATGCAGTTCCGACATATAACAGTGGGACGAATAAATTGAAGATACGTCTCATGTAGTACTCTTTACGACCTGACCTTCTTTGTGTTCGACCTTAGTTCTAACGGCCCTCTTTATAGTTATTGGAGTGTATACGTCTACTGTGGTGGGAATACCGTCTTTCATTTCTCCTCGATTTTTCGGAGAACTACTTTCACTTTCTCCTCTCCCTTTTTCAACCGAATTTCGAGTTGTAAGTCTTTTGCTTCTAGTACCGTAGACCAGGGTAGTGAAGTACCGTTTATCTGCCCCTTTGTCACCTTTGTCACTGTCTGAAATAAAACCCCCGGAGGTTTTAGTGACGTCTACCACTGACGTCGGCACTTTAATTTTCTACGAATGAGGAACCTTCTTTTCAATACTAGTTGGATCTATCGTATAAGTTTTCGTCTCTGTAACGAAACGACTGATTCCAGGCAGATCAGTTCCGATACCAAAAAGGACACCAGTACATACCTACACTCTCAACCTGACACTTCTTCCGACTCGTGGTTTCTTAACTACGAAAACTTGACACCACAACCTCTTCTGAGAGCTCTCAGGGAACCTGACGTTCCTCTAGGTTGGTCAGGTAAGACTTCCTCTAGTCGGGACCCACAAGAAACCTTCCTTACTACGATTTCGACTTCGAGGTCATGAAACCGGTGAAGTACGTTTACCAACTCAGTAACCTTTTCTGAGACTACGACCCTCCCTAACTCCCGTCCTCCTCTTCCCCTGCTGTCTCCTACTCTACCGACCTACCGTAGTGACTGAGCTACCTACACTCAGACTCACTTGAGGCCGTCTACCACTATCTGTCCCTCCGGACCGCACGACGCTAAGTACCCCAGCGTTCTCAGCTTGTGCTGACTCACTGACTTGACTTGACTTTCGATTCAGGTTGATTTCGAACCTGAGACAGCTGGAAACGAGGTTAAGATACGACGTAGGGACCAACAAGTTGACGATTTCTGAGACGGACGTTACGCCCTCTGGACCCAAACTAAGGACCCAACCAACCCTTCTATGGGACCTCTTCCCTTTCCGATGGGTGAGGTCATAAGACCGGAGATATCAGGTACCCCAGTGTTTCTCAGTCTGAACTGACTCACTGAAAGTGAAGTGAAGTGAAGTACGACTTAAGAGGATACGAGTTCGGGGAAGTACTTATAAGTACATGGGAATCGAATTTTGAAGGGGTTAAAACGATAAGAAGGTCCTCTACGACGAAACCCTTTCTGGGGTTCTCAAGAGGAATGAACGATGTTCAAGGAAGGAAGAGGGTTGACTAGAAACCGAACCGACACAAAAGACCGATTTGTGGGTGGTTCTCTACTGGGGTCAAAACCCATTGTGTGAGTGACAAGTACACAACAGATGCCGAGGAAAGTACGATGTCGTCGTTCCGACGTGTGGATGTTGTCTCTGGTAGAACAGACGTTTTGGATTTTGTTCACGATACACCAGTAACCGTCTTTTTACAACAGTTCGGGACGTCTAAATCATCCCAAAGGAGTTTTATGACGACGACTCAGTACAGGGTGAGAGACTCTGGGGTGACTCCGCCCTGACACCGGGTGGTCCGAGGAGACAGGTACCCTAAGAGGTCCGTTCTTATAACCTTAACCAACGGTAAAGGAGGGGATCCCCTAGAAGGGCTAGGTCCCTAGTTTGGGTACAGAGGACGTAACGTCTACCTAAAAAATTGACTGACTCGGCGGTCTCTTTGGGTGAATCACCCGAAGGAGCTTCATTCCTCTATTCTAAACCGTTAGGAACTTTGAATCATGGCTTTTAGTTTAATGATCGGTAGGGGTGATAATGGAAACCATCCTCACTTTCCAAACCCAAATTAGAAGTTAAACAGTCTCCTGACGATAAGAGTATTGTAAAACCCCATGACGCATTTCTCATGACATTGTAAAAAGGAATAGTTATTCCCAACGAAACATGTTTAATTTTTACATACAAAATGATTTTTAAATCTCTATATATCATAACTATTCATCGATCTATCGTTTCATCCATCTGTACTTTTATAAACCGTATCGACTACCGACTTTACTATCCGACTTTCACTACACTCTATAGTTTAATCTTGGTCACTTGTTCCGTCCGTAGAATGTCTTCTCGTTTCTACTGTCACCTCCTAAATGTCTATTGGGGAGTTGAATAGTCTTCACCCCTGGTTATCAGGTGTAAAGACTAGGAGACTACCGTTCTTGTCGTCGAGTAAAAATCGGTCAGGAAGCGTTTCACTTCCCCCGGTCCTGGTTTGTGATTTGTCTTAAGACCCGGAGTCCATCCACCCGTAGTACGGTCCCAGTACCATATCCGTGTCAGGAAGATCAGGTAGACGTTCCACCTTCTGGACCCAAGCCAGTGACTCTGGTCCCACCGAGTCTACCATTTCGCAGACAGATGTTACTCCCTCTGGACCCAAGCTAGGGACACAACCCTTCTAAGGGACCTCTTCCTTTACCGTTGGGTGAGGTCATGAGAACGGATCTTTTAGGGTACCTGTCTCCTCGGACCACCTCCGATGACAGGTACCCAAGTGATTCTCAGTCTGTATTGATTCGATGAAGTGAAAGTGAAGGATCAGATAGTCAATGGAAGTTATGACGAGTAAGATGGTTACTTTTTAGGAAGGAGAAGTACGAGTACAAATCAATACTATATTAAATATTGGAATAATCCCAAAGGTTCCACCGTGATCACCATTTCTTGGTTGGACAGTTACGTCCTCTACGTTCTCAACGCCCAAACTAGAGACCTAACCCTTTTAGGGGACCTCCTCCCGTACCGTTTGGTGAGGTCATAAGAACGGACCTCGTAGGGTACCTGTCTCCTCGGGTCGTCCGATGTCAGGTGACCCAACGTTTCTCAACCTATGCTGATTTCGCTGAATCGTGCGTACGTGCTTATTGGAATAATACGATTAAATACTTAGGTGAAGACCTGACATTTGAGGGTAGGTCCCAGTTGGGTTTCGATTGGTTGGTAGAAATTTCGTTCCCTGAAATTCGTGATAGATTGGTAGGCATACCACATCTAATTTTAATTAACTGTATACGTATGTAGGGTAACAAGTGTGTCTCTTATTTTGTGTGTGGTTTGGAATTAGAATAACTTTTCGTTTATTCAAGTTGTGTAATAGATTCTGTAAAAAGTAGACCAGACTCAGAAACTTGTATGGTGTTTTTGTCCTAGTAACCGTCGTCTTACGCCGTTTCGCGAACAGGGTAAGTCCTTCCTTACTTGGTCCAATACTTCTGAGTAGTGAACTCTCAGGTCCCAGGGTAGACGAAACGGTTTGGGAAGGTCCCGTAAGGACTCTCTTTAGTCATAAAGTCGTTGATCTCAGTACTTGACTGTTTCTTTCGAGAGAAAAACAAAGATCGGATCCATTATCAGAAGATTAAAGTCTAACACATCCCTTTATCCTGGTTACGTCCTCTGTAACTCTATACCCAAGCTAAAGACCCAGTCCTTCTAGGGGGCCTCTTCCTTTACCGTTGGGTGAGGTCATAATGAACGGACCTTTTAAGGTATCTGTCTCCTCGGACCACCCGATGTCAGGTACCTCAGTGTTTCTCAACCTATGTTAACTCGTTGTGTTCCCCGAGTCTCAACTTGTCAATGACATTCCAAATCAGTACTTTTGGTACTTAGATAGACGGTAAGGAAAGACCTAGAAGTTTCTACGAACAATTTAGAATAAATATCCCTGAAAGGACTACGAGGTCACCGATTCTGAAGTACGAGGGTTACGTCCCCCCGGACTCAAGCTAAGGACTAGTACCTCGATCTAGGGTGTACGGTTTTGATTCTGGGTCACGTTGGTTTATTTGTTATTTGTTTTAAAAAAAATTTAGAATGAATGTCGGTGTGTATCACCAAATCAGTGATTCAGCCCAGGATGAAAACGCTGGGATATCTGACATTGGACGGTCCGAAGAAACAGGCACCCTAAGAGGTCCGTTCCTATGACCTCACCTCACGGTAAAGATAGAGGTCCCATACAAGGGTTGGGTCCCAAGTTTGGGACCAGAGGACGGAACTTCCGTCTAAGAAATGGTTGACTCGATATTCCCTTCGGGTATCGGTAAAGAGAATTAAGAATGTATTAATAAATAAACAAGAATGTATTAATAAAGAGTATTAAGAATGTTAGAAAAATCTCCCTCTTTTAATAATCAACTGGAAATTTAAAGTTCATAGGATTACAGTAATGACGCAACATTAGACTCGTCGTAAATCAGACACACGTGCACGAGTAAGTAAGTCAGCACAGGTTGAGAAACACTGGGGTGCCTGATATCAGATGGTTCGAGGAGACAGGTACCCCTAAGGGGTCCGTTCTTATGACCTCACCCACCGGTAAAGGAAGAGGTCCTTTAGAGGGGTCGAGTCCCTGGTTTGGGTTTAGAGAACAGAGAACCCAACCGTCCACCTAAAAAGTGAGGAGATTCTAGAGTCTTGGTTTGTAATTCCAGATACCGACTATAAAGGAATTCCGTCTTTTCTTATTCTTTCTTGTGTTCTTTTATAAACATTTTATGAGATAAATTGACCACTCCATGGCACCAAGACTTCTGACATGAATATACACATATCTTTAATCTTTACGTTTTTCCACCAAAACTTATCGACTCAATCTTCTATATTTTTGATTCGAGAATTACTATCACTCCCTGTCCCTTCGGACCGTACGACGTCAAGTACCCCAACTTTTCTCAGTCTGTACTGACTCGTTGATTTATTGTATCCATTGTGATACGGAACGATAGATAGGAGAATGTTTCGCGAAGGGATAATGACTCGAAACTACAGAGGGTTGTACATCGAAAGGAAGGGTAAGCAATGTTGATGTTCGTGTCTTTAGATTTTTCCTGCCATTTTATATCTATAGTCTCGTGGTTGGACTTCGACTCCCATCTCAAGACCTTCTTGCCTCCTGACAGTTTGAACAACTCTCTGTCCGTTAAAACATACAGAAAATTTCAACCGTTAAAGAGTGACAAAGAAGGGTAAACTAAAGAAAAGTTGTTTGGAAGTATCCAAGGCAATGTGTTCCACTGAGCCGCCAACATCAGTAAGTTCGATTTTACACATTCCTCCAATCTTTATTATGAACAATCAAGTGCCTATCATAGTATTGAAACTCGGGTTGTTTGGTTAGTTCCAGTATCAACACCATTTTGAAATGATATCAACGAAATGTTCCCAGTTTGTATACACCATTTTCTTGACGAAGGTTTTCGTTAATACCTACTTCCTCAAAACTTTTGTATCTACGTACTTTATACTTAGTTGTGTATTCATTGCTCCTTTTAATGGTAAGGTAACCTTTCCGTCATTCTGCCAAATGATCCGTTCTACCACTGAGGATAGCACGGCATGCACGTAAATTTAGACCTCATTGACTTCTCTCTGGTCCCATCTGACGTAATTGTGACTCGATTCGGTCAAACTGGACTATTTAAGTTGGTAGGTCGTGTGTACACGAAGGAACCACCGAGTCGACCATTTCTTAGACGGATGTTACACCCTCTGCACCCAACCTAGGGACCCAACCTTTCTAGGCGACCTCTTCCCTTTCCGAGGGGTGAGGTCAAGACCGGACCTCTTAAGGTACCAGACATATCAAGAACCCCAGTGTTTCTCAGTCTGTGCTGACTCTTTGAAACTGATTCGGTCAAACCGTCTTCACTTCGAATCCTTTCGTAACGTCCGTTTGACTTCTGTTTACCTCCACCAGTCTCAGTTTTGTCTACTATGATATGCCTCCTCTCCTGAATCCTCTTTACGGCACAATCTTTTACAAGATTCCAGCCCTACCAATGAACCGTTTGTACTTCCGACTCTTCCACCCGGGGTTGGAAAGACCGTGGTCCCTGACTAAAGCTCCTTCTGTTACAAAGGTGTCTGACCCCACCCCCCACCCCCACCCCCCTACCAAAGTCTTACTGAGTTCGCGTAATATAAAAACACGTGAAATAAAGATAATAATAATGTAGTTGAGGTGGAGTCTAGTAGTCCGTAATCTAGGGTCTCCGACCCCTGGGGATGGGCATTATATAGGGCATACGGACAACACCGGACCTTAAGGTGGTAGTCTCGTCATAAAGTAAGTCATCTCTAATTAAAAATTTCTGCTAAGACACACCTAAAATTGCCTACTCCCCTAGAATGACTCACACACTCTTATCTTAGTCGTGTGTGTCCTTCTACTTTATCCGACCACGGATTTTTGATCCGTCTTTGTCGGAGATTTTCGACGGAAAGGGTCTCGTAAGGTCACTCTGCCGGACACTTTAATTCCCACAGTCCCAGTCCATTCAAATTCGGGGTGAACTTTTTATTCTTATACCAATGAATTTTCGAGACTCTGTAAGATTTTGAAGATTTCTGTAAAATTCAAGTCTTAAGAGATTTAATTAGACTAGTCTCTTTAGAGAAAAGTGTATGGTGGCTGATTATCGGGTCCTGTGATACTCTTTACCTCGGAAGACCTTACTGAGTCTCAGTGTATGTGTCGTGAATGATGTAGGGGTCCCTGTGACAGACCTTCCGACATCCTTTTCGAGTCCTACCTCTTCTACCCCAGGGACACTCGACCTAGGGGCTTTTGGGTGCGTACGGGTCGGACCCCACACCTGCCGTTACGAGACGCGGTACCTCGTCAGGTTTCTGTGTCCTGTTCTCGCACTCGTGTCGTCCAACACCTCCTTTGTTTGTGTATGTCTCTGTCTTCTCGACGGACCCCTTAGACAAGGACTAAGTCTTTCTCTGTCTTTCTCTGTATAAGTGCCTTAGTGACTCCTGTCTTAAGAAGTACTCGACGACCGACGAACACACATAAACTCATAGCATGAAAAAATTATTGGTTGTAAACGACCATATTGAATACCATCTTTTTTTCAAGGATGTCGTCGACGTGTGCTGGGTTAAAATCACGAAATCTCTAGACAGAAGGATGGGGTAAAAGACAAGAGGAGTTGAGGGGTCTTACGACACCAGGTCGGTATGGTCTGTCGAAGATCTCCGAAAAGATCGAAGTATGTATTACAAGGGGGTTGGCTCCTGTGTGGTGGGAGGGGGTGGACACCGACTCTCCAAACACGGAGGAACTTCAGAGTCCTATTAGTAGAGGTGGAGGATTTCTGAAAGGGACTAAAAGAAGAACCGAAACGTGTGTGTGGATAATTTTATTGAAGAGTGCAAAATGACATTAAACAAATGGTCGGTAGATGGAAACATTCATATTTTGCTATAAGGTTTCCTTCCGACATAAAATAAGTAGATACATAAGGGTCGTGATAATTTGACGAATCTTATACTAGCCTCGAGTTCTGTACCGACTTATATCCTTGATGAAGAGTAAAATTTTGTCACCTAGAGTTTCACTGCCCCGTATGAGTCAAAATATTCACACTAAAGGATGGAGATAAAAAAAAAAAAAAAAATGATTTCCTGAGTCCTAAAATTTTTTAGGATGGAGGACGTCCTTTTATTGAAAGTCTTTGTACGTGTGTCTTAAGTTGTGTGTAATCTTTGTCTTAACATTTCACTGACAGGTAGAGAGTCTGTACTCCTTTATACCAGAGAACCTAAAGGTGTCGTCCATGGGTACAGTAATGGATAGTGTCTGTTAGAGGGTCGACCTCTTAGCCCTCAAGACTGATTAGTCTCAGCCTAGCAGAACGGAACGACGGGGTTCGTCGACCAGACACGTGTGCAGTGTGAGCAATGACGGCCACCGTTTCAAGGTCATCCCGTTTCGCTTCCTGAGCAACGGTCATTCCGCGATTTTCGTTTCCCGTACTGGTCTGTAAGTTAAGTACAGTAGTCTTTGTTGTTCTTTTACTTCCTTCGTTTCTGAATCTACCCAGAACGGGTTTATGTATCGTTTTGATTTTCTTTGAAAACTGGTTGGACCTCTAGGGAAAGGTCGGTATTGTTCACCATGGCCACGGTCCAGTGTTTCCGTCCAGGAACCACACTCTTTAGATATCGGAACATACCCGCGGGACCAGGATTTTGTTAACCCTTTGTATAATCTCCAGTGTCTTATCTTAAAAAATTACACTGGGAATGGACCCTACGCGACCTCTCGGTCATTCAGGTACTACAAAATCAGTCTTTTGTTGACCTAAAAAAATTAATTAATTAAAAATAACTTCGTTATCGACTAAATATTACAAAGTCCCTTTCGTTTCACTAAGTTAAACGGCTTACGCACACACACTTACGTACGTGTGCAAGTCAGTATAAGTTGAGACACCCTGGGGTGCCTGACGTCGGGCGGTCCGAGGAGACAGGTACCCTAAGAGGTCCGTTCGTCTGACCTCACCCAATGGTAAAGGAAGAGGTCCCCTAGAAGGACTGAGTCCCTTACGTGGATGCAGAGAATGTGACCGTCTAAGAAATGGTGACGTGGTAGACCCTTCGTGTATATATAAAAAAAGAAGAAAGAGCAAATAATATTCTATAACTTATATCAAGGGACCCGATATGTTATCCTAGAATAACAAATAGATAAGTATAAAATATATGTCGTCACACACAGACAATTAAGGTTTAAGGATTAAATAGAGGGGTGGGTGGAAAGAAGAAGTTGGTATTCCCTTTTGTCGACAAAAACAGTAAATAAGGAGACTTTTGTCGTTGGTGTTGTTTTGTTAGAGTCTCCGTTTATCGTGAAAGTCCTATTTAAGAGGAAGTAGAGAACTTTCAGACTACCAGTCGTCTCTAAGCCTCTTTGAGTCCAATAGAATTCTCGAGGACAATATTTAAATTAAATCTTCGTCACGAAGTCCTTCTATTTTATTCTCATAGGGTTTCTTGTCTAGTAATTCTAGATTTACTTTATATAAAAAATTTCTGAAAAAGATTGGATAAGGAATGTTTACGGACGTAAATATCCCTGCCTAATTACTTATTGCTTCCTTGAAGTTGATATGAATCAGACTTAAGTCGTAAACCTTGGTTTTCCTTGAAAGTGCCCAAAACGGAGTCGGTAGTTAGTCAATGTTGATAATCGACTGTTCGTACCAACGGCTCTGGTCTTCTCTCCTTTTTATGTAAGTTTGGTTAAACCGACCGGAGACCTTGACGGTTAAAATCACTTTTCGAAACCCGCTAAATTACTGGAGGAATGACGGAAAGGTTAGGAAGAAGAGGCAGAGTATTGTCGAAAACTACCAATACATCTTTGAACTCGATTGAAATCAAGAAAAAGTTTCAGGGGTATTATTGAAGTCTCTCTACTTGTCTGTACTTATATTTAAATTAAGGATCTACGCTGGTCTTTGATATCAAAAGAAAAGGAGAACTCTCTGATGGGAGAGTATTTCGTTTTTAAGAAGTCTCACTACTGTCCTTTTGATATTTCCAAATATCGGTCTTCTCGGAGGTATAGACAGCTATGTCTTTCTGTCTACGAATGGACACTCCGTTCAAAATTTTTCTGGGTGTGACTCCCCTTTTTGACGACAGCGACGACAACCGATCCGTCGGGAAACATTTACAAACTTGCGTCTTGTTTCAAATTTCAAGAGTTTTGTTTTACTCCTCCCCCTTACTCGTCATTTGTGTTCCCGACACGACACGAGTCATCGTAGACTGAGAAACACTGCGATACCTGACATTGGGCGCTCCGAGGGAACAGGTACCTTAAGAGGTCCGTTCGTATGACCTCACCCAACGGTAGGAGAGGGGTCCCCTAGAAATGTTGGATCCCTACCTTGGGTTCAGAGGACGTAATGTTCGTCTAAGAAATGACGACTCGGTGGTCCCTTCGGGTTTGTGTTCCTGTCTAAGGTTTACTCTTAGGATGATAAGTTTCACTCGAGAGACAGAAGTGAGTGGGATTGGGGTTGCTCCTCGGAGTTTTCACTCCTATTAACGTTTATTTCGTGATAAAGTCTTGCGGACTCAGAGGACGCCGAGGACGTAACCGTCCGTCTAAGAAATGGTGGCTCGATGGATCCTGTGGGGATCCTAAGGAATTCCATTTCCCCCTTTCGAGTGGATTATTACATAGAGACTGCCTTATTATTACCTCGGTGTGTTTCTTTAGCATTTACGACGTCAACCGCTAGACACCAACCCAGGGTAACCCGGGGTCCTCCGGGTCGGTCACAACGTACCACTAGTGCATCAGCCCCACACCTCACATGAAACGCTCCAGATTCCGCGGGTTCTTAACGAGGGAGAGAACTCCCCAGTTCCTTACCTGTAGAACGGCCTGTTGGTTACCAAAGAAGACTAGCGTAAACCCCGGCCAGGTCGGTTTGGACGTCAGAGGTGTCAATATCGGCCGCTTCAAAGGATCACGTAAACTCTTTAATTCCCTTTCTACCTTCTTCTTCATTCGAATATATCGAACCTTCTTTAAAGACCTTATCTTTCCTTCTCTTCCAGTCAACAGAAAGGGACGTGAGACGAACTTTACAAACAGAGAGGTTCCCCTGACTTGTGGTCTCTCAAAGATCTTTATAAGGGTCGTTTCTTTGTCCTGTACTTTGCTTAAAGTACCACAATACTCGACTTAACTTAGGGGTGGTTTAAGTATACGACTACAGGATTGGGGATCGATAAAAACCTCTATCCCAGAAAAATTTTTCATTCAGTTTTACTTCTGTGACACCACCCCGTCCCTCCCCCAACACCAACTAGGTTGTACTCACCACAGGAGTATTCTTTTCCTTTAAACCTGTGTCTCTCCCCACAGTCCTGCGTTGTTCGGTTGTTCTCTCTGGAGTTCTGCGTGTGGGAAGACTGTGGACCCTACAGTCAAGAGGTCTTGCCACTCTCGTACTCGAAGACACACGGTGGGTCAGATGCCAGGAAACAATACCTTCGGGACCCTCTGATTCTGTTCACGACGGTAGACAAGGTGAGTACCTAGTACAGTCCACAGGGAAGGACCCCGTCTCGACGTCGGAGTTTACAGTAGTGACGACCCGGGGAGACGGGACTTCGTGTACGTCTTCCAATAACTAGATGTCTTCCTTCTCTTATATGTGGTTCGAATTCCCCCTTACTTTTATTTATTTGACTAAAGGTCCTTAAATCCACTTTAGGTTGTAAATTTTTCGACCAAATACAATGTTTCCTCTGTCTCAATTCTGTTTTAGTTACCTCCGACCGTCCAGTATTTCCACTTAATCACCGGGATCACAGTCTTTCACGTTTAGTGACGTTCCAACGGATAGAGACGTGATTGACGAGGAGGTAAAGTAGTAGAGTCCCTGGTTCATGATCAGTATGGTTCGAGGCCCGGAGAAAGACAAATCGTAGATTTTGACTTTAACAAAATCCCACTGAAAAGGGACAAATCGGAACTAATAACGTAAACCCGAAGGGACCACCGAGTCTGTCATTTCTTAGACCGACGTTACGGTCTCTCTGGTGTCAAGTTGGGGACCCAGCCCTTCTAGGGGACCTCATCCCTTACCGATGGGTGAGGTCATAAGAACGGACCTCTTAGGGGTACCTGTCTCCTCGGACCACCCGATGTCAGGTACCCCGGTGTTTCTCAGTCTGTACTGATTCATTGATGTGAAACCGAAAGTGAAAGTAACGTAAACCATACTGATCGTGGAGTAAGGAATTCATCACTATTCAATTTCTCATTTGCGAATTTATAACAAACACACAACTTTGTTTTCTCTCGTTATTGAATAGAGGATCCCCAACGCCCTTTGTAAATTACATAGTCGAGGGACAGAAGAGGAGGAGGAGAAGGAGGGTCTAGAAAAATGAACGAGAAGGAAAACAAAACTTGTGAAAAGGGAGTGTCAGAAGGATGGAAGGAGAAGTGGACCAAACTGATAAGGAGGAAATTCGACGTGTTACACGAGAGATGTTCCTGTAAGGACTAGGACGTGTAGTCCCAGTCTACTGGGGGTTCGACACGAGGGTACTGTGGAGGATAAAGAAAAAAGTAACTTAATTAACACCACTAACATCTGTAGATGACCCGAGACGATGTCCGTGGATCTTCCGTTAATAGGACGACGGATCCGGATACGACCCGGAACCTGCTTACTTAGAAGTAAATTACTTACTTTCCTCGTTTTTCGGTTTAGTAGAGTTACCTACGAAATTTGTAGAATGTTAAAATAAACGGTAAATATGCAGTTATTTCAACTTTAAATTTTAAAAATTTAATTTTTTTCCTATATTTTTCGTACATCGTCTACCTAAGTTATTAAGAGTTAAAAGAAGAAGGAAAGAGAGGGACAGGAACACTTAGTCTTCCTTTTCGTCCGGGACGTTCATTAAAACTATTTAACGTTCTGTTTTTATCTACATTCATTTTGTATGATACTGGTACCATTTCTCTCCCAATCCCGGGTCTTGGGAGGAACGATACGTTCCCTGTATCCAGGTTAGGGATAAACCCCTTTATCCTAGGGTGTACGGCTCCTCGTTGATTCGGGTACATCGTATTGACGACGACGATTCAGCGAAGTCAGCACAGGTTGAGACACGCTGGGGTATCTGTCGTCGGGTGTTCCGAGGGGACAGGGACCCTAAGAGGTCCGTTCTTGTGACCTCACCCAACGGTAAAGGAAGAGGTTACGTACTTTCACTTTTCACTTTCACTTCAACGAGTCAGCACAGACTGAGAAGCACTGGGGTACCTGATGTCGGATGGTCCGAGGAGGCAGGTACCCTAAAAGGTCCGTTCTCATGACCTCACCCCACAGTAATGGAAGAGGTCATCGTATTGATCTCTCAGACACGACGGTGTTTCTTTCTAGGGTGTACTGTGTCACTTCTCAGTGTTGATTCTGGGTTACGTCGGTTTATTTATATATTTTTATATCTTTTCTCCCAATAAACCTAGAGATTTCCTTTTCTTTTAAAAGGTTGTCGTACTTTTGTTTTACTCGCACACAGGACATATTTTTTTTATGACAGACGATAAAAAGCTACCAATTTTCTTTACAGGAATTTTTATAGTATTCATCCTTCTTAAACTCCCTCCCCCATCAGGCTACCAGAAACATTATGTGTTTTATAAAATGGATGGGAAAACACACACGCACGATTCAGCGAAGTCAGCACAGGATGAGAAACTCTGAGATACCTGACATCGGGTGGTCCGAGGAGACAGGTACCCTAAGAAGTCCGTTCTTATGACCTCACCCAGTGGTACGGGAGGAGGTCCCCTAGAAGGGTTCGGTCCCTATCTTGGGTGTCAAGAATACAGACGACGTGACCGTCCGCCCAGGAAATGGTGACCGCGGTGGCTTCTTCGGGGAATGGATGGGAATGAATCGAAATAAACGTAAAAGAACAAAGTTGTGGTTTACTTTTTTGTTCAAATTTTATTATCAAGTTTCCTTTTTAAGATGATCAGGGTTCTGACTTTTAGTTCAAAAACTTGTCAAATGTAATTTGTATTTTTAAACACAACTAGTGAATCCACTTCGATAATTTATATTTAATAAATTAGTTATGAATAAGTTACCGATGATGTCATAGTCTACAATACGTTCCATGAAGTCAGAAGTACCTCGAACCTCAGATAGATAAAAGGGAACCCGACGGATGATATTAACTTATTATAGGTAAAAATTTTGTAGAATTAACTTTATGTAGGGAGGTGAAAGCGTCAAAGATTACCTTGTCTCCCTGAAGGGTCCACCACGGTCACCATTCTTTGGACGGACGGTTACGTCCTCTGCGTCCAAGGTATGGACCCAGCCCTTCTAGGGGACCTCCTCCCGTACTGTTGGGTGAGGTCATAAGAACGGATCTCTTAGGGGTACCCGTCTCCTCGTACTTTCTGATGACAGGTACCCCAACGTTTCTCAACCTGTACTGACTTCACTGTCGTCGCCGTATCCTCGTTCATAAAAAACTCTTCACTAACTTGTTTTACGTACACTTCTAATGATTTATGGGTTTGAAGGTCAACGAAGGGATTCCGGTCTACTAGTCTCCACCTTTACGTCAATGTTGAGATGTTGTCCTGTCGTTGACGAAGGAAGATTTACGATTCTTTATCGTACGTGTTTAAAACTTTATCATTTAAGTTATGTAAAAATCTAAATTTCCTTATTTTAAACAGAAACTTAAAATCGTAGAGTAATAATTTTAACTCATTAAGTACTGGATCCGGTACTCAAAATTCTAGAGACGTAAAAGAGATGGTTATAAGTAAAACCAACGATCTTTGATTTAATGGTTATTGACAGAGGGAGTAAGTAAATGAGTTGTTTATTAAATAATCGTAGATAATGGATTTCTTTCCAGTTTTAATTTGTCAGGGAAGAGACACGTGGGTGTATAAATACATGTAAGTATGTTGACCGTGTGAACACGATACCTGAACTGGAGAGTTTTGGACAGGATAACCTTATTTCCCAAGAATGTCCTTCGTTAGTACCATTGTATCTCGTCACGACCATGTATCATTCACGATATACTTCGTAGTGGTAATGATCAAAATGTTCAATGGTGACTAGTTTAGAGTATCAGAAATTCATAAACAAAAGTATGGACAGAATGAGTTCGTCGTGTAAACCTGATAGTTTTTAGAGTAACCCCAAAAAGGGAATCATAGACTTCCTGGATTGTATTAACCACGATTTATTTGTAACCAATCCACCAACTGCTTCCTCAGTACTTATTGACTTATTTTCCGTAATTCACGATCTCCTATATTTATATTTAGTCCGAGCCACGGAAGTAGATCACCTTACTCCTTGTGCTCACGCTACTTTATAGTTGTGGTCGGATTGCTACCCTTTGTACTTTTGTTCTTAATTGACTCGTGGCACCTACTGTCTTCTACTTTACTAAGTAAGACTGAGTCTAGTCTCTACCAAGTGTTAACACAACTTGTTTCGGTAGAGAAGAGTGTTTCGGTTTCAACGGGGGCTTTTCGTTACGTCTTTACGATTATTCTTTCGCAAACACACCTAAACTCGAGTGGATAATGGATCTTTGCATAAACTGAAAAATTTTTAGGGAAAGGGTCGTACAGAGTCTCTTTTGTGTGGAGTGTCGAGACGTCAGTCGAGAGAAAGTATAAACACGAAGATTGGGACCAGATTTCTTAAACAATTTTATAACTTCTGTTGACTTTTTACGTCATTGTATTTTGGAATGGTGTGTTTCACAAATAAAGAAATTGAATCTAAAGGATCGTCAGGGAACGTAATTAAATTACTCAACTCAAAGAGGTAATTAGGTGGTTATCGTTGTCAACCTTTTTTGTTTTTTTCCTCTGGGAAATCCTTCCTAACGTAATAGAGTGACCCCTTATCTCTCTCTTTTTCATTTTCTAGGGATCTATAGTCAGATAGACAATAAATCAGACAGGAACTCGTTTTTACTTTAAATTTTTCTGCTTCAGAATATGGATGGATCCTGGTCCTATTTTTACCTTTTTCTTACTCTTGTTGCTTTGTCACGTGCAAGGGTGTACTTGGTGTAGTCAAGTTGGAGGTTTCCGATAATCTGATTTATTCAAATTTCTGGTGGCTAATCACTTAAATGTTCCTCGGATTTATCGGATAAGGAAAATTAATCTCTAAGATAATATAATTATTGTTATGAAACGTGAGTGTACTCCGGAAAGTAGATGTCTCGAGTTTTCTTAAAATGTTCACACCAAAGTAGTAATAGGGGTAAAATCTCTAACCTTCTACCTCCGTGAATCAACATGCTGTTCTTTAAGAGTCTGTTAACAAGTTTTTGGTAAACCACGTGTACAAAAAGTTTTCAGGTTTCTGTGTCGACGTTGATCAAAAAGAGTCCTTACGGTTGACCGTCCACTCTAAACCTTCCACTTAGCGACTACGGTTCTAGAGGACTTTAATTCGAGAAGAACTTTTAATTCGAGTTATTAAAAAGTCAAACTTTAATAGGGGTGTCTCTTATGTTTTCAAGAGAGATCTCTTAAACTCATGTATTAAATCCCCAAAAAAGGGTAGACTCAAACGTAAATAAATAAAAATAAATCGATTTTAGGAAATGGTTGAAGTTCTAGCACCTCTGATACCCACAACACAAAAAAAAAACACACACACACACACACACGATTCTTATGAAATGCACTCTAGATGGGAGAATTGTGTACAAATTAACAAATTTTGTAATGACAACTGAGATGCATGTCACATGTCTTGAGATCTAGAATAAGTAGAACTAATTGACTTTGAAATACCGGAGACTAATGATTTAGAAATAAAGGGGAGGGAAGGGTCGAGGACTATTGATGGTAAGACAAGAAACTAATATACTTAAACTGATAAAGTCTACGGAGAGCATGCATCTTAATAGGTCATAAACAGAAAGAGACCGACTGAATAGAAGAATCGTGTTACAGGAGTTCCAAGTAAGTACAACAACGTATGACGGCTTAAAGGAAGAAAAGATCCCAACTTATCGTAATTTAACGTTTATGTATGGTAGACTGATCCTACGTTTCTTTAACCTTGGGAACGTGTGATGACTACCTTTACGTTTTACTACGTCGACGACACCTTATACTTCCAAGAAGTTTTTAATTTTTATTTTGATGGTATGTTAGGTCGTTAGGTTAAAGACTCATAAATAGGTTTTCTTGCATTTAGTCCTAGAGTGTTTCTATAACTCTAAGGATACAACTAAAGTCGTAATAAGGGTTATTGGTTCTACTTCTTTGTTAGAGTTACAGGTAATTTCTACTTACCACACAAATAGAAAGGTACCTTAATTGTTTTAAGGTTCCAGTAGTTGTCAGAACAACGATTAGATGTAAAGTAATTATTTAAACTCCACTGTGATCTTCTTAGAGAACGGTTTCTTAAAACTCCAATACCGCCACCACCCCCCCACATGAAACCCGTGACTTCTAGTCCAAATTGAAGACTTCTGACGGAGGATTTAGTACTTCTTTAATCGGATTCTTTCGTTCGTTAAATGAGAAGTTCCTCTTATTTGACTTTTTTGTACACAGAACGAAACCCCGTATACTGTGTAGTGTCACTAATAACCTATATGCTTTATGGACAGGTCGGGTCAGTGATTCCTGAATCAGACCACAGGACTTTGAGTTTCTTTTTCTGGTCGATCGGTTGTATTCACCTCAGTTAGGTTTCGACCCTACCTTTCTCGATACCAGGACTTACTCAGATCTGTCTAGTTTAGGACCTCCTTCCTCTGTTCCCCAAGATTCTCTGTCAGAACCAGAACTGATACCGACCTCTTCCTCTGGTATGTGGGACGAAAGAAACTTACCAGATGTCTATACTGTACAGGAAGATCTGAATGTCCAGTCCGGGACAAAGACCGGGTGACGGAAGAATCCATACAAACGGATTCTTCGAGTCCACCGTGTCACCATTTCTTAGGCGGACAGTAACGTCCTCTGTGCCCAAGTTAGGGACCCAGTTCTTCTAGGGGACTTCATCCTTTACCGTTGGATGAGGTCATAAGAACGGACCTTTTAGGGTACCTGTCTCTTCGGACCACCAAGGATGTCAGGTACCCCATCGTTTCTCAACCTGTGGTTACTCGCTAACTCGTGTGTGTAGGAGGACTCTTGTAAAACTTTCATCCAGTGACACTGGGATTCAATGACGGTGAAGATCTCCCTTATAAACATTCATGAGGGAACCCTGTTCCTCTGACGTTAATAGAGAAGATAAGACGGTGGGGACTAAGGAAGGTAGAGTGAAATTTTTTAATTTTTTTGAAGGATCAGTCCAGTCTATCACTGCACACACGTACATGAGTCAACGAGTCAAGACTGGCTGGGAAACCCTGTGGTACCTGGCATCGGATGGTTGGTCGGATGGAGACAGATACCAAAAGGGTCCGTTCTTATGACCTCACCCAACGGTAAAGGAAGAGGTGCCCTAGAAGGACTGGGTCCTAATTTGGACCCCGAGGACGTAACCGTCCACTAGGAAGTGGTGCCGTAGTGGGCCCTTCGGGTCCGTACCCGTCGTTATTCCTCTCAAGTGCCAATATGGACTCAAGGATTACAGAAGACGACGGTCCTAAGGTATTTTACCTCTAAGGGTTTCAAAGATTGAACGCCGTGAGGTAGTGACTGACTGGACCTTTATTCGAAAGATCTTCTTAAAAAATCAGTGGTTGTTTCTTCAGTGACACATCACACCAAAGGTTAGGGTGTTCATTATACTTTGGACGACGTAGAGTAATCTGACTTTTTGTTACTCTTAGATACTCTATTACAGATGTCTTCGTTCACGAGTTGATCTAATCTTTTTTTCCTTATCATATGTAAGTTGTACGATAATGTTTGTAAAACAGTGTTAATTATGGGGTTCTGTTTTGATTGTTTAGGACACTTAATGTCTTAATTGTTATGCTGATATTTTATTACTACTATTTCGGTCTAAAAAAGGAAAAGGTAATACCAAATAATGTGTTATAACTTATATCAAGGGACACGATATGTTTCCCGGAACGAATAGGTAAGATATAATTTTTTCATCGAAGTCTTAAAAGTCAATCTTTAGACTAGATTAAGAATGTAGTTGTAGTGTCGAGAAACATGTAAAAGAATCACATGGAAAGATACAGGAATGTATCGAGTCAACAGATATAAGAGGGTACAAGATCGTAGTATATTGTAGTTATTTTGTATTAAATTTTCCTTTTGGAGAATCCGTCGACCTGTGACACCTTGTCAAAGGTTCCCGAAACGATTTCAACGACGGATACAAAAACACACACACACAAAGTGTACGGGACGGTCGGAAACTCACAATAGTGACGACACGTACAAACGACTTGTGACCTCCCCTCGGGGTGATTTCTCCTAAAGTCTTCCGAGTCTTCTCGCCCTCTTCATTCTTCACGTGTCTCTAAATTTTTTTTTTTTTTTGTCCATTATTCTCTCTGGTTCCAGACTTTCTCCCTATGACGTATTTAAGACTTTACGAGTGTAGTGTGGGTCTGTCCTCACTTTTTTCGGTAACAATAGATTTTTGATCGGAGGGAAGAAGTCGAAACAGGCAGGTAGAGTGGTTCCTACCGTTTCAATGTTCGGTCAGTATTGGAAGTGCTCGTTCTATATAGGACGAACTCTGGACAAGTCTAGCAGTCTTTGCGACTCTGAGCTTGAAGTCTTGTGGATGGGGGGTTGCAGGCAGAATGGTTACGGTTCTTAGTGGGCGGGAGGGAGAAGTTGTTCACGTTTGGGTAGAGTCTTCTTCTCCCGTGACTTAAGTAGAACTTTCCTGAACGAGACTCAAAGTTTCGACTGAGACCCCGAGAAACCGAAGGGAACGGTTGTCTGTTCAGGTACCACACGACCGTGCACAAGTATCTTGTTCGCACAGGGTGTCTTATAAATAAATTAAGAGTATTGATCTAGATGATTTCCCACACGTCTTATATGGGTCTGTAGTCGGAATGAGTTACGGTTACCTGGTTGAACCCAACGGAAAGTTTCGGATCCGACTCGTAGAGACGGAACCTTCCCCAAGGAGGGAGTCGCCCGGTCGGGGTGGGTTGACCCGCGTACGCGTGTAGGCGGACGGACGAGTGGACACGTGGACGTCCAGGCCAGCTTCTTGAAGGCCCCGGTAGCGAGCGCCAGCAGGACCAACGCGTCCTGCATTCCTGGCGAGGTCCCGGACCACAGCCAGACGTGGAGGCGCGTGACCGGGGCCGGGAGGGCCCTCGGCGTCTGCAACCGCCCCAGCCGCGGGTCGCCGCCCGTCGTAAGGAACCGGACGTCCGACGGGTGGCAGTACGTCTGGGCCCCTTTGACGCGGGCCCGGGGTCTGCCCTCGCGTGTCGGGTCTGTCGGCTCGTCTTCGGGGGTGGGTTCTCCCGAGTACCGAAATCTTGGCCCTCTTGAGAGACAGAGAGAGCGGAAGGTGAGGAACGAAGAGAGGTCGAAAGAGGACCAGAAGGTGGGCCCGGGAACTCGTAAGTGGGCGAAAAACTAAACCCCCTTTAAATGCAAAATCCCCCATATAAAACCTAGACGGAAGATAAGGAGAGGAGAACTTTTTTTCTGGGTGTTTTTAATGTCTCGGGTGTACACACGAGCACACATGTACGTGTGTGTGTCTGCTGAAATACACTACGTTTGGCGATTTTGCTTAAAGTAAGGTAGTCTTCGAGGAGATTGTCGATCTAAATTACTCCCCTCGCGAAGAGCGGCGGAGGGGCCAATTTTGTCGGAAACAGATTAACTCAATTAACTGCCTCGCGAGGTCAGTATGATGAATAATATGACCATAAAGACTTGGGGGAGGAAGGGAGGAATCAGGTACTGAAATTAACGGAACTTGAGTCAAGTTTTCGGTTTACGACACGACGGAAATAAGACAGACCGAACGGTTTAGTGCCCCGGACCACCCCAAACACATTCCCGACCCTCTTCGGAAGTAATCGTCCTAATCATAATCTGTTTAGGGGTAGCAATCGTGTACTGGGTCTCGCGTGTTACTTCATCTATTTTAAAGACCGAAACAAAGTTCTCCCGTTTTAGTAGAAGTAATAGACCCGAATGCACGAGACCGGTTCGAACACTGGAGTCTGAAGGATCCCTCAGTTATCTACGTCACTCGAACAGCAGTTTTCGGGAAGTCTCTAGTTGGGGTGACGATTGTCGGCAAGTGAGGACTGACGAGGGACTGCATGAAGGTTTCTGGTGATGTCCGACAGTGTGTTGAAGTGTTTATTTCTCTGTGAATAACTCCCGACTGCATGTTCCTTAACGAAACAAAGTGTCAAGTGTTACTCCCTAGGAGAAGAGAGGTTTCTTATTCAGGATAAGATAAGTCCCGAAGGGTCCACCACAATCACCATTTCTTGACGGGTCGTTACGTCCTCTGAATTCTCTTCACTCAAGCTAGGGACCCAACCCTTCTAGGGGACCTCTTCCTTAACCGTTGGGTGAAGTCATGAGAACGGATCTCTTGGGACACCTGTCTTCTCCGACCACCCGATGTCAGGTGCCTCAGTGTTTCCCAACCTGTCTGACTTTACTGAATCGTGGGTAAGATAAGTCGAGTAGAGACGTCGTCCAAAAAGAAGAATTTATGTATTTCATGATACAGTGCGTACGAAGAACCTTCCTTTCGATACTGTTTGGATCTGTCGCATGATTTTTCGTCTCGGTAATGAAACGGTTGTTTCCAGGTATAACAGTTTCCATACCAAAAAGGTCGTCATCACAAGTCTCCTATACTCTCAATCTGATATATATTCCTTCCGACTCACGGTTTCTTAACTACGAAAGGTCGACTCTACGACCTCTTCTGAAAACTCTCAGGGAACCTGACGTTTGTCTTTATTTTGGTCAGTTAGGATTTCCTTTAGTTGGGACTTATAAGTGACCTTCAAGTCAAGTCAGAGAGTCAGTACATACTGAGAACCTAACGTCGTGTGGTCCGAAGAGGTAGGTAATGGTTGAGGGTCTCGGACGAATTTGAGTACAAGTAACTCAGTCACTACGGTAGGTTGGTAAAGTAGGATAATAGGGGAAGAGGAGGACTGGAGTTAGAAAGAATCGTTGTCCCAGAAAAGAGTACTCAGTCAAGAAGTATAGTTCACCGGTTTCATATCCTCGAAGTCGAAGTCGTAGTGAGGAAGGTTACTTATAAGTTACAACTGAAAGAAATCCTAACTGACCAAACTATAGGAACGTCAGGTTCCCTGAGAGTTCTCAGAAGAGGTTGTGGTGTCAAGTTTTCGTAGTCAAGAAACTACGAGTCGAAAGAAATACCAGGTTGAGAGTGTAGGTATGTACTGATGACCTTTTCGGTATCAAAACTGATCTGTCTGGAAACAGTCGTTTCAATACAGAAACGAAAAATTATAAGACAGACCAAAACAGTGTCGAAAAGAAGGTTCCTCGTTCACAGAAAATTAAAGTACCGACGTTAGTGGTAGACGTCACTAAAACCTCGGTGGTTTTTATTTCGGGCAGTGACAAAGGTGACAAAGAGGTAGATAAACGGTGCTTCACTACCCTGGCCTACGGTACTAGAAAAAGAGAGTGGAGAAAGTGAAAGTAGTTCTCCGAGAAATCAACAAGAAGTGAAAGACGGTATTCCCACCATAGTAGATGGATAGACTCCAATAACTATAAAGAGGGCCGTTAGAACTAAAGTCGAACACGAAGTAGGTCGGTCCGTAAAACGTACTACATGAGACATATATTCAATTCATTCGTCCCACTGTTGTATGTCGGAAAGGGTTAAACCTTGAAACTACATAAGAAAAGGGTTAAGTAACCTTCCGGACTACGGTTTCGACTTCGAGGTCATGAAACCGGTGGACTACGCTTCTCGGTCGTGTAACCTTTTCTGGGACTACGACCCTTTCTAACTCCCGTCTTCCTCTTTAGTCTACCAATCTCTCGTGGTGGTTGAGTTACCTGTACTTGAACTCGTTTGAGGTCCTTTGTCACCTCCTGTCTCCTCGGACCGTACGATGTCAAGTACTCCAGTGTTTCTCGACCTGTGCTGAATCACTGACTTGTTGTTGTTGTTTGGTACGGTGGTCCTTAAGTTTCAACATTAATACATTAACAGCTCTCCGCCACCTGTTAAACCTCACTCCCGGGTGTGCACTGTAGAAAACTAAATACAATTTCAATTCGTCACAGGTTGAAGTTAGATCTCTCGTTACGGAGGGTTCAGGAAGACCCTTTATAGGTCTACTTGTTGTCACCAAGTGGACAGTCTCGTAGGTATAAAAGAGTCCCACCTTTGTCCTAAGAGAGTCACAGTATTCCAGTCACGTCTATCGACTACGTTTTGACGAAGTCCGTCACAGATTCTTACGAAAGATAAAGTCGTATTTCTATATCTTACAATACGAGGTTGCGTTTAAGGATTGGATTTTTAAAGAAATATAACGACAAGGTCGGTGTACATAAAGACACAGTGGGAGTGCTGTAATTTAACGACACTGATTAATTTACCGTCGTGAATTGAGACTGACATGTGGTAACGGTCGGATGTCGGGTTCGGATAACTTCACCTTAGAGACACCCACACTGGGTCTAAAGTCGGGAAAAAGATTCGAAAGATTCGGTAAGATTACCCGTCAGGTTTCACTCTTAGTGACCCAGTCCTATTTCGTACCTAGGTTTCCTTTACAACCGTAGTTCAGTTGACTTTATAAGGTGTACATAAACAAAGGAATCCGAAGGGTCCATGTCGATCACCATTTCCTGGGTGGACCGGTTCCGTCCTCTGTATTCTCTACTCCCAAGTCAGGGACCCAACCCCTCTAGGGGACCTCCTCCCGTACCGTTGGGTGAGGTCATGAGAATGGACTTCTTAGGGTACCTGTCTCCTCGGGTCACCCGATGTCAGGATTCCTAGCATTTCTCAGACTACACTGATTTCTCTGAATTGTGAAAGGAGTCCGACGGAATTGTTTAAAGATGATTGACCCACTAAACATAAGAGAGTGATAAGACTTCTCATCTTCAGGTTCGAGTCACACAGTAGCCATTCCGGCCCGGGGGAGACTTCCAAGATCCACTCGTGGAAGAGCGGAGAAGATCGAAGGTCACTGACGTCGGTAAAGAGTCGAAGGAGAGAAACTCCGGTGTAGTAAGGTTAGAGACGGTGTCACACACCGGCAGAGGAAAGACACGAAATTGTAACGATGGGATCCTCCTTCGGGATTCGTCCAGTCTTATCTCAATTCTTTAGGGGTAGGACTATATCCTCCGACCGATTTCATTATTAAACCCCAGGGAGGAGGGGAATGTGATTGCCTTAATAGAAAATCATAGTTCGGTAGCCGGATGTAATTCCGTGCAGTACCTCTTTATAGTACACTTTGAACAATCTGTAAAAATATAGTAGATTATATGTAGTGTTACAGTAAAAATACTCCTTAGTCCCCTCTCTAAAGAGAGTCTCAAGTTATAGGTAATTTCGACACGAGGGGGCATCGTAGATCTATAATACTTAGAATCCTATGGCAAAGAAAGAACCGGAACCGGTAAATACTGTAAACCTTGGTTTAAGTATCGGGGTACAGGTCATTGACTAAGTGTGTAACAAAACAAACTATAAACGGAATATTTACAAGGATCTACCCGAAGGGTCCACCACGCTCGTCATTTGTTAAACGGAAGGTTGTATCATCTTCGTCCTTGGGTCCCAAGTCAGGGACCAAGTCCTCTAAGGGACCTCCTCCTTTGTCGTTGGGTGAGGTCATAAGAAGGACCTCTTAGGTACCTGTCTCCTGGGACCGACCAATGACAGGTATTCCAGTGTTTCTTAGTCTGTACTGACTCGTAGATTCGTGTACAAGGATATAAACCCTTAAGAATCAAATAGGAAAACACTTAAATACATAAATATATAGAGTTTAAGAAACTTTTTCCTCTGTCTCTCTATATGTGTACGTGTGTATATAAAGACGTATTCATGTCGTCATTATTTGAAGATCGGTTTAACAAACATTCGTTCGACCCCGAATCTCTTCTTAAGTTTTTCTTAAAGACTCTTCGACCACACGCATTTGTCTTTAGATTTCTGTATTCGGATCTCCTAGAGTCTAGTACTGATACCGATATTATTTTGTGACCGAACAAATACTTTCCCTTTCAGAAACGATTTTTGGGTTATCGTCTTAGGTCCTCCTTTATGGTAAACAACAGTCACACACACACCCACACCCACAAACACACGCGTACGCACGAGGTAGTACAGACTGAGAAACTCTGGGGGACGTGATATAGGTTGGTCCGAAGAGACAAGTACCTTAAAAGGTCCGTTCTTATGACCTCACACAACGGTAAAGGAGGAGGTTACCTAGAAGAGTTGGGTCCCCTAGTTCGGACACAGAGAACGAAGAGGAGGAAACCGTCCGCACAAGAAATGGTGACTCGGTGGTCCCTTCGGGTGGCAACAGTTACCTTCAGTATTCCAGTTTCTAATAATAAGATTCCTTACAAGACTTTCGGTCATTTCCCTCCGTGGACACATAGTGTCTCGTCTTATTAGACCTCATCTTTTCACGGAATAGTCTTTCGTTATATAGGATGGGACAGGAAAATGGAAACTCCTTTCTAAGACTTACTTTTCTCTACAAGACATATCAAACTAAAACGTAGAGTCGTAGAACATAGTAGAACGAAAGTTTTTCCTAAGTCACACTTTAAGAAACCTGTTAGACACTACCCTGGTACGGCCCACCTGTACCTTTTAAAACCTTCGTCCTACGGTCGGTACGGATGGGATGGAAGTTTCCTCCTCCACTACCGAGTCTCGGACCATTCGTTAGGTCACCCCACCATTTGTAAAATTTCGGGAACGATTTTCATTATGTGTCTTTAGTTAGTAGACGTAGAACGAAGACGAAAAGTCGTTTAAGGACGAGAAAAGAGATATGGAGACTTACACTTTTGAGAGGACCAAAGATGGGGACGACCTGAGGAGACAGGTTACGAAAAACTAGATAAGAGACGTCAGTGTAGTATCCTTTTTCTCTAAGAAGAAAAAGGAACACAGGTTTAACAAAGGATTTACGACCCGTACCCAGAACTATTCCCAAAACGAAAGAGGTAGATTCTCGAAAAGAGAAGAACAACGACACTTAACAAGAAGTCTCCTTAGTTCCCAATCCTTGTCCAACACACCAAAGACCATAAAGTTAACCTAGGTAAAAAAAGGTAGAACGTGCGTAAAAAACTATCAGATAAGAATTCCGACGCAAATATGTAGTTTGTCGGTAAAATTAAAGTCTAAAAAGTAGTGACTCGAAATATAGGTAGAAGTAAGGAACAATACGTGTGGACTCGGAAGACTAAGATAAAAATAGTAAAACCAAAAATAGGAAGAAGGACTAGTACTCATAAGTTAAACTTTAAAAATATGTATGGGGAGATTAAATTACTGACTGAACCTATTTGTTATATCAATGAGGATACAGTTTTATGTCTAGACACCTTCTCCCCTTAAGTGAGGGGAGAGGTGGGTGAAGACTAGTTCGGATCGTTTATAGTGGGTATGTAAATGTTTCTCCAACATACCGGACGTTTACATTAAAAATCTGATAAAATCAGGCGACCTCGAATATTTAACACGTCAATTCTTGCAGACCCCCGAAGGGACCACCGAGTCACCATCTCAGGTGGACGGTTACGTCCTCTGTGTCCAAGCTAGGGACTAGGTCCTTCTAGGGTGTCCGCTGTCTCTCTGATTCGTGCACACGGTGTTAAGGACTCGGGCACGAGCTCTCGGACGTCCGGTGTTGATGACGTCGGGCACACGGATCTCGGGCGCGAGGCGTTGTTCTGTTCGGTGACGCTACTCTTCGGCACTTGACGTTGAGCTCTCGTCGGAGACGAACGTCGTTGATCTCTTTTCGGGAGGGTCGTTGCTTCTGGGCCGTGTCGGTTTTTATTTTTTATTTATTTATAATTTTTTTTTTTATTCATGGTTTCTTTTAAAGTGTGGATCTTTCTAGTGGTTTTATGTTACAGTCCTCTTTCTGTTCTATGTATTGACTTAAGTGATACGAGTGTGTCTAGGTGGTCTCAAATATTTACACGTTGAATATTTGAATGTCTTCAAACCTCAGATCTTTCTAGTGGTTTTACATTACAGTTCTCTTTTTGTATTCCATGTACTGTCACTTAAGGGACACGATTGTGTCACTTCCTCACGTACGTGTGCACGTGTGTGGACGGACAGACCTACACGTTTGTAAATCTGATATATGTCCTTTGACCACCTCCCCGACGAGACCCTTCCCCCGGATTTCTAGACCCCTTGATCTCTTTTTTCTTCTAGATAAAAATAAGATATAAAAACGTGTAGAACTTGTTACTCGGTTCTTGTATCTCATGAATTAAAATAAGTATTTAAATTTTTAAATTCAATTTTTAAGTCTTACTACTCATGAAATACTCTGACTGTAATATGTTTCCTTGAAGGACATTCATGATTTTTTTTATACTAAAACCGTGTTGAGTCTAAACAAAAGAACCAGAACCAGGACGATATATGGTCAAGTTAACGGAACTTGTTACACCATAGGAAAAGTGTGTGCGTATGTACGAAGATTAGGTTGTTAGATTAATCTTCACCAAAAGAAAGACCTTTGGTTTAGTCATGAAGATTGAAGTCATGTACCTTTTATAAGAATTGGAAATACATTGTAAGTCAAGTTAAGTCAAGTAAAGTCAGTGAGTCAGCACAGGCTGAGAAACGCTGGGGTACTTAGCGTCGTGCGGTCCGGAGGGACAAGTAATGGTTGAGGACCTCAAGTGAGTTTGAGTACAGGTAGCTCAGGAACTACGGTAGGTCGGTAGAGTAGGAGACAGCAGGGGAAGAGGAGGACGGGGATTAGGGAGGGTCGTAGTCCTAGAAAAGGTTACTCAGTCGAGAAGCGTACTCCATTGGTTTCATAACCTCAAAGTCGAAATCGTAGTGAGGAAGGTTTCTTCTGGGTCCTGACTAGAGGAAGTCTTTCCTGACCAACCTAGAGGAACGTCAAGTTGCCTGAGAGTTCTCAGAAGAGGTTATGGTGTCAAGTTTTCGTAGTTAAGAAGTCGCAAGTCGAAAGAAGTGTCAGGTTGAGGGTGTAGGTATGTACTGGTGACCTTTTTGGTATCGGAACTGATTTACCTGGAAACAACCGTTTCATTACAGAAAACTTATACGATAGATCCAACCAGTATTGAAAGGAAGGTTCCTCATTCGCAGAAAATTAAAGTACCGACGTTAGTGGTAGACGTCACTAAAACCTCGGGTTTAATGATGGGTCTTTACCTCCAATTGGCAAGAATAGACCTAAGACGACTTAATTAATTTACTACTACACCATAAAAGTCCATGCGATAAGAAAGAATCGGACTCTTGAATCCTTAGAGGTAGGAATTAATATTGTCTTTACACCTGTTTTTCAATTTATTCGGGGTCTCTGACACCCATTTGGTCTAAACTCCGTTGAGTAATTAAATTCTCGACTGTTTCTACTTGAGATAATAATTTTTATTCTTTGTATTTTATTTTTCATTTAGAAGAAGTTGTTTTATGAACTGGACTTAGACTACGAAATATGGTTCGAGTAATAAAATAGTGGCGACAGTTTTTCATGGATTGGCACCACGAACTGTGGCAGAAACCTTTACTAAGGAAGAACAAATTAGAGTAGATTTAATTACGTCAATGAAAATTGTCCGGTTCACACACGTCTGTGTGTGTGTCGGGTTTTCTTATTGAGATTCGAAGGTTAAGTAAAATATTCGATATTTTTTCTTTATACAAGAATGTTTAGTACCGTCTGTCGATGGATGATTTACATTTAAAACGACCACACTTAAGAAGTAAAGATTTTTCACAAGATCGTATTCTACGTGTCTGACTTTTCATACGTTTTGCTCTAGTAAAGAACCTCTAAAACCAAATGAAGTTAATATTCTCCACGAATACTATCGTATAAAAATATGATTGTTTAGATTTGACTTCAAATACTTGTGGTTGACAGATAAATACGGTGTCTTTACTTAAAGTAGGACTCATCCTGCTAAACTTCGGGTTCAGTCTTGAGTCGTCTTCTACGTCTTTATTGTCTCCGCACTTGCTGAAAGAGCCACCTTTACACAAACAGGAGTGGCTTCTGACCTCCTTTATGTTTCGACATTCGCTTGTGCGTTTCAGTATCGCTGTACCCCGGACCCTTGATCTCTCCCACTTCACAATCCCTCATTTTGTGTGAAGTTTTTTTATAGATGTAATTTTTTTTATTATGTGGTGGGAGATACAGAAGTCAAAGGTGACGCCTTTAAACTCGAGTATCTTAAACAGACTAAACGAGTCGTAGTGTGTTTACCATATAATCGAACGATAACAATAGTATTCTTTGACGATTTTCTATTTGATTTCGTATTATGTAAAAAAAAAAGGAAAAAAACCGGTACGGTACACACTCTAGAATAAGAGGTTGGTCCCTAGTTTTGACGTAGAGGACGTAAGTTTCGCGCCTCAGAATTGGTGACCTGTCCGTCCCTTCAGGGTCGTATAATGTGAAAATTCTCAAATAAATTCGTTTTTAGTTAAACTTAACTCATCGGGGTTTGGTCTTCACTAATCCTCATGAGGTGCTTGTCCTCGACTCTCGTTCCAAAAATATCTCTCCGACACCTTCGTTTCGTTCCCTTAATGAACTAACCAATCTCAAATTCACCAAAACAAACAACCCCCTTCGGATCAACCGACAAAACACTAACCGACGAGGAATTGGAACTCCGAAAATGTCCTTAAGTGGGACCGAACCCAAAACTAAGCGAATGTGTCTACTGGTTTCGTAATCTCGGTGAAGTCTGGTTACCGGAGAAACAAACCATAAAAGTATACTTCATGGTGTTTGACTCTCCGTCTTTACATAACAGAGTGTCAAGAACTTCACAGCCGTCCCGGTACGAGGGAGACTTTCGTTCTCCCTTTCTGCAAAGCGTCTAAGAGAGGGTCGAAGTCGATCAAGGAATTTACCGATGGGTGAGGTCGTAAGAACGACCTCTTAGGGTTCCTGTCTCCTCTGACCACCCAATGTCAGGCACCCCAGCGTTTCTCAGTCTACACTGACTCGTTGAAGTGAAAGTGAACACCGTTGGGTTGAGGTCAGGAGTGTCCCGAGCTTAATGAATGAAGGCACAGACACACGGAGACACAGGTTTGCAGGGAAAGATATTCCAGTGTCCATATAACTCGATCCCCAGGTGGGATGAGGTCGTACTGGAGTAGAAAGGTCACTTCACAATCAACGAGTCAGTACAGGCTAAGAAACACTGGGGTACCTGTTATCGGGTGGTCAGAGGAGACAGGTACCATAAGAGGTTGTTCTTATGACCTCACCCATCGGTAAAGGAAGAAGTCCTTTAGAAGGACTGGGTCCCTGACTTGGATCCAGAGGACGTAACGTCCTGAGAAAATGGTAGACTCGATGGTCCCTTCAGGTACTCGAGTAGAATGTAAACTAATTTAAACGTTGTTAGGATAAAGGTTTATCCGAATGTAAGTCTTCATGATCCTAATCGTGAAGTTGCGTATACAAAACAACCCTTTGTGTCTCCCTTGTGCGAAGTTGAGTTTTGTCTACCATTTACCACTTTGATCTGTAGTTTTGAGTATTTAAGTTAGAGAAAAGTGTTCGTCCAGTGGGAGTTGTGTAGGAGTTTGAACCAAAATCCTCCTGGTAACCACACCCAGTACACCAACCCCCTCTCTGTGACTTCTCCATAACTCCTCTGCGACGGTATCCTAAATCGACGAAAGATGTCTGTACTTGTTAACACACAGGAGAGTACCCCTTAAGGTTTAACCCACTTCCGTCGGATGAAGACGCTTCGAAGTGTAAACAGTCCGTCATGGTCCTCGAGGATAATAAGATGTTAATCAGGATGTGTCCGGAGAAACTCGGTGTGATAGAGTATTTAATAAGTAGACTACTCTTTAAACTTTTAATAAACCTAGTCAGTAAACTCTTTTGGTACGGACGGGTGCCCGAAGGGTCCACCGCGATCACCAGTTTTTTTTTACGGACGGTCACATCCGCTACGTTCTCTGCACCCAAACTAGGGATCCAGTCCTTCTAGGGGACCTCTTCTTTTACCGTTGGGTACGGTCATAAGAACGGACCTTTTAAGGTACCCGTCTCCTCGGGACACCCGATGTCAAACACCCCAGGGTTTCTCAGTCTGTTCTGACTCAGTCTGTGTCACGAGTGGGTCTCAGTTTTTATTGAACGGGTTCTGGTGTCTCGATCAATGGTTGTCTCAGAGTCAGAGCACTGAACACCAATTTCACGTAAAAAGACTGTGATCCGTTGGTTCCACTCATTTTGCACTCTATAGAGAAAGGACTATACCCATGAATAAAGGGAGAGTAGAAACAGAGTTCACAGAATATAAATTTTCAGTGAGAAATCTTTTTTTGTTTTTTGGACGAACAAACAAGTAAATAAATAAACCGACGGGACCCAGACAGAACTCCGTTCACCCTAGATCAAGGGACTGGTCCCTGGTTTGGACCCGGGGACGTGACCTTCGTACTTCAGAATCGGTGACCTGGTGGCCCCTTCAGGGATTTTCATTGAGAATTAAGAGTAGAAAGACGGTTGAATTGTCAATCCCTACCTGTCTATTTTTCACGGACTATTATAAATAATTTACTCAGATACTTACTTTTGTCCCTTCGTGACACGGAAATTCCTATTTGAAAGGTCGACCTATTGGTCCACCAGAAAACTGAATGGCTGGAGAGGTAGAGATTCCTTTCTAGGTCCATCGAGGAAAAGAAGGAAGACCCAACCCTCCACCCAATCCGAGGAGGACCCTTTTGAGAGGTAGAGAAGGGGAGAGTCTAAAAAGGGAACTAAAATTCAGACATTTATTTTATACCGACAAACAGAACAACATCTTCTTTGTCTTCGGAGAGACATATACCGAGGTACCGACCTCCAATGTAAGTGAAAGTCTACGGGGACACTCCGACGCGTGACGAGTCGTCAGAGGAAACCTTTATTAGGAAGGTAGTCAGAGGAAGGGTGGTGATGTTTGTAGGAATTACTAGTATCCGAGTCAAAAAACAAGTGTCTCAAGGGTTTTGGACTACTGATCTTAGACCAGGAAGTGTAAACATATGATTGAAGTCAGTTCTTTTATTAGACTTAAATTCTACTAACGGTTCATTAGGAATTGCCTTACTTATGAAAATTCTATATTCTTTTTAGATGGAATTCCCTCCGGAAATAGTTTTGTACTCTCTTTTTCAGTTACAACGTCTTAGGGTGGTTCTTTCCATCCGTATGGACGATAGACCGAAGCAATCACCGAGTGACCATTTCTTAGACGGATGGTTCCGTCTTCTACGTCCAAGCTAAGGACCCAGGTCTTCTTGAGGACCTCTTCTTTTACCGTTGGGCGAGGTCATAAGAACGGACTCTTTAGTGCACCTGTCTCCTCGGACCGTCCGACGGTAAGGTACTCCAGTGTTCTTTCAGTCTGTGTTGAATCGTTGATTTGTCGTTTGGACGATATATGTTTCAACACTCCGACATGAAGGGAGAAGAAGTAAAAGGATCCATAATTATAGAGATCTTACATGCTATAACATGATATCAAAACGTTCTACAATGGTAACCCCCTTTAACACATTTCCCGTGTTCCTAAAGAGACACGATAAAGAACGACGACGACGACGACGACGACGATTCAGTGAAGTGAGCACAGGCTGAGACGCTGGGGTATCTGCCGTCGGGTGGTCCGAGGGGGCAGGGACCCTAAGAGGTCCGTTCTTGTGACCTCACCCAACGGTGAAGGAAGAGGTCACGTACCTTCACTTTTCACTTTCACTTCAGCGAGTCAGTACAGGCTGAGATGACGTACACTTAGATTTTAGTGACGTTTTTTTATTATTATTAGTTTAGTTTAGTTTAGTGGCGTTTCTTCCTCCCCTATATACATATTGACACCGACTAAGTACAACGACGTACCGTCTTTAGTTATGTTATAACATTTCGTTAATAGGAGGTTATTTTATATTTAGATTTTTAAAGTTTACTTATTTTAGTAACGTTTTATTCTTCAATTGACAGTTTTTAGAGATCTGATTACCTTAGTTGTTTGTGTAACCATCTTACAAGTGTCAACGATGACGTAAGTTCATGTATTACTGGGAAGGTCAAGTGACTACCTCAGTGGTTATGTTAGTACGACTTCTGTAAACAGTAATCTTACCTAAGGTATGAGAACCCATGGTTCTCGTCATGTGAAGAGGAAATGATAGTTTTGGCCGAAGGATCAACTTAAGAATTTATAGTGGTGGTGGGTCGGGACGGGGAGTGGAACTGACCGAAGAAGTTTAGTCATTTGATTGGACTTATTGACTACCTGACTTCAGCTTAGAAAGGTTCCCTCCCCCTGACCATAACACAAGTAGAAATATAGGTCGTAGATTGTGTCTCGGATTGTCCATTGTTGACTTATCATTCACAACGACTTCCTGATTCACTTACTCACTTATTACTTACTACTTGTCACTGATAACAACGGAATTACAAGATCAATCAACCCCCATTCTTCAATAAGGATTATTGAACCGTTAAAGAACGTTTAGTTTTCGAGGTCAACCCCCAAATTATATTTTAAAAAGTGTGATAAAGACTATTGTTATATGTGTAAGTGACGTCTTTTAAACTTTTCATGTCTTTTCATGTCTCTTCTTTTAGATTTATTGAGTATTAAAGTGGTAGGTCTTTACTAAGACTAACAAGAAAACGACAAATAGTAAGGTCTACTTACATTAATAAGTAAGGAAGTTGTCAGAAAAGAATTTGACCTTAATATCTTATGTGTAAAAATATTAGATGAAGATAGGATGTAAAGTAATATACGACTTTTTGTGAAAAGACATTAAACGGTGACAGTTTTGTCTCTCGACTTTCCTTTCGACTTTTTTTTTCGACTTTCGAAGTGAGGTAGTTTTGGTGTAGTCAGTATGATTTTTGTGTCGTCAGTGTCTCTCGCTACAAATCCCTTCCCCGCCCCCTTCCCGTAACACGAACTTTACAAGTACGTAGACTAACATTTTTGTTAAGTACACACCTGGTTTCTCTCACCTCTGAGAAAACGTGAAGGTTTTTCGTATCGTACGCTTCATAGGTTCTTTATTTAAGTAGTACTTCCGGTTTTGAATTTCTTTTTTACATAATGTGTAATAGTAGTCTTAAATTTAGAATCACCCGACCTTTAACGTACAGTCTTACGTTCTACGTTTTCAAACTTTCACTTTTATTCTTATAGTGTACTCTATAAAATACAGTACTTTATAGAGTATTGTGATTATAGTATTCTAAAGACAATTTGCAAGTAACAATTGATAACATTAATTTTTATTAATATAATTAGTGTGGTGTCAACATTTCCTCTCTCTTATACTTTCATAGAGTCCCCTCTCCTTTTGTACCAAATTGACATATTTGGAAAGGTCTCATTATTCTTCAAAATAAACTAAATTAGTACAAACTAAGGTGTAAAGTTAATACTCTTTAAAGAAAATTTAGACCAATATGTAGTAAACCCGAAGAGTCCACCGCGGTCACCATTTCTTGGACGGACGGTTACGTCCCCTGTATTCGATTCTCTCCACCTAAGTTAGGGACCCAGCTCTTCTAGGGGACCTCCTGTCGTACCGTAGAGTGAGTTCATAAGAACTGACCTCTTAGGATACCTGTCTCCTAGGACCACACGATGTTAGGTACCCTTGCGTTTCTCAACCTGTACTGACTTAGCTGAATCGTACGTGTGTATTAAATGATACCGTGGAGGAGTTTTAAGTACGTTGCTAATGAGACGTTCCGTTTCTCTTAGATAACATCTTTTCTTCAGTCTGTTGATCGAGAAGAGTCTGTCCTTGTCATGTGACGTGCGAAGCCTCGTGACGGTTGACTGCGCAGAGGTACGGAGAGAGTAGGGGACAAGTGAGGTAGTAGTCATAAGTGAAATAGAAGTTACTGTACAACGACAAAGGGTGAAGATAGAAAACTAGAAGAAGACTTGAGGGAATTCACGTTAGGTCTACTTAGTTGAACCTCGAATTCTCCACACAAGATATGTTCAACAGAAACCTTGTCTAAGACCGTACAGGAGTTGTAAGGGTGGGTAGAGTCTCTAGAATGTTACCGTCTATGTCTGGAACAGCTAGAAGAAGTTCATACCTGACCAGCTTTCCATGTCCTGGCCCTACGCGATTCCGTATCTTCACTTCCTCTTCTATAAATACACACAACACAAAACCTGAACCATACGACTCGTAGGGAAAATGGACGGTTTCGTGATTCTAATTTGTGACACACTTTAGTTTTGTCTTGGTTTCTGGATGACGAGGGATACTAACGATTCTCTAAAGATTTCCAGTAGTTAAGTCACCTTGCTAACTGACATGTGGTCGGTTTGGTAGAGTCCTACCAAAGGGTTGTTAGGGTCTAGTGGCACTATGGCTCTCAGGACCCTGTCGGTCGGTTTGAAGTTTTGGGGACACGGTTTACGACTGTACGACAAACGGTTTTGAGTCCACCTGGGAAGTCTAATATCAGTCCCGACCTAAGGGTTCAAAATGTTTATTTTTAAGGGTTCGACGGACCCTTCTTAAGGTTGAACGTATCCACAATCTTTTAGACTAATCCTTTCTTCTTTTTTCGGTTTCAATCCGGTCGGGGGGCCTTTTAGTAGGACGTACTCTTTAGAGTTCTTTCCTTGGTGACCCGAAAGTGTAACGGACGCAAAAAGAAAACCAGTGTACAAAGGAAGACTTATAGGAAGATTGCTTTACGAAGGATTCATTGAAAGAGGAAAGATATGGGTAGAAGAGGGAATCACTACATACTTCTCTTTACCGTCTGGGTTTGTATTGATTTCGACTTCAAGTAATGTCGGACAGTGTTCTGTAGTTTTGTTGGAGTTACGTATTCGGTCCCTTTCCGTTCCTTATGGATAGACGAAAGAATTTCAGGTTGTCTTGAAGTAGGATATAGAACCAGTGTGAAATAAGAATCGAGAAGTGAGTGAATAAGGCAGTCGATTGTGTATGTCTCTCAGACCATGCACGGTCCATGGTACTACCCCGACTACTCTCTCTTTTCGTGCACTGTCATGTTTCACTCTGTCGTTCTAGGATTTCAACTTCCTGGACCCCTCCCGCTACCCTCGGGTCCCCTTCTCCCTTGTTGGGGGGTACAAAACGATAAAAGGGGGTTGGGGACAGAGATGGAGACTAATCACCGTAATTCAAAGTGAACTTTGTCATCAGTCTTTATAACTTAGTCCTTTTAAGTCCCCTTTACGAATAAATGGGGGTACCGTTCGTCTATAGAATCCGATTGAAATCTTAATTTGGTGGTAAATGTTCCAAGAAGAGTCCGAGTGAAACAAAATCACGTAAAGTGTCCATAACACAAGATGTTTAACTTCCAAACACCTTTGGGACGAACAGTCTACTACCGATTGTAAAAAAAATCGTTATTTCACAAAAATAATTTTTGATAATCGGAAAATCCGACGTCAGGTACCCCAACGATTCTCAGCCTGTGCTGATTCGCGGAAGTGAAAGTGAAAAGTGAAAGTACGTAACCTCTTCCTTTACCGTTAGGTGAGGTCACAAGAACGGACCTCTAGGGTCCCTGCCCCCTCGGACCACCCGACGACAGATACCCCAGCCTGTCTCAGCCTGTACTGACTTCGCTGTCGTCGTCGTCGTCGTCGATATAAGTAATCGACATATCATATAGGGACATCGAATAAATGATATGTGTATCATCAAACCAGGAGAATTAGGGGTAAGGACAGAACGGGGAGTAGAGAAGGGAGAAGGGTAACCATTGTTGTCGATCGAACAGTAATTTTCAGACGAAGACTAACAATTAAGTAAACAAAATTAAAAATCTAAAGTATATATTCACTTTTGTATGTCACGAAACAGAAAGAGACGAACTGAGTAAAGTGATTCGCATTATGGAAGATCCAGGTAGGTACAACGACGTTTACCATTTTAAAGTAAAAAAATATTCACTCATTATAAGGTAACATACATACCTACACATATATATTATGTATATATATATATGTGTGTATAGTATAGAAGAAATAGGTGAGTAGACAACTATTTATTCATCGAACCAGGTATAGAACCAATTGTTACGACGTTACTTGTAACCCACGTGTATAGTAAAGTTTAATCACAAAAACAAAAGAAATCTATATATATCTATATATATATATATATGTGTATAGAGGTCCTTAATGACCTAGTATACCATCGAGATGCCCGAAGGGTCCACCGAGTCTACCATTCTTAGATAGACGTTAAGTCCTTTAGGTCCAAACTAGGGATCCAGACCTTCTAGGGGACCTCTTCCCTTACCGATGAATAAGATCAAGAACGGACCTTTTAAGGTTCCTGTCTCCTCGGACCACTCGATGTTAGGTACCCCAGTGTTTCTCGGTCTATACTGACTCGTTGATTGTGAAATTGAAAAGTATCATCGAGGTAAAAGACGAAAGACTTCTTCGAAGTATGACAAAAGGTATCACCGAAATAGTTAAATGTAAGGGTGGTTATCACATGCTTCCAAAGGAAAAGAGGCTTAGGAGTTGTAAAGAATAAACACCAGAAAACTGTTATCGGTAAGACTGTCCACACTTCACTATGGAGCAACACCAAAACTAAACGTAAAAAAAATACTAATAGTTGCAACTCGTATAAAAGTCCACGGACGACCGGTAGGTATATAGGAGAAACCGTTTTATAGATAAGTCCAGAAGACGGGTAAAAATTTTTAAAAAAAACAAAAGAAAAAGTTAAAAACAACAAAATAACTATGACTCAACAAACTTGACAAACGTCTAAAACTAATACTAACATCTAATACTGGGGAATGTCCAGTACAGTAAACGTTGGTAAAAGAGGGTAAGAAAAGTAAAACAGTCACCAAAGAATACGACACGTTTCCGTTATTTCACAAAATTAATTCTACAACGTACCAAAAATCTCTGTATTACGATACATCTTTTTTAAAAGGTACATGGCCCTTTGGTTTTTTAAGTACACTGACCGAAATGACGTCATAAGCGACGTAACGGTACCAGACCTCGGTGTGAACGTCACCACAGAGACTCGATACGGACATCAAACGGAAGGGTGCGGGTCAGCTACCTTAGGTAACTCGAGATGGAAATACTTCATGTTACACAAGAAGACGTTTTCTGATACCTGAATCGAAAGCTACGTGTAACACACCGCATAAAGATTCTTCTAGTCTATTGTGTGGTCATCAAAGTGTCTATTATAGGGTCAGAACGCTACGTAGATCGGGAGTTATTTGTTACATATAGAGAAAGGAACCTATGTACATAGAGGGGGTATGTAATCCGTAAGTCAATAATGTCTGTGTGACAAAAGAGTCTCGTCCGACTCCACCGTAAAAATCAGAGACTACAATACTAAGACTCTAATAGGTATCACTTTCTCCCGGAAGGGATTCATCGAGTCGACCATTTCTTGAGTAGACTTTACTCCCTCTGGACCTAAACTAGGGACCCAGTCTTTCTAGGGGACCTCCTCAGTACCGTTGGGTGAGGTCATAAGAGCGGACCTCTTAAGGGGTGGCTGTCTCCTCGGACCCTCCGACGTCACGTACCCCAGCGTTTCTGAACCTGTGCTGATTCGTGTGTGCGTGTTCGTTAGAAACCCGATAGGGTCCTTTTATAAATTGGGGATCCAGACTCCTGGTCGAAGACTCAGAAGCGTAGGAAGTCAAAACACTCTGACACTCAACCGAAGGGACGTCTTTGAACTCCGTTTGCGACGAAGGAAGTCTGTCACTTTGTGTCTCTTTGCGTTTATTTTTTTAGTCTCGACTTGTCTTTTCGAAATTCCCGACATGGAAATAAGAAGTGTTATTTTAAATCGTATTTCTTGTGATTTTTCGTATTTCTGTAAACAAGAACAAGGTCCTCGTTTATTCTCCTAACTCTTTCCTAAAAAAAGGGAGACTTCATGTTTTGTAGCCGACAACTACCGTTATATTCTCTTTCTTATGACAACAGAAGTCCTGTAAGGTTTCGTTTTAACCGACGTACTTAATCTCGCGGATTGTCCTGTAGAGGTTAAGAAGAACCTATTTATTAGTTTTGCATAGTAGTTACCGATTTGTGGTAAGGTTAAAATGTGACATTTGTTTTTTACTTCGATCTTTAGTAAACTAAGACCCTAGATTGAGGGTCGAGGTTCTGTACGTCTTATAATTTGATTAGAGGAGAATACTGAGACTGGGTAGGACACAAAGTCTGGGAGTGAGAAAGGTATCCCCTACTAATCTGGGGAGACACGGGGTCAGGTTTTGTGTCGGTCAGAAGTGAAAAATTTATATAAAAACAAAATTTTTGGTAAGTCTATTTGTTCTTCTTGCTTTGGCTTCTCGTGATAGGTGGTGAGTCTTTATTGGGGTCATTGTACGCCACCGATAGAAAGGGTTGAAAAGATGACACCGGTAGGAACGTGTTCTATAAAAATCGAAGAAAGAAAGGTTCATTAACAAGGTCTTTCTAAAATTTCGTCAACCCGTGCATGTAGAGAGACTTGGAGATAAAAGTGGTAGATATCTTCCCTCTACGACAAGTATTCTAGATCGACTAACCCAACAACCTTTTTGATTTATTCGTACGGATGAACTGGAAGGATGGGAGGTAGACGGGAAGGAACGAAGAAAGGAAGGAATAACTAAATAAGTAACTCTTTGAACAAACGATCCGTGGTCGATACACGGTCCGTGACGTGACCCGTGACCTCCGTCTCGTAGTGCAATTACTCGTTCTTTTCTCAGTGTCGCGGATGTGAGTGTCGTGTACGCGTGTAACTCTGTCTCTTTTCCGTTCTAACCCCCCTTATATTTGGTTTGGTTTGACTTCCCATTTCTCCCTCCTTCTCACACGGTTGGTATCCCTTCACTTTTCACTTTCACAATCAGTGAGACAGTGAATCAGCACGGACTGAGAGTCTGAGGTACCTGATATCGGGTGGTCCGAGGAGACAGGTACCCTAAGAGGCCCGTTCTTATGACCTACCCCACCGGTAAGGGAAGAGGCCCCGTAGAAGGGTTGGGTTCCTAACTTGGACCCAGAGGACGTAACGTCGGCCTAAGAAATGGTAGATTCGGTGGTCCCTTCGGGTTCGTAAGGGTTCCCTTATCGTAATATTTTCGGGACTCTGTTTGACAGTCTTCCGTCGACTACGTGAATCGAGGTCTTCCTTTGTCAAACACTCCTGTTTCGACGTCGGTGGTCTTCGACTTTCTCTACTCCTCCCTGAGCGGGGACCTCGGAGACCTTCCTCACGTCAGACGATGTGAAGCTAAAGTCTGACGATCGGAGGTGTTGCCATTCTTTTATCTAAAGACAACAATGTTCGGTGGGTCAAACACTAGTAAACAATGCCGTCGGGATTCTTTGTTTATGTCCATGTATAGGTAAAAAAGGGAATAAAATTTAACAAACATGTCAACATCTAATCTCTGGGACCAAAAGTATTGGTGTTCTCAATAACTACTTGATGCGTAAACAGAGAATAGACATTTTACTCACCACAACTAATACGTATTCACTGTATTTATAAAAGAAAGGTAGAACAAACATACCAGAAATAACTACTCGAATAAATAGTCTCACTTTCACTTTTTATTTTGTAATCCGATAGGATTAGGTTCGGGTTAAATGTTCGACGTCTTAGTTTTCTACGATGACACTTTACCACACTAGAAACTATGAAAGTATCTGATACTGTGAGTAATAACCGATTGCATTAATTGACAGTCGGTTTTAGTAGACAAGATCAAAATGTGAGATAACAGTTACGAAGTCTGATAAATCTTTCGTGATAAAATAAAGACAAGTGAAGAGTGTCACTCGAATCTTCGAAATGACGTCCATCCGTGCGTTCATCGTAAGAATCCTTTTATCACCTAAGGTCCCAGCCCCGTCTTTTTTTGTTTTCGTCTCGGACTTGGTAAGACACCACGGTCTTTCACGAGTTTTTTACTACACCATACAGTTTTCCTGTATTCTTTGTGTATTTTCCTCGGGGGTCCCCAGTTTTAGTCTTGTTCAATTCGTTCTGTTATTTAATATTGTATTACGTAATATTGGGTTTCTCATTTATTTATAAGTACTCAGGTTTGTTTATTTATCGTACTCTCTCTGGTATCTCAAACTAAGTATTTACATCTTTCTTACTACATTTATCTTTCATTGATAATCTGTTTAAGGTATCGTAAAGTTACGTTTGAAGGTTTCTTATCGTTCCTCTCTAATCTTTCGGAAGAAGTCGCTAGTTACGCTTCTTTATCTCCTTTTGTTGTCTTACCCTTTCTGATCTCTAGAGAAGTTCTTTTAGTCTCTATGTTTCCTTTATAAAGTACGTTTCTACCCGAACTATTTCCTGTCTTTACCATCCCTGGGTTGTCTTCGTCTTCTATAATTCTTGTCCACCGTTCTTATGTGTCTTGGTATGTTTTTTCCAGAAGTGCTGGGTCTATTAGTGTTACCATACTAGTGAGTAGATCTCGGTCTGTAGGACCTTACACTTCAGTTCACCCGGAATCCTTCGTAGTGATGCTTGTTTCGATCCCCTCCACTACTTTAAGGTCAACTCGACAAAGTTTAGGACCTTCTACTACGACACTTTCACGACGTGAGTTATACGGTCGTGTAAACCTTTTAAGTCGTCACCGGTATCCTGACCTTTTCCAGTCAAAGTAACGTTAGGGTTTCTTTCCGTTACGTTTTCTTACGAGTTTGATGGAGTGTTAACGTGAGTAGAGTGTGTGATCATTTCATTACGGGGTTTAAGAGGTTCGGTCCGAAGTCGTTATACACTTGGTACTTGAAGGTTTACAAGTTCGACCAAAATGTTTTCCGTCTCCTTGGTCTCTAGTTTAACGGTTGTAGGTGACCTAGTAGTTTTTTCGTTTCTCTCAAGGTCTTTTTGTAGATAAAGACGAAATAACTGATACGGTTTCGGAAGCTGATACACCTAGTGTTATTTGACACCTTTTAAGACTTTCTTTACCCGTATGATCTGGTGGACTGGACGGAGAACTCTTTGGATATATGTCCAGTCCTTCGTTGTCAATCTTGACCTGTCCCTTGTTGTCTGACCAAGGTTTATCCTTTTCCTCATGCAGTTCCGATATATAACAGTGGGACGAATAAATTGAAGATACGTCTCATGTAGTACTCTTTGCGACCTGACCTTCTTCGTGTTCGACCTTAGTTCTAACGACTCTCTTCATAGTCATTGGAGTTTATACGTCTACTGTGGTGGGAATACCGTCTTTCACTTCTTCTTGATTTCTCGAAGAACTACTTTCACTTTTTCCTCTCACTTTTTCAACCGAATTTCGAGTTGTAAGTCTTTTGCTTCTAGTACCGTAGACCAGGGTAGTGAAGTACCGTTTATCTACCCCTTTGTTACCGTCTGAGACAAAAAGACCCGAGGTTTTAGTGACGTCTACCACTGACGTCGGTACTTTAATTTTCTGCGAATGAGGAACCTTCTTTTCAATACTGGTTGAATCTATCGTATAAGTTTTCGTCTCTGTAATGAAACAGTTGTTTCTAGGTAGATCGGTTCCGATACCAAAAAGGTCATCAGTGTACACCTACGCTCTCAACCTGATATTTCTTCCGACTCTCGACTTCTTAACTACGAAAACTTGACACCACAACCTCTTCTGAGAACTCTCAGGGAACCAGACGTTCCTCTAGGTTGGTCAGGTAGGATTTCCTCTAGTCAGGAAGAAAGTAACCTTCCTGACTACAACTTCGACTTTGAGGTTATGAAACCGGTGGACTACACTTCTCGACTGAGTACCCCTTTCTGGGACTACGACCCTTTCTAACTCCCGTCCTCCTCTTGCCCTACTGTCTCCTACTCTACCGACCTACCCTAGTGACTGAGTTACCTGTACCCAAACCCACCTGAGTCCCTCAACCACTATCTGTCCCTCCGGACCACACGACGTCAAGTATCCCATCGTTTCTCAGCTTGTATTGACTCACTTGACTTGACTATCGTCAAAAACGTACTACTTTCCATCATATAAAAGTATTTGAGTTTTATCGAAGGATCTTCCATAAATAAATAACATTTCCTCTTTTGTTTGAACTCTGTGTGTATTCGATGACTTAATTTACTAGTCTAAATAATTTATCGAAGTGGTCACTATTCTTATTTTGTATGGTTACAGAACATGGAGGACTATAGTACGTGACTCTTCCCATGTCCTAATAAGTCTACCATGAGAACGGTTTTTAAGAACGGATTGAAATTAGAGCAATACTTTTCCTTTTATTCTGTCTATGTGTAACTCTCAAAAATGACAATGGAATGACATACCATGAGAGACCCAGAACTTAAGAAATAGACCTTTTATTCGTAAGAAGTTTTTACAGTTTCAGCACTTCCTGTTTCTGTCTGACTCCTAACAGTGTCGACTCTGATTTCTCTGTTCTGTTGATTTACAGGACACCCTAGTCAGGCATCTCCCTTGTGACCATTTAAAGTCTATTCCAGAGATCTAAACAATTATAACATAGTTACATTTAAGGGATCAAAACTAGTAAGAGGATGCCGATATATTCTATCAGTGTATTCCTATTCGGCGAGGTCTTCAGAAAGATGAGAAAAAACGTTGAAAATATGTTTAGATTTCAATAAAGATTCCTGAAGGAGCCACCAGGTCAGCAACTATTAGGTGGACGGTTATGTCCCCTGTATGCAAGCTAGGGACCGGGCCCTTCTAGGGCGTGTAGTTCCTTGTTGACCCGGGCACACGGTGTTGAATGGCTTCGGGTTCCCGGATCTCGGACACGAGGTATCTTCTCTGTGGTGGTTTTACTCTTCGGGTTCTTGGTGTTACTTCTCATCGGTGGTGAGTGGTGTTGATTTCTTTCGGGGTCATGTTGTCACTTCTGGGTACTTTGGTTTTTAAATTTTTCAATAAAGTTTTAATTTTCGAATTTTTATATTTTGGGATGAACCGTAAGATTCTAACCTGGAGTACCAGAAAGTTGGAGGGTGGTTGTTAAATTATGCACGTCCTGAGAACTAGATTCGATATTTTATCAGAGAAGAGTCAACAATACAGAGGAGGGTATGGTTCCTATGGTACGAAAACTTGTCGTCCACCTCAAACGTATAAAGACGATATAACTGATAAAAATAAGTTCGGGAATCTTCTATAATCGAGTCAAAATTAATCGGAGAAGATTAAAATGTCAGTTCTCAGGTGTCCAAATCAGAGACAGAAACAGTAGTAAGTACTAACTTCCTTGATTGTTTTCTTTTTCACACGTGTAGTTCAAAGGACATAAGATGAGAAGTAAGTGACATTTTCAAAAAGTGTATTGAATGTATCGGTTTAGAGTCACTCACAGGTCTTACATGTGTCGTACGATTTAAAGTATTCCTATGTTCCTTTTTTATTACTGATGATCAACAATACATAGTACGACCACCACCTTCGACAGAGACAACAACAAATCAACGGTTCAGTACAGGCTGAGAAGTACTCGGGTACCTGGTATCGGGTGGTCCGAGGAGAGAGGTACCTTAAGAGGTCCGCTCTTATGACCTCACCCACCGGTAAAGGAAGAGGTCCCTAGAAGGACTGGGTCCCTAGTTTGGACCCAGAGGACACCGAGGACTCTTCGATTATAATAGGGTTAATGACCATTGTTGATTGTAAAACAAGAATTCTGTATAGTCCGTGACTCGGATGATGAAGTACATAATAAAGGAAATTAGGAAGTTATCGTGTTACTCAACTGTGTCTGCTCCGTCGTTAGCATGTAAGTGAGTATTATAGACCGGTTGATTGGGATTGGGTAGGTGTGCTGCCTTGTTATCGTCGGGGGCGGAGTACGTCCAACGATAGCCTTAGTGCACACGTCCGTTTACGGACCCTGCAAGAATTCGTCACGGTTCAAAGATTTATTCACGAGTTTTTATAGAAGATATACTAGTAATGTGACATGCGAGGTGACTCAGTCCTCGGTGTACGGACCGTGTAACGTCCGTGAGTTATGTTTGGACAACTTTTTCATTTAATTTCAACAAGAACTGTTCCTATAGTCACTACGTTAGGCTCGACCACGATTAGGTGACTTGTTGTAATGAGTACTGTTGAAGGAGGAACTTCCTGAAACGAAAAATTTTATTGTGAGAAGTGACTAAGGAAGGAGAAAAGACCGGAGAGTTGTCAGAGTAAAGGTCAAGTGGAAAGGTGATGAGGGAATGAGAGGTATGGTAGGAGGTCCCAATACAGAAACTGGGAGAAGGATAACCTTAATTATCCATCGAACATTTTTACACGATTACGGACCCAGGGTGAAGTTTATAGGACTACATTAACCTAACCCACGTAGACCCGTAGTCCTATAAATTTTCAGACAGTTCACTAATATAATACTTCGGTTTTACCTCAGTACGAGAGGTGGACGGGACAGGTTATGTCACTGGTCTCCGGTGTATACTGACGATTCGTGAATTTTGTACTTCTCAGGTTTTACCCTACATGATATCCATAATTCACCTAAGGGACTACCAAGGCGCCCGATTCTTAGGTGGACGTTACGTCCTCTAGGTCCTTTGTGTTCTCTACACCCTACCTGGGAACTCAGACCTTCTAGGGGACCTCTTCCTTTACCGTTGGGTGAGACTATCAGAACGGACTTTTTAGGGCACTGTCTCCTCGAACCGTCCGATATCAGGTTTCCCAGTGTTTCTTAACCTGTGCTGACTCGCTGATTCGTGAGTGTGCGTCCATCTTTCTTTTCGTTCACTTCTTTGAGTAATTATTAAAAAGATAACTCGTGTGTAACTTTACTATAAAACCTATTACTCAATTTATTTTGTAATAATTTTAATTACACCGGGTAAATAAAAATGAAAAGTAACGTCGATGATCTTTTTAGAATTAATGTATACACTGGATGTGATATAAGAATGATCTATTTCGACGAGACCCGTGATCTATCTACTAAAAATAAAAAGACTAAAATAAATAAATGAATAAAAATGAAAAATTAATTTTTAAAAAAAAGACTAAGACTAAAGATGTGACTACTACGAGTTTATACAAAGAGGTATACATAGACGAAGAAAAAGTTTGAACTCTAAGTGTACAGGTCGCGTTTGTGTAGAAGAAGTGTTTTAGCCAAGAACGAGAAGTGTCCCGACGGTCACAGAGTAGTTGGAAATAACCGTTTCGTCTGGTCGTCGGACATCGAGGAGGAAATGAGGAGGGTGGTACTGTAGGAGGGGTTTGGGATACCTGGATAGGTATAGGGAAGATGAAGAAGTTACAGAGAGCTTTGAGGGTGACACAAGGTAAAGGTACGTAATGGTAGAAACTGTAGAAAATTATCCAAAGATCTACTGGTAATATAGATGATGACGTCCGTCCTTAGGGAGTCTTCTTTACCTCATCGGTAATACCAGTTGTTTTCTCAGGCTTTACGTCATGAACCTACGTTAGAGTTTTTGCTGTCTTACTAGAGACAAGTAAAGGTTCCGTTTGGTAAGTTATAGTGCCATTAGGTTCAGATACGGGGTTGGTCATTACCACTTCTTCGACTTCAACTTGCCAAGATACTTCTGGATGATCTGGAAAATCTTGATTGTGGAAGTTTTCTACAGGAAAAGTAATATCCACTGACCTTACGTTTTCATCCTTCAGTTCTTTGTGGACCTCATTGTCCGTTTAAACCGGAACCTTACACCTTACCTCGTCCCGTTTCTGATTATCTCAAAACGGTTCTCTTACGTGACCAGTATCGTTTGTGGGAGAGGGTTGTTGTGTTCTGTTCTGAGATGTGTACCTGTAGTGGTCTACCAGTTGTGACTTTAGTCTAACTAATATAAGAAACGTCTGTTTCTACCTCTTCGAGATATGTCAGTTGTTTTTGTTCTGGTCCTCGACTGACACCGAGTCTAGTACTTGAGGAATGTTGGTTTAAGTCTGAATTTAACCTCTTTCGTTCCTTTTGGCGATCTGGTAAGTCCATACTTGATTTAGTTTAGGGAATACTAATATGTCACCTTCACTCTTTATCTAAATTCCCGGATCTAGACTATCTATCTCACGGACTACTTGATACCTCACTCCAAAGCACTGTAACATGTCCTCTGTCCCTAGTTCTGGTAGGGGTACCTTTTCTTTACGCTTTTTCGTTTTACCGACAGACCCCTCCGGAATGTTTATCGACCCTTTTCCTCTCTCCGCTTTTTGTTTCCTCTTTTCCCTTCTATATTCGTAGACTTACGTCTCAAGGTTTCTTATCGTTCTTCTCTATTCTTTCGGAAGAAGTTACTAGTTACGTTTCTTTATCTCCTTTTGTTGTCTTACCCTTTCTGATCTCTAGAGAAGTTCTTTTAATCTCTATGGTTCCCTTTTAAAGTACGTTTCTACCCGAGCTATTTCCTGTCTTTACCATACCTGGATTGTCTTCGTCTTCTATAATTCTTCTCCACCGTTCTTATGTACCTTCTTGACATGTTTTTTCTAGAAGTACTGGGCCTATTAGTACTACCACACTAGTGAGTAGATCTCGGTCTGTAGGATCTTACACTTCAATTCACCCGGAATCTTTCGTAGTGATACTTGTTTCGATCACCTCCACTACCGTAAGGTCAACTCGATAAAGTTTAGAACTTTCTACTACGACACTTTCACGACGTGAGTTATACGGTCGTGTAAACCTTTTGAGTCATCACCGGTGTCCTGACCTTTTCCAGTCAAAAGTAAGGTTAGGGTTTCTTTCCGTTACGGTTTCTTACGAGTTTGATGGTGTGTTAACGTGAGTAGAGTGTACGGTCGTTTCAGTACGAGTTTTAAGAGGTTCGGTCCGAAGTCGTTATGCACTTGGTACTTGAAGGACTACAAGGTCGACCAAAATCTTTTCCGTCTCCTTGGTCTCTAGTTTAACGGTTGTAGGAGACCTAGTACCCTTTTCGTTCTCTCAAGGTCTTTTTGTAGATAAAGATGAAATAACTGATACGGTTTCGGAAGCTGACACACCTAGTGTTATTTGACACCTTTTAAGACTCTCTCTACCCTTATGGTCTGGTGGACTGGACGGAGAACTCTTTAGACATACGTCCAGTCCTTCGTTCTCAATCTTGACCTGTACCTTGTTGTCTGACCAAGGTTTATCCTTTTCCTCATGCAGTTCCGATATATAACAGTGGGACGAATAAATTGAAGATACGTCACATGTAGTACGCTTTGCGACCTGACCTTCTTTGTGTTCGACCTTAGTTCTAACGTCCTTCTTTATAGTTATTGGAGTCTATACGTCTACTGTGGTGGGAATCCCGTCTTTCACTTCTCCTTGAGTTTTCGGAGAACTACTTTCACTTTCTCCTCTCACTTTTTCAACCGAATTTCGAGTTGAAAGTCTTTTACTTCTAGTACCGTAGACCAGGGTAGTGAAGTACCGTTTATCTACCCCTTTGTCACCTTTGTCACAGTCTGAAATAAAAACCCCCGAGGTTTTAGTGACATCTACCACTGACGTCGGTACTTTAATTTTCTTCGAATAAGGAACCTTCCTTTCGATACTAGTTGGATCTATCGTATAAGTTTTCGTCTCTGTAGTGAAACGGCTGATTCCAGGTAGATTAGTTCCGATACCAAAAAGGTCATCAGTACATACCTACACTCTCAACCTGACACTTTTTCCGACTTGCGACTTCTTAACTACGAAAACTTGACACCACAACCTCTTCTGAGAACTCTCAGGGAACTAGACGTTCCTCTAGGTTGGTCAGGTAAGACTTCCTCTAGTCGGGACCGTAAAGAAACCTTCCTGACTACGATTTCGACTTTGAGGTCATGAGACCGGTGGAGTACGCTTCTCAACTGAGTAACCTTTTCTGAAACTACGACCCTCCCTAACCCCCGTCCTCCTCTTCCCCTGCTGTCCCCTACTCTACCGACCTACCGTAGTGTCTAAACTACCTGCACTTAGACTCACTTGAGGTCCTCAACCGCTACCTGTCCCTCCGGACCGCACGACGCTAAGTACCCCAGTGTTTCTCAGCCTGTGCTGACTCACTGACTTGACTTGACTTGTCAGAGGGGTCCAGGAGAGATTAGATATCAACAATAAATTAGCGATTGAGCACAGGTTGAGAAACGTCGGGGTACCTGACATCGGGCGGTCCGAGGAGACAAGTTCCCTAAAGACTCCGTTCTTATGATCTCCCTCAACGGTAAAGGAGAAAGTCCCCTAGAAAGACTGGGTCCCTATCTTAGCCTCAAAGAACGTAGAGGCCGTAACCGTTCGCCTAAGAAATGGTAACTCGGTGGTCCTTTCGGGACTTATGTTCCTTGATCTCCGAATACTTTAGAGTTCTTACCGATCGTCACTACGATCCTTCGAGATCTCGACGATGGGTCTTCTCTTCGATGAAACTTAGAGTTCTTGAAGTCCTTACGGAGCCGAGTCGGACGTCCCCCACGGACTCTTCACGGACGTCGATGTATCTCTCGTACCATTGGGCACGAGTGGACCCTTTGACCGACCCCTTCCTTTCGACTCAGTTCCACACGACACACTGGCAGACCACCCTACAAACCGGATACGTAGGTGTGGTGTTGTGTCTCAAGACTCGATTTCCTGTCTACACTTTCAGTACCCGGACTTTTTTACTGGAAGGGTAGGTGTCACCGAACCTTTATTCCGTCACTAAACGTCACTGGGTCCCGAAGACACCATCGAGTCTACCGTTTCTTAGACGGACGTTACGTCCTCTGGGCCTAAGCTAGGGACCCAACACTTCTAGGGGACCTCTTCCGTTACCGTTGGGTGAGGTCATAAGAACGGACCTCTTAAGGCATCTGTCTGGTACCCTAACGTTTTTCAGTCTGTACTGTTTCGTTGATTGTGTGTGTGTCGGTGGATTCAAGGACCTACGACCGGTGGGCGACGTTGGTACGCTTGTGGGAGTAGAGAGTCTGGTCCTGAACCTCTGGTCTAAGGTGACCAGGGTCGTCGAGGGTTCGGAGGATAATTGGTCCGGATACATACCTTTCCCTACACGACTAAATCACAGGAACCGTCCATGACACTCGGACCTAATCGGGTTTCCTCCTTCTCTACCACCAGCTCACACCCACCCACCTCTCCTTTTGACTGTCTTGACCCGAACTCCATGTTTGACTCAGCTGACAAAAGGTGTAATTTAAACTTGGGAGAATACTGACGGGGGTCTTCTCTTTATACGGACTACTTTTCGTGTACTAAGTTCACTTCCCTTGATTCGTTACGAAGAAACACGAGTTTTAAAGTACCGACCACAGTAAATGTTACTCCTCTTGTTTTTTTGAAAAGTTTTCTTATGAAGAAATTTTCGTTAGGTACAACTATGGTTCACTAAATACTCTAGTAAGTTTCTTTCTGTTTTATTTGGTTATAGTTTTCACACACGATTTTTTGTTTCAATTTTTTTTATTATTTTATTTTTTGTTTCAAATATGTTTCTAATTGACACCGTTTATTTACAGTTCCGTATGATTAATACATCGAAGATTACAAAGACGGGTTTTACACTAGTAAACGTTTTAGTGTTCTCCTATTCACGACTTTATCCCCTAACTTCTCTTACTACATACGGCCTTTATCGAAGGTCTGTTAAAGAGAAGACGAGAAACTCAAAATAAGATGTGAGGTTAAAGAGGAGAACAAGACATGAAAAGACTGAACGTTAACGTAAAGGAGTAAGAGACACCTGGACCTTTGACTGGTGACGAAAAGGTCGGTAGCAGGTTTCATTGAAGTTCCAGACACACTTGTAGGTAGACCATAGATCCGAGGTCAACGGAGTTGGAGTAGAGGTTATTTGAGGAAAAGAGATCGAATCGGTAGTGGGAGTACCAGGACAAGAACGGAATGTGTAGTGGATTTGGACTTAACGAAGGGTTTTACTGTTGAGACATTAAGACCTCCACTTCAGTACTTTTGTACATTTATTGGTTGAGACACTGGTGTCGAAGGGTAAGAAGGATTAAGGAACACTTTCATAAGACATCATCCGACTTATTACGGGGGTTTCTATTGTCCAAGATTCGGGACCTTGGACATTTGTAGTAGAATAATACAAACAATGGTGATAAGCAGTGGACTACGATACAATCAGAATACCCTGGTGGTCTAGGAGTCGAGTGACCGAAAGGGACAAGGGAGAGGTGAAAGGAAAAACAGAAGAGAAGGGAGGGATAGATGAGATTTAAGGTAAAAGGTAGACATATTATAACGTTTATGGGTTTTAGGGGAACGAAAAGAGAGACAGGTCTCGATCGACTGAATGAGAAGTGGGATTTAATACCTACTTCGTGTTCGACCTTATTTCTAACGATCCTCTCTTTATAGTCATTAGAGTCTATACGTCTACTGTGGTGGGAATACCGTCTTTCACTTCTCCTTGATTTCTCGGAGAACTACTTTTACTTTCTCCTCTCACTTTTTAACCGAATTTTGAGTTGTAAGTTTTTTACTTCTAGAGTTTTTTTTTTTTTTCTAGAACCGTAGGTTAGGGTAGTAAAGTACCGTTCATCTACCCTTTTGTTACCTTTGTCGACTGTCTGAAATAAAAGAACCCGAGGTTTTAGTGACATGTACCACTGACGTCGGTACTTTAATTTTCTGTGAACGAGGAACCTTCTTTTCGATACTACTTGGATCTGTCGTGTAATTTTTCGTCTCTGTAATGAAACGGTTCCAGACAGATCAGTTTCGATACCAAAAAGGATACCTGAAGGGATCACCGACGGACGTTACGTCCTCTGGTCTCAAACTAAGAACTCAACCCTTCTAGGGGTCCTCTTCCCGTACCGTTAGGTCAGGTCATAAGAACGGACCTCTTAAGGTACCTGTCTCCTCGGACTGTGGGATGTCAGGTACTCAAAGGTTTCTCAACCTGTTCTGACTCACCGATTGTGAAAGTGAAGGAAGTACATACCTATACTTTCAACCTGGTATTTCTTTCGACTCGTGGTTTCTTAACTACGAAAACTTGATACCACGGTCTCTTCTGAGAACTCTCAGGGAACCTGACGTTCTAGTTTGGTCAGTTAGGATTTCCTTTAGTTAGGACTTATAGGTAACCTTCCTGACTACGACTTCGACTTTGAGGTTATGAAACCGGTAGACTAAGTTTCTTGACTGAGTAATCTTTTCTAGGACTACGACCCTTTCTAACTCCCGTCCTCCTCTTCCTCTGTTGTCTACCAACCTACCGTAGTGGCTGAGTTACCTGCACTCAAACTCGTTCGAGACCCTTTGTCACTTCCTCTTCCTTCGGACCGTACGACGTCCGGTACCCCAACGTTTCTCAGTCTGTACTGACTCACTGATTTGTTATTGATGTAATTGGATTGGTAATTGGTAGAGACGTAGTCGTGGACTCTCTGATTCACAATGACGTCTTTTGAGTAAGTCGGTCCGTCTGACTATGGTGATTTTTGACAACCACACTCGGGGTTGACCCAGAAGGTACGATGAAGGGGAGTCAGTGTACGGTCTCGTCTACATAGATAATTATTGACGGTTGAGCTGGACCTTTTGTGTACCCGTGAAATTTAGGTTACGTAGGTTTTGACTGACGTCCTAGAGTGAGAGGTTTGGGTGAAGGGTCCCAAGAGGTCGAGTCCTGTACCGTGAGTATGAGGGGTCCCAGAGTACGACCTTTGGGCCCTCAGTAGGAACCGTGAAAAGAGGAGAGTACGGAACCAGTCAGGTATTGGTTCAGGACAACTAAAGTTGAAGAGTCGAAAGAGTTTTAGCAAACGAAAAGGGATGAAAGGTGGCTACGGGTTCAAGGTGAGTGATACTAGACAACGGACTTGACCTCTGAGACGTACCTAGAGGATGTCGGTGAGGACGAGGGGAGGTCACCAAGTAGAAAGTACTAGTCTCAATAACGAATCCTCTGTTCAAGTTGGTAGAGGACAGATACGAATTTTGACTTAATAGTCTTAATAGGTCAAGGAACATCCTATTTCAAGGTTTATGAACCGTCCCTGAGTTTCCAAGGACGGGGGGTAGTACTAAACAGGAGAAGGGGAGGGACGTCAAAGAAGAAAGGGGCACTAAGAGGAATTAGAGATTCGAAGTTAGAATAAAGTTAAGGAGTCAAGTCAAGTCAACGAGTCAGCACAGGTGGAGAAACACTGGGGTACCTGACGTCGTGTGGTCCGGAGGGACAGGTAGCGGTTGAGGACCTCAAATGAGTTTAAGTAGAGGTAACTCAGTCACTACGGTAGGTTGGTAGAATAGGAGACAGCAGGGGAAGAGGAGGACGGAAGTTAGAAAGGGTCGTAGTCCCAGAAAAGAAGTGTAGTCCATCGGTTTCATAACCTTAAAGTCGAAGTCGTAGTCAAGAAGGTTACTTATAAGTCCTGACTAAAAGAAATCCTGCCTGACCAACCAAGAGGAACGTCAGGTTCCCTGAGAGTCAAGGATCTTACGTGGCTTAAGGAAACTCGAAGTCCCAGAAAGGTGTACGGAGGTTAACCTACCTTTCAGGAAAGAGGAAACGGGGGAGTACTAAGATAGACCACTAAAGAATCGGGATCATCGACACACAAATTGAACGTATTTTCCTTTTTGATCCTCTAAGTTCTATACTTTTGACTTGTGTCGGACGAAAACGTAGGTTCCTCAAGAATAGACCTGTGAAAAAGTCAGAGTAGATTAGCCTAGGGTAGTATCTTTAATAAAATGTAGTTCTTCGTATAACTCTGTACACCAATTCCTTAAATTCCTTCTCAGTAAGCTTAGTACCGGTAACATTATACAAAGTACCAAGGACGGGACGAGTTTCTTTGTATGAGTTTCCACCGATCCTTGATTTTAGTGGGTGTGAACTGTAAGGTTCGATATAGCCACCCTTGTCACAGACACCACTGACGTAGGTGACTTCGGAAAAGATCAAACGTGTTTCATCCCATTCCTGACGTAAAGGGTCCACCACGTCACCATTTCTTAAACGATTACGTCCTTTACTTTCTCTGGGTCCAAGGTAAAGACCCAACCTTTCTAGTAGGCCTCATCTTTGACTGTTGAGTGAGGTCATAAGAACGACCTTTTTAGGGTACCTGTTTCCTCGGACCACCCGACGTCAGGTACCCTAGCGTTTCTCAGCCTGTGTTGACTCGTTGTGTACATGTGTGTCCCATCCCCGTTCGTCGAAAGAACTAAGTGTAGGGTTTTCTACGCCCAAAGTCACTACAGTCACCACAAGTTTGTTTACCTTATCGGACTTTCGGTTGGTCCATCGTTTCCTTGGTTCTTTTTAGGATACGAACACCGTCTAGGTAATTAGTCGGTTTCTCGTTGAGTTTGTCAATTGATACTCCCTCTTGTCTTCTCTAGATTTAAGGATAACTCAAGACTCTACCGTTAATACCTGTAGATTATCTTAGACATTCACCAAGGATAGACTGAAATTCTACAGAGAGTCTTCAGTTCTTCCCAGTGTGTCTCGGAGGTTTGTGTTTAGGACGACGAATTGTACGGGTTGTTAGAGTCGCAAGTGGGGAGTTGTCGAAAGTCTACGACGTGGTGAGAGGCGTTTTAATTTTAATCTTAGTTATGTTACTTATGAGTCACACATTTTGTTAAGTCCCGAGATAAAGTCGGACTTCAAAGTAAATTCGACAGCCTTATTTTTCTTTTCTGTTGGGAAACAAGAGAGGTAAAGTGTTAGGACGTTTTCCGGAGAATCGGTTTTATCGAGGAGATTAGAAATTCAAAATTAATCGACGGGTGTTAAGTATTTTATAGTCCTTAATTTTACGACTATGGAGTAAGAGGACTCTTTACCGTGTGTTAATTGGAGAAAAAAAAGACCAGTTTCCGTCTTTAACTCTTTCCCATTACTGTTTTAATTAGATAAGACCACCATTCCGGACGATGGTACGACCTTTGACGGAACTGGGTCGCAGTTTCCCCTTATATTAGACCTCACAGTCCTTGGCATCTACGGAACTCCTTACGGAAGACATAAGTGTTGTCCAATGTAGTGTTTTCGTGTAACCCGGGGGTTTAGAATGATTTTACAATTTACTAAGGGGTCAATTAGTTGGATTGTCTGGGGGAAAAAAGGGTGACTTTTGTCTATGTGTACATCCGAAAATTTTTATATTAACATAAATAAATAAAAACCGACACGACCCAGAAGTAGCGACGCGCCCGAAAAGAGTTCAACACCCCTCACCCCAAGAGTGACGTCACCGAAGAGAACAACGTCTGGCACCCGGGATCCCGTGTCCGAAGTCATCAACGTCGTGCACCCGTGTCATCAACGCCGAGGGTCCGAGATCTCGTGTCCGAGAGTTCTCGACACCGGATGCCTGAATCAACGAGGAACGGTACTCCCTAGAAAGGGCTGGTCCCTAGTTTGGGCACAGGGATTGTAACCGTCCGTTTAAGAAATGGTGACTCGGTAGTCCCTTCGGGGGTATACGAAAATTATTATAGACTTTGAGACCGAAAGATCCTTGCCCTTCTTTTCTGACTCTTTACCCGTGGAAGGACCTTACTAGAGTTCCAGTTTATATTCAGGTCGTCGTTTCAGTCTACCTCAACGACGACGACTCAAATACGGAAGAAGTTTATTGTCAAGGACGTTTCTCAATCTGAGACGAAAAAAAAAAAGAGGTACTACCGTATAATGTACCATATGTAAATTCATCCTGATCGGTACCGGTAGATTTAAATCACCTTTCGGGTGTCTCCGTTTTATCTCAGGGTTTGGAACGTTGTATGTGAGAGTTCTCCTCCACTTCCCATCCTACCTCTTAGGTGGAAGGAAATTTGAGGTTGTACCACTGAGTGATCAAGACATTACATCCCGGTCAACGACTTGGAGAGACCCGAAATGAACGGGGGTATAGGGATTTGACCCCTGGTTTTGAACATCACTCCTACTTTGTCTGTCGGACCGTAAAGTGCGTTCACGGATAGTTCCAATCGACGATATACCAGTTATCTCCTTGGGTCTATGGAAAATTACTCATGTTTTTTTTGTTTCTATGACAAAGTGTAAGTCTTGGGAACCCATTAAGGTTGACGACGACAAACAAAAAGTCCATTGTTTAAATAACTCTATATTAAGGGTATGGTAAGTCACTTGAGTAACTTTCACAGGTTGAAAGGTAAAAATCGTGTAAGTGGCTCAACACGCTGGTTACGGAGTTGGTTGAAATCCTATAAAAGAAATGGTATGTTTGGGGGTATGGGTGATCGATAGTGGGAGAAAAGACGGGTCGGAATTCGTTTGTGATAAAGACAGAGATATCTCAACGGACAAAACCTGCACAGTATACTTGACTTAGTGTATTATGCATCAGAAAACCATTTGCTAGCGAAAGTAAATCAAATTACAAAAAGTCCGAGTAAGTGTGATATCGTATATAGTCCTGAATAAAGAAAAATACCGACTTATTATGAGACAACGTACCTAGATATTGTAAAACGAATAGGTGACGATAATAAGGAACTATTTGGATAACATTTAAGTCACGATTTATTATTTTGTTGGTATTATTGTGTGTCACGGTCGGTAGTGGATATATCTCCACGAAGGATCGACCGTCCCACACAGTTGTGTACGTTAAAGTAAACGTGTACTCGCTAAAATAGACATCGAGTGTTGTTGGGACCCACCGTCCGCAACAGAATGAAAAGTATCTACTCTAGTTTCTTTAATCTGAAGAATCGTTTCTAACGTAGTAGTACGTCGGCGGTCGTCACGACCCTGAGTTGGGACTGGAAGATTTGTCTCAGGGACAAAAAAGACTAATTCCGGCTCGAAGGCAGTTGACCAGTTGGACGGGGTACCACTCCCCACACACTTCCAGGTAACAGGATTCTATGTACAAAACACGGAACCTTCCTCGTCTCTCCTCTATGTTCTAGAACAGGTACTGGAGATAAACAGGGGGTACACGTCAGTGGACACTGGTGCATCGGTCCTCCCCTCCTAGAATCGAAAGGTTGAAGTTTCACTTACATAATTATAATGGTGACGATGTTTTGTTGTCAAGGAAACAATTTCCAAGATAGTAGTGTAGGTGGTGGGGGCGTGGGGTGTATGTGTGGCCAGTCCGGGGGTAAACTCCAAAATGTTGATCCGGTAAAGGTTCGTCGGTGGAACACTCGTCTGTGTGTAAGTGGGGACCGGAGTCTCTTCCCTAGTCGAGGAAGAAGACATAACCGGGAGGGGTTGTCACCCTGGGGGAACCGAGACGGTGTTTGTGTGTGTCATCGGGTAAGGGAGGAGAAGACATCTATAAGGACGAGGAAATCGACCCGTCTTTACTGGAGTGGAATAAAATGAAAAGGTCCTTTCACAAGATTTTTGAAGTCAAAATTTTTTAGTAAAAAGTAAAGGGAGTTCGGGTTTAGTCTCACTAAACTATTGTGATTACAGAGTACCTATGTCGAGATCACACATCTTCTATGTTATGTTCTATGTTATCGACCTTTAGTGAACCCTTCTTCCCCTCTTCCTTTTTCTTTTTCCTTCACCCTTAGGTAGACACCTAAATTTAAGTCATTTTACCGTACGACGTCAGGTACCCCAGCGTTTCTCAGCCTATGTTGAATCGCTGGTCTGTTGTTGTTGTTGTCTTACTCGATTGAGGGAAGGGGAAATATACTCCTGTTCTACTAGAGGAAGGTCTGGCATGATAGGTCCTTTCTGGAAGGTCTCGTTTTGAGTTTTGGTCGACACTGGCCCCGAATCCGTCAACCTTGGACATTGGTTCTTGACGACCACCGAGTGAAGTGAACCTTTGTCACCACTGGGGTCGTTTCGAGGAGTCTCTGGGACCTTCAAGTCACCCACCGTCGTGGAAGTCTCCCGAGTCGTTCCTTTTCGTAGTGACGTGTTTCGTACCGTCCTACGGTCACTCAGCGACACCGTACCGAAGACAGACGAGGTGTGCTCTTCCCACACTCCGACGTCCCTTAGGTCCTGGCCCCGGTCGGCAGTCGGAGGTGGTCGAGAGTCGGTAGGACCCAGTCAGTCTGGTAACGGTCCAGGTAAACGGTCACCGGAACCCTGGGAGTCTGTGTACCCCTTCCTCAGGACTCGCGGCTCCACTCTATTCTGTTCGATTCGGTCGTAGTGAGGCGCCCGACGTACCAGGATAGTGGAAGGTGCTTTTTTCCTTCTAAGACAAGGTTAAATTCGGGGACCCATCTCGACCAAAGAAAGAGGGATGGTTTCTTTATTATCTTAGAAGAGAACCAAGTAGGAGTCATCGACAAAGGTCTTTTACGGTCGTCCCAAAGCAATTCCCAACTCAACATAAGGGGGTTTTATTTCAGGATTGGGGTCATAGAGTCTTACACTAGGATAAACCTTTATCCCAACAACGTCTACATTAAAAAACAATAGACAACAAATCAGTGATTCAGCACAGGTTAAGAAACAGTGGAGTACTTGACATCAGGAGGTCCGAGGAGACAGGTACCCTTAAAAGTCCGTTCTTGTGACCTCACTCAACGGTAAGGGAAGAGGTCCTCTAGAAGGGTTAGGTCCCTAGCTTGCGCACAGAGGACGTAGTGTCCTCCTAAGAAAGGGTGACTCGGTGGACCCTTCTACATTGTCAATTCACTTTTACTCCAGTAAGTTCACCCGGGAGTCGGTCATACTGACCACAGGAATATTTTCCCCCTGTAAACCTGTCTCTCTGTGTGTCCCTCTTGGGACGCACTTCTAGTGTCTCTAGTTCCATGACAAAGATGTGTGTCTCCGCGGACGTTTGGTGGGTTTGTTCCGTTCTCCGTGACTGGTGGAAGTGGGAGTCCCGGGAACCTTTCTCGGTTGTGACGACTGTGGTACTAGAACCTGAAAATCGGAAGTCTTGGTAGTCTGTTATCAGTGGTCCTGATCCCCTGCAACCACACTGTCGGGGTCTCTTGATTGTGTCCAAGGAAAGGAGCCGAAAACGACAATAAAAGAAAAAAAAAAAAAAAAAAAAAAAAGTAGTACAAATACAAATAAAAAAATAAAAAAAACCTTAAAAAAAAATTTAAAATTTTAGAAATTAAGAATGTACGCAAGGGTTTGTACTTGGGGGAGGGTGGAGGGAGGGGTATTGTAGAGAGACCCAGTAGGAGTACGTGGTCGGGGTTCGTACGACATAGGACACAGTCTGTATCTGACCGCTAAATTAAGAATGTACTATCATATGTACAATCTTACGGTAAGAGGGTTTAGTAGGGTGGGAGAGAGAGAGGGAGACTCAGGTTTTCAGGTAATATGTGTAGACACAGAAAAAAGGACAGAACGTATGTCCCAGCAGTAACGGTAGAAGGATTTAAGGTATATATACACAATCATATGACATAACCACAAAAAGAAAGACCGAATGAAGTGAGACATATTAACCGAGGTCAAAGTAGGTAGAGTAGTCTTGACTAAGTTTACTTAAGAAAAATTGCCGACTCATTATGAGGTAACACATATACATGGTGTCGAAAGAATAGGTAAGTAGACGACTACCTGTAGATCCAACAAAGGTACAGGACCGATAATATTTGTCACGACGCTACTTGTAACCCCATGTACACAGAGAAAGTTAAGACCAAAGGAGCCACACATACGGGTCGTCACCCTAACGACCCAGTATTCCATCAAGATAAACGTTAAAAAATTCCTTAGAGGTGTGACAAGAGGTATCACCGACATGATCAAACGTAAGGGTGGTTGTCACATCCTCCCAAGGGAAAAGAGGTGTGGGAGAGGTCGTAAATAACGAACGTCTAAAAACCTAGCGTCGGTAAGACTGACCACACTTCACCATGGAGTAACACCAAAACTAAACGTAAAGAGATTATTACTCACTACAACTCGTAGAAAAGTACACAAACAATCGGTAGGCATACAGAAGAAACCTCTTTACAGATAAATCAAGAAACCGGGTAAAAAACTAACCCAGCAAATAAAAAGACCTTAACTCGACGTCTTCAACGAACATATAAAAACTCTAATCAACAAACAGTCAACGAAGTAAACGATAATAAAAGAGGGTAAGTCTTCCGACAGAAAAGTGGAACGAATATCAAAGGAAACAACACGTCTTCGAAAATTAAAATTAATCTAGGGTAAACAAATACGACAATAAAAGGTAGACTGGGATCTAGGAGGGGAGTGCAGTGTCCCTCTGGATGGAGACAGTGAGGTCGGAGTAACGGCCCCCTCCCTCGCAAGGGAGGTGGAAACGTCCTGAACCACGGTTTCACTTCACACAATACAATTTGTGTCGAAGTCTCTGAAGGTTTACTGACCCTTGCACTTTTTATGTAAAGGAAAATTATTTAAGTAGGGTAAACAAAGAGACATTATTTAATAGCTCTGCTACTCTTTTATAATGAGTCGGTATTTTTCCTTACGTAAACTCAGTCAAAATTACTTCACCTGTTTGGATCTCGAATAACATGTCCCACTTCATTCAGTCTTCCTCTTTATATTTGTAACATATGACTACGTACATATACCTTAGATCTTTCTACCATGACTACTTTAATAAACGTCCTGTCGTCACCTCTTTGTCTGCATCTCTTGTCTGAATGCCTGTTCCCCCCGTCCCCTTCCACCTGTCGCCCTTCTTCCTTTCCCACTCTCCATACCTCTCTCATTGTACCTCTGAATCCAATGATATACATTTTATCCGTCGGTTACCCTTAAACGATATACTGAGTTTGTCCCCGAGACATTGTTAGATCTCCCCACCCTACCCCTCCCTCTACCCTCGCTCCCCTGTGTCCATGTGTCCACATGGATACCGACTAGGAACAACTATAAACTGTCTTTTGTTCTTTTAAGACATTTCGCTAATAGGAAGTCAATTTTTTAGTTATTTGATATTTTTTCTACTCTTATAAATATACACTGTTTATGAACTGTTTCAGTATATTGTTTATGGTAAAACCTCGAATCGTACATGGTCGAAGACAAAACAAAAAAATAAAAAATAAATGTAAAAATTAACCTTTATTACAATAAAAATTAACCCCCTATCAACACGGTCAAACACGGTCAAGTCAAGTCAAGTCAAGTCAGAAAGTCAGTACAGGCTGAGAGACATTGGGGTACCTGACGTCGTGCGGTCCGGAGGGACAGGTAGCGGTTGAGGGCCTCAAGTTCAAAGACGGTATATTGTTATGTTTAGTCAGTATTCATATGTGCATAGGGGACAGAGAACTTGGAGGAAGGGTGGGGGTGTAGAGTGGGGTGATTCAGTAGTGTCTCGTAATCCCACTCGAGAGACGCAGTATGTTGTTGAAGGGTGATCGATAGATAAGATGTGTACCAGTACATACATAGACAATGTATATAATCGTTAACTTACTAGTGTTGTGAGGACAATCCCTTTATGATAATAGTAGGGGTAAGATGTCATTCCTTTGACTCTGAATTACTAAAGGTGTCCCAGTCACCGTTCCGGTCTCCAGTTACCGTGGTCTTAAATACGAGACTTGGCGACACAGTCTGGCGTAGAGTGTCAGTCCTAAATTATCGTAGACCCACCTGAAAACTTGTTCCGGGTAGTAAGACTCACAGTCATTAGGGACGGTAGTCCCCTGGGTCGGGTCAGGATTTACACTCTACTACCACGTGAAGGTAAGATGAGGGTCCCCCAATAAAATATAGTTTCGTGATCGTCAAGACTTTAGGTAGCCGTCCAGAGGGGGTATCTTGTATCTTTACGAGTCGTGGGACTGTTGGGTTTACATAGGTACAGGTCCGGGGTACCTTGATACCGTCTTGGGTACTCCGGTTCGTCCTCTACTCTCTTCGGAGCATCTGGTCTCAAGGTTACCACCGCAGGTCGTTAGGTTCTAAAAAAAAAGACTTTTATATACTTTGTGGGGGTCCGTCGATCCGTTCTAAGAAAGACTAACGACTCCAAAAGCTATTTATCCACCCCGTTTTCTGAAACTTCACCCCATTTTTGAAACTCAATAAGGGTTATAATACTGGGATAGACATGGACCGTCCAACCAATCCGTCCTACTTCACACACACACACACACACACACACACAATCAGTGTATCAGTACAGGTTGAGAAACTCTAGGGTACTTGAGTTCGGACAGTCCGAGGAGACAGGTACCTTAAGAGGTCCGTTCTTAAGACCTCACCCAACGGTACGGGAGGNTCCGTCGATCCGTTCTAAGAAAGACTAACGACTCCAAAAGCTATTTATCCACCCCGTTTTCTGAAACTTCACCCCATTTTTGAAACTCAATAAGGGTTATAATACTGGGATAGACATGGACCGTCCAACCAATCCGTCCTACTTAACACACACACACACACACACACACACAATCAGTGTATCAGTACAGGTTGAGAAACTCTAGGGTACTTGAGTTCGGACAGTCCGAGGAGACAGGTACCTTAAGAGGTCCGTTCTTAAGACCTCACCCAACGGTACGGGAGGAGGTCCCCTAGAAGGATTGGGTCCCTAACTTGGGTGTAAAGGACGTAACGTCCACCTAAGAAATGGTAGACTTGGTGGTCTCTTCGGATCCACTTGACATTTATTCGTGATTATTATTTAGTCATGAAAAGCTACCGTGTCCGATCGAATCTAACGGGAGAAGCTACCTTTTATGGAAGGTACCTCGTGTCTCGGAGATACCTTTTGACTTCAGTTAAGTCGAGGAGTTGTCCGCGGGTTTCTCCACAATCGATCTTTGTTGTGTTGAGAGTTGGGTCCTTTTCAACCCGATACGAAGGTTTTACCATAATTCTTGGTTGAGTCTTCGATCATTCATTGTGTTTTAGGAAGATGTCGATGTCTTCACTTCACTTCAACGAGTCAGTGTAGGATGAGAAACACTAGGGTACCTGACATCGGATGTTCCGAGGAGACAGGTACCTTAAAAGATCCGTTGTCATGACCTCACCCAACGGTAAAGGAAGAGGTTCACTTGGGAAATAAATTCCGGGTCATTCAGTTTCATACACGTGTCTTTATACCGTCGATGGTTCCTGGTTACCGTCGATGTTCCGTCTATGCTACTGTCTATATTACAGATCCTAGGTTCCGACTATCCAGATTAGGACTTTTATCGGCTCATGGTTTTCCGGACCTGACTTACTAAAGTGTAACTGTGACCTGTCTTAGTTCAGGACCCTCGACGGTCCCGGACACTACGGGTTCTCGACGAAAAGTTTCCCCTGGAGGGTTCGTGATGACTTCCGGTTGTAGACGCTTCGGAGTATTGACCGTTCTTACGTACTCGATGAGTAATCGTCTAATTCGTTTTGCAAAAGTAATAATTCTGTACAAAGATACCACGACCTAACAAACGAAAGAAATATAAAGAACCCAGTGTTTTCGAAATAAATCAAGAATTAGAGGTAATATAGACCTTTCAAAAGATTTTGGACAAATAGATCACCAACAAGTCAGTGAGTCAGCACAGGATGAGAGACACTGGGGTACCTGACGTCGTACGGTCCGAAGGGGCAGGAAGCGGTGGAGGACCCCGAAGAAGTCTGAGTACAGGTAACTCAGTCACTACGGTAGGTTGGTAGAGAAGGAGACAACTACTTCTAAATGCAACAAAAGATAAATAGATCTTTCGATACATTTAGAAGGTGAATTTTTATCGTCAGTCATATAGAATTTCTTGAACTTTCTACCTTTCAATGACAGCAACAATTCTGTAAATAACTTGCCGTTGGTACATTACACACTGACACTGGGAGGGAGTACCCAAATACTGGACGTAATTACGTCCAATCACGGGACCGTCTAGGACCAGGGTTTTACGGAGCTGAACAGACAATCCGGTTCTGTTGGGGTGCGAGAAAGACCTGTGATTGTGTCTCCGGGTCAAAGGGTGAGAAGGGTACAACTTCTTCCAAATCACAATCAACGAGTCAGCACAGGCTGAGAAACGCTAGGGTACCTGGTATCGGGAGGTCTAGGAGGTAGGTACCTTAAGACTTCTTCCAAAGAAAAAAGAAGGAAAGGATTTTATTATGTCCACTTTTTATAAATTATGTATTTGGTTTTCTTTTTGTGATTTTTAGTAGGTATTAAAATTTAGTTGGTGTTTAGAAAGATCTGACAGACTTTCTCAATGGATAACAGTTTAGTTATCTACAGTTCTTCGTAACGAACAAATCTTTCTACCATTCCTATTGGGACATACACTCTGTCGTTTTCTCTGTGTCTACATATCTTGGCTGAAAACCTGAGACTCCCTCTCCCTCTCCCACCCTACTACACCCTCTCACCGTGACTTTGTACATATGATAGTACATTCTTTGCTTAGCGGTCAGATACAAGCTATGTCCTATGTCCTACGAACCCCGACCACGTGCCCCTACTAGGTCTCTCTATTATACCCCACCCTCCACCCTCCCCCCAAGTCCTAACCCTTGAGTACATGTGGGCACCACCTAAGTACAGTTACATACCGTTTTGGTTACGTCATAACATTTCATTTTATTTNCTCGTCTTTTTCTTTATTTTCCTTAGGTTTAACCCTTTCTTCTTCATTTTGAGAGTGACAAACGTCTACTGTACTAGGAGATGTACCTTTTGGGATTTCTGAGGTGGTCTTTTAATGATCTCGATTAGTTACTTATATCATTTCAACGTCCTATATTTTAGTTGTGTGTCTTTAGGGAACGTAAGGATATGTGCTTATTACTCTTTCATCTTTTTCTTTAATTCCTTTGTTAAGGTAAGTGGTAACGTTGCTTTTCTTATTTTATAAATTCTTATATAGATGGATTTCTTTGATTTCTGGATATATATCTTTTGATATTTTGTGACTACTTTCTTTAGTTTCTCCTGTGATTATCTACCTCTTTATATGGTACAAGTACCTAGCCTTCTTAGTTATATCACTTTTACTCATATGATGGGTTTCGTTAAATGTTTAAGTTACGTTAGGGACAGTTCGATGGTCGTTGTAAAAAGTGTCTTGATCTTGTTTATTAAAGTTCTAAACATACCTTTATGTAGGTATTAAAATTTAGTTGGTGTTTAGAAAGATCTGACAGACTTTCTCAATGGACAACAGTTTAGTTATCTACAGTTCTTCGTAACGAACAAATCTTTCTACCATTCCTATTGGGACATACGCTCTGTCGTTTTCTCTGTGTCTACATATCTTGCCTGAAAACCTGAGACTCCCTCTCCCTCTCCCACCCTACTATACCCTCTCACCGTAACTTTGTACATATGATAGTACATTCTTTGTTTAGCGGTCAGATACAAGTTATGTCCTATGTCCTACGAACCCCGACCACGTGCCCCTACTAGGTCTTTCTATTATACCCCACCTCCACCCTCCCCCCGAGTCCTAACCCTTGAGTACATGTGGGCACCACCTAAGTACAGTTACATACCGTTTTGGTTATGTCATAACATTTCATTTTACTTCATTTTAATTTTTAATTTTTTTTTTTTTTCTTCGTAACGAACTCTTGGGTCTTGCAAAGACCGTGTTCCGACCCACTAGATTCCGTGTCTTCTTGTTATCCCCCTGAAGGGTCCACCAGATCACTGGTTCTGAGGTATGAGAATTACGTCCCTCGGACCCAAGGTAGGGACCAGTTCCTTGATCCAGGACGGCTTTGATTTCTGGGGAATATGGGGTTCCTTCTCGTTCCTGGGGTACTCGACGTTGAATATTCTGGGTCGTGTCGGTTTATTAATTATTCGTTTATTTGTGACTTTTTTTTTTTCCTTATCCTTAGAGCCGGGTCTGGAAGTTTTCTCAAACTAGAGAACAACGACGACGGCGACGACGACGATTTAGCGAAGTCAGCACAGGCTGAGACACCCTGGGGTATCTACCGTCGGGTGATCCGAGGAGCCAGGGACCCTAAGGGGTCCGTTCTTGTGACCTCCGCCCAACGGTAAAGGAAGAGGTTACGTCCTTCCACTTTTCACTTTCACTTCAGAGAGTCAGTACGAGCTGAGAATCGCTGGGGTACCTGACCTCGGATGGTCCGAGGAGGCAGGCACCCTAAAAGGTCCGTTCTCATGACCTCACCCCACGGAACGGAAGAGGCACTAGAGAACAATCTCTTGTATTATTTTTGTTCATGTCGGTCTTCGGTATTATACGACTACTCGGTGGTAGTGGCGACGGTCCTCCTACTTTTTCCTTTACATGAGTAAGTAACCTATTTAGACGTAACTCGTGGCTGACGCGCGAGAGACGTAACGTGTACCTACCTGTAGAATTCCTCTACTATCGTCGGTCAGTCCTTTATAATAGATCTACCTATTTGTATATTCCACGCCCTTCATGTTTCGCCCTTTTGGGGCTTCTAAAGGGCCCTTTTGACCGTCCTCGACTGCGAACTTGGGTAGGGACTTCCTTCTCTCGCCGGTCGTCCCCCGCGGTTGACTCGCAATTCATACGGGCCACGGTGTCCTCCTCGTGAAGGACCTAGTAAAGTAAATTAAGCGAGTGCTCGGGATATTTTATTCATAAATAAAAAGGAAGATAAAATGTCCACCCGGTCGGCTTTGACTCTTCCTGAGGTTTTGGATACTTGTAAAGTGTCGGTTATCCACTCCAGTCTCGAGTCCGGGTCCGTCGAGGGTGGTGTACATAGGTGTCTCGACGCCATGGGTGGACACCAAAGTCGGAAGAGACGGAGAACGACCTGGCGTAAGGAGGTGAAGTAGGTGACGCCAGCTTTTACGTGCACTGAAACTACTTAGCAAACGAAAATGTTACACTCTCAAGTTTCGCTACTCGGTATTTAACAACGTCACTGAGCGTTAAGTCTAGGAAGTCGGTCCAACCAACTTCGTGAGGTCACAATGGTACTTGCGTTGACTCTTGAGTCTAAATTTTCCTTATTTCAACGAAAGACCGAGAGGACTTCAAAGAGAACTCCAGACTCTATTGGGAGAAGATTCCTAAGGGACGAAAATCCCCACTCTAGTTGACAGGGTTGCAGACAGAGGTGGGGGTGGAGACGATCCCTCTCCTAAACTGTAGGGGATGACGTCTTGAAGGTACCTGTCTCCTCGGATGTCAGGTACCCCGGTGTATTTCAACCTGAGCTGACTCACTGATGTGGTGGTGGTGGTGGGGAGGTCGGACGGTCTAAAAAAAAGACAACAGAAACGGGAAAAGGAAAGAAAGAAGTTAGGGTCGTGAGGAGGTTGGAGAGTCCCTTATTCGAGTGTAGGAAGGTCGGTAAGGGCCAGTCTACTGAAGAAAGCCTCTGGTGAGGAGGGATTAGGAGTGTAAACGGGTGATCTTGTGTCTCTGAGAGTTCATAGAGAAGGACTACAGGTTTGGTGGAAAAGACTCCTCCACCGTAAAACGGTATCCTTTACTCGTATGTAAACTTTGACTTTTACTGTCTACCCTGTCTTAGTGTACGGGTCACGTCTCACGTCTCGCGTGACCCTCTAATTTTACCCTCGCTAGGTAACGTCGAATTAGATACCGCTTACCCGAAGTACTCTCCGTTTTGCACTCGCTCTTGAACTTTCTACCTGTGATTGACTCCTCTGCGATTGTCTTAGTCTACACCTTATTTGTCCGTGGGCTGATGTAAAAAGATCCTCGTCAAACGGTAGGACTGTATTTTGTTACGAGTGTTACCTCACCAAAGATACGTAGGAGATGGTCATACGGTAAGGACGGAAGAGTTGTCGATTTATTTAGTCCGGAAGTAAAACAATTTTTTTTCCTTGTTTTGGTTTGAAAAGACAGTTATTAATAAGGATCGTATTCTCTAGTCTAGCAAGTTTAGATCTATATCAAATACCTAAATTATAATTTTAGGGAATCGTCAGTTAGGTTAATCCCTTACATGCGTAGTAACGATAACCCACTCTAATAGAGGTCATGAAATACCCTATGATTTATACCAAATTTTCAAGTCGAGCCCCAAAGTGTCCACCGAGTCACCATTTCTTAGACGGATGGTTACGTCCTCTGTACCCAGGTCCATCTAGGGTGTACGACTCCTCGTCGATTTGGGTAAAGTTAAACGGACTTTGAGATAACTTAAAAAAAAAAAAAAAAAAAAAAAATGAAAAGATTGTGACTCAAGTAGAAATTCCTCTGTAAACCAGATTCTTTTCGTAAAGCTTAAAATTTTTTGTTCATTAGATGAACGACTCTCCAATCTATTCCGTTAGGTTCAAAATTTTTCTGACCGAAACCCTGGAGGGACCACCAGGTCACCGACTCTGACGTGTGAGGGTTACGTCATAATCCCAATCCAAGGCAGACCAGTCCCTTGAGCTAGGGTGCACGTCATTGATTCCGTACCACGTCGGTTTATTATTTATATATTTGTTAAAAAAAAATTCTGACCGAATTTTTCTTTTGTTTGTTCTTTGAGAATTTATTTAGGTTTTTTTTAGGTTATTCGGTGTAGATATGGATTCTATTCGACACAATAGTTTAAATATCAATCAAACAAGTACCACCCTTCTTCACTAAAACAGTGTCATAAAAATAGATGTTTCCAATGATGGACAGAAGTCTATTGTTGTAACTCTACCAACACTTACTTTAATAGAAATTATGTCTCAATTATTGAAAGTCCTTTCCGACTATCAAAGTAAATAATACCCCTGAGATTGGTCAGTCTCTCTAGGGGACCCCCCAACAGAACCAGATAGAATCCTACGTTTCACGAAAAATTTTAAGACTCCGAAAAATTTTAAGTCCATATGACCATATGACCATAACGAAGATCTGTATGAATTCTAATTCTCTGTTGTCCTAGGTACGGTGACTCTGGTGTGAAAAATACGAGAGACGGTCGTTACAGACGTGGAGTGAGCTGAGGTGGGAGAAGGAAGGACTTGATGGTCGTTGTCGTTTTTGTTTCTTCAGTATAGAGTCATCTATAAAAACTTCCCATCGTCTAAGACGGAGTTCCCATCGTCTTATACGGTGAGGTTTGTACGACGGGGTTTGTACGGTGGGGTTTGTACGGTGGGGTTTGTACGGTGGAGTTTGTACGGTGGGGTTTGTACGGTGGGGTTTGTACGGTGAAACCGTTTAATAATAAAACGCGATTTCCGTTAACTCTTCTCTTCGTCTATGTTCGTTTCGAGAGACTGGAGGGAGTAAACGAATTTTTATCCTGTATTTGAACATTCCTACAAGGGGCAAGGGAGAGATGGTCTCTCCTGTCGTCAATTAGGGGCCTCTGTTTACATGTGGGATGAGTCGGGTGTTTACCGTGGACTTTTTGGATACATTATTTGAAATGATTGATCAGAATAGATGGTGAATAACGGTAAATCAACGATTCACCACAGGTTGAGAAAACACTGGGGTACCTGACATCGGGTGGTCCGAAGAGACAGGTACCCTAAAAGGTCCGTTCTTAGGACTTTACCCAACGATAAAGGAAGAGGTCCCCGAGAAGGGTTGGGTCCTAAGCTTGAGGGTAGAATCTTACGGACCGTGTACCTGTCGTGAGACCTTTACCGTTGAGACCAGTAAGAAACGAAGAGACTTGATCTTCCGGTCACCTCATACATTACCGTCCCAACGGGGTTTACGTGACATCTTATATAAATCCATCATTGTCAGTTTATAAACGTGTGGGGACGAAATTCTGTTGAGTAATATACTTTAAAAGTTAAAAAAACTTGAGTGTACTCTGGACCCGTAGAAAATACTTCTCGGAGCGGGGAGTAGTTTGACAGGACGAAGTAAGGGGTCCGACAGACGACCGGGAGAGGGTTTGTGATGAGACGTTTGTTGGGAGGTTCTAAAATTTGTTTCACTCGATAGGAATTTGTTTCGTCAGGAAAGACTGTAGTGGACAATTCCTACTAACACGTCCTAAGTACATAAGGGTCTTGACTTCCGGTTAGGGTCGTCCTCAACATAAAGACTGGTTGCAGTCTAAAGTTGTACTCTATTCAGACTCTACCTGTTTATGATATTGTCCTTTGATTTGATATTTGGTGAGATGTAAATTTACTCATCTTTATCCTGGGTTCTGATTATTTTACCCGTAATTCCGTATATGTGTAACTAATGTACTTTTCGGAGTTACTTAATAATTTACGATTAGGTCAAAATATAACACGCATTGTTGACATTGTCAAAGTAATATAGGATCAAGACTGGATTTTACTTATGTCGTAGACCCTATTAATTCTCTATCAGTAAATCGTTACGAACGGACAGGTAATCTTTAAATAGTCTACTGGGTCTCCCGGGTCCAAAAAAGGTTTTCGAGTGGTTCCTTTGTCCTCTTTTTCGGAAGGGGGACCGGTGGGTTCTATTTCCGGAACTTCGATCTCCTCTATAAGTGTTGGAAAGACGACTGTTATTTCTGGACCCGACTCGTAATTCAGAATATTTAGAAATTACACTACCACAAGAAAGGTGACTTTCGTAAAGAAAAGACCTTATTCCCGACTGAGGTGTGAAGTGAAAGTGGGAAATGTGGGGAGAGGTAAATATTTCTCGATGTGTGATGGGGACTAGACAATAGTTCTCGGTCCTCTATGGACCATAGTCTCCCAGGGATCCTCTGTTGCATACAAGTCATAAAGAGTCGGAAGTGGTGACCTTTGACTACCACAGACTGTAGATAATCTCGTCCAGTGTACCGTGACTTTCCGTTATTTTTACTAGTCTAATGTAGACATCTGAAATGTATAATTCCAATTTTTTAATGTACCATACTTGTATGCACATGTGCACACACACGAGTCAGTGAGTCAGCACACACTGAGAAACTCCGGTGTACCTGACGTCGGGTGGTCAGAAGAGACGGGTACCTTAAAAGGTCCGTTCTTACGACCTCACCCAACGGTAAAGGATGAAGTCCCCTAACAGGGCTAAGTCCCTAACTTGGACCCAGAGGACGTAACCGTCCGTCTAAAAAAAGGTAATCGAGGTGGACTCTTCGGGGTTATACATATGTACACGTTATAAAAAATTTTATTTTATATACGTATACGTCAATAAAAATTATTTTATGTATAAATTAAAAAAATTTTCCAACGGATGGAAGAAGGATTAGTAAGAACGGAGGGTGTTTCAGTCGTTTTGGAAAATCCTTTTGTCTAGGTCACCTCCGGATACGTTTTATAGAAGAATTGACAAGGGAACAAAATTTTTTTTGCTCGATAGTATCAAAGGTATACGTCATCCGACTTTATAAAACTACTTGACGAATTACAAAATTAAAATAAAAATTCAACGTATGAAATAAAAGAACGTTTTATTTTTACATTATATTTTCGTTTTGTTTTTAATCGAAAGGTCGGGTTTTACATCGGTGAATACGATTCGGGTTCCAGGGGTTTGGCTCTGAATTATGGATTAAACAGATACCGATTTGGGGGGACTTACGTGGGGTAGAACAGACTAGAACCTTAGATTCGTCCGAACCTGGACCAATCATGACCCTACTTCTTAATTATGGATTGGATTACCGTCGAAGGAGGAGAGGACCCTTGTAGTAGAAGATCAGTCAGACCGTAATGGACCAGTCGTGGTCACTCCACGGTCACGGGTCCCATCCAGTGGGGGTTTTACACGGAGTTACTGTATAACTAATAAAACTTAGTTTCGATGAATGCTTTATCTGACCCTGAAAGGGTCCACCAGGTCACCAATTCTTAGACGGATGGTTTCGTCCCCTGTACCCAAGTTAGGGACCAGCTCCTTCTAGGGTGTACGGTTCCTCGTTAACTCGGGAACGACGTTCTCTTCGGTGTTATTCTTCAGGTGTGTAGCGTTGATCTGTCATCGGGGGTTAGAGGTGTTGATCTCTTTCGGGTGCGTACCGTTGTTTCTAGGTCTCATTAGTTTTTATTAAAAAAAAATTACCGGTTACGATCTCCCTGGGACTTGGGAGGATTTAGAGGGACTTTCGTCCTTTTGTAGAGGGGACACTTACCGTGAGAGGGACGTTGTCCTCCATCTCCTGTGGGAATAGTGGTCTCTCCCCCTTAAGTCGAGTCTTCAGATATACTTGTTTGGACCAATGATAAAGTTAAATGGTGGGGTTCGGGTTTAAGACGAATCTAAGAAGTGATTAATTTCGTGGGTTTCGGAATCAAAGAAGTGGGACAGTTAAGGAGTGTCTAACAAAGGAGCAGATTTCTGATTTTTTTGACGGACGAAACAGGTAAAGAGTCCAGAGTAAAGAGACTCTGAAGGTACTCGTACATAATTTTACACAGAGAAAAAGAGAACAGTTAGACAGAACCCAGTTAAAATAATAATCAGGTCGGTATTCTTGAGTTCTCCCCATCTTCCCTTTAAGAGGTAGAGGTTGTCTCCACTTCACTTCACTTTCAGTGAGTCAGTACAGAGGTCCGGGCTTATGACCTCATAAGAGGTCCCCTAGAAGGGTTGGGTCCCTAGCTTGGGTCCAGAGGGCGTTACGTCCGTCTAAGTAGTCGACTCGGTTGTTCCCTTCGGGAGTTAAGCAGACTATCTGGGGACAACCGGGAGGGTTTCCTTCCACCGGAACAGACTTTGTTAGTCTAGAGACGATCTTATTGAAGGACAGGACGGAGGAAGACGGAAGACTTGTCGAAGAGTCTGGGGAAAAATAAAGGATCGTCCCTGCGAGGGACCAAGGACTTAATGACTTCTTTCGGTTGCACTAGAAATTTTCAATGAGTCAATTTTACACAAAAGGTTGTGGAGAAGTCTGAAGATTGGGTCACACTCGGAGTTCGGGTGGAGGGTATGTTTTCAGACACAAGGACGTCGTCTATGTGTCAGAATAACACAGACAGGTGTTCCATTAGCCCGGAATCCGACGGACTTTACTTGTGAGTGACAGTGACGGACCGTGGGTGTGGTAAGAGGAGGGTAGACTTGTCCACCTACAGACCCACGTGAGGTCAAACCCCAAAGGGATTGGTTCTTTAGAAGGAGACTCTCGGGTTAGTTCTGGATGAACGGGTCTCTCGGTCAGGACTAATTGGTCGTTTCCAAAATCAAATGAGGACGTTGACAAGAAGGGACCTACAGGGACCATCGAGTCTCCTATTTCTTAGACGGACTTCACGTCTTCTGGACCCAAACTAGGGAGCCCATCCTTCTTTGGGACCTCGTCCCTTACCGATGGGTGAGGTCATAAGACCGGTACCTTTTACAGTACCTGACATATCAGATATACCAATGTTTCTCAGTCTGCACTGCCTCTCCGAAAGTGACTTTGATAAGAATGAAAATACGTGGGTTTGTAGGGTTGTAGACAAGTGAGAATTATTGTAAATCCTACATCTGTGGACTGGATACAAATTAGGAACGTGAGGATGTTGACAATATACATTTTACTTCTATTATTATTCGTTGAAGTGTCCCGTCAAAATTCCTAGTGTATCTCCCTCCATATATTAACCACAAGTTAGTTACTCACTTTATTGTTGGACTTACGTGTGTTCTAAAGTATTACACTCAACGGAAGGGAAAGTTGGGTTCTCTTCGTCTTATATACGTTCTAAAGTACGTATCCAGGGTGTTTACTGACAGAAACTAGACAACTGGTCGTTGAGTAGAGGAGCGATTTTACGTAGAAGGGAAAATATCGCTGAGGTTATCTGATTCCCGAAGAGAACACCGAGTCGACCATTTCTTAGACGAACGTTACGTCCTCTGGACCCAAGTTAGGGACCCAACCCTAGGGGATCTCTTCGCTTTCCGATGGGTGAGGTCATAAGACCGGACCTCTTAAACATGATATGTCAGGTACCCCAGAGTTTCTCAGCCTGTGCTGACTCGCTGAAAGTGAAGTGAAGTGTTATCCGACTTTAAAGAAGAAGGAAGTCAATTTTAGACGTAGGAATGTTGAAGATGGAAGCCTAGGACCGAGTCGAGGGTCCTCGGACGTGTTATATATAGTCCGGGGGGCCAAGGGAAAAGAAATGAGTCTTCGTGGATGTAATCGGAACCTCACCCAGGGTACCCAGGTACGGGGGTTGTCTAGGGTGGTGGTTGTGTGTGTAAGTGGTACTTTCGTTTTTAAGAGTCTTTTTAATTAAGACTCGAAATAAAGTTTGAACGTCCCCCTTTCGTTTTCCCTTTTCAGACAGGTGTTTTTGTCAGAACCTTTCCCGACAAAATTTTTGACTTTCCTTACAGATCTATTATCCGGGAGTTTGAATTCGACGAAGTCTTAGGGGACACGACCCAACGAAGTCAGCAAAGCCTGAGAAACCCTGGGGTCCGTTCTTATGACCTCACCCAACGATACGGGAGGAGGTCCCCTAGAAGGACCGGGTGCCTATCTTGGGCGCTAAAAATATAGGGGACTTATGAACAATTTTCTTGATCGCTACCCGGGTGGGGTCAAAGGGTAAGTCATCCACAGTTCGCGCCGACTCTTGAACACTTCAACACCGACGATCGGGACCCTAGTGAAACGCTTGAAGACTAGCTCTGACATTTATTTGAACAACGCTGCATCTTGACTAATTAAAGTGCCTCTACATTTCGACGGTTCGAAAATGGATAACCTGTTTATCGGGACTGGCACCGTAGGGTCTCGGCGCAAACCACATAAAAGTGGTCTTTATGGGTCGGCAGGCCAAGGGAGGGACCCGTCCTAGTCGCCTTACGGTAAACTAAGTTGTCATCCCTAAAACTAAAAGTTTAACCCTTCGAAACGCCTACTTTAAGCTTCTTCCCGTGTCGTTGGGGGAGGTCATAAGAACGGACCTCTTAGGGTGACTGTCTTCTCGGACTGCCCGATGTCAGGGGTCTCAGCGTGTCTGAGCCTATGCTGACTTCGTCGAATCGTGCGTGCGTGCGTGCGTGCGCCTACTTTAAATCCTGGTCGAAAAGGAAAACCGGCGCGGGGGCGGGGCCGTCTTTCTAGATGCCAAAAGAGTGCCGCTGGTCGCGTGTAGGCGGAGAGTGGTGGGCCCCCGCGACGCCAGTGGCCTAGCGACGTGTAGGCCGAGAGGCGACCTCGGACGTCGGGGGTGCGCGGCGTAACGCGTGCGCGTCGTCGCGGAGGCTGCGGTCTGGTCCTCTGCGAGGCCTTCACCGGGCCTCTTCGGTGGATCCCAACGGGTTCTTGCCGACAAAGGTGAAGAGCGAGCGGGAAGTTCAGAGTACGAAATGGACCTGGCCTTAATTACTCGGTCTGATGGGATGTCTTCCCTTAAATGCTTTAAGCTTACAGACCTAACTTTTTCCTTTCGAGACGGCTTTGGGCCCTAGCTTGGTCCCTGGAAATCTAGAAGTCAGATTGCGAGAGGGTTGACTCGATAAAGCCGCGGAGAAAACAACGAGAGCCTCATTTGATAGTGACTTGAGGACCGCAACCGAAGAGGGCAGAGAAGAGTCATTAGTAAATTTTCACAAAGAAAGAACAGTCTAATTTACCAAAAGAAAAAAATTCCCGATATGGATCTTCGGACGGAAAAATACTCGGTACTGATTTATCGATTCATATGCAATGAATTGAAAAAGGTCATATTAGACTTGGAGACCAAATTAACAGCTGTCGGCCGTCGCACTTGATCGGCCACAGAGCCGACGTCCTAAGTCCCCAGCCCGACCGGGCGTCGGGCCGCCTCGCCCCAGTTTTCTTCGCTATCGACGAGCGGGGGTGGGGGTCCCGAGGTGTCGAGGAGCCGTGCGCCCGAGTCAGGCGGGTGTCGACCAAGGTCGAAAGGGCTACCTCCCACCAGGGAAACCGTTCGGGGGACGGGATCCTCATCGGGAAAGGTCGACACTGGCGTGTGAAAAGTAATAACCATATCTGTTCTTTACCCGGTCCCGTACCTCTATCCCGACGTCAGAGGCGCTAGGGCCCAGGAGCGGGACGACGCAAATGGACGGTGGTGCGACGTGCCTTAGTCGGTCCATGTAGAATTTTCGAACCGCTCGAGTAACTGGTGCCAGTAGGTTATAGTTATGATTTACAAAGACTTCGTGGTCGATGCACAGTTCGTGGCTGTAAGACGTGGGGGGTTTACGGGACAAACAAAACAAAACGAAAAAAACGGAGAGGTTATTTTAACATTAAGAGGTTTCCGCCCCAACTAATAGTGGCGGCAAAATGGGTGAATTCACCTTCGAAGTGTCGGTTAAAACTCACTATCTACATACATACGTATGCTTATACTTTCTTTTTTCACATACTTATACCCCTCACTATCGATAGAGATTCCAGAGAAAGACTCAAGGAGACAACATTTAGGTTTGTCTTCTCGAACCCTAAATAGTCTTCAGTAACCAATTCCTTCACTTCTCTGGTTTCACTCGACCCCCTACCTGTCTCAAGACACGTGCGAATCCTCTCCAACCTCAAGTCAAGTCAAGTCAGCGAGTCAGGACAGGCTGACAAACGCTGGGGTACTTAGCGTCGTGTGGTCCGGAGGGACAGGTAGTGGTTGAGGGTCTCAAGTGAGTCTAAGTGTAGGTAGCTCAGGCACTACGGTAGGTCGGTAGAGTAGGAGACAGCAGGGGAAGAGGAGGACGGGGGTTAGGGAGGGTGGTAGTCGCAGAAAAGGTTACTCAGTTGAGAAGCGTACTCCACCGGTTTAATGACCTCTGAGTCGAAATCGTAGTAAGGAAGGTCTCTTTACGGTCCCGACTAGAGGAAGTCTTACCTGACCAACCTAGAGGAACTCAGGTTCCCTGAGAGTTCTCAAAAGAGGTTGTGGTGTTAAGTTTCCGTAGTTAAGAAACCGCGAGTCGGAAGAAGTGTCAGGTTGAGAGTGTAGGTACGTACTGATGACCTTTTTGGTATCGGAACTGATCTGCCTGGAATCAGTCGTTTCATTACAGAGACGAAAACTTATATGATAGATCCAACCAGTATTGAAAAGAAGGTTCCTCATTCGCAGAAAATTAAAGTACCGACGTCAGTGGTAGACGTCACTAAAACCTCGGGGTTTTTTATTTCAGACTGCGACAAAGGTGACAAAGGGGTAGATGAAGGGTACTTCACTACCCTGGTCTACGGTACTAGAAGCAAAAGACTTACAACTCGAAATTCGGTTGAAAAAACGAGAGGAGAAAGTGAAAGTAGTCCTCCGAAAAATCAAGGAGAAGTGAAAGACGGTATTCCCACCACAGTAGACGTATAGACTCCAATAACTATAAAGAGGACCGTTGGAACTAAGGTCGAACACGAAGAAGGTCAGGTCATAAAGAGTACTATATGAGACGTATCTTCAATTCATTCGTCCCTCTGTTATATGTCGGAACTGCATGAGGAAAAGGATAAACCTTGGTCAGACAACAAGGTACAGGTCAAGATTGACAACGAAGGACTGGACGTATGTCTAAAGAGTTCTCCGTCCAGTCCAGCAGACCATAAGGGTAGAGAAAGTCTTAAAAGGTGTCAACTAACACTAGGTGTGTCAGTTCCGAAACCGTATCAGTTATTTCGTCTTTATCTACAAAAAGACCTTGAGAGAACGAAAAAGGTACTAGGTCGTCTACAACCGTTAAACTAGAGACCAAAGGAGACGGAAAAGATTTTGGTCGAACTTGTAGTCCCTCAAGTGCCAAGTGCATAACGACTTCGGACCGAACCTCTTAAAACTCGTAATGAAATGATCGTACACTCTACTCACGTTAACACGCCATCAAACTCATAAGAAACCGTAACGGAAAGAAACCCTAACCTTACTTTTGACTAGAAGAGTCAGGACACCGGTGACGACTCAAAAGGTTTACACGACCGTATAACTCACGTCGTGAAAGTGTCGTGGTAGAAAGTCCTAAACTTTGCCGAGTTGACCTTAAGGTAGTGGAGGTGGTCGAAACAAGTATCACTACGAAAGATTCCGGGTGAACTCAAGTGTAAGGTCCTACAGACCGAGATCTACTCACTAGTGTGGTAGTACTAATAGACCCAGTACTTCTAGAAAAAACATGTCAAGAAGACACATAAGAACGGTGGAGAAGAATTACAGAAGACGAAGACAATCCAGGTATGGTAAAGACAGGAAATAGCTCGGGTAGAAACGTACTTTACAAGGGAACCATAGAGATTAAAAGAACTTCTCTAGAGATCAGAAAGGATAAGACAAGAAAAGGAGATAAAGAAACGTAACTAGGGACTTCTTCCGAAAGAATAGAGAAGAACGATAAGAAACCCTGAGACGTAAGTCTTCGAATATAGAAAGGAAAAGAGGTACCGAAAAACGGAGAGAGGAAAAGGGTCGATAAACATTCGGGAGGGGTCTGTCGGTAAAACGAAAAAGTGTTAAGAAAAGGTACCCCCACCAGAACTAGGGACAGAGGATATGTTACAGTGCTTGGAGTAAGGTATCAAGTAGTCCGTGAGATAGATAGTCTAGATCCGGGAATTTAGATAAAGAGTGAAGGTGACATATTAGTATTCCCTAAACTAAATCGAGTATGGACTTACCAGATCGCCAAAGGGGATGAAAGAAGTTAAACTCAGACTTAAACCATTATTCTTCAAGTACTAGACTCGGTGTCAGTCGAGGGCCAGAAGAGAAGCAACTGACATATCTCGAAGAGGTAGAAACCGACGTCTCTTATATTAGTCAGACTAAAGCCACAACTGGTAGACCACTACAGGTACACATCTCAGAAGAGAACACAACAACTTTCTCCCACAAACGATACTGGTCACGTAAAAGAACCGTTTTGAGATAATCAGAAACGGGACGAAGTAAGGCGTAAGGTTCCCGTTTAAAAGGACAATGAGGTCCACAAAGAACTGAGGGATGAAAACGTAAGGTCAGGGGATATTACTTTTCCTGTAGAAAAAACTCACAATCAAGATTTTTTCCAGAACATCCAGAAGTATTTTGGCAAGTTGAAGTCGAAGAAGTCGCAGTGACCAACCCCGTATCTGAACCTATTGACACTATAACTTACCAAACGGAACCTTTACTTGTCTCTAGTAGGACAGCAAAAACTCTAACGTAGGCTCATGACGTAAAACCTGAGAAAACAACTGGTACTACCGATGAGGTAAAGAAGACTCCCTAAGGACGGGCGTCATCATCTATATTACCAGTATACTCCATTTAAGTGGGTAATCTCGGCCGCGTGATTCGTGCCGGCTCTCCTCGATGGGACGTAGTCTCCGGTCACTACCGGCCCTCTTCTGTGGAGTGCAGGCTCCAGTCCCCGCCGGCCCTCTTCGGTGGAGCACGGACTCCGGTCCCCACCACTGGGACTCGTCGGTGAGGCTCGGGCTCCGGTCCCCGTCGTCGACCCTCCTCGGTGGGTGTGGACTCCGGTCCCGCCCTCCTCGTTGGGCTCTTCGCCACCGACGAGTCCGTGTCCTCCCGGATCTCCTCGATAGGGTGCAACTTCCAGTCCTTACCGCCGACATTCCTCTATGGGGATCAGGTTCTATTCCTCGTCGCCGAGACGAAACGACCTCGTCGGCACTTCTCTATGGGGTGCGGGTTCCATTCTCTTTGGGTTCATTCTACCATCCACAACGTTCTCCCGTAGTCTCCCGTCTGTGTGACTTTGGTATAAGTGTCTTTTGATCAGTTAGATTGGTGTGATCCTGGTGTCGGAACAGATTGAGTTACTTTGATTCGGTAAGGACGCCCCGTTGGGTTCTGTCCACCCAGTACCACCTCTCGGCTGTCTTACACAAGGTGACCTCTTCCCTTACCGTTCGGTGAAGTCATAAGAACGGAACTCTTGGGGTACTTATCATACTTTTCCGTTTTACTATCCTATGGTTTTCTCCTTGAGGGGTCCAGTAATCCACGGGTTATACGATGACCTCTAGTCACCTCTTTATTGAGGTCTTTTTTACTTCCCTACCTCGGTTTCGTTTTGTCATGGGTCGACACCTACACTGACCACTATCTTCGTTCCAGGCTACGACATTTCTCGTTATAACGTATCCTTGGACCTTACAGTCCAGGCACTTAGTTCCGTTTAACCTTCACCAGTTTGTTCTCTACCGTTCCCACTTGCAGCTGTAAGATCCTTAGTCGCTTGATTTCACCTGACCTTACCCACTTAAATTGAGTCTACTCCAACCTCACCTTCTTCCTTTTTAAACCTCGTCGAAGGAACGTGTCCAGTTTGTATTTCTCCACCCCTTTCTCCTAAAAAGAATTTACAGTACTTACATCGATGGAAAGTGTAAGAGGAGGTTTCTGACATCCCTTCCGAACTTGGACCCACTGATCCTTTCACTGTCCATTCAAAATTACCCTAAACCTCACCCACATCCCTACTCCTTTTGCAGCCTCAAGTAGTGGATAGGGATAGAAACGTAGTCCAGGTTCGGGAAAGGGACCCCCTCTACCATTTGTATGGGATAAGGTGTGGGAGTACACTTAGGTGAAGGTTGACCGAGATTTCTACTTACCTCTCTTAGACCTGGTGAGGGGTCACCTCTGGTATCACGGTTAAAACTGGTAATAAGCCGTGTGTACCTGGTCTTTTCACACATAATCCCTCGAATTCGAGTGGAAGAACATAGATCACTACTGCAAATACGACTAGAAGTCAAAGAAACAAATACCGTCCTCTACCGAATGTACTTTTTGAAGCAATGCTTTTGTATATATATATGGAAAAATAGTTAAATAACAATACGTGGCTCGGGCATAGAGGTTTGGTTGGCTCTCTCACTTGTTCGGGTGGCACCACTACGTTTCCGTTCTTCCCTTAGAAATAAAGATCGCGCGATCCCGAGTTCGGAGTAGGCTGCGTCGCCTTAGTCTGCTCTCGGAGCTTGTTTCGTCATACCGCCAAATATATGTCAGTCAAGAAACAGAGTCAATGTCCCATGAACCGCTATGGACTAACCTGTCCGTTTTACTCGAGTACGTTGCGGAAGGAATACGATAGCGTATATCTTTTAAAAGGAATAAACCAATTCCTTACAAGAAGTTCTTTTGTCCTTTGTACTGAGTCCAGGGGCCGCGACAATACGTGGAGTAACTCGGAGTAAATACACAATGGTAAAAAAGGTTTGTTTCTACGACCTGTGTTTATTATTTAACAAACCCGGACTCATGAAGTACTTTCCTTGACAAACCATAGAGAAAACCGGACCCCCGTAACCTTTTTAAACGACTCTCTCCTCCTCGTAATATATATCTCTTCCAATCCTTCGGAGATCGAATCACGGAACTACAACTATCGTCACAACTTACTTTTAATGATGACTCAAACCCTCTTTTTAGACGAAACAAGAGTTCTAATACCTTCGATCTTCTTGGTAGGTCGAAGACGTCTCTGGTTTACGGTTCCCGATTTCACTTCCCTTGTCAGATACCTGTACGAGTGTCAACCTTCCCTGACTACTATTTTTTTTCAACCGTAGATTTAGTCACTTTCCTGAGGTACAACTTTTCTTCGAAACCGACGTCAGAACAGAGGTTTAATCAAGTTCCTAAGACCGGTTGAGGTCAGATTAATGGATACTATTGGTACTTCTGATTAATACCCTTGATTGATCTTCTAGATTTTTATTGTTTTGACTTCTCTTATACAACATATATAAATGTCACAGATTATCTAAAAACTTGTTGATACTAACTATTAGACAGGATTTGAAACGAGGACCCTGGAGTATTAGGTTTTTTCATCGTGAATAAAAATAAACGGAAACTAAAATCAGTTATAAAGAACTTTTACAATCTTTCTTCCCTCATATAGTTTTCCTGTATTCTCGGTCAAACTTCCCCGAGAATGACCGGTTTAGACCCCTTTAGATCCGAAGTTTTATTTATTCCTTCCACTATCTGATAAATGGGGAATTTATTTTATTCTTAGGTACTCATATTATTACGTCTCTCTTACTCTTACTCCCAAGACCGGTTGTCCAGTTATTAAACGTAACTGACTTTTTACCGAGTCTCCCATTTCGCAGACGGACTTTGCACCTTCTGGACCCAAGCCAACCCAAGCCAGCGACGGGAGGTCATGAGAACGGACCTTTTAGGGTACCTATCTCTTCGGACGTCCGATGTCAGGTATCCCAGTGTTTCTCAGTCTGTGTTGAGTCGCTGAAGTGAAAGTGAAAACTGACTTTTGATACCTACCTCACCACCGTAACTTTTAGCGGTAAAAGGTTCGTACTATCATTTCTGGCCGACCCAGTTCTTAGTAGTCACCTGCGATACAGAAGTCCCTTTCAATATGTCACTCCTTCTAGTACCGTACCAGAGTTGCACAGAGAAACATCTAAGGAATTATCAACGTTTCCCCTTTAGCTTTCATATGACACCCCTTTGACCTGTTAGGGAACTAGAACAGTAGTTCTACTTAGAGTAGTCACTTCCTGTGACTTTGTAGTACACGGACGATTACACTCAGGAAGTTTTCATGTGTCGAACGGTCAATTTAGTACCAGGTCAGTCCCTACGTATTGGACTTACCTTAGTACTTCATTGTAATTTGTTTAGCGCTATATTTCCGTTAGTTCATTTACTGACCGGATATAAGAAGTCTTGATAATTCCACTACTTTCGTTCCTTCTCGACCCGGTGACAAGGTCTACCTTCCTCCGTTGTCTCTGTACTGTTGATTTACATTATACACTACGGCCTGACCAAAGATAAATCCTCCCTTTTACGAAATTCCTAGTATCATCTCGTTATTTTCTTTAATCTTGTACCCGACATCTAATGTATTTTCACAGTACAGTTACAATTTTTTGGTATTGATCCATTCTTTTATAGGAACAAAATCCTTTTTGTATGGTCACATAAGTCCATATGTCTTTATAGTATCGACGTCGAATGGGAGTTTACCAAGTTTTTTTATCTTATTACTACACACCCGTTTATCTCTCTCTCTGTGTGTGTGTCTCTTATACTTTTACATTTATCCCCTTTTATAACTTTCAACCACTTGTACCCATTTTCTATGAACCCTGAAGAGACATGACAAAACATTGAAAATACTTTTAACCTTTGAGTCTTAATTTTTCTTAAACCGAGAAGACCTCGGTTTTTTAAAGGTAAGCTTAACACCATTACGATCCATACCGTCTCTGGTACCTCAAATAAATCGGACTAGGTGTTTAAATGTATAGTCCTTTCTCTCTGGGTCTCTACGATATCTGTTGAACGAATTCTTATGGTAGAATCAACCGGACCCGACGGTCTTGTTTCATGGTATCTGCAACCCTCCCACTTCACTCCGTGAAATTATCGTCTTTAAATAAAAGAGTTCCAAACCTCCGACCCTTCAGATTCTAGTTCCACTATTGTCTCATCCAAGGAGAACTCTCGTGAGAAGGAGTGAACGTCTACCGACAGAAGAGTGACACACGAGTGCACCTGAAAGGAACCATGCACAAGTACCTCTAGAGAGAGAGAGAGAGAGAGACAGAGAAACACAGAAGACAGAGACAGAGTAACAGAAGGAGAAGAAGATTTCGGTGATTAGGATAGACCAATCCAGGGATGAAATACTGGAGGAATTGGAATTCATGGAGGATTTTCAAGGGAGAGGTTTATGTCAGAGTCGCCGTCGATCCGAAGTTATACTTGACCTTTTCTTCTTGTCAAGTCAAGTACGGTCAATGTGTCAATTAAACCACGTCTTGACTACTGACTAGGTGTTTCGTATAAGATGTCGGAGATGGTTTACGAGAATTAAAAAAAAAATTTCTGGGGTAAAGTCACTTTTTAACCGTACTCAGATTTAGACATAGACCTCAGACCCCAAATCCCGAGTCTAAAAGAACATCTACGAAAAAAAATTTACCCGTAGAGATATGGAAAACTTTAAGAGATATACATCTTTCTTAAAAAAAGAACTACCTATCTTTCACTAAAGAGGTTTTGAATATATAATTTCAACAATGAATCCCCTCTTCATATTTTTTCAATCATCTAACGTCTATAGTAGTCACACGACTTAACTAGGTTTTCTTCAATTAAATAAATTTCGGTAATTTGGTGTTCAGATATTTCTGTAATAACCCAAAAAAACAAACAAAAACAACTTAGTGTCTGTTGTTATAATTCGGAACCCCATATGAATGTTCCGGTCTTTGTTAATTCATTTAATATGAATTCTTGTTGGTTGACTCGAAACAGAAACAAGATTAGATTAGGAGGGTGTAGGTAGTTCGTTTGTGAATTGATCGGTACACCTAAAACGGGTTACGGAATTTCCGGTCTCTTGAACCTGAGGTCTCGAACTCAAAGTCTCCGAACCGGTACGAAATTTATTAACAGCCGAACAGAACAGAGGAAAGAACTACTTGACCCGGTCGGAGGGTGGACTCAGGGACGAGGTAGAGGGATGAGGTGGGATAGGTCTCTAATTCTTCATTCTGGACAAATAAGTGGGTTTCTTTATTCCGTCTTATTTGAATTAAGTTCTGAAGGGATTTAGGGAACAATCAATTTTTTTTTTTTTTCGGTCTTTATTCTTTATATAGACAGAGAAGGAAACGGGGTGACTTCTACGTGCTTCACTTTCACAAACGACGAGTAAGTACCTGCCATCGTCTGGTCCGAGGAGGCAGATACTATAAGAGATCTGTGTTGTGACCTCATCAAACAGTAAGGGAAGAAATTCCTAGAAGGGTCGGGTCCCTAACTTGGTCTAGAGGACTTACCGTCCGTCTAAGAAATGGTAGACTCGGTGTTCCCTTCGATTTCTACGTGTTCCGTCACAATTTACTGGTCTCCGAGTCTCTTCCTCCTGTGTCCTCGTGCACACGATAAACCAGGACTACGAAGAGGTCGGAGGGTCCATGGGTCGTGAGAACTGAGAGAGGAGACGAAAGTAGGTGGTGAGGTCGAGACAGACAACACAGGAATGTGGGGGTTGAGAGACAGGGAGGTGACCGGTGAAGGACTGGGTGGAGTAAAAAGGAACCCTGAGAACCGCTGCTCAGTCACAAAGAGATGGGAAGGAGTACAGGAGGAACGTGTGTGTCCGTTCTCAAGGAGATCTCCTGTAAAAATCAACCTCCCTACCCCACTCTGCCTGACGCCTCGATCGAAACGACGAACGACACGAGTCCTGGACGTCACCCTCCGTCTTCGGAGGACCTTGCACCAGAGGAGACAGGACGTCCCCCTCGACAGTCCCGTCCACAGGTCCCGTGAGGATCCAATGAGTCTTCTATTTCTAGACGCACGTTACGTTCTCTGGTCTCTAGGGACCCAGTCCTTCTAGGGGACTTCCCTTACCGATGGGTGAGGTCATAAGAACGGACCTCTTAGGGTACCTGTCTCCTCGGACCTCCCGGTGCCAGGTGCCCTAGAGCTTCTCACTCTGTGCTGACTCGCTGATTGTAAAAGTGAAAAAAGCCCAATATCCTTGTCATTCATCCCGGGACTAGGGTCTGAGAGGGTGAGTCGATAGGTCGTGGAAGGGTAGTAATCGTCAACCTTTTGTAATGTGAGTCAAAAGAGGTCGGTGGCTTCCGACGTATCCCAAGTCTTTCCCGACCGTCGAGGTGCGTAAAAGGGTATCTACCAGCCCACGGGTCTCGAAGGAGCTCCCTGTCCTTCCTTCGGTGGTAGTGTAGTGTCTGCCTTCACCAGTCTGCCAACTAAATAACGGGAGAACTACTAACCCACCAACCTTTTTCCTCTTACGAAGTTGAACCCTTACTGACTCCGAAGTGACGACGAGGTATTCCTTACCCTCCGCATTTTAGTTTCACAAAAAAGGACAGAGGTACTCTTCATTTGTGACTGTACGTAAGTGTGGCCACGAACACAATATTTATGTCCACTAGAGTGTAACTAGTCGACCCTGTCACCGGAGAAACACTCACTCAGTTATTTTCGGGGTCTCCAATTACTAAGGGACTCAGTATGTCAACAAACCACCGTCTCGACCCTGGTCTTGAGTCAAGACTCGGGGTCCGGCCCCACCAGTGTGACGTATTACGGACAGGGACATAATCTGGTCGAAATGACTTTATGCCGTCACCTAAAACCAGGTGTCCGTGAAACCCCCGTAATCCAAAACTCCGTTCACCAGAAGAACTGGAATCGCTCCTTAGAACGACAAATGTGCTTGGCCCGAGTAAAGGGGTTCGTGTCCTCGTTTCAAGTACGGTTACAACGAGACTCTTAGAACTCCGGATTAACGAAAGTTAAGTGTCAGGAGACTACTTTGAGACCTGAGTCTTTTCCTGGACGATCCTTAGCAAGTATGGAGTCACATTTACCTTCAGGAAGTCGGGTAAAAATAGCCGAAGGATTAGGACGTTATACTAACACGGATCCGTAGTAGATGCTTCAAGTCAAGTCAGCAAGTCAGCACAGGCTGCGAAACGCTAGGGTGCCCACCGGATACTTCCTAAGAACGACTTTTTACAAACTAGACTTTGATGAGTCCAGAGATCCATCTGGATTGAAGGTCGAATATTCTTTAAGTCTTTTACCTCTTTATTCATTCTACTGTGTACCTTTTTATTGATCTGTTTAGACCTCTTATTCTGTAAGAGATTCTGAAGGCCAAACGACAGAAGTTCTATGGTCACAATATTTTTTTGTTTTGTAGTTTTTCTACCCCTATCTCGAGATATACTCTGACAATTATTTTCCTGTATTGGTTTTCATTGTACACCTGAAAAAAACCTCGGAGAGAGAGAGAGAGAGAGATATATATATATATATATCTCTCTCTCTCTCTCTTAAACCCCCTATCTCTCCCTTTTTTACAAAAGGAAGATGAGTAAAACGTGTATGAGTAAGTAATATATACATATATATATATATATATATATATATCTCTCTCTCTCTCTCTCTCTCTCTCTCTCTTAAACCCCCTATCTCTCCCTTTTTTACAAAAGGAAGATGAGTAAAATCCAAAGGATCTACCTCAGGACATTTAAAAAGATTGTTTTCCATCTAATTGTTCTCTTTTTGTTGCAAAACAAATAATTGGACACGAAACGTGTATGAGTAAGTACCTTCGGGGGTCACTACTCATTGATTTTTTTCATTAATATTTCATTAATCTCCCTGAAGGGACCACCAGGTCACCGATTCTGAGACGTACGGGTCGTGTCCTCCGGACCCCAAACTAGGGACCAGTCCCTTGATCTAGGGTGTACGGTGTTCATTTCTAGGTTACACGGTGTTGATTTCGGTTTATTTATTTATATATCAAATTTTTCTTTTCTCACCAATCTTTTACCATAACAGTAATACGATACCAAAATCCTCTAAATACGACTCCAAAAATCCCAACTTCATAGTGGCTACAGATATGGAATGAAAATACAGAGTTTTTATGTGTATATTTCTATTTTAGTTTACCGTTTTACAATTACTAACAACTTAAGATTCACCTCTTTAAATGGAGGGTCAAAAAGACATACAAAATGTAAAAAGTATCACTTTAAAACTTTTTCTATTTATAATCAGAGTAGAATCTCTATGATCTTTAAAGGTTTAAGATTACCATAAAAAATGATTTCTACATTCCTGAATAACTACCTTAGAATCCGTAGTCTTATATCGATTTTTAGATAAAACGCTCTTGTCTCTGCGGGAAAGGTTTTATGTACTAATCAGATTCATCGGGGAATCAGGTAGATCATGACCACGAACAGGATGTATAAAGTCCTTGTATAAAAATCAGTGGTTTAACCCTGTATACCAGACTGTTTCTTATAAAGGGGGGAGATGAAGACGAAAATGTGTGTACTTTCGGAACGACGACGACGACGACGATGAAGATTCAGTGAAGTCAGTACAGGTTTAGACACGCTGTGGTATCTACCGTCGGGTGGTCCGAGGAGGTAGGTACCCTAAAAGGTCCGTTCTCATGACCTCACCCAACGGTAACGGAAGAGGTTACTTTCGGAATGTTTCCATATTTTTAGTTTTGCACATCTTCACTAAAACAAATAACTTACATATCACTTAGAGGAAAGACCTTTTTCTTTTTATCGTGTCAATTCACTTTAATACGACAAAGTTCTGAACCTTTTGTCAACGTATGGAACATCAGTTGAGGTTACACTAAATGTCGTTTTAGAAATTGAAATGTTCCAGTTGAATTATTAAATAGTACTGTATACAACCCCTAATTTTACAGAAGGAACAGAAAATAAGAATTGAAAATTAAAGGAAAAACTTAGTCCGAAAGTCAAAACTGGAAGTATTAATGATTCCTTTTAGTCTAACGTCATTAATCTTATAACGTCTTTGTAGTAGATTTTGATACCAAACTAATCAGGTAATTGTAGACGTTGGTATTAAAGTTGAGGACTCTTAAAATTTGACTAAATTAAAATCGATACATCATATAATAAGAAAAAAAAAAAAAACTATCGACTTTATAAACATCTCATTTAGACTCCATCGTGTGAATGAATCTTTCAATCCTCCCGTTTTCCTTTTGGACTTCTTATCGATTAATCCATTTCCCTTTACACATTAAAGATTTGTGATCATGTATCTTAAAAGCAAACTATGTATTGTGAGTTTATCGATTGTATTAAAATGAAACTTTCGAAAAAAGACCTGTTTCTTTTTAACAAAGTAAATCCAAACAAGACAACTTTTTATACACTTCCCGACTCGAGGTCTCGGTAATTAGTTTCAAATTTTTAGACGATCTTTATCCTTCTACGAAGAATTCTTCGAATGAACCGGAGAGAATAAAATTTTTTAAAGAAAATAGACATGTAAAATCAGTCGTAAAATGGGACTTTCACACGAAAGAGAAGACAAGATGGGGATATCGTCGATTAAGAATGTTGACAACGATCTTTCCCTCGTCACAAAAGTAAGGTTCATTTATCTACTCCCCGGTTCGTTTTATATCTTGACAATAATCTGAAAAAAAAAAAACCGACGGCGAACCGTATACCATAGAATCGAGGGACTGGTCCCTACCTTGGGTACTGGGGACGTTTCCTTCGTGTCAGGGTCTTGACAACAATAGTCTGAAAACTAACCTCCCAAAAGGTAGTCAAACCTCAGTTGTTTCTCTGGTACTTAATCTTAACGAAGGAAACGTGGAGTTTTAACTGGATTAATTCAGTCCTACTACTTTTTCTTTAAAGGATGAAAGACGTACACCCTATCTTCCTAAGGTAACCATTTCATCTTATAAAAGACGGGAACCCATTTTGAGCAGAAAGATCCTCACACAACTAAACTTGTATTACTCAAACCGATATTTGTGTTGTTATAATTGTTTTGACCGATCATTTCGATTCTTCTCTAGTTTCTTCTTAATCAGTTCCTATATTCGAAGATGTCACTTCCTGGTTTCACTCCTAATTTCTCGTCAGGAAAATCTGTTGTTGTCTCGTATTCACTTTAGACATCGTCGGCGTTCTACGTTTTGGCCGAATGGTGAAAGAATTTCACACTCGAAGTTCCTTTTACACTCGAAATCCACCATTCCCCGTACACTTTTTCGTTCCCCAAGACTCACCTCACCCCTACACACACACCTCTCTCTCCGTCTCTCTTAGGTTCTTTCTGTCTCTGTCGCTACTTCTCGGACGAGAAAATTTTATGGGTGTTAACTTATCTCTACGATGTACAGGTCCAGCACCTTACGTCTTTGTTAACGTGGTGGTCCTTGGTGTCTAGATCGCCCCGTGTGCTTGTGTTTGGATATTTGTCTACTTAGTTGGTTCATTACACACTACCATTATCTCTCCTGTCTTGGAGTGGTAGACGTCCACTCCGGTTGGAACCACTCACCGACTGTAGATTTACTCCAAAAGTCCCAACTGGTCTTCAGGAAGTCTACCTCTCCTACAACGTAAGACCGTCGTACCTGTTGACACGATTCCGGGTCCCGGACTTTCCCGGAACGTAGGTTTCTTCTGGTCGTACCGGTTCACACTCCCGTCGACACCTACCTCGACTTTCCGTCCTCCGTCGGACCCCTACCTGGTGAGAAACCTCTAAGTACGTAACCCGTTGTCCCTTGGGTTTGTATAAAAGACGTAGTCCCTGACCGAACTAACTATTTTTATGTTCAGACCCCTTCATACTTCCTTTCTAGACTCACCTGTCCTAGACCTTCAACCCTTTGGTCGCTCCTCCCACAGTGGATTTATGGTTCCGTCACCACTACTCATTCTCGACTTCTCCTCTATGGTCTAGAGTCTCGACCAATTCCTCCTTAGATATCCTAAATCACTGATCTGTACCCACCACTCTCGGTTGTTACCGTAGTTTAAACGGTCTAAACCTTTTCTAGTAACTACTGTGGAAGAAAATTCTGACTCTTACGTCCTTCACGTTACACCCCGACACCTCTACAAGATATTACATCGATATTTTCGACTCCGTAGAAGACTTGAGGTAAGCCCATCCACTTCCTACGTTCTCCACGAGACTCGGACCTTTTGGGTCTACTTTTGTTTCTCCACGACCCTTTACTTTACACCCTTAGCACCAGTAGTACTCCTGTTCCTTTGTCGTCACTGATTCTCCTGTATTCCTCCCCCTTTGGTAGGGACCACGTCACGAAGAGTTAAGCCCCACAAAAACCAGGGATCCCCTGTAAACCGTCAAACCTCCGAGAAACCAACAGTGTCGACGCCCGTCACTCATCTTCGGTCCTACAACAATTAAGAGGAAGTCAGGTGTCCCGTCGACGTGCTAGTTCCCTTATCCGTCGTCTTATTCTCGCGTCGTTCTTTTTCTCGCCTTAGATTTGTCACTCACCCTACCCAAACTCCCTACGACGACCTCCGTTTCCTTTTTTTCCAAAACTTGTTAGTCCCATACTTATCCCGGTGCACGACGGCTCTTGCTCCTCCTGTAACCAGTAAGATTCAATTTTCCAATACTCACTACTATCAGTTCACGTCTGTCTGAGCCATTCCATTATCCTCGTTTTTAGTCTAATATTGCTCCCCGTCTCCACTAGTCCTCCACCCTTGTACTCTGTGGGTCACTACTGAGAGAGAGGTCTCAAACAACCAAACGACGTGTCGGAGATGTCCTTTGTCATACCTCCTAGGGGGTTTTTTAATTTTTGTCTTGACGGTGAGTCGTCAAGGTAACCACTTTCCGAGTCAGAGTGTTCTGGTGGGGGATAAGTCTGTAATTAACGTTCAGGTCCTTGGTGGACAAGGAGACTGGTTAACCGATATTTTTAGACTCCAAGGACACTGGGTGGAAGAACACAAGTTCTTAAACGATCTTACCGAGTGTTGTGAGTCCCTTTGAGAAATGGATACAAATGGTCAAATCATATTTGCGATAATGAGTCCTTGGTGGTCTTCCTTCTCTTCGGATCTCGTTCCATACCCCCTTCCCGGACGGAAACCGTCCACATAGAAGGAGGGTTGTGGAGGCGAACAAGTGGGTGGACCTTCGAGTCGTTCGGAACGGCAACTTCTCAAAAATATCTCTTCCCCTGCTGTCTCCTACTCTACCAACCTACTATAGTGACTAAGTTACCTGTACTCAAACTCGTATGGGACCCTCTACTACTTCCTGTCCCTTCGGACCGTACGATGTCAGGTACCCCAGTGTTTTCTCAGTCTGTGCTGACGTTCTGACTCGTTCTTGTTAGAGGTCCGAGGGAGATAGGAGAAAAGGTCGTCCAGTCACCCGTCCCGACTTTCTAGGGTCAGAGATTAGTAAGCCGGAAAGATCCCTGGGCGGGGTGGGGACCTGATTTTCCTGGTGGGACAGTGAATTCATTGTATTTGTTGATATTAGTTTTCAATTAGTTTTCGAGGAATTCTCTTTGTTTCTGTGAGGACAGTAAATTGTTTATGGTTCTCCAAAACCTCGGTCACGGTCCTCGGACCCTGTTTCTCGTCTATATAAAGAAAAAAAAAAAAAAAAGTTTATATGAGGAATAAAATGGTGAATTCCGAAGGACCTGGACTCAGTAGGAATGTGTTCATACACTTTCAGTGAGTCAGTATAGGTTGAGAAACCCTGGGGTACCTGACATCGGACGGTCCCAGGAGGCAGGTAACCTAAAAAGATCCGTTCTTGTGACCTCACCCATCAGTAAAGGAAGAGGTCCCCTCAGAAGGACTGGGTCTCTAGCTTAGGTCCAGAGGACGTAACGTCCGTCTGAGAAATAATAGACTCTGTAGTCCCCGGGTCTTGCAGGAACCCCAACCGGGATTGGACCGAAATGAGTCGAGGAACCTTTTGACCAGACCTTAAGGTAAAGAGATAAAGAGCTTCGGATTGATGAGTTAAGAAATAATTGAAGTACGAGAGTAAGAGGGATTTGGGGTCAAGTCAGTGAAGTCAAGTCAGTGAGTCAGTACAGACTGAGAAACACTGGGGTACTTAGCATCGTGCGGTCCGGAGGGACAGGTAGTGGTTGAGGGCCTCAAGTGAGTCTGAGAGCAGGTAGCTCAGTCACTACGGTAGGTCGGTAGAGTAGGAGACAGCAGGGGAAGAGGAGGACGGGGGTTATGGAGGGTCGTAGTCTCAGAAAAGGTCACTGAGTTGGTAAGAGTACTCCACCGGTTTCATGACCTCAAAGTCGAAATCGTAGTAAGGAAGGTTTCTTTAGGGTCCCAACTAGAGGAAGTCTTACCTGACCAACCTAGAGGAACATCAGGTTCCCTGAGAGTTCTCAGAAGAGGTTATGGTGTCAAGTTTTCGTAGTTAAGAAACCCAGAGTCGAAAGAAGTGTCAGGTTGAGAGTGTAGGTATGTACGGGTGTCCTTTTTGGTATCGGAACTGATCTACCTGCAAACAACCGTTTCATTACAGAGACGAAAACTTATACGATAGATCCAACCAGTATTGAAAAGAAGGTTCCTCATTCGCAGAAAATTAAAGNCCGACGTCAGTTGTTGACGTCACTAAAACCTCGGTTTTTTTATTTCAGACTGTGACAAAGGTGACAAAGGGGTAGATAAAGGGTACTTTACTACCCTGGCCTACAGTACTAGAAACAAAAGACTTACAACTCGAAATTCGGTTGAAAAAGTGAGAGGAGAAAGTGAAAGTAGTTCTCCGAAAACTCAAGGAGAAGTGAAAGACGGTATTCCCACCACAGTAGACGTAGAGACTCCAATAACTATAAAGAGGGTCGTTAGAACTAAGGTCGAACACAAAGAAGGTCAGGTCACAAAGAATACTACATGAGACGTATATTCAATTTATTCGTCCCACTGTTATATGTCGGAACTGTATGAGGAAAAGGATAAACCTTGGTCAGACAACAAGGTACAGGTCAAGATTGACAACGAAGGACTGGACGTATATCCAAAGAGTTCTCCGTCCAATCCACCAGACTATAAGAGTAGAGAAAGTCTTAAAGGGTGTCAAAGAACACTAGGTGTGTCAGTTTCCGAAACCGTATCAGTTATTTCGTCTTTATCTACAAAAAGACCTTGAGAGAACGAAAAAGGTACTAGGTCGTCTACAACCGTTAAACTAGAGACTAAAGGAGACGGAAAAGATTTTGGTCGAACTTGTAGTCCCTCAAGTGCCAAGTGCATAACGACTTCGGACCGAACCTCTTAAAACTCGTAATGAAATGATCGTACACTCTACTCACGTTAACACGCCATCAAACTCGTAAGAAACCGTAACGGAAAGAAACCCTAACCTTACTTTTGACTAGAAAAGGTCAGGACACCGGTGACGACTCAAAAGGTTTACACGACCGTATAACTCACGTCGTGAAAGTGTTGTAGTAGAAAGTCCTAAACTTTCTCAAGTTGACCTTAAGGTAGTGGAGGTGGTCGAAACAAGTATCACTACGAAAGATTCCGGGTGAACTGAAGTGTAAGGTCCTACAGACCGAGATCTACTCACTAGTGTGGTAGTACTAATAGACTCAGCACTTCTAGAAAAAACATGTCAAGAGGACACATAAGAACGGTGGAGAAGAATTATAGAAGACGAAGACAATCCAGGTATGGTAAAGACAGGAAATAGCTCGGGTAGAAACGTACTTTACAAGGGAACCATAGAGATTAAAAGAACTTCTCTAGAGATCAGAAAGGATAAGACAAGAAAAGGAGATAAAGAAACGTAACTAGCGACTTCTTCCGAAAGAATAGAGAAGAACGATAAGAAACCTTGAGACGTAAGTCTACGAATATAGAAAGGAAAGGAGGAACCGAAAAACGAAGAGAAGAAAAGTGTCGATAAACATTCCGGAGGGGTCTGTCGGTAAAACGAAAAAACGTAAAGAAAAGGTACCCCCACCAGAACTAGGGACAGAGGACATGTTACAGTACTTGGAGTCAGGTATCAAGTAGTCCGTGAGATAGATAGTCTAGATCCGGGAATTTAGATAAAGAGTGAAGATAACATATTAGTATTCCCTAAACTAAATCCAGTATGGACGTACCAGATCACCAAAAGGGATGAAAGAAGTTAAAGTCAGACTTAAACCATTATTCCTCAAGTACTAGACTCGGTGTCAGTCGAGGACCAAAACAAAAACAACTGACATATCTCGAAGAGGTAGAATCCGACGTCTCTTATATTAGTCAGACTAAAGCCACAACTGGTAGACCACTACAGGTACACATCTCAGAACAGAACACAACAACCCTCTCCCACAAACGATACTGGTCACGTAAAAGAACCGTTTTGAGATAATCAGAAACGGGACGAAGTAAGGCGTAAGGTTCCGGTTTAAACGGACAATGAGATCCACAAAGAACTGAGGGATGAAAACGTAAGGTCAGGGGATATTACTTTTCCTGTAGAAAAAATCTACAATCAAGATTTTCCAGAACATCCAGAAGTATCTTGGCAAGTTGAAGTCGAAGAAGTCACAATGACCAACCCCGTATCTGAACCTAATGGCACTATAACTTACCAAACGAAACCTTTACTTGTCTCTAGTAAGACAGTAAAGACTCTAAGGTAAGGTCAGGTAAAATCAAGGGACTAAGGATCTTACAGCTGCAAGTGAGAACGGTAGAGAACAAAATGGTGAAGGTTAAACGGAACTAAGTACCTGGACTGTAAGGTCCAAGGATACGTTATAACGAGAAATGTCGTAGCCTGCAACGAAGATAGTGGTCAGTGTAGGTGTCGACCTATAACAAAAACGAAACCGAGATAGGGAAGTAAGAAAGACCTCAATAAAGAGGTGACTAGAGATCATCGTATATCCCGTGGATGACTGGACCCCTCAAGGAGAAAGTCATAGGGTAGTAAAACGGAAAAGGATGACAAGTACCCCAAGAGTTCCGTTCTTATGACTTCACCAAACGGTAAGGGAAGAGGTCACCTGGTGTAAGACAGTCTGGAGAGGTAATACTGGACGGTCAGAACCCAACGGGACACCCGTACCAAATCAAAGTAACTCAATCTGTTCCGACACCAGGATCACACTAATCTAACTGATCAAAAGACACTCATACCACAGTCACACAGACGGGAGACTACGGGAGAACGTTGTGGATGGTAGAATGAACCAAAAGAGAATGGAACCCGCACCCCATAGGGAAGTGCCGACGAAGTCCTTTCACGTCGGCGACGAGAAATGGAACCTACTCCCCATAGAGGAGTGGCGTCGCGGAGGACTGGAAGTTGCACCCTATCAAGGAGATCCGGGAGGACGCGGGGTTCGTCGGTGGCGAGGAACCTACACCCGACCAAGGAGGGACGGCCGCGGGGATCGGAGCGCGTGCCCCACCGAGGAGGGACGGCGGCAGGGACCGAAGCCTGCGTCCCATCGAGGAGAGCCGGCAAGGACGCGGCAGCGTCGGACCGTGAGGGCTGGCGACGGGGACTGGAGCCTCCATCCCATTGAGGAGAACCGGCGGCGGGAAGCCCGTACCCCAGGAGGACCGAAGACGGGGACTGGAGTCTGCACCCCACCGAGGAGAACCGGCGTGAATCACACGGCCAGCGTCGACGGACGTGAATCACGCAGGTGATTTTACTGATCTTTTAAACGGACGTGTACCGACTTTGGTCACCCGGGAAAAACAGAAAAGGACTGACTTGAAGTCGAGTGGTGGACGAACAATAATATATAGACAGGGGAACCACAGACACCATAGTAAAGGGGAACAAGAGAAGGTGAGAAAGTAAACATAAATAAAAAAATTGGTGCGGAAGAATTAGAGGGACCGAAAGGACGGACGTCAATTTTAGAACCATAAAAAGTATCGAACAGACACTTAGTCGGTAGTTGAAACAATAAAACATATAAGAGGAACACCTCTAAATGGTAAATTGAGGATTTATACAAAGACATCTAGAGTTTGGGATGGGTGGTCAAGTTTGTAGTCCAAGTACAAACTGACAAACGATCTATAGGCGTTGAGTCCCACCGAGTCCGGTATTTCTTAGACGGACGGTACGTCCTCTGGACCCAAACTAGTACCCACCTCTTCTAGGGGACCTCTTCCCTTACCGATGGGTGAGGACGTAAGAACGGACCTCTTAAGGTACCTGTCTCCTCGGACCTCCCGACCTCAGGGACAGGAACCTATAGGGTGTAAAGGGATTTTGAGTACGCGGACACGAGTCAGTACAGGCTGAGAGACCGTTGGGGTACCTGACTGTCCGAGGAGACAGGTACTCTAAGAAGTCAGTTTTTATGATCACACCCATCGGTAAAGGAGGAGGTCCCCTAGATGGGGTGGGTCCTTAGTTTCGATACAGAGAAAGTAGAGGTAACGTCCCCCTAAGAAATGGAGACTCAGTGGCACCCAAGGGATTTCGAATGGTAGACGCTTTATCTTAAATGGTAAGAGGTGAGAAAGGTTAAGTTGTAAGTTTTGGAATTTTATGGTGGGTTCTTTCACGTGGAGGGTGCATATTAGTTAGTTACTCAAAAAATTAGATTTCTCAAGAGTGACGACAGTGGCTACGTTGCACAAATCCCACGCCACGAAGTCCGGAATAGTAGTGGTCGGACTAAATGACGGTGCCGAAGTATTGAACCTAGGGACGTCCTCGAGTTAGAACGAAAGGAAATTTAAGTAGAAAGTAGGACAACGGTCTTAGTCGATAGTTTTTTCATTAAAACGGCAGTTATTTTTACCGTTTTATAAAGTATTATACATTTTTACAAGTACTATGTAACGAATTACTTTTTTTTTTCGTCCGAGGGTTTGTCAACCAAGTAAGACTAGGGTAAAACCAGAAGATTTTACACATATATGTAAGGTTCTTTACTTTACCTCTTGTATGTAGACTTATAATCGGTCAGAAACAGGTCACCATCTGGAACTCACCAAACGCAAAAAATAACTAAATCAAAAGGTTCACAAGACGTTACTCATGTATAATCAAACTTTAATTCTTAATCTATTTAGAGTGTTTAGGTTACTACAACTAAAGAAGGAATTTTAAGACTTAATTGAGAGTCGACCACGACCTTATTTCTCCATACTCACTCACGAGTCAGTATAGGCTAAGAAACGCTAGGGTATCTTACATCGGGTGCTCCGAGGAGACAGGTACCTTAACAGGTCCGTTCTTATGACCTTACTCAACGGTAAAGGAAGAGGTCCCTTAGAAGGAAAGGTCCCTGACTTGGAGGTAGAGGACTCTCCAGAGGACGTAACGTCCGTCTAGGAAGTGACGACTCTGTGGTCCCTTTGGGTCTTTTTACTCCATTTTCGTGAAGAAAGTACCGTCTACTCGGGGAGGTTCCGGGTTAGTACCGGAGGAGAGGAGTAAGAGAGTGTAGTATCTCGTCTCCAAGACTTTGTAATCACTAGTCTTGGTGACTCGGGGTAGGGGTTTCAAAGTCTAAGACATTCAGACCCTACCTCGGGTCCTTAAACGTCCAGATTGTTGTCTATTTTTACGACAACTAGACCCATGTATAATTTTTCTAAAAATAATAACACGATTTTAAATGTATCGTTTTCTAAATGATGCAATTAATAACAATTCACATGTTAAGTCACCGTAATTCATGTAAGTCCTAGTAGGTGTAAATCTTGAAAAAGTAATATGGTTTATCATTGAGGTATGGGTAATTCGTTATTAAGGGGAGAAAACAGTCAGAGACGAGTTAGAGACGAGATGAAAGACACAGGTACTTAAACGGATGAAACCCATGAAGTTAATTCACCTTAGTATGGTAAGGTAACAAACATAACTGGTGTAGAAAAGTAAGTAAACATCTACATGTAAACCCATCCAAGGTCGAAGACCTTACAAGTAATCTTGTAACCATATGTTCGTGGACAAACTCTAGGACAAAAGTTAAGAAACCCTTTATATGGATTTGACGACCTAGTATACCATTAAGATACAAATTCAAAAACTCGGGAATTAGTTTAAATAAAGTTTGACCTCTAGTCAAGTCAAGTCAGTGAGTCAGTACAGGTTGAGAAACACTGGAGTACCTGACGTCGTACGGTCCGGAGGGACCGGTAGTGGTTGAGGGTCAAATGGGTTTGAGTGTAGGTAACTCAGCCACTACGGTAGGTTGGTAGAGTAGGAGACAGTAGGGATGGAAGTTAGAAAGGGTTATAGTCCCAGAAAAGTTTACACAACCGAAAAGCGTAGTCGACCTGTTTCATAACCTCGAAGTCGAAGTTGTAGTCAGAAAGGTTACTTATAAATCCTGACTAAAGGAACTCCTACCTGAACAACCTAGAGGAACGTCGGGTTCCCTGAGACTTCTCAGAAGAGGTTGTGGTGTCAAGTTTTCGTAGTTAAGAAGTCACGAGACGGAAGTAATATCAGGTTGAGACTGTAGGTATGTACTGGTGACCTTTTTGATATCGGAACTGATCTACCTGTAAACAACCGTTTTATTACAAAGACGAAAAATTATACGACACATCCAACCAGTATTGAAAGGAAGGTTCCTCATTCGTAGAAAATTAAAGTACCGACGTCAGTGATAGACGTCACTAAACCTCGGGTTTTTTATTTCAGACTGTGACAAAGGTGACAAAGGGGTAGATAAAGGGTACTTCACTACCCTAGCCTACGGTACTAGAATCAAAAGACTTATAACTCGAAAGTCGGTTGAAAAAGTGAGAGGAAAAAGTGAAAGTAGTTGTCCGAAAAATCAAGGAGAAGTGAAAGACGGTATTCCCACCATAGTAGACATATAGACTCCAATAACTATAAAGAGGGCCGTTAGAACTAAGGTCGAACACGAAATAGGTCGGGTCGTAAAGAGTACTACATGAGACGTATCTTCAATTTATTCGTCCCACTGTTATATGTCGGAACTGTATGAGGAAAAGGATAAACCTTGGTCAGACAACAAGGTACAGGTCAAGATTGACAACGAAGGACTGGACGTATATCCAAAGAGTTCTCCGTCCAGTCCACCAGACTATAAGAGTTGAGAAAGTCTTAAAAGGCGTCAAAGAACACTAGGTGTGTCAGTTTCCGAAACCGTATCAGTTATTTCGTCTTTATCTACAAAAAGACCTTGAGAGAACGAAAAAGGTACTAGGTCGTCTACAACCGTTAAACTAGAGACCAAGGAGACGGAAAAGATTTTGGTTGAACTTGTAGACCTTCAAGTGCCAAGTACAACTTCGGACCGAACCTCTTAAAACTCGTAATGAAATGATCGCACACTCTACTCACGTTGACACACCATCAAACTCGTAAGAAACCGTAACGGAAAGAAACCCTAACCTTACTTTTGACTGGAAAAGGTCAGGACACCGATGACGACTCAGAAGGTTTAAACGACCGGATAACTCACGTCGTGAAAGTGTCGTAGTAGAAAATCCAAAACTTTATCGAGTTGACCTTAGGGTAGTGGAGGTTATCGAAACAAGTATCACAACGAAAGATTCCGGGTGAACTGAAGTGTAAGGTCCTACAGACCGACATCCACTAACCTCTAGTGTTCGAGTCTTCTCTAGAACCCATCTCTATTCCTTGACTTTTTTTTTTTTCTATCATTAATTTCGTTACTCTCATCTACCATAAAGGGTCCAAAAAATTTCTTAAAGAGTCAAAGGACCGATGTAATGTACCGTAGACCCTGGAATCAAGGGGTGGGTCCCTAACTTGGACACGGGGGAAGTAATCACCTTCACGTCAGAATTGGTCAACTGGTGGTCCCTTCAGAGAAAATCCTTCCAAAAACTCCGACTACTGGGTTTCCTCTTAAGGACGGTATCTCCGTCACTTTCGTCATTCAACTTATGTGTCGTCCCTCTTTTCCCTCCGTCAAAAGTTTCCCGAGAACCTCTGTCAAAAGTTGCAAGAAAAGATTTTCACAAGAAAAAACAAAAACTTATAAAATGAATGAATCCAACGACGACCCAGAAACAACGTCACGTGTCCGAAGATAACACCACCGAAGAGAACAACGTCTCGCGTCCGAGATCCCGCACCCCCGAAGTCGTCAACACGACGTACACGAATCAACGGGACACCGTACACCCTAGAGGGGATTAGTCCCTAACTTGGGTCCGGAGGACGTAACCGTCCGTCTAAGCATTGGTAGCCTGGTGGTCTCTTGAAGACTTCAAAAAAAAAAAAAAAAATTCTACTAAAAAATCTCGTCAAAAACCAAATGGTGATGTGACTTTCCCTCCTTGTTTCTAAAGAGATTATGAGGGACTCGGATGTATACATATCGAGGGAATAATAGTTGCACTAAGTAGTCTTACCACGAAGACAAAAAAAAAAAATTGGTTACTACTTAGGTTTAGCTTTCATTAGTGGGATTCATATATCAAAAAGAATTCCAAGTGAGACCGAGAATATGTAAGAGACGGAAACTTTCACTTTCAGTTAGACAGCTCAGGTTGAGAAACACTGGGGTCCCTGATATGTCAGGTACCTTAAGAGGGTCTTAAGACCTCACCCATCGGAAAGGGAAGAGGTCCCCTAGAAGGGTTGGGTCCCTAGTTTGGGTCCAGAGGACGTAACGTCCGTCTAAGAAATGGTTGACTCGATACTCCCTTCAGGAACTTATAAATATTTAACTGTATACCTGTAGTATGGTAGTATGTCCCATAAAAGTGACTTACTTTTCTAGTGTTTGTATGCACGTTCTTGTTTACTGTGTCTTGTTTCCTGTGTCTCGTTCACAAAAATAAAACAGTAGGTGGGAATTACTGGTTTGAGGTGACTTCTGTTAAACGAGAGTTAAACAAGGTAAAAGACGGACAGTGAAGGATGTCGGTGAAGGGACTCTAGAATGGGGTTTAGGTAAAAGAGGTCTCGAGGTTCTTCGTGAGGAAGGGATGTATTGATTCTGGTTTCCTGGTAGTGCAGCCATCAAGAGTGAGATCAGGAACACGGAGTATGATACGGGTTGAGACCGAGTCAGATAAGAATGTCGATATTCTTAAGACTTTACTGTCACAAAATTGAAGTCAAACAAAGTAAGAATAAACCTTTCACTTTCACTTTCAGTAAGTCAGCACAGACTGAGAAACGCTGGGGTACCCGAATCAGGTACCTTAAGAGGTCCGGTCTTATGACCTCGCCCGTCGGAAAAGGAAGAGGTCCCCTAACAGGGTTGGGTCCCTAGCTTGGGTCCACAGGGCTTAACGTCCACTAAGAAATGAACGACTCACTGTTCCCTTCGACAAACCGTTCAGGGGAATGATTAAAACCTAGACGAATGATGAGAAAGGGGTTCGAAGTATAAGAGGTGAGGATAGTGGGTAGGAGTTGGTGAAGACTCAATTATTGGAGTGAAAGATGAGGTGTCTCCTTTGTTCTGTGGTGAGTATGTGACTTCGGTCTTTCAACCCGTATCGGAAACTGAGAAAAGGAAAAGAGCCACATTATAGGTTAGTCAATGGAAAAGGTTAGTAGAATTTCTGAAATCCCCTCTCTCCTTAATTTTTATGTACTATTAGTTCATGAAGATTTTTAAGACATGTCGTTTTGTTTCTGTATGAAAAATTTTTTCGGTGTACTATGTAATTTATGTACTTTTATAACTATTAAAATATTTATTTTATTAAAATTTGTCAATTATGTACTATTTTAAAGAGACTATGTTCTACTGAATATATCAAGGTACTAGCTAAAACTTTTATATTTTTGATGGAGAAAATATTGAATTAAAATATTTTTAATAGTTTTCAATTTTTCACGATCTATACGAAGGTAAACAAGGTAAAAATTTCGTGAACATTGTGTTGTAGACTGGAATTTTTCTATTTAATCCCGTATTCCAAGTAGGATATAACGGATTTTCTGAAGTCTCTGAAAGATCCGTCACCCTTTTCGACCTCTCAAGTTACAGTCGTTTCCGACAGTAGACGGGTCTCGATGGACAGGAACAAGAGTCTTTGTCCTCTAAGTAGGAAGGGCTGGGTATAGATGGTTCTTCAGAAAGATACGTATGACCAAGGATTAAAAGTCTTATTTTACAAAGACTCTCTTAATACTAATAAATTTAGGATACGACTCTGACTTGAAGAAGATTTCTAACTCCGTGAAATGTAAACTTAAAATATGTGTTTCAGTATTAGATTAAGGTTTACTTTTTCTTCTACGAAGTAAACCAGTGAACTAAAGTAGAGTGAACAGCTCCATCCATCCAATTAAAAGAAGAAAGAGACTTTTGACAGGGTCGATATGTTTGCCACCAACATGGCCTTTCCCAAGATTACGAAAAAGACGTAAGAAGGTCAACACTTTTAAGAGAGACATGGTGAGTTGACTATTCTGTTTTCTGTTTTTTTTTTTATTTCTTTTGATTTGTAGTCAATTGGTTATAAATGACTCAAGGATGATTTATTCTTTTCAGAACGGGTAGTCGATTACACATCCGTTTCTAATGGATTACTACTTTTGTTAAACTAAAACTTGGTTACTACAATTAGTCCTTTAGAAAGTAGTGGACTTTTGAATTTAAATTCTCAGTTGTTAAAACCCCCCTCTTACCTATGTACTTATACATACCGACTCAGGGAAGTGACAAGTGGACTTTGAAAATGTTGGACCAGTTAACCGACATGGTATGTTTTGTTTTTCAGATTTATTTTCTTTTTATTAGTTGTAAAGAGAAATTGAAGTTTTCGGGAAGTTATGACTTAAACGACCATATTCACAATTTTGTAAGACTAAAATCTGTTAAGTCCCCTTTTCCATTGATTCAGTGAACACGAACAAAATTTCAGTTTCCTTTTTGTACATCACAAAACAAGTACATTTATTTATAGCGTTATAACGTACTGTCCGTATCACTTTGCTACACTTGAAGGAAGACAATTATACATTTTAATGAAATACGACGATAGATATTGAAATAATTATTCAAAAAGTCAACTTTTTTACTATTTAATAGAAACTTAAACGAAAAATCTTGAGTTATATTCATAAAAGATGTAGGTCAAGACTTGGTTCTGAAAAAAGGATGTGAACCCATAGAAAGGAGTACTCATGTAAAGATTTGTCTTAAATTGTCTATATGTATATATATATATGTGTGTCTAAAATATATCTAAATGAAATTATATAAAGACGACGTGTATAATTTAAACAAAGGATAAACAAACAAAGTCATATTTTTCTGAGTTCTCTGAGTTTCTGACGTTGACAGAGATAAAATGGTTTAGAGTCTACGGACTAGAATTCTACTTAGTAATGAAATGTCTAATCATTCTTTCTTTTGTTCAACTTTGTTCTTAATAGTCTGTGATCACTGACATTTTGTGTATGGAGACTTCCTCCACTTTTTTCACTTTTTACACGTAGACTCTTAGTTACTTTATCCATAGACTGTTTACGATTCTTCTTCTTCGGACTAGTCTTCAATCAGAAATTTCAAGTTCTGTGAATTAATGATTACAATTTATGTAATTTACGTTTTTGAAGTTTTCGTTTTCACTAAATGGTATTGTAAGACGGTTTAAACATCACAGGATTTTTTGTTTAATAACACGGAATTTTAAAAAGACTTAGAGGGGGATGGGAGTTCCCTAGTTAAGTATTGTATGAACAAAAAAATTAAGGAAGAAAGGTTCCATGAAATCCAGAGGTAGGGTTCGGTACATAAAAAAGACTGAAGTAACCTATAGCGTACAGTAACCATCCAGAATCTTTTGTTTTGTCTAAATTTTACTGTGACACCTATATATAAATGTTTAAATTTAAGAATTCTCTTTATTACTCAGGTATTAAGTTTAAAAAAAAAGAGTTTTTAAAAGGGGACTACTGGGGTAATATCTTTTAAATCTTTTATTTAATATACAATTTTTGGTAGATATTAAGTCTACGGATTGGGAGACACCGAATAGGAAATGAATAAAGTTGGTGTATAATTGAACAATCCTGAGATACAAGGTACAGGACCCAGACCATCAAACATCTGTAATCTTTAATATAAAATTTTATGAAGGTATCGTTCTACAATAATAGGGATACAGTGTGAGTTCTTTTAGAGTCTGAACCTTTCCCAGTTATTTGAAAGAAATTCGGTATGGTCATCATTCATTATTACAATATGAAAGAAGAATAATGTAAATATTAATCCTTTTTTATAAAATCGTCTTTTGACTTCTCTTTTTGAAAAGACCCATTCCTGTATGTAAATAGTAGAATATTCATGGATTCTGAAGTTTTGAAAAGGGGTTAAAAAATTGAACAATGAGTGGATAGTAGTTGTATTAGTTGGGTCAAAAGGTAAAGTCTGAGACTTAACCAGAGAAACTAGACAGTTTTTCCTCTTCTGCAAATTCAGTTTAATATTTTACTCTGGTCACTTATTTTTGCCATCAGTTGACTAAGTTTGCTGTTCTTTTTGTCGGAGGAGGTTCACCCCTTCCGTCGATTCTACTTATTGTAAAAATAATTGTGAAAGATATGAAATATTAGATTTAAGATCGACTTCGAGTCTTTCTAATGTGTAATATTTTTGGTATCCTTTTTTACTTAAAAACCGAAAACTAATAATGACTCACACTATAATACTAAACTTTAGTCTTTGCAGATAAACTACAAGTAGGGACAAGGACCGTGTCTCGAGGATTTTTATGGATTCACTACTCTCTATTTCCACCACAAACGATAAATATTGTTCAGGGAAAGTTGGTGTAGTATCGAATACAAGTACTCACTAAAAACCTTTCGGGGATTCTTACTTCTGACCAACGGTTCCCTTCGTTGGGTCGTTAATCTCCTACCTTGAGTCGGAGGGACGAGGTAGAGACTCCTCCCCTCCTCTGATCTTCAACTTGATTAGTCACCGGTACTAAATTAGGTAGTACGGATGAATTACTTCGGAGGTATTTCTGGGGTTCTCCTTTCGAAGGTCCACGACCCTCCCCCGTGTGTGCCTCTCCCGTCCTTCGAGGGAGAGGAAAGGGAGCATAGCACACGGGATTCCTAGAGGAGATAACAAACATTATTTGGCCATTAGATCACCCGTTTGAGAAAAGGACGTAAGACACTGAAGGAGATCGTCTAATAGAGTCTGAATATGAACCGACTAGTCTTCGTGTCCACTGTCAGTCCAGAGTCCTGACTGCACACTTCACTCCCGTCAGAACACCCTGACTTGGGAATTGGATACCCTAGACTGTGGTAGAGGTCCATCCATACAGTCTTAACTCAATTTGACATCCTGGGATGATTCGACCACTGACTCTTAACAACCCACACCTTTTGGGTGTGTAAACCTCATATCTGTACAAGACACTCATCACGCTTCCTTTTGTGCGAAATGGTAAACGAGTCAGTGAGAAAGATGACGTAGGACTCTAAATATTGACTACGAGTGATTGTGTACGTCTTAATAATAAATATATAGTAACAAAGAACTAGGATCCCGTGTACTAAATTGTAAACTAAAGAACTTGAACTAATACAGAATATTACCCATATATGTAAATTATATCACCTTAAAAAAAAGGACCTTTCGACACTAACTCATTCACTATATGAATGGGTTTTACTGTGTAGAGTCGTGTATTAATACTTCAAGAAGGAGAATGGACAAGTGAAAAGGTCACTCATTTACCATTTAACGACTAAAACTGTTTTAAACACTAATGACAGTGATTAAGTCACTGATAAAACTTTTATAATGGGAAAGTATTATATATGTATGGTCGACATAATCAAGAAACCGTTCGACCTCTTGACTGTAAAGTTTTAACCAAGGTTACAATATTTAAAGTGGACCAAAAGGGAAAAACTCCTGTCACTCTTTACGAAGATGGTGTAGTCATCGTATTTCCTTTAAAGAACAAACTTCGGGACTGGGTACTTACGTCGATTTTTCTACTTTCTCTCTTAGTATTTCACATTTTTTCTTTCGAGAGGGTTTAGACCCATTACGTTACTGTCCTGTTAAAGTCTCTTCGGTTAAGGGTATTTCTAGGATCTATAGAGAATGACTTTTGTGTTTAAGAGTACTGAAGATTTAAAATAGGTATTAAGAATTGTGTAGAGGTTTGGCAGACACCCATGAGTAATCCTTTCACCGTTTGTAGGTTCACTGGGGACGTCTTTATCAATAAGTAGTTAAGATATGGAATTCAAGTAAAACTTCTGATAGATGTCAAGATCCTTAATTTGTGTAGAAAACGTTTTTATTTTAATGTATTTCTATCTACTGTTTAACATTACGGTATTGAGTTTCAAAATTCCATCTAATAAATTCCTAATTTTAATAGAATCATCAGTTTAATATTTCTACTTAATTGGTAATATTAATAAAATTTTTGATAATGATCATTAGCATCTTCCGTAAGGATTTAAACAACACTGTGATTAGAGATTCCGGATGTTGAGATGGCGAAATACTAAAAGTTCTTTCTGACTGTGATTTATGAGATTGTATGGTCTTTTTGTACGTATATTTCCATTTATTGTATGGTAAAGGACAACACAACATCATTTCTATATTTAAAACCTTATTGGATTTTCTTATAAATTTCTAATAAAGTCTGAAACCTTTAAGTAAGTATTGATATTTGAACTTGAGTAGTATTGTGATTTTCTAATAATAACAATTCTTTGTGTACATTCCTATTTAAAATTAAGAATAGTGAAGTGTTTTATGGATAACATTAAAACTATTCATTTTCTTGAGATTCTAGTAAAGGATAAAGTATTTTGGTCAATAGCGATCTAATTTTACTTCTATTTTACTATATTTATCGCTTTTTCTCAAGTCCATTTCAGAAGTACTTGTCAAATAAGAGTGACATTCTAACAGTCCTTCGTAAATTGTCCTCCGAAGGACACACGACAAAACCTAGACAGTCCTTAAGAGACAAGGAATAATTAAGGTAAGTCCTTGACTCTCCGTTCGAAGAGGACCCCCGACTTCTTAGGTCCGTAAATAAAGGAAGTAATCAAAAAGATATGTCACTATTCATGGGAGAAGGAAGAACACTTGGTACACCATTTTCACTAACAAATGTTGAGAGAGAGAGAAATTATACCTAGAGGATACAAAACATTCAGACCTTAAAATTAAAAATAGAAACGACTCTTATTGATGGAACATTCTGTCATATATACGGGTGTGGTACAATTAATTTTGCGGAAACGAGGTAGTCTCGAGACCACGGGCACAGAAAGAGAACGAGAGAAACAGAGGGAGAGAGAAAGTCCGACTAGGGGACCTCGCGTCTCCGGGAGACTCAGGTGAAAGGACGGGTCCGAAGATTCTGGGAGAGCTCTTCCGCGAGACGCAGAAGTGAGATAGCTCTCCCGTGGACTCCGGAGGTACTTGTCTCGTTCGTGGCACCGTCCCCGAAATAACCGAAAGACGCATTTGGTTCCTTATAGTCGGAGAAAAGGAGAGGAAATGAAAGAATAGCAACTGAGACCTGGTGGTCCAAAGCCAGGTAATTTCCTGGAGTTGCATTTTAGTGAAAACACAACCAAAAGATAGCCGTACTTAGTATCGAATGAAGAATGAAATATATGTCATAGATGTGTTATTCAATAACACTTTAATTATATTTCGTTAAGGTCATGGTGACATAAGTTTCTTTTAAGTACAATTTGTATCACTCTGTTCTTTAATAATTTAAATATTATTTATACAATTCTTATAAGATTTTTAATTCGGTTGATATATAATTATAGTCGTCTAGTACTATGCCGGGAAAAGAAACCCGTCTGTCTAGTTACGTTATCGATTCTTCATTCTTTTGGGTCGAGTTTTCAAATCGTCACTCTGATCATCAATGAATTGTTACCCGAAATACCATGTCTTAGTTGGTATGTGTGTAAAAATCGGAAAATTGTTGGGCAGCATAAACGATTTGATGAAAGACCTTCTGTGAGTCCGGACGTATTATGTCTCGTCAACGACGACGGCGACGACGATTCAGCGAAGTCAGCACAGGCTGAGACACACTGGGGTGTCTGTCCTCGGATGATCCGAGGAGACAGGGACCCTAAGAGGTCCGCTCTTATGACCTTACCCAACGGTAAAGGAAGAGGTTACGTACTTTCACTTTTCACTTTGCCTTCAGCGAGTCAGCACGGGCTGAGAATCGCTGGGGTACCTGACGTCGGATGGTCCGAGGAGACAGGTACCCTAAAAGGTCCGTTTTCATGACAACCCCTTGTCAATTAGTCGCCTGACATTCTGTTTAAATACATGTTCGAAGGACGTAGTGAGAGATTGATCACAGATGGAAAGAAATGTCGGACTGTATACCGGACTGACGTTTGATCTTTCCTCAGAAGTGGCCGTTCTATAATTACTACCCTCATAAGATATCACGAAATCTTAGGACGTTGTATGTTCCGTAGAAGTATATCTAGTAGAGTGACTAGAAAGTTTTAAGAAAGATTTTAATAGTAATGGGTAGTTCAATTTCTACTACGAGTTTCCCGGATTGATTCCGGTAAGGTCGAACATTCATAGTTCGACTCTGAATTTAATTCAACAGTTTGAGGTTTGGATAGCTCTAAACGTACACCGGATATATCGTAAATATTAATACCAATTAATGTTGTATTTAATAAAACATGTTTATTGACTTCACTCTAATAAAATTTAGTACTCTTCGATGTTAGTGATTTTGTCTTGCACTTAAGCTTCATTTTACATGGAAAAGACCTATGACTACACCAGGTATTTGTAATGACGAAGCACACTACTGTTGACCTTTGAATTTTCTCATAAACTGTAATTCCAGTACCTTTCCAGGTTTTTAACTAATATATTTCTATTCGTCAAAATTTTATAGCCGTGAAAACCGATTTATTAAGGTGTGTGGAAATCCTGTCTTCGTTTCCCTAAAAAAAAGATTACATTCCAAGGACTTTTCTGTCCTCTCCTACTCTAAGTCTTTTTCTGTCTTCGAGGTTCTCTTTCTTCTTCTCAGAAATGACCCTGTTCCCTTCCTACTTTTATCTACCTCCGTCCAAACATCCAGACTAACGTCCTTTGATTTCTGTAAAGGTGGACTAATAAAGTTTCTGGTAGACTCTACAATTTGAAGGTTCAACCGAAAGAGACACCCTGGTTAGGAATGTTTACTTTTCTCGATGTTCTGGTTACGATGACCTGGTATTCTCCGATCTCTTGGACTTCATTAAGGAACGAAGAGGACAGACCGGGTCAGGGCTTATTGACCTTCTAGTCACCCTTCACTTCACGTCCCTAAGCTCGACAACTATGTGTCACCCGGTCCGAGGGCGTCCCTGTGACGGTGTCGGTGTCCCTGTTTAGGTCGAGGTAAGTACTCCCCGGCTCTCCTCGTCGCCGTCCATTCGCTTAGAGGAGAGGGAGACAGAGGGAAGTGAGACTCCTGAGGAACCTTAGTCCTAAAAGGTTGTCCCGAAAAGTGGGATTGACAGTGTGAGATGGATAATCACTTCATCTTCGTTGTATATAGGTTTAACGAGGAAATAAAAAATTAAATGACAAAACCGGTATGACACACCGAACGTCCTAAAACCAAGGGTGTGGTCCCTGACTTGGTTTCGGGTACCGTCACTTTCACGGTTCAGGATTAGTGACCTGACGGTCCCTTTAGGGGTCTTTAACAAGGAAATTTACTGTCTGATCTATTCTTCTTTCCAGTTACGAAACGGGTGTTTTACAACTTTTAGTCAACAAATTTAAGGAATTATATATTGAAAAGAGTCAGATACGGAAGATGAGATTTTTATTTTGCGACCGATTACTATTGGACCCCAAAATTATGGATTCAGGTTTTTTCTCTACTAAGGTCAAAGACTTCGGTTAAGAATGGAATATGACAAGGGTTATTCTGACATGTTTTGTGAGTCGTCGACGAAATCTGCTACGTATTCCTAAACATCCAACAAATCCACTTCTAAGTAGTTTAAGGATTAAAATTTCTATATAAATTTTTCATTCATAATATATGTGAAGGATTCAACTTGTTAGTCTCTTGTATAATGTTTGAACTTTACAATTGGTGAATGTAAATTTCCTGTAAATGACTTTGGGTCGATACACGGACCGTGAAAAGATTCGTGAAAGAAATGTACATCATTGAAGAAATATCAAGTGTTGTTGGGATGTTCCTTCCGTCCTGTCGTTCACGTTTCAGGGACTCTGTCTTGACGCAGGTCACCTTGATGTTCCTCCGACCACACTCCCTTCTTTGCACTCTACTCCAACCTTTCGATCTCCGGTCTCGTACACCTCGGGACTTCCGGACAGTTTTGTGACTGCCCAAAAACTAGTCTTATTGTAGTTCTAGACTGAATCCAAAATTTTTTGTAGGACCGATGACACAGTCTAGACTACATCGAGCTGCTCTCATATTCTTCCTTCTCCGAACGAACTATTTTTAACGTCTCTCTAAAACGTTTGCCAACTAAGAGTCTTCAGCCTACCCCGTAATTTCTCTTTGCCAGTCCAGACGAAAGAGAGTGATATTCAGAAAAGTTCGATGAAAAAAAAAGGTAAGATATACACAAAACCATTTATTTATATAAAATTTTTATTTTACTCTAGTAACATTTGTGATACTTTTTATTTCTGACTTGTTACGTCGGTGAAAAACACATTTTCATACTACAAATGTTTGCTAATTGATTCCTCTTGTCTAAGGACGAAGATATTGTTAAAAGTGTGAGTGAGGAACTGTCACATTACACGAAAAGACTCGTCTTCTATTCCCTCTGTCCGGAATGCGACGTCGGATTGAATTTGTACGCGACCGGGTACCCTTACTGTAAGTACTACATTCTGACCCACCAGTCACTCTCGAGTGAAAGTTTTATGACAGTCAGTTTAATATATTTTAGACATGGTCTGATCCGACAACAAAGGATACACCCCACCATGATGAACTAAATTTGTTACCTTATTGTCAGACTTCTCAGGGTGTTCACACATTTTAGTCTCCTAATTTTTTTTCAGATATCTCATAAAAGTAGACTGTTCAGACATACCACCATGTCCCATTCATCAACTTTGTCAGTAAAAGATTCGAGTGGAATAGTTCTGACGGAGGTATCTGGAGTAGACACGACTGCATTTATTTAAAGAGGTGAGACCGAAGTACTCGTCGTGAATGGTTGTGTACTCATGGCATTTGTAATTGCATCCATTTGAGTTTCCGTGCCTGTTTACTTTCCAGATTTTTTTCTTCTTTTTAGGTCTTGTCAATGAAAGTTTCCTGTTTCCTTTATCGTTGGTCATCTGAGTCCGCACCCGAAGGGACCACCGAGTCCACCATTTCTTAGGTGGACGGTACGCCCTCTGAACCCAAGTTAGGGACCCAACCGTTCTAGGGGACCTAGAAGTGACCTCACTGTTGGGTGAGGTCATAAGAACGGACCTCTTAGGGTATCTGTCTCCTCGGACCCCCCGATATCAGGTACCCCAGAGTTTCTTCTCGAGATAAATGCAAAAAAGTAAATGGTGTTGACGTTGTCACAATTTTGATTGTATTTTCACTTTACGATAAATACTAAAGAAGTTCGAGTTTAATGTATGATGTACATGTAAGAATCTTGGATCTTTTGATAGTCACGATATAAATGTCCTTTGTGAAAAACAAAAATTAAGATTTTTCTTTTTCTTCTTTACTATGTCGATTTTAAAATTCACGAGAATTTAAAATTTTCAAAACCTTGTTGATTTTCTATCCTCCCAAACGAAACTATCATAGTTCTTAATAATATTTCAATGTCATTAATCTCACACCATTACCGTATTCCTATCTGTTTTCTGGTCACTTTGTCTTGTCCTCGGGTCTCTGTCTTGGTACGTATATAGCCATGAACTTCGACCAAAATCTTTTCCGTCTCTTTGGTCTCTAGTTTAACGGTTGTAGACAACCTAGTAGTTTTTTCGTTCTCTCAAGGTCTTTTTGTAGATAAAGACGAAATAACTGATACGGTTTCGGAAACTGACACACCTAGTGTTCTTTGACACCTTTTGAGACTTTCTCTACCCTTATGGTCTGGTGGACTGGTCAGAGAACTCTTTGGACATACGTCCAGTCCTTCGTTGTCAATCTTGACCTGTACCTTGTTGTCTGACCAAGGTTTATCCTTTTCCTCATGCAGTTCCGACATATAACAGTGGGACGAATAAATTGAATATACGTCTCATGGAGTACTCTTTACGACCTGACTTCCTTCGTGTTCGACCTTAGTTCTAACTCCCCATTTTATAGTTGTTGGAGTCTATACGTCTACTGTGGTGGGAATACCGTCTTTCACTTCTTGATTTTTCGGAGAACTACTTTCACTTTTTCCTCTCACTTTTTCAACCGAATTTCGAGTTATAAGTCTTTTGTTTCTAGAACCGTAGACCAGGGTAGAGAAGTACCCTTTATCTACCCCTTTGTCACCTTTGTCACCGACTGAAATAAAAACCCCTGAGGTTTTAGTGACGTCTACCACTAACGTCGGTACTTTAATTTTCTGTGAATGAGGAACCTTCCTTTGAATATTGGTTGGATCTGTATAATTTTTCGTCTTTGTAATGATACGGTTGTTTCCAGGTAGATCAATTCCGATACCAAAAAGGTCACCAGTACGTACCTACACTCTCAACCTGATATTTCTTTCGACTCGCGACTTCTTAACTACGAAAACTTGACACCACAACCTTCTCTGAATTCTCAGGGAACCTGACGTTCCTCTAGGTTGGTCAGGTAGGATTTCCTCTAGTCAGGACCCACAAGTGACCTTCCTGACTACAACTTCGACTTTGAGGTTATGAAACCAGTGGACTACGTTTCTCTACTGAGTAAACTTTTCTGGACTACGACCCTTTCTAACTCCCGTCCTCCTCTTCCCCTGCTATTTCCTACTCTACCAACCTACCGTAGTGGCTGAGTTACCTGTACCCAAACCCACCTGAGGCCCTCAACCACTACCTGTCCCTCCGGACCGTACGACTCCAAGTACACCAGTGTTTCTCAGTCTGTGCTGACTCGCTAACTTGACTTGACTAGAGGTTATTTCCCCGTCACCCTTTTCCGACTCAGAAAAGTTATTTGACACAAACCAGTTTGGCTATAACTGCACCCTTTTTTAGACTTACATCTTCCGTTTTGTTATTGAAAATACTTTTCTTATATTCTCTTATAGAGGTACTGGAACCTCCATACTTTTCTTAAGAATGTGTCTATTGTTTCTCTTGATTGGGATATCCTTTTACATCTGTTTACCTGATGTGACTTCACTTCTTAAAGTTGACCAGTTTTCTATGGAAATTCTTTCACTTTTCCGGTTAATGTCTAACTTTTTGTCATTACCGTTTTCCGAACTTAAGTCTCATATATTTCCTGAATGTCTCCTTAAGGGACCACCATGTCACCAATCGTGATTCATAAAAGTGAAGACACCGGGGTCCTAAGCTAGGGACCAGTCCTTTACTTCTAAAGTATTCGGTACACCGCTCCAGTTTTCATTTGTTTGTTTATATACTGATTATTTTTAGACATTACTTTTTTTGACTGTTAGGAAATCTTTTACCATATCTCTGAATGTGTCTTTGAAAGATTTCTTTATATGCTTATCCTTTCCCTCCTCTTATGAGGTTATTTGTTTACGTTTCCAAAATTGGAGTAAGTATTAGTCCCTTTGTATCATTTCATTGGTTTCCACCTGTTGTCCTTCATTACCATTCGTAGAGTATTTGACGACCTTCCTTTTGACGAAACAGTAATTAGTTCATTTTCCTAAACAAGATTGTCTATACTTTCTAATCAGTTATATAACACATTAGTCGTGTCCATGTCTGTTTATCTGTTTACCCCTCAACTCTTTGTCAAGGAATATATTTCTATGAACTATATACTGTCCCGTCACTTTTGACTACTCGAAAGGGTATTTGTCTTCTCCAGGTTAATCATAAGTTTTTATTTTGACCTAAAAGTAGAATGTGACGTATATTTTTAGATAAAGTCTACCTAATGTTTAGCTTTACACTTTCCGTTTTGACGTTTGGAAAAGTTTTTATTATACCCTCTTATAGAAGTTTTGGAACCCCACTTTCTCTTAAAGAATTCTGGGGCTTTTGTAATTGTTATTGTATTTTCTATGTATTTAATTAATTCTTAAATACATTCTTGTAGACAAGTAGTCTTGTGTGATCGTTTTTGTACCTTTCTATTCGGTGTCTCACCCTCTTCTTCTATAGACATTATGTAGGTTGTTTCCTGATCATAGGACAGATATGTATGCACACACACATATACACAATGTGTATGTATATATGATATATACACATATATGTGGATGTTTAGTTACTCTTTTTCCGTTGATTGGATTAAATTTTTATCCGTTTTCTAAAGTTATCCTAAAGTGTTTTGTTCATTAAATTTAATAATTCTTTGGATAGTTCCCATGTGTCGAAGCAATCATTAGTCCCTTTATGTTTAATTTTGGTATTACTCTATAGTGAGACGTGTGTGATGAGTCTAACTGTTTTTACCTTTTGTGATTGTTTTGATTCTAAACCACTGTAGACCTTATTGTCCTCCAAAGGATGTGAGGACTTCCTCTTCTTTAAGTATACCAACGAAACCCTTGATTGACCTTTAGTAGGGATATAACTTCGCACGTCTAGAATACTACTGTCACGATATGACTCTCTTTACACATAATTACACATGGTTCTACGTACACATTCTTACAAAATTACCATCATGACAAGTTTTAAGGGGGTTCACGTTTATTAGGTTTACTGGTTGTTCTCATTTTGTCTGTCTCCTTCACAATATATGAATTTCTCTACTTATGACATACAGGGACTGTTACTTCTTTAATATGGAGGTGGGTTGACATACCTACTTAGATGGTCGTACCTTATAGTTCTGGTTTGTGTGGATGCGCAATAAAATACATACGGAAAAATATTTTAGATTTTTGTCCGTTTTGATTGGATCTGAGAAATCTCTATTTATGTCTCTATAAATCTCTATTTGTCTCTGTCATTTCGACGTCTCTTGTGGTTCCCTTTAATATTGAATTTTTAGTTCATGATTCCGTCATCCTTATGATGAAGGTTTCTCCCAAGTCGTTGTGAGATGGAAAACAAATCCACTAGCGATGGACCCATAAAATAATAGTAGTAAATAAATTGGAATGAAGATTTAAGAAGACTTATATACGATATAAAGTGTTATATTTTACGATTTGTTTAATAATCTTCTATAGAGTCTTGTTTTATCATACCTATTATTATATTCCAAATTGACACATAGTTGGTAGGTGGAATTCTTTTTGTTATATTTTTATGTCGACTTCCGGGTAAAGGGGTCTTCCTTAGTGATAAGACCTAAACCAATTTGAGTCAAAAGTCTATTACAAGTTCCAATGTAAAATGAGATGTGATTGTGTTCATTAGACCTTTCGTGGTTCATAGGACTGTCTCGCTGGTGCCCGAAAAGACTATTTTGTACCATATGCAAGAAAGTGCATGCAATTCATGGATAAACAAGCTGGGGTAATGACCTGGAACTAAAACCGATCTGTGACCTTTTTTTGAAACGGATAGTATCGACGTTGTATTTTGTTACGAATGGATGTACGCAAACACGTCGTTTTACATCATGATACAGATAAAAGAGACAAAGTTTCTCATCAAAGTGCTTCACTCTTAGTGTATACAGTGGGATATAATTTTTCGTTTGTATTTTTGTGATTCAGAGTAGCTCGTAAGAGTTAGTATTATTGGTAAAATAAAGTACTTGTTTTGTTTACTATTCTTTTTTCAATTAGGGGTGGGGTCCATGTCTTTTCTTATAGAACTTTTAAGTTAACTCCCCACTTCATGTCATTACCCCATAAAGAGGATACAAGAGCATATGTTCTATTAGTTAAGTTTTATACAAAAACATTTATTCATAGATTTTGTCATAAAAAACCCCGTGGTTGATGATGATACCTGACACAATCAAAAAAAGGGAATTATAAGAACGGTTGGACTCTATTGATACAATCGTCCTTTTTTAAATTTGTATAAAAATTTTCAAACTCTATTGGTAATAACTTTATATAAATTTCATTCACATTGTTGACCTTAATACCTAAAGTAGTGTTGATTCATTTATAAAAATTACAATATACATGTATGATCAAGAAGATTTTTATACATAAGAATTGTTAAGAAATCATTGACTTCCTTTGTGAAAGTGTGTCTTCTTTTTTTAATGCTTTACAAACGGATCATATTAGAAATACTAGACGACAATTTTTTTCAAAAATGTTAATGAATTTTTTGTATTTAGTGTTCCATGAAGGTAAACTGTAATTTTAAAGGGAAAGACTTAATCACTACACCAAATAAAAAACCTGAGAAGCTTCTCGCCGATTATTCTTAGTCGGAAGGTCCCGGTTAAGTAGTTGAAGTATCCTTTTTTGATGGTACCCGACATTCGACCCGAAAACTACTGACTGACCGGACTCATTGTGGGATGAAACAAAGTTAGAGAAATTTAGGATCGTTCCCGAATAAATCTTCCGATCACTCCTGGATTTTTAATGTATGGTACCTCCAAGTTAGTCGATGAGTATCTAGACTGTTCCGTGGTTTTTAGTATGCATTGATATTACGTCATAGTTAGATGTTCATAGTCATTATAAGAGATATCGTGTACACGAAGATTTTAATTTTTCCAATAATTTATTCGTACGAAAGGTTCGGATATAGTGTGTCCAAATATTTCGTCTTTCGATATTATTTCAGACTTACGGATTCTCCGTGTCATGTTTTATTAATATATTAATATTCTTATAAAAGTATGGACATATTTAAATATTAAAACAAATAATCTTTACCAAAGTTCTAAGAAGTTCGAACGTGTCATTAGGTTGAATTTTATTCATTCCCCCCGTTTTTGTTGTGTTTTTCACTATTATTTATCGAAAAGAATATTTTATAGTTAAATAAAATTTATGATATCTAGAAGATTGGTATTGTAATAATCGTTTAGTCACATATGGTTACCCCCTTTTGAATGACAGACACCAACCGTCCGTTTTTATTAATTCTGAATTTCTAATAAAAAACAGATATATAATAAAATGATAAAACGAAATACTTTAATACCATTGATTAACATAGAACATGAATTTCAGTTGTTACGTTACTAATACTTAGTACCGAGAGTCTTAGAGGTCCCTCTGATGTCTTTATAAGAGTTTTGATTAAATTGATGTGAAATCAAAAATTTTATTTATATGTTAAAAGCCCTCCACCGTCAATATTTTGGTATATTATTTTATTAGTCTTATGGAGTTACGGTTTTTTCCAATTGTTAGTCTTCTAATGTGTTTTATAATGTGGTTTATAACTTAAATCTCACTTCTGAAAGAATGTCATTTTTATGGTGTGAATTTTGGAAATATAATACCCGATAATATCGTTTAAATTTTCATAATTCTGAAATGTATTCTAATTTTTGAACATACTAGTGTACTGATCCATCCGAGGATTCAACGATTTTTACTGATTTATGTTTTGATTTTATAATCGTACTGTCCTAAGATTATGAAAAATAAATAAATAAAAAAAACAATTATGAAAAAATTTTATATTTATTCCAAGTCTTGTGTCTCAAGTAAAAGAAAAATGTACCTCGAGTAAAAACAGTTTGAATGGAACAGATCTAAATACTAGTATATTAAACCTATTAGAAGATGATTTCTCTGTTAGTATACACTGCGAGATCTCTTTTTTCGTATAGAACAATCATCTTTAAATTGGAAAAGGAATTTAAAAGTTTACAATGGGATTCGATAACTCATAATCCTTTGATAAGTTTCTACGATAGTTTAATGACGTTCTATTGTCTTTCTTATTACTACGACTTATATGCTAGGTATGAAAAGTAATTAGAAGAGTTGTCATAACTATATGTTTCAGAATGGAAGGGAAAATGTGATACCACTTCTCTCTTAAGTAACCAGGACCTATATTCTTTTATTAATCGGTTTTCTACGATAGGTACGTACGAAACTCATATCCTCATTTCGTTATAGTATTTATGTTGTCCACTACCAGTTATGTTTACCTGAATCTTGAGATTACACGAAAACGTCTCTGGCATCCGTATTGATACATTTTTAATTCGAGAATACTCGTACCCTTAACAGGTACAAATGACATTAGAATAACGTTAAAGACGTACAGAGGTCTTTGGGATAAAGAACTATATTCTTAAACCACCACATTTCATCTTAGGACCCCCACCCCTCTCTCCTTCCAGGATCTCTTCAAGATCCCATTTGGAACCAAAGGTTCCGATTCTTGACGACTTTGGTAGGACTCCACTTATAGGTATCACTGTAGTACTCATAGTCTCCTGGGACTTCACCTCTGTCTCCGTAGAGAGACACTCTATTAGGTGGTCTAAAATAGTATCCGTGGTTTTGCGACCCGAGGATCCTTGTTTAATACTTAGGTCTCAAACATGGGCTGTCGAGAAAGTGTCTTAAAAGATCCTACATGGAAAGGACCCGGTCGTGAAATGTTGGGAAGATACGGGTACGAAGGGAAAGTGATCTCCTTCGAACGGATCATGGGAGGAGGTTCAGGGACAGGGTAATCTTCTCCACTAGATTACATGATTACCCCACCCTCGTAAGGCGGTCCACAACTATCTTGGTATCAGAGACGGGAGTGGTCAAATGTAGGATCCCACGCTTACGTCTGTGATTCGTTCATTTGTGTTTATACGTTATAATAAAGTCCATCACCATTCACACAATCAACCCTCTCCCCGATGAATCTATCCCACCCGGTCCACCTCCACTACAGACTCGTTTGTAGACTTGACTCACTACGTTTTTGTTTCTCGCAGTCGTTTCTCCTTCGTTCCTGGTTCCGGAGTTATCTCCTCCTCGATCGGAGGGTACAAAGTCCCCCATTCCCACCGTCCGTGTCTTTTCGTTCTCCTTCTTTCTGTCCTCTAGTCCAAGGTCGAACCCGGGGACTCTCAGAAGATCTACACTGATTCTCAGACCTATAATAAAATTCGGGCTTTCTTTGGAAACCTCACTTTACTCTGTGGGCAAATGAATTGTTTGTGTCTGAGACACGAACTCTTGTTTGAGATTCCCTTGTTCCCACTTTCACCATACTGAGTAGTCCTCCAATGTCATCATCAGATCCGTTTTCGTCTGTCATTGTCCCAAATCCCAGTTTACCCCTCCTTCCATTCTACACCAGCGAATCCTTCATCTCTCTCCTGAACGACTAATTTACGCCCACACTCTGCCTTTCTCCGAAAGTCTGATCGTATCCAGTTTTGTGGACGTCTCCTAAAAAAAAAATTTTCAACCGACGTATTTACTTTGGCGAGAGTATTAGGTTCTTGGCAAAGTACTTCGGATGTGCATGTTCCGGACACAAAGCTCCGTCACTTCCACCCTACCCTTGGCCTGGCCCCAACCTTGTCAACTACTCTTTGAAAGACGTTTCGCCCGCACGAGTTTTCTCACTGTCCATTTACAGCCCGGTCCATCTTTCTCCTTGTCATGGTGCCGTGAAGACGAAGCTGACTTCACTTCACTTCACTTCACCGAGTCAGCACCGGCTGAGAAACGCTGGGGCACCTGACATCGGGTGGTCTGAGAAGGCAGGTACCCTAAGAGGTCCGTTCTTATGACCTCACCGAACGGTAAAGGAAGAGGTCCCCTAGAAGGGTTGGGTCTCTAGCTTGGGCCCAGAGGGCGTAACGCCCGTCTGCGAAATCGGAGACTCGATGAAAACTAACCCTCTGCAAATTTTCTTCAGCATCAAAGTTTCCTCGGTGCAGAGGCATCCGGTCATTTCCTCCTCTTCCACCTTGCTAGGTCCAGCACGCAATTCTGGGAGGGGGACAGTTAGTCTAGGGGTTTCGACCAGGGTTCAACGGTTCCCGTTCATCTCCGCGTCCTTTTCCGACCCCAAAACCCCCCCGGTGATGAGCCGGTCGCCGCGGCAATGGATGTACTTTGGTCGTGGGGGCCAGTGGTCCTGGGCGAAGCGTTTCGACAGCCCTCCTGGGTTCCTGAGCCGCGCCGGGCGTCGGCTGTAGAGGGTCGAGTCGTCCCGAACCGTGGCATTTCACGGTCCAGACATCTAGCATCCCTTCAAGGTGGCGCTGAAAAACGCTGCGCAGGGTGAGGGGCGCTGTGCAATTTCCTCGTCTGTCTACGACGAAGGCCTCGAATCTGGCTGAACAGGGGCGGGTGGCTCCCGACCCGCCCCGGGAGGACACACGCGCGGGTCCTTGTCGGCTCTTAGAATCCTTGTCTCCTCGGACCGTCAGACATCAGGTATCCCAGCGTGTCTCAGCCTGTCCTGACCTCGCTGAATCGTGCGTGCGTTCTTCTTACCCTTATGAGTCATATGCACCTTCACAGAAAAACAATGTCGGAAACCCCCCCTTTGTTCATCATTGTATATACTTTTAAAGTTTGCGTCTCTGGTGAGAGTCAAGTCAAGTCAACGAGTCAGCACAGGGTGAGAAACGACGACCTAACGTCGTGAGGTCCGAAGGGACGGACAGGTAGTGGTTGAGGGCCTCGAATGAGTTTGAGTACAGGTAGGTCAGCCACTACGGTAGGTTGGTAGAGTAGGAGGCAACTGGGGAGGAGGTGGACGGAAGTTAGAACGAGTCGTAGTCCCATAAAAGGTTACTCAGTCAAGAAGTGTAGTCCACCGGTTTCATAACCTTAAAGTCGAAGTCGTAGTCAGGAAGGTTACTTATAAGACCTGACTGAAGGAAATGCTACCTGACCAACCTAGAGGAACGTTAGGTTCCCTGAGAGTTCTCAGAAGAGGTTGTGGCGTCAAGTTTTCGTAGTTAAGAAGCCACGAGTCGGAAGAAATGTCAGGTTGAGAGTGTAGGTTTGTACTGATGACCTTTTTGGTATCGAAACTGTCTGGTGAGATACTAGGGTTTTAAAGTACTACATATTATATCTATAACTTTTTTTTTTATACAAGTGAAAATATAACGAATGTTATTACTTTTAGACCTATGTTACATGAACGGATGATCATAACAGTGAAAAATTTACATTACCCGACTATTTTAAATTACGTTACCCGAGTATTTTAAATTAAATTACGTTAACTTACTATTACCGGAAATTTTTCCTACAAGGTTGTACCTTACTTCCGGTTTTATATAACGTCACTTATGAATACCAAAATAGACTGGTCTGAAGGGATGGAAAATAGTAGAAGAGTTCCATGGGTCCTTCTGGTATCTTACACGTAGACTGAGTGGTATCCGATTGACTTAGGAGAAGGACCCTAAACCTTAACCCGATTCCAAAGTCGTATCAGACCAACGAGAACAACTTGAGACTCCTGGATATTTTTAAACGTTGAACAATCGATATGAGTAAGTTTACTTTACTCCTTCGTTCTTCGGACAGAAGTTACTCTCTCTTTACTTCAACTGGTACTTCTAATCTTTTTCTTCTTTAGAAGTGTCATAAGTTCCGGATACAAGTCTAAAAAAAAGTCCTGGTTAAAATAAGGACAGGAACCAAATGTTTGTGGTGGTTAAACATTTACATTCAGAATTTCCTAGGTGGAACTTGATAATTGTTCCTCAATGTAAACCATAGTCATACTCGTCCCTTTACTTTTGAAGGTAAAAATAGAATTAAATAGATTTAATTAAAATAGATTTAAAATAGATTTAAAAAAGATTCGACGTACTTAATGAAATTATTAATTTTTACAATAAAAAATTTTGGAGTATTATAATTATAGAAGTCAAATAAGGATCAGTCGGTCTCAATATCTTTTACGATCTATGTACTATACTTCAAAAGGGAGTTCCAAAGGGAAAGATTTAATACTCTAGACGACACTCTTGAACGAATATACATTATTTTCGAACGACAGGTTACTTTTATTAAATATATGGAAATAAGTACTTTACGAAAACTCGAAGATAAGAGTTCTATATCAGAGACTGGTCGACCTCGAATGTTATATAATTCCATAAGTCTATTTAGTCATCTATAAATGCTATATCATACCAATTTATAGGTCCATCCCATCATTCTCTAAGACCAAGAACCCCATAGATTGTGTCTAGACTTCCGAACTCTTACCGAAGAATTGCACGGAACCCTTTCATCTCATCCTTTTACTCTACTTCATCCCCAATTTATCATCTTATACACTTCATAACGTCGGTCTCCCTAGACGTTTACGATATCCGGGTCTCCCCTCGCAAACATCTCACACAGACCGTTTGACTGTCACCGAGGCATATTCCTACCTGGAGTTTGTGACTCTCCACCTTTATACTCTCCGAACTTTCAGTGTAAGACTTCTCAAACTCAACACACGATTCCTCTCTCGGAGACTTCCGTTCACTACGTCAGTATGTCACAAAGGGTTTCGAAAGACATCAAGATCCCATCTCTACCTGACACACATTGATGAACTTCTTTTGACTGACAACAGTATAATCAACAGTATCCGGTTCATTTACTACCATTCCACCACCGGACCCATCATGTCACCGACGACGACGACGATTCAGCGAAGTCAGCACAGGCTGAGACACGCTGGGGGATCTGCCGTCGGGTGGTCCGAGGTGGCAGGGACCCTAAGAGGTCCGTTCTTGTGACCTCACCCAACGGTAAAGGAAGAGGTCACATATTTTCACTTTTCAATTTCAGTTCAGCGAGCCAGCACAGGCTGAGGATCTCTGGGGTACCTGACGTCGGATGGTCCGGGGAGGTGGGTACCCTAAACGGTCCGTTCTCATGACCTCGCCCAACGGTAACGGAAGAGGCCATGTCACCGATCATGAAGAATTGGATTAGCAGGTCTTCTCCGCGATTATTTGACAAAGAAAATTGACTAACCTACGTCCCTCGAATCCCCACCTCCAATCCCACCACTACTCCCCAACAATGTTAAGAGTCGACAGACCGGACGACCTAGTACCGTATTGTGTTCTGTCCTTTGGATCCTCCCTTTTCAGCCAACCTCCACGGCTCACCGGTCCGCAATTCAACACCTGTCCCTGTCAAAGGACGGAAACTCTCTAGTTTAACCCGTGTATCTTGAAAGAACCCACCTCGTAAGGAGTGGAGTGGTCTTTGCCAGCCAACACACAAAGAAGAAAGGCTTTGGGTGTGTAGTGCCCTTTTGGAAAGCCCGGCTACCGTGAGCGTCCGCGTACGCGTCACCGTGGTGCGCGCGCCGTCTCTCCTCTCGTTATTAAAAAGGCATTGGTCTTCGTTGTAGGAGGACTCAGAGGTATTTTTTCCGCCCTTGATCGGTTGACCGGCCCCTCACTACCCTGAGGGAATAGACGCCAGGGCGGGTACAGTCGGAGACTAACCACTTATAGGAACCGAGCACCGCCTTCCCGGGTAGAGTAACCGACGATCAGAGGACCCCCGCCCGGGCGCTACGGCCAGGACGAGGGCAGTGGGGGGAGGGGGGGTAGAACTCGACAGCTGCACCCCGGCACCGGCGCCCGCCAATCCCCAACCCCACACCCATGGCTCGTCCTCCGCCCCTACCCCCCCGACGCCGACGACCGGCACCGGGAGTGGACGACGACCACCGGTGGTCCGTCGGTCCCATTCTGCGACGCCCCGTCGAAGTCATCGCGGCGTCGGGCTCTGCGAGTCCCGGTCTCGTAGCCGGTGAAGCTCAAGGTGCCATCCAAGCCCCGGCCCCTCTCCCTATTTCCGCGCACCCGGGTAGGGCGCCCGGGAAGAGAGGGGAGGAGGGAACCCCTCGGACCTCGACCGTCGCCGTTCCGACCCCTGACATCGGTCGAATGGACGCGAAGGGGACAGCGGCCAACAGAGGGGATGGCGCCGAAGGGCCTTAGCACCCTACGCAAATACTGGTTGGGGAGACAACGTCGAGGGGTCTAGGAGCAGTCGAGGGAGGGGGTACTCCCTAACATAGGACGTGGATTTTCTGGCAAAGGGGTTAGGAGAGCACGACTGCTTACACGACAAGAGATAGGACGACGTTCAAAGCTCTAGGAAGCGAGTTTCTTCGTAGCAAATAAGTGAGGACAGTCGAACTAACACATGTGATTCTGTGGCATTAATGTGCACTTGTATTCAAAGTCTTGACTCTAAAAGACCCAAAACAGGAAAAACAAAATCATAGTTAAACGATTTTGGACGAACGTCGTGTCTTTAAATCCTAAGGGGAGGAGTGGTGCAGAATATTAACAGTGTTAACACCCTTATCAAACCAATGAGGGGATCGAAATGACACCTGGTGCTCCGGATCTTACTTGAACTGCCTTTACGTGCATTCACGCAGGACTTCGAAGAATTAAACATAGGATACACTGGGAAGATTTTACTCTAACGTAAACTAAGAAGTGAAGACCAGAGGGAGTTTTTAGGTATTAATAATTTACTTACTTAGACGAAAGTAAGATTAAAAACGAAGTTAACGTGGGAGTTTCAAACTTACAAAAAGAACTATGAATGAGAGTCATGAGAATCAAACTGATGATGATATAAATTTTATTAATAAACGAAACTACTCCAATCCTGGGAATAAAGTAAATGAATAAATAAAAAACCGACACGGTACACACCGTACGCGTTCACTATCATTACACTGACGCTATTTACCGTGTTAGACCTGTCACAGCCTTTTACACCGTACATACCTTCGATACTATACCGAATAAGTACTAAACGTTTGTCCGAATCTGTCGGGTCTATAAAGCGACTACCAATGGACTATCTATATCTCCTGTTTGTTCATTATTTAGGTCTAAAGACTCCTTTCTAACTCCTTATCTCACAAGGTTCATATAATTGTATGTGTGAAAGAGAAAAGCACACACAAAAATGATAATAGTCAAAAGTCACTTAAGCTTAAGTCATTTTATTATCATGGTTCTGGTATGAATCCTTAACATTAAGTGTTATACTAAGTTTTACAATTATCCCCTATCTTAGTGAAAATTCCTACAACTATTAAATATTACACTACTCAAATACAGTCTCTGAATTTACTAAAAAACTATGTGTGATACGTATATTTAAACAAATTTTACAAAACAGATTCACTATTATCATATTTTGTTATTGTTCTCTTAATTTTCTAGAATTCTACTTTTTTGACAGGGAACGAAACTAAAAGGAATGAGTCTCCCTGGAAGGAAAGGGATCTCCCTGGATGAAAAACGGTAAAGAGAAGATCCGGAATTTACATCAACGCCACACGTTGTTCCGAGTAACATATCAACAGAATGTTGTATATAACAAGACTTTTAATGATACATTTTCAGTGTCTACAGTTTACATAGACTTTAAGTAAATAAATTTGAAAGAACGATATAATATATATACAAACGAAAAATGTCATTTTCTTATTAATTTATGATCGTAGGTACAATATAATTTTTGGTTTTCTTTGACTGTCCTGTTAAGATTTCTATTAAATATTTGTTCACAATTTCTAAACCTTACCAACATTTTACTCCGCTTTAAGATAGTGTCACGTACAGATGGATGTCGTCTACACCGACAAATAAGTCACTTTTCGTTAGTCAATAGACGACTTCATATTCCTTTGTGTCGCATAACAAAACGTATTAATTACACTTATTAGTGAACTGAACACAGACTTATCCTACCAGTAAGATTATACTTCATGGACCAATTTTACTCTAAATTCTTTTTAGCACGAGAAAGTTAAGGGTAAAACTATTTATCTCAATAACTTAACAGGATGGTAAAGTCGAGGTATGTTCTAGTTTGTTTAACTATTAAAAACAAAATTACAGGGTCCACTGGTGCGAGAAAACACACAGTCTTAGTTGTTGTATCGTCATCGACAACCTTTCCTTCGATTTGAGATGGACAAGGTTCGGGTCCTTACCGATTTCGACGTCCTTCCACCAGGACTCATATCGACATCACTTTTTAATAGGTTTCGAGTCAACTGTTCACTCATAAAGGGGAAAAGAAACTAGTAATACACAAAAAAAAAGGGAGGAATTACAATCCTCATATCATAAATGTATAGTTCTACAAAGTACCGTGTCGTATGTGGTGTGAGACGGATTATGTAAAATTCGGTTTAAAATTCCTTTGATTAGAAGAGAAACCAGTTTTCTATCTTACTGAAAAAAGGGAGAATAAGTTTTATAAACTTTTTTTATACGTCTATTAAATATTTCCATATGAAAGGAAGTAAGTCTGAAGAATGTCCGGTGTATTAAGGATGGTTATACCGTCTACATAAAACTAGGTCACCGTCGTCCCTCACTTACTAATATTTAAACAACTTACGAATAATAGACCATCGTGACTCGATTTGTGATTCGTATGTAATAGAGTCAATTAACATATTAAATGGGGTTCACTATGACAAAACGTGATACGACAACCGTATGAACCCTGGGTCAGTGTGCCACGGTGTCACACAGTAAAACCTAATAGGGTCCTGGTGTAGTAAACATTTGACGATCCAAGTGGAGACCTCTCCGAAACGAAAATAAAAAGACCAACGGACTTAGGAACTAGAGAAGACAACAGAAGTTGTAACAGGGTACGTAATCCCAGAAACGGTAGGTCTCACTCACGTCCATAAAAATTCCGTCTTTACTTCTCGGATACGGCACGATGGGTAGGGTGGGGAACCTTCAATTGACCAATAATCAATCCTTACACCCTATAGGTACTCTTTTTGACCCTTAATAGAAAGAGGGGAAAACGGGACATAAAGGAGATGGCACAAGATGTATAACTACTCAGAAACTCAGAAGAAAATCAGATCAGTCAGTTCGTGACGATAAAGATTTGTAGGCAAGAAACAAATAATCTATTGTTCTAGAATAATGTTCAATGATTGTCACTAAGAGTCAAATCGCCAGTCAGTCGTCTACAGACCAAGGGAGTATCGGACTCATCCCTACTCTCATGTCCAGGGTATAGTAGTGACGGATAACACCCCTAGAGAACAGATCCAAAGACTCTACTGTAACTATCAGACGACTTCTTCGGACTTACTGATCTAAGTCTATAGTTTCTCTGAATAAATGGGGTTGGGACTTAATATCTTGAATAGACCCTTTAAGTATGTTTTCCAGTAACAGTCAAAAGAAACGGAAAGATGTGGTTAAACGAGTCGATTCACAAGGTGTGTTCATATTTTTCAAGACTGGCAGTCAAGGGTCAAGAGCATGACAGGCGGTGGTACGGCAGGTTTGGACCAGGAGAAGGTCACAAGGGACAAACTCTGTGACCGTGGTGGTAGATAGGTCACTTACTCGATCTTTGGTTCCTCAGAAGGTTGTGAGGAGAGAAATTGGAGAGATAGGGGTAGGACAGATCATTCAAAGGAGATTTATAGAGAACTTAAGTAGACGAAAAGAAATAGAATGGGGGTAGCACAATAAGGTCCTCCCGTATCAGAGAACGGACCGGTGACGTCGACACAACAAGGGAGAGACATTGGTCTCAATGTCTTTTCGTCCAAACTAGCAGACTGGAAATGTGGGAGTGGTGTGGGACTTTATGACGTCACCCAAGGATGACGTGTTCCTCTCTACTGGGAGGATTGGACTAGTCCTTTCGGTAGGCTCGGAACGACTATGATTGCGGGGATTGGGGGTCGAAGTAGAGTGTCATGACAGGTGAAGCCGGAGTAAAACAAACATCACGACCAAAACAAAGTCTCGAGCGGACCCGGAAACGTGACCGAAAAGGAGACAAACGAGAAGGAGAAACTGAGAAGGTAGGTGATTCAATTGTGAATTCCAAAATATCGGACAAAAGAAGGTGTCATGAACAATATCAATGTTCAAATATAAATAAACCATATTTTAGTTAGTCACTCTCGTCTTCCCGAGAAAACTGGACAAGTAAGTAAATAAGTGTTATGAAGTGTATGATACGATCCGTGATCACTATCACTATTTAGTTCCCTGGTTTTAGGACTGTGAGAGGTGTCGTGAATTCCGACGATTCCCATACCTAGTCCAGTGACACTCATTTACGCTTTGACTCCAACACCATTCTTCATACTCACAATCAATGTAATACTAACTCTCTCTCTTAAATATTAGTGGTAGTCAGTCAGTCAAGTCAGCGAGACAACACAGGCTAAGAAACGTTGGGGTACTTAACGTCGTGCGGTCCGGAGGGACAGGTAGTGGTAGAGGACCTCAAGTGAGTCTGAGTTGCAGGTAGCTCAGGCACTACGGTAGGTCGGTAGAGTAGGAGACAGTAGGGGAAAAGGAGGACGGGGGTTAGGGAGGATCGTAGTCAACAAAGGTTACTCAGTTGAGAAGTGTAGTCCACCGGTTTCATGACCTCAAAGTCGAAATCGTAGTAAGGAAGGTTTCTTTAGGGTTCCGATTAGAGGAAATCTTACCTGACTAGCCTAGAGGAACGTCAGGTTCCCTGAGAGTTCTCAAAAGAGGTTGTGGTGTCAAGTTTTCGTAGTTAAGAAGTCGCGAGTCGAAAGAAGTGTCAGGTTGAGAGTGTAGGTATGTACTGGTGTCCTTTTTGGTATCGGAACTGATCTGCCTGTAAACAACCGTTTCATTACAGAGACGAAAAGTTATACGATAGATCCAACCAGTATTGAAAAGAAGGTTCCTCATTCGCAGAATTAAAGTACCGACGTCAGTGGTAGACGTCACTAAAACCTCGGGGTTTTATATTTCAGACTGTGACAAAGGTGACAAAGGAGTAGACAAAGGGTACTTCACTACCCTGGTCTACGGTACTAGAAGTAAAAGACTTACAGCTCGAAATTCGGTTGAAAAAGTGAGAGGAGAAAGTGAAAGTAGTTCTCCGAAAAATCAAGGAGAAGTGAAAGACGGTATTCCCACCATAGTAGACGTATAGACTCCAATAATTATGAAGAGGGTCGTTAGAACTAAGGTCGAACACGAAGAAGGTCGGGTCGTAAAGAGTACTACGTGAGACGTATATTCAATTTATTCGTCCCACTGTTATATGTCGGAACTGTATGAGGAAAAGAATAAACCTTGGTCAGACAACAAGGTACAGGTCAAGATTGACAACGAAGGACTGGACGTTTGTCTAAAGAGTTCTCCGTCCAGTCCACCAGACCATAAGGATAGAGAAAGTCTTAAATGGTGTCAAAGAACACTAGGTGTGTCAGTTTCCGAAACCGTATCAGTTATTTCGTCTTTATCTACAAAAAGACCTTGAGAGAACGAAAAAGGTACTAGGTCGCCTACAACCGTTAAACTAGAGACCAAGGAGACGGAAAAGATTTTGGTCGAACTTGTAGACCTTCAAGTGCCAAGTGTATAACGACTTCGGACCGAACCTCTTAAAACTCGTAATGAAATGATATCACGAGTCAATTCGTAACCGATTCATAAATATCCCACTTAACAGTACGTCGAATCACGAACTCCCAAAAAACCAATCATCCAGTAAAAGAAACATAAACCGTGGAATTTCAGAAAAACGAACAGACAATTTTTAACTAGCCTGTCAAATTTCGAAACTCGATATCCTTAGTTAAATAAAAGAATATAATGTACCAGTTACAATATGGTATAACATATATGTGAACATTTTTGTATTAAAAATATAGTCAGTTTATGGAAGTCAATGTCTTGAGTACATATACCTCTCTGAACCACGTCACCTTTCTGGCGATTTGACTCTTAGTGACAATCATTGAACATTATTCTAGAACAATAGAAGGTGGACGTGAAATGGATAGACACGTTGTTCCTTCAACCTGATCAAAAGAGGTTCCAAGGATTTTCAGATTTTACGACACTAAGATTAATACTGGGAAATCCACCTCAACGTACATATCTCTCGATATTAAATATTTTGGAGAACGACAACAAAGAAAAAGATAAGAGGGAAGGAGAAGGAAGAGACAATACATTTCCCATAAGAAACTTTAACCACCTTGCCTTCTAGAGTCCTTTGTCCTTAAAAACTCCTTACTTCTAACAAAACAATTTAAACTTCCAGACTTTATTTAATTCATGACTACCGTATATATAAGGAAAGATGTATAAATTAGTCAAGAAAAAGGTCATTGATTTCGGTTCAGAATTGTTATAGACATAAGAGATTGAAAGTGTATAATAAAAGTATAAATATTATATAACAATAGATCTTCGAGACTACATAACTTTGTTTTTCGTATAGGAATTTAAGTACTGTCACATCATCATAGTGTATAAACTTCTATTAAGGAACAATTTTTTTAAGAGTAAAGGACTGGTAATTACTCTGAAATTTCATAATTATCGGAAAGTGGACGAACCACTACTCGAGTAATTGACACGGACTAAGGATACATTTTGGAATAACGACGGTACTTGATACTTTTCTAATCATCTAATCTTTTTAGAGTCACAACTTACAACGAAACTAATATGCAAGAGGGGTTTAATTACAAACTTCTTAATAAAAAGTCAGAAGGAAAAAAGAGAAAGTCATTACTGTATTTGGTAGTCTAAAAAAATTTACCACTTTTCATAAAACATCCAAAAAAAAAATCTCGTTTGTTTCTTCTATAAATTTCGTGTCTTTTACTCAAAATACGTTTTCTTTAAACGACAGTCTATTGTTCTTAATTTACATTAAAACATATATTTTGTAAAAGTCATAACAGAAAAATATAGTATACGTATATAAAGGAAAACATGTCAACCATATAAAATAATTAACGAATTTTCACAATCATAGAATAATAAAACTCATTAAAACAATTGTCATAAGTAAAGCAAAATATTAAGATAACCCGTTAATCGGTAAGTTGTGGTAAGAGACGTTAAGTTCAAAACAATTATAAACTCCATGATTAACGTAGTCGTATGTTACTCGTACGACACGACATCAGAAAACAAAGTTTTTGTTACTTGTACGTAAAAACAGTTCTCCGAATAAAGGATCCGAATGACTTTTTCCGTCGTTCTGTTTTTGAGTTCGGTTACGGACAAATACTACACCATTAAATTTTACTTGTGTATTAAATTTTACTTCATAGTTTTTCATATAACTACTTTTATATTACCAATTTAAGAATAAAATAGATTCTCTTTTTTACCTTCACTATTTTAGAGTTATGTAGTCTCGAAAATATATTATTCGGGTCTAATATATTAACGTTCGACGTGTAAAGTTTTCGGAAAAAAGACTTGACGAATAACTAGCATATAACTTAATAATAACTTTCAGAAGTTTATAAATTGTCTTTGAACTCAGGAACGATGAAAGGGGGTCTTCGACACGGAATTCTTTTTGTCATATTTACAGTCGATTTAATTCTGTCGTTTTTTGGGTTACGACACCATAAGAATCGTTTTAGTAGAACAGGGAAAATTGATGATAATTACTTTACGGGTTTACATTTCAAAATTCAGGAGGTTTAAACTTAGGACAGATCTATTCAGGGACAGAGTCACTGTCTGTTGAATGTTTACAAAAAGGTTGAAAAATAATCCTTTTAAAAGTCAATATGGATGTTCAACTTTCGTCTCACGTCGGTCGTAGACTTATAAGAACTGAATACAAATTATTACAATTATAAAACAATGTAAACGAAATACAAACACACACACACACTAAAAACAAAACTTGGCTTTACTTTTATTCGACACCCACACAACTCGTTAAGTGGTATAAAGTCGTCTGTAGAGTATTCTTATTCCTGTAACAAGAGGTATTTATAATGGCATTGTTATGGTAGTGACGTAGATTCTTTTACTTGCTAAATAAAGGTGTCAATAGAGTTCTTTACAGAAAATAAATAATTTTTCAAAACACAAAAGTGAACTCCTTTTCCAGTTCTGATCGACTGTACGTCACCCCCGTCAGACCTCAACCCTTAACCCGGGTAGTATTAGGACATAAAATTCGTGTGAAACACATCTTAGTCTGAGAAGTGAATCCTAAAAGTACATGGCAGAGGAAACAAGGAGTGTTCCTAAGACTCAGTCTGTCCCGTTCACAGAATTCAAAAGATGACTTCTTTGTGAACATCTCTCCAATTCACAACATAAATATACTACTCAGGGTTCCAATATTCTGAACGGGGAGATTAAGAGGATAACAGAAATAATGTGTACCGCAAACTCTGAAGTGAGAGGATGGTGTGAATACCACCATCACTCAAAGAGAATCCAGTCTTAGTATCAAAATCTAGCTCTTCCCTAGAGTCTGTAGTAAATCACAAAGAGTTTCCCTCACGATAACCGTAAAACCCATCCTTGTCCAGAAATAGTACCCTCTGATACAACCCAACGTACTCCAAATCGTGACGGAGCGAAGTTCATACAAGAGTTGACGATACTGTCGTTTTGACAGGGATATGTAACAGTTTACGAGACGTTCTCCCACGTTCTCAGTCCGTGAGTCAGCACAGGCTGAGCAAGGTTGGGGTACCTGACGTCGGGAGGTCCGAGGAGACGGGCACCCTAAGAGGTCCGTTCTTGTGACCTCACCCAACAGTAAGGGAAGAGGTGTTTACGAGATGTCCCCTTATCTTAATGGGACCTAACTCTTGGTAACTAATCACATTAGTGCAATAAAATTTCTTTCCTTTTCCTGTGGAACATAAGTCGTTGGTACGACTCACATATTGAATCACGAACGTAACCGAGAAACGAGATGCATAATAGAAGTAAAAAACCTACCTCTTTCACTCACAGTAACGAATACATTGAACGGGTTTCAGTATATCTTCCATTTATAACCTCGGTTCTAAGTTCGTGTCCAGACACACTCCGGTTGTCAAAGGTGGGGGGTTATGTAATACATCTAGACTGGGTCACATTGTTGAGAATATAGGGACATTAAAGATAAAAAGACGAAACTCATGGAAAATTTCCTTATTGGTTTGTCTCTAAAACCTGTCAGAAAACTTCCACAAACAGTCGGTATCAAAAAGATATATTATCAAAGGTTTCAACTTACGAGGTATAAATTTATATTGAGTTTATTCATTAAAAGTCTTTACAGTGGTACTACCAAGTATGTCGTAACACTTACATAAATTATGTCTCGACATGTGTATCTTTACTAATTTTACTATTGAAAACACAACATGTGTAAAATGGTGACGTTGTTTTTTAAAAAATCATAACGAGTGAATGAACTTTTAAAACCTTTATAAATTAACTTTAAGTCCTAAAGTCACTTTGGAAAGATCAGTAAACACCATAAAGTATCTTGAAAAGAATATAACCTCATATTGGCTAATTGTTACAACACTATCAAAGTCCACGTGTCGTCTTACTGAGTCACATGTATAAAAGTATCTTGAAAATATCACTAAGGAAACCAACCAATTTATGTTATAAAAATGGACGAAAAACCGAATGTTTTGAATGAGGTCATATGTAGTCCTAAACCTAACGACTCCGTTATTCTTGATTTGTTTTCTTAAGATTAAAGTTTAACTAACACACTGATTTTGTTACTTATGTAAACTCTCAAAACGAAACTGTCACGATAAAAAAAAAGAAACTTCACCAGTACTTAGTCTGCCTCGTATTGGACTGTCACAGGGTCTAAGGAATAGGTGTTTTCACCGTGCACAAGATACGTCTATTCATGTGTACGTCTCTCCCGTTACTCCTAAGAGTCCACCTTCTATAGGGTAAACTTTACTACAATGATTTGGGCCTACGACTTCCCTTGGGTAAACTAGTAAAGTCACGACCTCTTAGACCATTCTTATACATAAATCTATAGGATTCACATCTTTTTCTAAATACGGGTTCTTAGAAGTACAACACAATAAGCTTATGACTTTTTAATTTTTGTTGAACACAGGTTGTCATCTCTTTACCAATTTATTTGGAAGAATATCTTAACATTGTCGACATGATAATACAAATTTTCGTCTTGACCTTTAAAATACAACATACTAAAGTTAATACAATGTTTTACGTCTCTTAGTTGTCTTTCTTCATGTTTTTATACTTGTCTAACAAAGGTATGAAACCGATAATCCTAATACCTATCAAATATCAAAGACGTAAGATTTTAGACAAAAATACTATTCGATCGAATTAAAAATACTTGTCTTCTTACAACTATTTGACTCGTCAGATTTAACCGTTGGGTCACTAATTCCTCCTATCTTTGAGGTAATGAAGTATATCGACAGGAAGTGATCCCATAAACTTATAAAAATCCTCAACGGAAGAAACCTCGAACGCAGGTAAAATCCTTACTAGTTTTAACTACTTCAAAAGACTTTGGTTTAGATGAGGGTATTTTATAAAGTAGTCTTAAAATCCAACTGTCTTAAACTTCAAGACTGAGTCAAGAATCAGGACTGAGGAAGACCAGATAGAAGAGGACACTGACTAAAACTAAACTATGAAATTGTCACACAAATTTTAGACAGAAAGAAAACGAGTTCACCCCTTACAATGAAACCAGTACAGTGGTTCTCATAAATTTACTTGCCCTTTTTATTAGAGTGATATTATACCTAAAGGTAATTCGTACCCTAAGAAACGTTCCGATAATACACCCCTAACTAAAAATTTTCCACGGCATTCATGAGTTTTCATAAGTAACGATCCATCGACCACATTGAAGGTTCCTAGAGTAGTAAAGAAAGAAATTTATAGATCTATGGAATTTTAGACTTATTAAGATGTAACTCCCTAATTAAGTAATTAAGAGTTGGGTGGTGACACCCAACATAGACCTCTCGAATCCCTTTTTATATCTACAGACGGGGGTTTCTGACTCTATCTGAACTAAAACCTCACCTTCACTCCGTAAATCGAATAAGATGACACGTTTGGGTGAATAGATCTTCAGGTATCAGGTACAACAAAATCTTTACACAACCAAAATTGTATTTCGGACGTCTTCCTAAGAAGGACCAGACATCGGAGTCCATATCTTAAACAAAGGTCCCTTATTAATCCAAGTCAAATCTTTGAAAAGTAGTAAACTGATTAAAAGACGGGACTCATCTCTTTTAACTAAACGATACGAAAAATGAGTCTTATCTGACAATTTGGTACATAGAATCTCCAAGTTTAATCTTATTGGACTACGTTTTTCGACGTTAATTACAATGTACAATGAGACTAATTTAAAATATCAAAGGAAAGTTTGGTTAATCCATAAAATACATAGATGGTCTGAAGTTAATGAGGATATAAAATGTCTGTATCCTTGAATCCCCAAAAAAACTTATAACTGATTCCGTTCAAACTACGATAAACTGTTTTGTGATGTATCCTTATAGTACAGAGTTCCATCTTATTTTATTTTAGCGGAGAATTTTTTAATCTTAGGAACAATTAATGAACATCAACCATCTCTGGTTTTAGCGGAGAATTTTTTAATCTTAGCAACAATTAATGAACATCAACCATCTCTGGTTTTCAACGTGTCTTAGGACTCTCAATTTCGTAGTAACAGATTTCATCTGAACTAAAAAGAACCTTATTATAATGTACGAGAAGGTGTAGACGGTAGAGTGACAGAAATTCTGAAGTCTATACAAATAATAAAAGAGAACAAGGAAAAAAGGAGAGATAGTAGCTAGAATGAAAATCGAGACATTGAAATTACCTTTTGAGATGACGTTCATCATATCTGTTATTCCTTTAATTAAGAGAATGTATTGCTATTGTAGACGCTATAGAAGTTCCGTCAAATAAATCGTAAAGAGATGGAGTTTAGGAGACTGACAGTCGAAACAGTCGAGGGAGTATAAGTGCCAATTGACGTCAATAGACCAGGAACATAGATCTGTTACCGGCTTAAGTCGCAGAGAAACAATTCTCGTTCCTTTGAAAAGGGTCTTCCAGGGAGTAGTGTAAAGTAACCGGTCTTGAGATGTGTACTGGAACAATAGATTGTACCATTCTCTTTACAATTCACTTCCATAGTCTTTCCTCTATTTCCGTTTGGTTGTTCAGTTTCCCAATCCCAATCCGTATGTAGAAACCCGTTTCTCTCATAACCTTAAAGAGATTAACCAAATCTGAGTAGTCCTCCATAGAACTCTGTGGACGCCCACCCTACCTGGAACCCAAGACTCTGGCGTCTGTAGTGACCATCCGGTCCGACAAGGTCCCCGACGGGGTACTGGACAACTGAGAGAGGGAGAGAATGGGAGAAAAGAGGGTAGAGGGTAGTAAATCGGTCTCCATTTAAAAAAATTTCGACAGGATTTTCAAAAGAAGGGCCACTTAAAACGATTACGAAGAAGGGTAATTCAAACGGAATTTTAGATGAGTAAGGGAATATTCGGAAACAGTGGGTAACGTGCCACTAAATTCTCACAAAAAGAAGAAAACACATATCCGTTCTGAATTATGGATCATAGGTGAACAAAATTTTAATCTAAAATCAAAGTTCCACTTGTATCTAACGAAAGGAGACTCCCTGCAACCGTCTTGTGTCATTTCAACTTCTCCTTTCTTTGTCTGAAAAAAGGATCTCCACCAAACAAATTTTCTTGGGACCCACGTTTTCGTCTCAAAATAGAAATTTCTTAGTCTCAGTTCCATTTATTAAATACGTCTTACGTTACTCGTTTCATATCCTGTTTACAGGAACAAGTTCAATGAATTATATAATAGAGTTACTTCATTAAAGAACCAATGTCACAATCGAAAAATACCTTTTATATAAATCAGAAAAGACTTATTAGACTTTTGTAAAAAACGATCACTGCATACAGAATAAAAGTTTTCAGGAAAGGAGATAATAAGACCAGCGGCAACAACAAATCAGACTCAGTACAGGTTGAGAAACACTGAGACACCTGACATCGGGTGGTCAGGTACAAAGAGTCCGTTCTAAAGGGTAAGAACGGACCCTTTGGGGTGCCCTAAGAGGTCCGTTCTGACGACCTCACCCAACGGTAAAGGAAGAGACCCGTAGAAGGGCTGGGTCCCTAACTTGAACACAGAGGACGAACCGTCCGTCTAAGAAACGGTGACTCGGTGAACCCTCCGAGTGATAAGACCAATGAGTTATTTGTCAGACTCTTACAAGAAAAAGATCACGTAAAGATTGGATTGTCTCGGACCTTGGAATTGAACATTACTTATAAGACATTTCATAATATTTATTTATTTTTGAATTCATCTTATGGTACAAAGAAATATGACTCTTCCTTTCTGTTTTTGTCTAAATCTTGTGTCCTATCGTAGTTCTGAAAATGACTGGGTGTCAATATTACCACACGAATCAACGAGTCAACACAGACTGATAAACGTTGGGGCACCTGACATCGGGTGGTCCGAGGAGACAGATACCCCTAAGAGGTCCGTTCTTGTAACCTACCCAACGGTACGGGAGGTCCCCTAGCAGGGTTGGGTCCCTAGTTTGGGTCCAGAGGGCGTAACGTTCACCTAAGAAATGGTTGACTCGATGGTCCCTTCGGGTGTCAATGTACAAATCGAATAAAAGACGGAACAAGATAATAAGATTGTTAGCGTCCGAATACCAGGATAATAAAGATTTTGATCTTATGAGATGAAGAGACACTCCTTAAAATTTTCTTGTATGTGGGTAAGACAATAAACTTCAAGGACTTCAGACTTACATGAAAGAGTGGACATGATCCCTTCACCTGCTTGTCGTAAATCCATGTTTCTCGTCCTCTCTGTGGGTCACCGACTCTCTGCAAGACAAAAGAGGATTGGTACCGATTTTGTACTGACTCTAACTTGACAAATAACTCATAAAAAGGATGATAAACATAGAGGACTTAATGAAAAGGTTTTACTAAAAGGTATATTACCTTTATAAAGGGAGACAACAAACTTCAAATAGGGTGTACTCTTTAACCTCGTGCAAGTCCCCAGTGTCGACCTACTTTCACTCACGTTAAATCTGATAAGTAAGTGTCTAAGTTATCTCTGTCGACAGAAGTATCGGTGACAGTGCCACAGGTCACAATAAATCTATCTTATATTTTCGGGATTACAAACCCTGATTGAAAGTCACATTGTCTCATATACATTTGACAATTTGAGTCTCGAACGGGACCAAACAATATTTTTAAAAGACTTTCAAGACTTTTACTTCTGTGTCAGTTTTCTAAGGTGAAGTGCGTCTTTTCGCTCACAAATAGAACTCTTACACACGTCTGGTAGGACTTTTCAACGGCCATCTTTGATCTCCAGTGATTTACGGATCGTGGTAAATTTTTTAAGACGTGTAAATGAAACAAGAACAGAAATGGTCGGTTGAGGGAAACGAGTAAGTTTTAAAGACGAGTGCGTCTTAGAAATAAACTCATACCGGACCGAACTACGGACACTGGACGGGATCGTAGTCAAGAAAGGTTGAATTCAAAAAGAACGAAGTAGGAAAGACACAAAACACCAAATTACAGGGTTCTCTTGTACGAATCGGAGAATGGAAACTCTTGGTTCACTACGATAACGGGTTACTGATCAGAAACCTAACCATCGGTAAACCAGTCCACAAAGTCAAAGTCAGCGGACACCTCACCTTAGTGCACCAGAGGTATCCAAAAGGAGAAACTGTCTTGCTTTCGGGAAAGGAAGTCTTCCTCCGAGACCAGTACTGTGTATGACACTAGGAAACAGGATCACCTTTAAATTCCGAAGGTAGGTAGGGTCTTGACACCGAGAGTCCGAAATCGACGTAGTCTCAGTGACTTCCTGAAAAAGTTTGGGTCTCACGACCAGGGGTGAGGTTCCCAGAGACTCTGGGATCTACGTCCTACTCAGGGTTTACACGTAAAGGTTGATCCAGGGATCACGACCACGACGACGACCGGGTCCCGAGTGTGAAGCTCTTCGTACCAGTCCCACACATTTGATAATAACTGACTGATTCAGATAAAAATTTACAGAATGTCTTCTTTGGGTAAAACCCCCATTCTTTGTATACATTGACTTACAACTTTAGTAACAAAAAAGTTTGTTTTGATAATAAAACACCAATCAGACACCCGAATAAAGGACTGGTCATCAAAAAAAAAAAAAAATTATCTAACTGGAATCAAATTCGACACGAGAGTCTCAATTCCGAAATAAGGTCTCATCTTCTAATAAATACAAAGTTGCCCAAAAGGAAAAAAAGAGAACGTTTTCATTTATTTCCGATACTAAGGTTAATTTTCCGTTCAAGACTTTTATACAACTACCCTTCTAAACTTTCGTTGGGTTGTGACATTGACCGAACAAGGAAAGAAGAGAAGTGTCCCAATGTACTCAAGAAAAAGGAGGATCAGGATCACATGAAACACTAACGAACGTAAATACGAGTCAGTAACACCGTCCGATAATTCTTTCCTCCTGGGTACGTGTACCAAAATTTCCAAGACTGTTGACGTAACGACAATGTTCGACCAAGTCGAAAGCGATTAATGTAAGTAAAGAGGTCCATTGAGTTTTGGTAATTTTGACACAAGTAGTAACACAAAATAATTAGTATTAATCAGGTGGTTTCAATATAAACGAAACTAATACTTATTAAAACAAGTGTAAACATTAAATACGATTATAAGAGGAGAAGTTAAGGAGTCAATGAGGTTTCTACCTTATCCCCATGGAAAATACCCTTCAAACCGTCTTACACTCATAGAATGATTCGTAAAGAAATTTTGTATTTGAACGATAGACGAAGAACATACAAAAGGAAAAAGTAGTGAATAAAAGACAGTATTATGTCAAGAAAAAAAAAAAAAAAATTAGACTCCAACTAATCTAAACCGAGTTGACCTTTATTCTAATGTCTAAATCAAAGGTGTATAGGACAAATCAAAGACATCCCTATCTATTACACAAATCGATAAGTAACAGAAATCTCGTATAAATACGGGAAAGACAGTAAAAATGGGAGTTATTTCTGAGTCACTTCCTCCATACGAATAGGGATAAAACGTCTATTTCTTAGACCCGAGTCACTGTCTTTTATGTAAATGTTTACAGTCAGTAGACCATCTACCATCTCGGTTCTGAATCTGGATTAAAAGACTGGTGTTTCGATTTCTAAAAAAAAGGGAAAATAGTAGGGAAAAAACTGAAAAAGAGACATAAAGATTGGACCTCGGTATCTTATTTGGATATTAACTCGACTGAAGAGTCGAAACAAGAAACTAAATATTCTCCTTGAGCATACTCCATTAAAAAGTTAATTCGTACTACCACTTTTTTATTTTAAAGGATATTAGTATTGAAAATTTTCTCTTGAAGTCTCCATGTAGTCCAGTATACAGTAAGAGTCAAGACTTTTCGTTCAATTCTAAACGAGATTTTTTCGTCCAGGACTTATGTGTTGGTAAGATCCTAAATGAAAGGAATATAAAAGGTACAAAGAGAAGATCAGAGGAGTGAGAAATTATCCCACAGAATGTCATTAGAGACATTAGTAGAGTCCTGGGCGAACAGGACTACGACGGATAAAATTCTAAGATTTTGAAGATATTGAAGAGGAAAAGGAACACTTCTCCTACATATATGACAATGGAGAACCCGTACTGGTTTCCAACTAAGAGAAAGAAAACTACAATGGTCTTGGGAAGAAACAGGGGGACAAACGAGTATCTACTGAGTCCTACAAATATTATCTCAGGATCTCAAAATTTCGACCTGTCTTGTATCTTTATTAAATCGAGTACGTAAAATCTACTCCTTTAACACCAGGTCTCTCCGTTTCGTATGTCTCCGGGTAGTCATGGTTTCGATAATGATTTTAGTTCCTGAAAACTTTAAAATGATATCTATTTTGTCAAAGTCCGACAGACCGTAGAAGTGCCATCCAATTTTCGTTTTCAGAAAAAATTTTTTTGATATCATTTAGTTGTAACGAGTAAAAACCATCAAGACTGGTGTCCAAGTAATTTACTATTTTAAAGAAAAATTTTTTTAAAAACCGACGTGGTGTACCGTACACCCTAGATTAATTATCAAGGGTCTGGTCCCTAGTTTGAAGACGGGAGACGTCACCTTCACGTCTCAGAATTGGCGTTCTGGTGGTCTCGTCGGGGATTTTAAAGTTCTAAAAATTAATTTAAGGTGTCCTACCCCAAAAAACACACTAGACACATCAAACAGATATTAATCAATGAAAAGGTTCTTGTCTATGTGGCACAAGACGGATAGCAGTGTCAATGTCATATAATACAGTTATACACGTAATCAATCATGTGTGTCTTTACTTGGTCTTTTAGTTACATGGGGGGGGGTGTGGGACATAAATATTTTTGTTTATCGTTTTCGATTCATCGTTGAATACATCCATATAAGGAAACCGACTGAAGAAATTCATTGACGTATACATAAACATTTTACGAATTATTTTTATTAATCGTAGTGTCAGTAAATTTTAGACACCACTTTCATTTAATAGGAACTAGACTTTCCGGTACTACAAAGAGTATAATAACTTTACACCACTGTCAAGTAATAATCTTAAGTGATAATGTCTATTTATTCGGATTTACATTTCATAGATCAAAATTAACCTCAATCCCAATCTTTTTACACAGTTTTATTTAGACTCTTCTAGATAATAATTATCCAAAAACCGAACACTGAAAATTATATTCATAATATGATGTTGATCAAAATAGACAAAGAGATTCTTATAGAAACATATTTTCTTCATCAACATCTGTAGTTCCAGTATTTACCGTTAAACTTCCTTCAAAATAAAACAATTTAACACTAGTTTACAAATAAGGTTTTAGGTATAGTTTTATGTGAAACTACTTTCCAATATTAAAAAATTTTTTAGTTATTTATCTTGAAGACTTTATTTATGTGCACATTCACCTCCATTTGTGGACTACCAACAAATGGTCATCGCGACTTGACCCCCGCCAAAGGAACGCAGGAGAGGTGTCGTCATCTGACGGGGACTTCACACTCACTACCGGCGGACCACCGCGAAGTGCGATTACGTACCTTGTGAAGTAGACAGAAGTCCTGAGTCTGTGATTCCGGTCGTATTAACCTACAGTGTCTTCGAGACGCAAAGAAATAGCAGTACGATAAAGAATGATTATCAAAATCTTTGATAAGAAGTGTAACACTAAGTCGGTAGTTTTTTTGTAATTGTTGGGTCTTTATACATCACAAGAGGTGTGACGTCTTCAATATAAAATTTACACAAAAGTATTCATCACTCAATATCTAACATCAATCTTTTTGATTCTTTTTATTCCTTGTGTTTGTCTAAATTTCGACCGGAATTTTTATACATGTCCATGTATATATAAAAATTTTTATCCTCAAAACGGCAACACAATCGATAAAAGTCTTTACAAATGTTTAAATTACCGTCTTAAAATTAAGAAATCTAATAACTTAAAACCATCAAAGAAAAACTTTCACGGACAGAAAGCACGAGTTATTTCATTAATACAAGAGTTACGTTTTTCCTATTTTAAACCCTTAAGGGACCGCCAGGACACCAAACCTGAGACTCGAAAGTGACGGGTCTTACACCCAAGTAAGAAGTCAATACCGGTGTGTGTTTTTTTTCTAAACAACATAACGTTTTCGAGTCGACTGAAACCAAAAGTAAAGGGTAATCAAAAACTGTAGCGAAGGGTTTAAGTTTACGACATGGATGAAGACTCAGACACGTACCCAACCTGTTATCAGTCTTACTTCTTCAGAGTCTCGTCTGGAGAGGTCACCCTGAGATGAGGACGTAGGTGACCCTAACGGCATAAGTACCAGTATTGTGTCCACTCGTCACTTTGGTCTATAAAGACAAGATATGATAAGTTTTTACGTCTGAACTTGTGGAGAGGACAATTTTAACTTGGGGCCCTGGGTACTCTTTAAACACAACAAAATATAATACTCAAATTTTACACTATCTAGTATTCACTTCATTCAGTCTTTCTCTTTCTGTCTGTGATATGTCATAGTGAATGTACACCTTAGATTTTATACTGTGTTCACTTTAATAGATACTTCGTCTCAAACAAGAGTCTGTATCTTTTGTTTAAATACCAATGGTTTCCCTTTTCTCCCACCTCCTCCCTATTTAATCCTCGAACCTTAATCGTCTATGTGTGATAATACATAATTTATCTATTTGTCGTTCCAGGATGACATATCGTGACCCTTGATATAAGTGTTAGGACATTATTTGGTGTTACCTTTTCTTATACTCTTTCTCATACATGTATACACATTGACTTAGTGAAACAACATGTAGCCTTTGATTCTGTTGTAACATTTAGTGAATATCAAGTTAAAAAATTTTTGTACCTTTTTTTCTCACTACCTAGTTTAATGGACAATTAAAAGACTCACGATCATATACATCTAACATTTTAAAGTAACATCAAATGGACTTAGACTCGAAGGATAGTCACATAAATTCGTGTCATACAAATTATAAGTCAATCTAAGAGTAAAAGATTAATTCTCGAAAGAAAGTATAAAAGATTGTGAAACATTCATGAGTCATAATTTAGTCAGTTAATTTCTTAGACCCTAAGTAAGTAACCGTCCTTAGATGAAATATGTACTTTCTTAAGTTCACTTATAGTCTAATTTCTTTTTTGGTTTTACATCTTATTTTTTCTTCCCCTAGAACAAAAACTTGCGTTTATGTGGGTTTTGTTTAAACCAGAGAATCTTCCCAGGAGAGACGAGAACGAAACAAAAGGAGACAACACTATACATCTGTAAGATCCTAGAGACATACGAATATACGTTACCTAAATATTGTTAAATCTACTTTCTATATTTGTATTTTTAAACATGACCTAAACACTGGTCATATTCAATGTCTACTTTTACTTTATATGCGAACCCAAGATATATCCTGTAGTATTAAACAAAATTACGTAATTTATCTAACTTTTGGAGTCATCACCTCCCATTTCGGACACGAAATAGGTAGAGACATGGAGATCGTGACATTCATGGTTCACTACCAGACAACTTAAATGTACTAACTAAATCTTTCCCTGGTATAGTATCCACAAATATGGACTTTTCTTCTATTACGATCGTTCCCTCTCGATTACTCTTTCTTGACTTAACCTCCACTAATTTCATTCCTGTTCTAGGATGGTTGAATTGTAAAGACTAGGTCCCAAATACCTCTCATTACAATGTAGTTCAAGTTCAGAGTAAAGAGTCATCGGAAAAAATTTTTGACTTAAAAGTAATAAAGTAACATTAAATTTACGTAATAGTATTTGTATGTTTAACTCTAATATTGAGATGGAATCTGAAGGACACTTGTAAACACTTCTGACACAATCTGTACCGTGACAAGGAGTTGTTGTTGGTCTGATCCTCCTACTCTGTCCGTTTGTCTCTAGTACATTTATACATATAGTATAAGGTGTCCAGTGTGTAATCGTATACATACACTTTTATGCCCTCACGACTTAAATTAACGAAGTCAACACAGACTGAAACGCTGGGGTACCTGACATCGGGTGGTCCGAAGAGACAGGTACCCGTAAGGTCCGTTCTTATGACCTCACCCAACGATACGGGAGGAGGTCTCCTAGAAGCGTTGGGTCTCTAACTTGAGTCCAGAGGGTGTAACGTCCGTCTAAGAAATAACGGATTCGGTGGTCCTTTCGTAAACACTTGTTACACAATCTGTACCGTGATTAGGAGTTGTTGTCGGTCCGATCCACCTGTTCTGTCCGTTTCTCTCTAGTGCATTTATACATGTGACATAAAATATCTAGTTCGGAATCGTATGTATACACTTTTATACTCGTATACTTATACATTTTTACACTTAGTACCCTTTACAAATAAAAAAAGACGAAACAACCTAATATTAACTTTTGGTCTTTGACATATCTAAATTCGATGTATTCAACTACAAAACTATATATATGTAAAACTTTACTAGTGGTTTTGGATCGGTCAATTATAGGTAGTGGAGTATATCGTCCTCTATTATCAAGACACTATCGTGAAAAAACACCATTTTTTAGTTCAAATCTTTACGTACAACTCCTTAGTCTACCCATATTAAACCACCCCATCTCCTTATTGAGTCACCTTTTTTCTAGCTTATAAACCAGGTTCTTCCTTTAAGTAGACACGGCCTCCTTTTTCGTCAAGTGGATCCTTCTTGTATCGTCCTCATTTTAATCCCACCTTCTAAGTTCTTACTCCTTTCCTCCACCAACGACCATTTGGGTATTTCGGATTTTAGTCTAAATCATTACCTCAAAAGTAGATTTAGGAAACCTTCGGTGACTTCTGAGTTAAGACTCCCGACTCAACCATTTACTTACCTCGTGTCTCCTGGTTACTGAACACACTACGATTTTTAATAGTATTAAATTGACTAACTATAAATCATTTCTACCTCCCTTACACCCGCGACTAAAGATGACTTATCGCTATTTGTCTTGTCGAATTAGTCCTTGAACGACTCGAAAAGTGACCACATCATTGGTGGCCCCTCTTTTCCACTTGTTTGTGTATTCCTTTCATTGAGACGGGACCCGCGGTATCACTTCACTTCAGCGAGTCAGCACAGGCTGAGAAACGCTGGGGTACCTGACATCGGATGGTCCGAGGAGACAGGTACCCTAAAAGGTCCGTTATCATGACCTCACCTAACGGCAAAGGAAGAGGTACCCTAGAAGGGCTGGGTCCCTAGTTTGGGTCCAGAGGACGTAACATCTGTCTGCGAAATGGCAAACTCGGTGGTCCCTTAATTTTTAGGTGAGAGGAACCCTGAAGGAACCACCAGGTCACCGATCGTGAATGGAATGTTACGGTCCTCAGGCGGAAGTTAGGGACCAGTATCTCGATTCTAGGGTACACGGAGAACCGTCTTTTTAGTTTTATATCTCGTCTTTGTCATAACATTGTTTAAGTCATTTCTGAAATTTTTACCAGGTGTAGGTTTTTTTTTTTTTTTAGAATTTTTTTAGATGAGAGGAAATTGGTCTCTCCAATTACACCTTTTTTTCTCACTTTAGTTGTTAAGTCTGAACGATCAAACACCTAATATTTTCTACGACTCTATAAACTTTGAAATAGGACTCTATTGTCCGAACTTACGTCTTGTCAAACTAAGTATTATTCCACAATTTCATTCTTTCTCTAACTAAATCTTCTTTAAAACACGAATGAGACAAGGAGAAAAGTTGAATAAAAGTAGTATTCTCTACACAATGAACTTAGCACGATCGTCATCATAAAAAATAGAGACTATGTACCAGAGTAAACTATTGTTCGGGGAAGGAGGTCGAATCCCTACAGTTACTCCCCTTTTTGACGGGTATGAAGTAGTTGTGGAATATATCAATCTATTTAGAATTTTGGAGAATCCTTACTTACATGACAAAGCCCCCTATATATTTTCTCAACTCATTTCTTGAAATAACATTTATCTATTCTGAAAAAAGAGATTTTTATAAATAAATAATAATAATAATAAAAAAAAAAACGTCTCATAAAACGATGAAACCCTTGTCAAACTTCTTTGGTCAAGAGTGTCAGTGGTAAGTGTAGTGTCGAATCGTCCCTAGGAAGAATGGCAAAATTCTTAAACGGATCGTAACAGGAATCCGACACCTGAGATGGTTTAGTAGTGTCGCCTCTCTTCATGTGAGTTTTCCCTCAAGATGTAGTGGAAACGGTTTCATACCCAAACGAATCTTTTACTGAAGAAACGTAACAGCTGAAATAAGACGTAATGACCCTTCAATCATACGTTGGGATATCGATTATGAAGCATTTGAAGATAATACACGGTCCGTGGTGAGAATTCGGGAAATACACGAAGTCGAGTAAATTAGAAATGTTAAGTACTCGACGTCTACTATGATAAGGGTACAATATCTCGGGTACCTTGTCATCAAAGGTACATTAGAAACCGTCCTGTCAAAAACGAACTTAACATTAAAGAGCTAGTTATCCCTAAAATGTAAGAAAAGACATCATAGTCTTGAAAAATTATTTTTTTATCTAACGACAAACGTAAAGAGTTTTTTCGTCAAAAATTAACTGATACTTGACAAATGAGGGTCTTAATACGTTACAAAATATTACTTGGTACTTCTCGGTAGGAAGTCCCATTCGTCTCCCTCGGTCCTCGGACTCATGTACGATTGTGAACTCGGTAAAACACCGTAGGTATACTCTAGTACAACTGAAGTAGGGGGGAAAGGTACAGGAAGGATACGGTCACTCTCGATTTCCGTCTAGCTAAAAAAAAAAAGACATGGGTAAATTATTTCCTTTTCTAGTCCTCTCTCCAACCCCGTCAGTGCAATGTCTTCGGAGGGAGGGACCTTCCATTACGAAAACCATATGTCTACCTCTCTTAGGTATTGGGTAGGAGAGCCGTTGAGATTTGGCGTAAGACTGTTCGACAAACCAGTGGGTGGGATCAGGTGTCAGAGTCTTCTCACTCCGACGATACCTGTCTCCCGGTCCTGAGGAAGAAATAAGGACTACACCTCGAAACAGTTCGACGACGGTGTCCGGAGAACACATAGGTTGTCCGTTCCTATACGGAAAGTGAATCCTTAAGAAGTGTCTATGTCATCACGGACAACAGACTTTGCAATCATACATGAAGTCAACAATATTTTTGATTTTAAAAAGAAAAGTCACAAAATTTGTCATGGTTTTAAAAAGAATTTGACTTTAAAAATAAAAATATACAAAAGTATATTGATAAACTTATCCAAGTCTGTAGGTCTTCGTAAATTTCTTATCGTTTGTGTAAGAGTGGAGAGAGGGTAGATACGTCAATAGTGGAGGAATGTATTAGTGCTGATAATCAAGGATTAAATAAAAAGTCTCTTAATTTTTATATACAATAATTTATAAAATATAAAAGGAAACGTAAATATGTCTATCATTGTATGATTTGTGTATAAATATGTAGAACAAATAAAAAGAATGTTGTAGTTCCATAATTGGTACAGTTCTCGATCATCATAATTAAATAATAAAATGAAGTTTAAATTAAAACCTTTTCCTATAAAACGGTACAAGATCCTTTTTATCTTTTATCTATAAACTTTTATTTTCACAATTTTTCAAAGGGTAAGGATGAAAGGATTAAGGTCGTAGAAAACATGATTTAGAGTTTGTTCATCGGTGACAATTAGTCAAAAAACACAATAAGAATGTCTTAAAGTACATACATATACTTTGATACTTACTTATAAGAATACAGAAAATATCTTTATAACGTGTAAACATGGAGCGAAAAGAGTTAATAACTAAACAATGAACAAATTTGCACAAGTATCATATAGTTTTACACATATACACTTTCCACCTTCTAAAATTTATGAGGATTTTTTTGGTAGGTAAACTAATCTTTGTTTCATAGTAACAGTGTTGTTATCGTTTGAATAAAGATAGAAAACAACGTCAAAGATGACATGTCCGGTTAACTCTAGTTACTTCTGGAGGATTTATCCGATCATTACAAAAGACAGACCATGTAATACTTTTGTCTCCGTGTCGAATAAGTTGCATAAAAAGTAAACAAAGTCCCGACGTAGAACACCAAAAACACGGTAGGTCCAGAACACACGTAAAGACAGTAAAAACTACTGATGGTTTCTTTATTCCATTTATTATATGCACTAGTTTATCAAAATAAAGATCAGAAATAACCCTTTAATTCATCCTTTTTGGATAAACAGGTGAGTCATCAAAGAAACCTAAGACGCTTTATTTTGAACCTTTGTTTTATAATTTGGTCACTCATAAAGTTAAATCAAATATTCGTTTTACTACCTTTTTATCGAAAACAATAAGGATAAAATTGGATAGAGTATCATGATAAAATATTTAATTGAACATCTTATATATTTGTGTCGAAACAATTCTTTTAACTAATTTTTATAAGTGACGTATTACCATTTATAGTTCTAACGAAAATTTTTTTTAGTCAGATCAACGAAATTGTGGGACGGTTGACCTCACGGTACGAGTTCATACAGTGTAAAACCAACGTAACTATGGATTGTAGAATCCACTTACTGAGGTAGTAAAGTTTCACCTCAAGACGGTCCTCGAGAAATGTTCGTTACGGCATACACGAATTTGTGTCTTTTGTGTCTTCGCAAAGAACTGGGACTCCATAAATGTCTCCTATTTATCCATCCTTCAATCAGATGTTTCTGTCTCTTCGCTGGACTCTTAAAGACTTTCTCGAAAATCTCATGAATAGTTCTAAGTCCATCCCCGTAGGAAATAAGGACAATGATCTAATCGGTCCTCGGACTAAAAAGAATAATGAAAGAATAATGAATAATGAAAAACGTCACGTACGTGGGACTCCTCTCTTACCAAAGTATTTAATAAAAAAACACAGAATAACACTGTAGATATTTGACGATTTTCTCAAAATGAATTTTTTTTTTTTTTCTCAAAATGAAAACTTGTTAATGTCAGGACTTGTAATCAACATAAAAAGATAACTTTTAAAGAAAAATTTTTAAATGGGAGTCATTTCTACCCCTTCTATATTAAAAAATAAATATATATAAATGAATTTCATATATATTCAAATACACACTACAAATACATACATATTTCATATATATCCAAGTACTATTTAACTTATGTCAAAGAGACAAAAACGTACGTCATTTCGCAAGGGAAAGAAAAGAAAAGTCTAGTAATGTTATCCACAATAGGAAACGGTCAGACAACGGTACCAGTAAGAGATGTCTGAGAAAGACAGGGTGTCAGACAAGACCCTTCAAAGAAGTGAAAGGAGTCATTGTGATGGTGACTGGTATAGTAGACCTGTGTTTTGAGCCGGAGTGAAGACTATGAACGAAAAGAGATTCCTTTTCACTTAACTAAGTGGTCTCACGTTATTCCTAGGTTTATGTCACTGAAAAAAAAGTATGAACACCATACTTTTTAACTTGTCTCTTTCGTCTCGTACAATATATATATATTGACGTAAATTCGTCATGGTTTGACTTTTGACTTTTTTTCCATTGTTTACAAAACTTTATATGAATTATTTGAAAGTTCTTTCTCGTAACAATATTCCACTAAATACGTCAAAGGTATACCTTTATTTCGACTTTTCTTAACAAACTATAAAAATACTCTGAGTGGTGAATTTTACGGAGTAGGATGTAGTCATCAATTGAGTCCTAACTATCAGGTTTTTTTCACTAGTCAAGTTACTAATGAATGAATATACATTGATTTGATTCAGGTGAATACTTTAGTCACATTATGTGACCAATTTTTGACGAAGAAAGATACGAAATTCTTTTTACGTAAAGTATAACCTCAAATTTCTATAACTTTTAATTCAATGAAGTCTTTTAATTATATTTTATATAAACATCAATTCACTTATTCGAAAACAAACAAACACCTACCCCAATAAGAGGTAAAAGAATATAATGAAAACCGAGAGATCAATCCTAAATCGAACTAATCGTTTCCCAAAAACCGTCTATTAAATACTTTTGAATCTATGTAACGTCGCCAATATGTTTCCTAAAATTTTAGACTCGTGAATCCACTTCCCTGTTCGTCCAATTGTACAAATTTTTATTTCTTCCTTTTTCATGAGATACTATACCAATGATTTTAAAATTAGGACTATATTAAGTAAAGAGAATGTAACTTAGGGGTTAGTATTAATTCGACATATGTGTCTAATTTAATTGTCTTCGTAAAGTGTATTTACAACCAAAGTCAGTAGTTGATGGGTACTTAAGGACGGGTACCTATGAATTAGTCCTAATTTAAAAGATACTTATTAACTTTTTGTTTTATGAGTGACCTAAACAATATTAGGCACAACCGTGACCTAAGATTCACCAACGGTAGAACTTAGGAAACATTATTTCGGTATAAAAAACGCTTACTACGGGACCATAACTCATATGTTTATGAGATAGTTCACGGACAATTTTTTTTAACGATTTATCAACAATCGTGAACGTCATATTTTACTGATAAGGGTAATTCTCAGTGACTAGTCTTTAATAAGACAGAACGTTCAGGAAGTCCGGAAAAGTAAAAATGGAGACCGATAAAATTTCTAAAAAAATTTTTTTTAGATGAAAGTTTCCACAATACAAAAATTCGTTCTTTATCACGTGACTAGACCATTAATTGGAGAAAATTAATTTATCAATTTCATTGTATCGTCTTGAATTTTTTATAGATACTAAAACAGAAACAAAAAGGAAACGTAGATCAGAGTGACTTTCACTTATCATAAGACGAAGTAAAATTTCCGTTTTATGTACACAAGCACTGATCGTTTTACCGTCTCACTGTTTCAAGTTGGACGAGTAATTTAGTAGTTGTCGAGAAACATTTAATAAATTATTTACTCTCGATGTACAACTCTGATCTTTCAGGTGTCACATAAAATCCAAATACACTAGAAGACTCACCAGTACTGGAAAAGAAAATGGTGTAGAGTGATTATTGGGATCAATAATAGACAACATAAGTTGACTTCACGTCAATTAACTCGACTTTTTTTTTCTGACTTCGGAAAAGTTTTCAAAACAATTGAACGTTGTTACCCTTCTCTTATTAGAAACACAATGGATGTGTTTCTTGTACCTTTGACATTAGTTGTACATACTTTATGTAAGGACACGAACGTAAATACTACGAACTCGTTAAATAAAAAATGAAAATAAAAAATTAAAGACCAACTGAAATGACTATTAAATAAAACAATGAGTTCTCGGTAACAATTTACTTCCTTCTGTCAAACAATTATTTACATATTTTGTCGACACTTATTTCAAATCATTAGACTCAAGTCTTAAGCATCAAGTATTAAGTACTGTACCATAGGGGACAAAAAAGAGAAGGACTTACAAATGTACCTCTAAACAATGGTGTCAAATGTCTTTCTATTCACATATGACGTTTGATTAATTTCTAGTCTTGAACCGATGAAAAGAAACAGTCTATTACGAAAAAAAAAAATTAGATACAAATGTAAAAAAGAACCTCTTCAACTTACCAGAAAGTGTCGCAAAAAAAGGGTCTTTGCAAAAGAAAGAAGTACATCCTTCCATAACACACGAGTCTACGAGTCAACATGGACTGAGAAACACTGGGAAAAACACGTTGGAATACCTGACATCGGGTGGTCCGAGGAGATAGGTGACCCTAAGAGGTCCGATCTTATCACCTCACCCAACGGTAAAGGAAGAGGACCCCGAAAAGGACTGAATCCCTAGCTTGGACACAGAGGTCAGAGGACGTGACCGTCCGTTTAAGTAAAGGAGATCGTGGTGGACCCTTCGTGACATATCCTTCCATATACTTCCACAAAAATAACTATACATATTAGTCATGTATAGTGGGATTCGCGATCACACTATTAGCACGAGGGGACATTGACTCATACTTTGTCTCATTTACTAAGGGGTATCAGTGGACTGAAGAGAAAGTGAAAACATGAAATGGGAGTACTAAATTACTCGTGGATAATCTATAACACAATTTAAAATCACTCTTTCCTACCGATCGGTATCAATTGAAAACGACAACCAAAAATTGTCATTTGGACTTTAACACGACTTTCAATCTTTACTCGAACTTATAGAGACACATGACGTCGAGTGAAGTTATAAACTTGGAACCGAAAGTCGGTCTATCACAACGATCGTTCCTCTCTATTAGGTCCGTCTTCTTGAACGAAATCCTTTTTTTAAAAGTACTAGAGTTCATTTCATTCGGTACAGACTACTTTTACCCTCTATTTGCTCAGATTCCGGTTAAGATTGCATTCCTTTGATCTTAGATATATAGTCGTACTTGTAACCGGGGAAGTTGTACAAAGGGAGTCCTCCGACACGTACGAGAGACTTTAAAGAAACCTTTAGACCTTAATAAACACTTTGTAAATAAAATTTATCGAAGTCACCACAGTTTAGAACCTCCAAGAAACAAGAACTCTTCACTTCACTATGTCGGTTAGTCAAACTCTGATCTAGACTTCGCCATCGTGGTTAAAAACAAAGTTGTACATAAAGATTTAACTCTGATTTTATTACTGCAATCAAAAGGGTACTCTAGACTTTTAATCACGTACTTGAGCACGTCACCAAAAGATTATCACGACGAAGGTGTGAACCCGTGGAAGAGACGTGTTGAGGTTCCCGTAACACGAGATCCTCACTATACTCACCTACGATTCAGGGAAGTCAACACAAACCGAGACACGTTGGAATACCTGGCATCGGGTGGTCCGAGGAGACAGGTACCCTAAGAGGTCCGTTCTTATGACCTCACCCAACGGTACGGGAGGTCCCCTAGAAGAATTGGGTCCTTAGCTTGAACGTAGAGAATGCTGAGGACGTAACCGTCCGCCCAAGAAATGGTGATATCCGTGGACCTTTCATGGGATCCCCACTGTCAATGTATTCTTATCGTCCTTCGGACCTCAAAACCTTCCTCACCAGGACGAGAGATGTCGGGTCAGAGGTGTGTCGTTTCCCTTTAGTCGACCTACTACCTTAAGAAGTACGATTGACATACGAAAAACATATAAACTTTAATAAAATTTTAAATCTTTACATTTACTCGAGTTTCACTGACAGAATAATTTTGAGAGATAAACGAAGGGCAAGTAACGTGAACCCCTTTTCACTGGGTACGAATACTGTTACAAGATGTTCCGGGGTGCACTAGTCCCGGGAAAGAAATGCTGATTAGAGTAAAGTATGGTGAGAAAGTGGTACGGGGTCGGAATAGGAGGGCTTTATGGAGTAAATACAGTGACGGAGTCTCGGAAACGTAATCGATAAAGAAGACGGACCTTATAAGAGAAGGTTTAGAACTACACCAAGTACCAACTTAAGAGTAGGAAGTTCAAGAGTCTATTTTATAGAAAGTCTCTGGAGACTGGTAGACACCACTTAAATATACCCCGGTTATATCGATTCGACGAGTATCCAAGGAGACTTAATGCAGACGTATTAAGGTCTTATCACACCCAGTTTCTCTACAAACCGTACTCTGAATTTCCTGATTCCTTTTCATTGGTCTAGGTCTAAGAAAACTATTAACTTTCCATGTTCGTTCAGTACGTAACAACGACGAGTGGGTCAAATAACGAACACACGACCAAGTGGAAGAACCAAACTCCTGGTTGTCGGTCCGGGTGTCTTGTGGTTGAGGTCGACCCAGTGGAGGAAGTCGAAGAAATTGAGGACCCGGTCTACACACATAACGAAACACTGTTTCCCACGACCCAAGACGTCCTGTTGGGGCAGTAGCTCCAACCTCTGAACTTCCGTTACTCCGACCGGACCCAAGGTCACGTGGGAGTACTCAAGGTGAGTGAAGAACACCCAGAGGAGTAGGACGGTCCAGGGTCACGTAGGAACGAAAGGGGTGAAGTGTAGGTAAAAGGGAAGAGTCAAGTCAAGACAAGTCAAGTCAGCGAGTCAACACAGACTGAAAAACACTGGGGTACATGACGTCGTATGGTCCGAAGGGACAGGAAATGATAGAGGGTCTCAAAAGAGTCTGAGTACAGGTGACTCAGTCACTACGGTAGGTTGGTAGAGTAGGAGACAGCAGGGGAATGGGAGGGTGGAAGTTAGAAAGGTTCGTAGTCCCAGAAAAGTTTATTCAGTCAAGAAGTGTAGTCCAACGGTTTCATAACCTCAAAGTCAAAGTCGTAGTCAGGAACGCTACTTATAAGTCCTGACTAAAGGAAATCCTACCTGACCAACCTAGAGGAACGTCAGGTTTCCTGAGAGTTCTCAGAAGAGGTTGTGGTGTCAAGTTTTCGTAGTTAAGATTACGTGACTCGAAAGAAATATCAGGTTGAGAGTGTAGGTATGTACTGATGATCTTTTTGGTGTCGGAACTGATCTGTCTGTAAACAACCGTTTGATTACAGAGATGAAAAATTATACGACAGATCCAACCAGTATTGAAAAGGAGGTTCCTCATTCACAGAAAATTAAAGTACCGACGTCAGTGGTAGACGTCACTAAAACTTCGGGGGTTTTTATTTAGAGAGTGACAAAGATGACAAAGGGGTAGATAAACGGTATTTCACTACCCTGGTCGACGGTACCAGAAACAAAAGACTTACAACTCGAAATTCGGTTGAAAAAGTGAGAGAAGAAAGTGAAAGTAGTTCTCCGAGAAATCAAGAAACAGCGAAAGAAGGTATTACCACCACAGTAGACGTATAGACTCCAATAACTATAAAGAGGGCCGTTAGACCAAAGGTCGAACACGAAGTAGGTCGGGTCGTAAAGAGTACTACATGAGACGTATCTTCAATTTATTCGTCCCACTGTTATATGTCGGAACTGCATGAGGAAAAGGATAAACCTTGGTCAGACAACAAGATACAGGTCAAGATTGATAACGAAGGAATGGACGTATATCTAAAGAATTCTCCGTCCAGTCCACCAGACCATAAGGGTAGATAAAGTCTTAAAAGGTCAAATAACACTAGGTGTATCAGTTTCAGAAACCGGATCAGTTATTTCGTCTTTATCTACAAAAAGACCTTGAGAGAACGAAAAAGGTGCTAGGTCACCTACAACTGTTAAACTAGAGACCAAGGAGACGGAAAAGATTTTGGTTGAACTTGTAGACCTGCAAGTGTCAAGTGTATGACAACTTCGGACCGAACCTCTTAAAACTCGTAATGAAATGATCACACACTCTACACATGTTAACACGTCATCAAACTTGTAAGAAACCGTAACGGAAAGAAACCGTAACCTTACCGGAGGATATTCTTTTAGGGATATTATTTATGGAATAAAACATATAATTTTTACCTTACACACACAACTCCCCCCCCTACAGGATCACCATAAGGAAAACACTAGGCTGGGGATGTCTATGTGGTAGGATAAATTACGACAAGGGATAGGATTAGAGATAATGTAATAAAAGAAAAATATCATGACGAAAGAGAAATGGTAACGGAGAGAGGAGTTAATCTAACATTTAAGACTCCCTCAAACCGGGTAATATAACAAATAACGACATAGGGATCTTGGATCTTGTAAGAGACTAACCATATGAGATCTACGAGTTTTTATGAAAACTTAGTTACCTATTTTCTTTAAGACTTTTTCAAAATTTGTATATAAATCGTTATAGAGGATATATCACTGAAGTTGTTACGACACGATAAGAAACTTTCACTTTCACTTTCGGGGAGTCAACACAGGTTAAGAAACTGGGATACCTGATATGTCAGATATCCTAAGAAGTCCGGTCTTATGACCTCACCCATCGGATAGGGAAGAGGTCGTCTAGAAGGGTTGAGTCTTTAGCTTCGTCCCAGAAGACGTAACGTCCGTCTAAGAAATGGTCGACTCGATGGTCCCTTCGGTTGTACGATAAGAAATAATTCAATAATTCTATGTCTTGACTCTTACACATTTTTAGAACTCATCAGTTCATCAATAATTATTTCAGATTAGAGATTTTAAGTAGTTAACATTTTCCTAAAGAGTTCAATAGTCTCTTGGTCAAAGAGGGAGAAAATTTATCTCTCTGGTACACTGGCCGTAGAATCAGGTGGTGTTGATTTTATTAGTTAAATTTTCTACAAATTCAATCGATCTCCTTCCTTACAACTGTTATCAGACTTCGTAGACCCTCTTCTGTCTTTTTCATATTTACTGGGATTGCGAGTTTAAGGTCGTCGAACCCCAGTAAATCACACCCATTTTTGTCGGGACGTACGAAACTATCTGTGAATCTCGAAACAACAAGTTATATCGAGTACTGTCCTTAAGGGACCACCAGGTCACCAATCCTGAGACACGACAATGACGGTTCCCGGAAGTGAACTAGGGACCAGTTCCTCGATTCTACGGTGCTCAACACGTCGGACCGGATATATATATATATATGTGTGTGTGTGTATATAGTACCATTATTAGGAATTATAAGTTTCTAATTTATTACAAGTCATCAGAGTATCTTCACAAGTTCATGTGACAATTACAAAATAGGAACATTTTAACCATTATGTGCATGTGACTAACATGTTTTTAATCTTCAAACTTTTCTCATTTTTTAATTTTTTAATTCAGGGATACCGGTGAATAAAGGAAGGGGACCTAAGTCGGAGATGATGGTTTTTATGAGATGACCATCACATAAAAAGATCTCTACCGGGGTACATATACATTTGTATACACTTTGTATTTAACCTCGTAGGGTATGTCTAACAATACGTGTAAGTCGTCAAACAAAACATAGGGATGAACGACGTAGTAGGGTAGAAAAGTGACTAACGAATCTTAAAGTAATATACTTACTGAAAAATTTTAATCACTAAGTTAATCACTAAAATTTAATGTAACTCACTTGAAAATTTTTATCAGGAGACAATGACCTGTGAGCCAAAGTTCGGAAAACGAGAGTGTCCATCGGGGGATTTAAAAACCTTATTTTTTAAACGGACCGGGAGAAGGGGATAAGGCTCTGGGAGGGACGGGAGGGACAGAGTAAAATGTCCTAGATTTAGTAACTTTAAAGGTCTCACTATCTTCACAAACAATAAGTACCACCTTTGACTATAAAGCACGATTACTCTACTGAGTCATACTCCCAACTGGTGTGGTCTTTCCGGTTTGTACACTAATCTCCCAACCCCGAAACTCAGTGCTTTTAAAGTCGGACTAGAGGTTCCTCCCTTCTCCGTTACTCCTAATTCAAGTCGGAGCACCGGTTGCTCGGTTAGATAGTACGGGTACATCACTTTAGGGTTGTTTTTGAAACGTGTGACTTCAAGTCTACTCGAATATCTAAAAATTTTTATGTCCATCTTAATTTTCGTAAACAAATTACCAGTGACAAGATGGACACAGTATCCATCTTTTCGGACGGAGAACCTCTAATACAAATTTGCAGGTATAAAAGGAGATCGTCAGAATAAAAAAATACAAATTTCCAAACTAGGTAAACTTTAATCAAAACGACATTTTATACTTGATCCCTATGTTAAATTAAAAAAATTCTACCAACGGGTGAATAACGTTGTAGTAAATAACACATTAGGTGGAAAATAAATAACTAAACATCGATCAGATAAAACTTTGAAAATCCGGAAAGTCATTTGAGCTAAGTAACAGATTATGGTGTGACAAAATTAATAATATCGAAATTTTATACGGAATGACAGACCAACCCTATTAAAGAACGATCATGAGAAAAAGTACTAAAAAATAATAAGAACGGTAAAAAAAGTATACTCGAGATCTTAGTTAAAAAAAAAAGTTTTCTTTTTGTTTAGACGAAAGACAAAAATCATCTCACTTAATTTAAAGGTATAATTAAATCCCTCTAAACTGAATTGTACAACCTACAACTAAAGTGTCTACCATCGAGCAGCAAAACCGAGGAATCGGTTCGTACAGTAGTTGACAGACTTAACACCAACGAAGGTATCACTAGGTTCTTTGACCATACTTTATACAAAGATAATGAAAGATTACACTCGTAATAAACAGTAGTGAAAAATTTCTGAAAATATATCTTGAACTTACAAAGAACTATTAAAGATCTATAAAATTACAAAAGAAAGTGAAATATAACGTATACTGACAACAAAATATACACTTCTGATAACCAAAGATATAAAATTAAAACGAAAGTTAGTAGGTTGACTTTAGAGGATTGTCAACATTATTGAAAAATCAACCGAGAGACCATGAAAGATCTATTTGTTGGTACTGTAGACGTTTCTTACTAGTAAATTTAAGAGAAAGGGGAAACATGGGGAGTAAAAGTGAGGAATAATGATCATAGAGGTCTTGTTCTCATTAATCAAAACCATTGTACCACAATCATAAGGATGTAAGGTGTAATCCACCAAGGTTCTCTGAAACTTTTTAATTTATACATATGACATTACGGATCTTATTCTTTTTTTTGTTCAATATATAAAACAGTTTTACGTTATCCTTTTAACTTCATTTTATTATTTTTTACAAGTTTTTTTCTCTCTCTCCTTTCTCCTTTGTTTCTTTAATTTCTGTCCCTTTTTCTCTTTTCGTCTTTTGTTGTTTTACTATCTGGATTTATATCCGTGTAGTTATTAATGTAATTTACATTTACAAATCTTATGTGTCTAATTTTCTCTATCTTATCCGAAAAAAATTTACAGGGTTGATATACGATAGATATTCTTTGTGTGAAGTTCATACCATATCCACACACACACAGGTACGAGTCAGTGAAGTCAGTGCAGGTTGAGAAACGTTGGGGTACCTACAGTGGGTGGTCAGAGGAGAGAGGTACCTGAAAAGGTCCGTTCTTATGACCTCACCCAACGACACGGGTTATTACCCTTTCTATATGTGTACCTTTGTTGTTAGTTGACTTCTAACAATGATGACAACAACAAATCAGTGATTCAACACAGACTAAGAAACACTAAGGTACCTGGAGTCGTACAGTTCGAGGGGACTTGCACCTTAAAAGATCCGTTCTTATGACCTCACCCAACGGTACGTATTATTATCCTTTCAATGTGTGTACGTTCGTCGTTAGTTAACGTTTGACCTTAATGATAACAACAACAACAACAAGTCAGAGATTCAACAGAGAAACGCTGGGATATCTGACATAACCTGAAGGGACCACCGAGTCTACCCGGAGACGGATGTTATGTCCTCTGGGTCCAAGTTAGGGACCCAGCCCTTCTAGAGGACCTCTTCCTTTACCGTTGGGTGAGGTCATAAGAACGGACCTTTTAGGGTACCTACCTCCTCGGACCATCCGATGTCAGGTACCCCAGCGTTTCTCAGTCCGTGCTGATTCGCTGAAGTGAAGTGAAGTCTGACATACGTTGAACAGACCGAGGGGACAGGAGGTGATAGAGGGGTTCAAACGAGTTTAAGTAAGTTCAGATAACTTAATGATATAATTCTAGTTTCATCTGAAGTCTCATTACTTTTAATGGTCCCTATTTCTTTCCTACTTTTCTATTTTCCCAGTTAAGTGATTCTGTTGTAACGTCAGAATTTACATATATAGTTTGTTATCTAGAAGTTTTATGTATAAAGTTTTTGACCGTCTTGACTTTCCGCTTTATCCGTTCGAGTTAAACCTCTGAAGTTGTGAGAAGAGAGTCACTAGTTGTCTTGATCATTTTTTTTTATTATTATTAGTTGATCTTATATCTTTACTTGTGGTGGTGGTTAGTTCATCTAGATCAACTATAAATATCTAGTGAGTTGGGTTGTCGTCTTTTTATATGTAAGAAAAGTCCACGTGTACCTGGTAAGTAATTCTATCTGATATAAGACCAAGTATTTGGTATTGTTTAGATTTTCTTAACTCAAATATGTTTTATATGAGAGACTAGTATTAGTCCTTGTCTGTCTATTGACCTTTTAGATGTTTGTGAACTTTTGATTTGTGAAAAATTTACTTGGTACCGAATGGTTTATATAAAACTTAACTGTCTTTTACTTTTAGATCGTATACTTTTAAACACACTTCTTCGTTCACACAAAGAATCTTTTTTCAAATATTTTAGAACACGCATTTTCTTCTTTTCAGAGTTTAATTATTGAAGACGAAGGTTGACTTCTTTTAATTTTTCTTCACTTTTTATTGGGGAGAAAAACTGGGATACCTGACATCGGACGGTCCGAGGAGATAGGTTCCCGAAGAGGTCCGTTCTTATGACCTCACCCGACGGTACGGGAGGAGGTCTCCTAGAAGGACTGGGTCCCTAGATTAACTGCCAGAGGATCCAGAGGACGTAACCGTCTGTCAAAGAAATGGGGATCGCGGTGGACCCTTCGGGTAAATCGGTAAACCCTTTATATTTCCCGTGTCACTATTTTCTTAGACGGACGGTTACGTCCTCTTCACCCAAACTAGGGACCCAGTCCTTCTACGGGACAGGTACCCGTACCTGTCTCCTCGGACTGTCCGACGTCGGGTACCCTATTGTTTCTCAGACTGTGTCGACTCGTACTCGCACGTGTGGTGTATACGTTTAATTTTAACACCACTCTTTATGGTGATCTATGGATAATCTTACGATTTTATTTTTATTACTTTTATTGTTCAGGATGGTCCCTACACCTCACAGACATTGAGAGGACGTAACGACCACCTTGACGTTTTACCGTGTCGGCAAGATAACGTCAAGGAATATTACAATTTATTTAATGACATAGTGTGTCGTTAGGATGGAGACTCATAATTGGGATCTCTTCCCTTTTGAATGTGAACGTATTTTTAGACATGTGTCTGAAGGGACCGTCAGGTCACCAATTTTGAGGTGCGAAGGTGACGTCCCTCGTGTCCAAGATAGGGACCACTCCCTTGATTCTAGGGTGTACGATATATCGTGTCGGTGTTTGTTTGTTTTTTAGACATGTGTTTACAACCATCATCGAGATAAGTGTTACTATTTTTTGACCTTTGTGGGTGTACGGGACTTAAATGTTTCATCCTATATAGGTACGCTTTCTTATGACAACCATTATTTTTCTTTGTTTGATAACTAAGTGTGTTGAACCTCCTCAGTGTTTTCGCAAGGTCAGAATTTTCCAATACATGATATACTAGGGTAAATCTACCGTAAAAGTTTATCCCTAAGGGATCACCGAGTCAACTATTTCTTAGACGAACATCAGTGCCTCCTTTCTAGTCACCAACGGTCCTCAATGTCCACCCTCTTCCCATACTGACACTTCCCGATTGTGCTGCCTCAATAAACCTGCACTACCTTGGAAAGACATAGGGTCAACACCAACACTGATGTAGTTAGATATGTACACAATTTTAAGTTTCTCGACGTGTGACTTTTCCAGTTAAATCTCTGTATTAAATCTCTGTTTTTATTTAAAATGTTTCACCTACAACCTACAACAGATTACGGAAAGTCGTGAATTCTTATACTATACTAAAAGAGAAAACAAGATAATTTATCACTCATCATAATTGTCTAAAGGACTTCTTCTTGGCAGTAAGTCATGTAAAAAATTTCAAAATGGTAGGGTTTGATTACTCTAAAAATTTTGACCTTATTAGTTGTCCCATATTTGAACTCGTCAAACTTCTTACTTGTATAAGTCTAAGAGAATAAGAAACTCCTACAGAAAGTTTCTGTTCTGAGTATACACAAACAAGACCTTTCACGTAAATTTTAGCCAACTAAATAAAACTAAAAAACGAAATACGTAGTGAATATAAAGTCCCCAAAAAGGTGATCTACGAAATATCTCGACCAATCAACATTTTCCACGGTTTTAGACAGTATAAATCTTTCATAATAATAGATGGTCCTTCTTGTCTCTGAAAAACTGTTCTGTCAGACTAAAGTTTAGAACCGAGACGGTAAAAAGTTAGTAAAAGAGCATACATTAGAACAAAACCTTACTTGTCACTAAGGAAATCGTACCGTTTCCCCAGTATGACTTGTTTCGCTCCTCGCAAGTCTACACTCTACCCAAGACTACAATGACTGAGTACCCTGACTACATTTCTAAAACATACCACGAACACGGACGTGTCACGTCACAAGAAATAAATATCCGAACTTCCAACACACGTTTTGAAAGTCACTTGGTCTCCAAGAAGGATTAGATAAGTGAGTGTCTCTATTATAAATTTACAGGTACTCTACTTTCATACACAAAATTTATTACCATGTATACACCAATCTCGTCTTTCATCCACACTAACCTTATATAAGTTCTAAGATAGATTAAGTGTGTGCTGATGTAAGGTTGTATGTGGGTGTGTTTTATTTGAAAATTTAGAGAACGGATCGGACACTCGGAATTTCTAGAAAGTCTTCTAATCGAAAATTCTGAATGGGTCTTCAATTTCGTAAACATTTTCTAAACCACCACCTCCTCCCATCCGTCTCTCCACAACTTCCCGTTTCACCAAAGAAGAGTCTGTGTGGTTAAAGACACTGGTTTCAAGGAATAGTTAAATCATTTAATATCATAAGAAAACAAGGAAAACACTTCTGTAGTACAAGACATCTTTATTTACTGTAAGGTATCAAAAAATTTCAAATCATAAAGGTTTGATTGTTAGAAGAATTTGGGGACATTTAAGATGAACAAGGGTTTGCGTATCTCTCACCAAGTATGCGAATTAAACTCTTAAGTCCTACCTTCCGGAAGATCTACATTATCTCAATCCAAAATGTTTGTCATAGTTTTCAGTACTTAATACCGACGATACATCTAAAGTTCCAGTATCCATAGAGTGGAAAATTTTATATTTAAGGAAAGGTCTCTCGTCGTAAAGTGACGGACGGGAAGTCGAAGGTTCTAGGACAGAGAGAGTGAGATAGGTCATCCTGGGGAAGGAACACGACTTTCTTAGGGAAACGAGACTTGGTCTACAAAAGGGGGTCCCGAGACGAAATTCAGCCATTCCGTTATAAAGGACGGGAAACAGAAGAGTAAAGAGCACGAAGAGTGAGAAATAGTATTACAACAAAACCACAAAGATCAAGAACTACTATGTGGTGACAGTCGAGTTCGCGTGCGATACTCAAAGTTGTCGACACTGTACAGATTTGACGTAATAGAACTTTCACAACCGTGGTCACTTTTTATCTTTCCTCGGTTTAATTATTTTGTTTTGTAAAGTTTCCCAAGGATACCTATGTGGGACTTTGGCCCTTCATGGGTAACCCGACTCGACTGAGTAAGGACGACATTAGTGGAGAGGATCGGAACGATGTAGTAATTACAGGTGTGACATATTACGAACGAACCCCTCTCAGCCTCGTAGACTACTAACGTTAGTGTAGTGGTTTCCACACGGAGAAACGGATATTTTAGGCAAGAATTTACCCAATAACACAAACTTCACTAACTAATGTCAGAAATCTCTATTTTATACTTATGACATGTTCCCCACACCTTTGGTTCCATGTTTTTACCATACAAAATACATTTCCTCATTAGTCTTTTATTACTCATACGTAAGATTACTTCCATTTCAGTGGCGTCGTCTAACTTTTCTGAAGGAAAATAACGCTCATCTTGGACACGTCTCGGCCCGAGTCCGTCATTATTGCGCCACAATGCAAGGAAATGTAGACTAAAATACTCTGGAAATTCACAACCACGAGGAGAGGAGAAATACATAAGCATAAAATCAAAATTATATAAACGAATCTCAAACTAAAAAAAATTACTCCACTTCGAAGTCCCATATTTACATTTGCGGAGACTCAATACTCACCGTCCTCTCCTCAGTCCTTTCCTTCTTATATCAGACTTCACTTCTAGTCAAATAAAAAGTAAATTTTTCCTTTACAAAAAATAGAGGTATACACATCACTAAAAGAAAAAACGACTCACTAAATGGATATGGACTGGAAAAGATAAATCAAGAAGTAGCAAGGGAAATATGAAAGATTCTCGAAACGAATATTACGTATAACTTTTAAAAAGGAACAAACACCAAACGAAAAGGTAAATCAAACACTAAAAAAACCGTAAGCTTTTACATCAAAAGTGTATCAATTTATACACTTATAAAGGGAAACTACCAAGGATGGAAATCATAAGAAATCATGGGATTCCTAATATATATGTCAATAAAAAATAAGTGATTAAAGTACCAAACAAAACAAAACAACGTTAGTTAAAGAATAGATGAACCTCAAATAGAACTACATTTTGTTATCAAGAGTAGGCCCCGACACGTAATCTTAATGCACTCTTTTTGTAAACACACAGATCGATCTACGGCAGGTCTGATTAAGCAAATCTGAAAGACTCCTACCCCAGACCGGTAACATAAAAAGAATTTTAAAGACGTCCACTAAACACTAAATATTGGTCCCAGTTCTTTGTGACAAATTTCTTAGTCCACACCTACGTTGCAAAACAAAAGGTATAACAAAGTGATGTGTAATGTTTCCACAAAAACTTCTGATAAACGCTTATACTTTTACCACTACTATTTTACACACATTCACTTTTTTTAACTGTATTTGAAATATGTACACACAACTTATATGGTTATGGGGCTAAGGTTGAAATGTGATTATATATATTGTAATATGTTTTTTGACTCTTATATGTAAATTTAGAAATTTATGTAGATTTAGTCTCTAAATTTAGAGACTACAGAGTCTCACCACCTTAAGTTTACAAGAATGAATGAGAAAAGACGTAAAAGGTTTAAGAGATGTTCCTCTTAATAGTATTCTTTTTAGTCAACGTCTTCCTGAAATGAAAAAATTTTCTAATTAAAGATCAGCAAGAAAAATTTGTCATGTAGCTTCGTATACCCTCTACAAAGCCGACACTGTCAAAAGTAATCTAATCTAGACACCGAACATTCTACTCCTGTAACGTGAACGTATAGATCCAAAATGACAAACGACGAAAATAAAATATTTGTTTTTGTACAAATAAAATATCTATATATGACTAAATTTAATATTGGTTAAAATTCAAATACTTTACAAACGAAAAATCGTAATTCAATAGAGACTCTTATTTTGTGTTAAAACCTTTCTGACTATTTTTATTAGACATCTCAAGTCGTAGACTAAAGAAACCGGTCATTCTTTTAGTGTCACCGGCCATACCAAAATAGAATCGAACACAATCGTGTAAAGGAGTAAGATGTCTTCTCTAAGTTAAATTATGATTCTAGAACGTAAGTACATCCTGAAGACATCTGTAATCTTTGATTCTTGAAATCTGGTATAAGTTAGGTAAGAGGACTACTGTTTTTGTTATAAAAATTTTAACTTGACATCAACTAAACGTTATAACACAATCGATGTTCATATGTTGTTTCACTAAGTCGAAAAGTCTAAGAAAAGGTAATATCCAATAGTGTTCTATACCGTATCTCAAGGGACACGATATGTCTCCAGGAACAACAAATATAACTGTTAACTCTTCTGACAAACTTCCGGTAAATAAAGTGACCTCGGAATGTTTTCAAGAACATAAGCCAACACCCTAAAATGACACACATTAACTTAGATCCCAAAGTAAGGAAAATTCTAAATCGTAATTAAAATGGTTCTTCGTTTAATATTGTTTTACAAAAGGTTAGTGTTATTGATAATTTACGTAAGTTAAAATCCTAGAATTTTAGACTTTGTGTATACGTGAAATCTTAACTTTGTGTTCGTAAAAAGAGAAATTCACTCTTATGTCCTTCTACTCCTCTGAAAGAAAAGGTTATGTAGGTCTTAAATTTGAAATTGTAAACTTACAAGATATGGTATGTTAATTAGACATCTACAATATTGTCTAATCACTTCTTTCCTGCACATACTAGTAAAAAACTCCTCTACATCAATCAGGTTCACTATTTTCATAATAACACCCTCCAGTTGGATTCTTCCTAGTCTTCGGTGCAGAAGGACGGTTAGGTTCACTGTGACCTAAAAACGGTATACTCCACACTATAGAATACCGATCACTCTTAAGAAGATGTGTTCAAAAGATTAATCGATTTACTAAGTCCAGGATGAAACGATATCGAAACCGTAGAAGGGATTCACGATCTCCCCTTACTCCCCTACGTATTCATAAATTGATCAATCTAGACTCGTCTCACCGTTAATATACTGAGTCAGTTTAAAATGTCAATGTCGAAACTTTTCCTTAGAATCTCTAAGAGGATTTTGTCAGGGGAGTAAAACTTCTTTCCTTAGATCTCTGAGACCCGTCTCCGCTCCCCCATATTTATTAAACGAGTTCTAGTGTACCAGTGTATCTCCGTCTCGGTTTGGACCTTAGGTCCGGGATCCGAGGGTCAGACTATGCGGGAAAGGTGACAAGGTGTAAGGGGTATAAGTTCCTATACTTCTACCACCAAAATTCATTAAAATTCGTGTGACTTAAATATTTGATACACGACTAAAACCGTATAAAAAAACATTCACAAACGAAGTAGATGAAACCCTTTTAGGTTTTTCCTTTGACCGTCACTACTGAATAAATAGTGAGTGTCTCAAGTTCCGTCCCGGTTCATGAAACAGATTATACTAGGAGAGTTGTTGGAACTCTCCCTTACTCAAGTTTGTCTATTTCATTAAATGGGTTTCAATGTGTCAATTCACTGTCTTGACTCTCACATAGTCCGAGATTTCGAATAATTGACGATGTGAGTTGAGGGAAGAAAACTACTTCAGTTTGAAGTTCACTTCATAAAATATGACGCGTCTTCTACCTATGGGACTCGGAGAGTACAAACGTCTCCTATGAAACTGTCTGAACGGTCTTGTAAGTATCGGGGTCGACCCTCTCCTCATCCTTCCCGTCGAAGACAACCCTCCTTTGAAAGTGACTACGACAACACAATATAAACGTACCTCCCCTTTCTTTTCCGGAAGTCTAGAGAGTCTAGTTAGTCTGACTATTCGATTAAAAATAACCATCGTATCGTAGAAAGAGTAGTTGGTCTAATAGTGAGTAAAAATAATTTATTATACCTAAATGACTTCACACAATTTCTTTTATTTTTAGAAAATATAAAAATAATACAATATTTAAACGAATAGGGTAATAATTCACATTAAAAAAAACGTAAAAAATAGGGAAACGTTTATATACGGTATTTTTTCATAATTCGTACTGGAGTTTTCATCCACACAGGAACCATTCTCGACATTTTACGAAAGAAGTCCTTATCATAATCGTAATAGTGTAACGAGAGAGTAGTGTTGAAAAAGAAAATTTTTTTAAAAATTACTTTAACATTTTAAACTCAGGTTCAAACAAGAGAAGTGTGTGTAAGGACTTACTAAAAAAAGGGAACCAAATAACTTTATATTAACTGTACATTGTGACATATTCGAATTCCGCATGTCGTATTATTAAACTGAATGTATATGACACTTTACTAATAGTAATGGTATTATTCAAATTAATTGGAGGTATCTCTGTTTTCTTTTTTCGTTCTACCGTTTACTTTTTTTAGTAAAAAACGACTACCTTTGTCGTTTTACAACTTCTCTCGAGAATTCTCCATGAGAGAATTGTTAAAAGTTTATATCGTATCTCGTCACAATTGTCACCAGTAGTACAACATACAATGTAGGAGTTATGAATGGATCGAATTTTGACGTTCAAACATAGAAAACTGTAGGTCAAGGGACAGAGAGGTAGGGGGTGGAGACTATTGGTGTTTAGACTAGAGAAAAAAAACACTAAAACCAAAATAACAGTACAATAACAAAATCTAAAGTGTATATTTATTTTAGTATGTCACAAACAGAAAGAGACTAAATAAAGTGAGTCGTATTACGGGAGTTCCAGTTAGGAACGAAAAACGTTTATCGTTCTAAAGGAAGAAAAAATATCGACTTATTATATATATATATATAATTTAGTGGTAAGTAGACGACTATTTGTGAATCCGACAGAGGTACAGAGTCCAGGACATTTATTTCGACGACACTTGTACCTCCGTGGCTTTAGAGAGGAACTTACTAAAATACATGTGTACAGTTGTATCCTATATTCTGATGATTAGATAAATTCCCCGAAGGGTCTACTACGATCACCACTTCTTGGGTGGACGGTTACGTCCTCTGCATTCTCTGCATCCAAGCTAGGGACCCAGTCCGTCTAAGGGACCTCCTCCCGTACCTTTAGGTGAGGTCATAAGAACGGATCTCTTAGGGTACCTGTCTCCTCGAACCACCCGATATTAGGTACCCCAGCGTTTCTCAGTCTGTACTGACTTCACTGAATCGAACGTTAGATTTGTCTGAACAGTTGGGAGTACTGTTTCTCCCTAACACAACCGATAACAAAACAACCTGTTTTCGAGGTAGAACTTTACAAAACAAAAATTTTTTTAACCGAAAAAGGTTTTCAATATAAATAATTATAATTTGTCATATATTAAAATTTCCATACCCCTCAATCGTAGGGTGTCCGGAGTACCGGTTTTCTCGGTTTTGTATTTTGTCTTCCTTATAACATTGTTTAAAGTTACTTCTAAAATTTTTACCATGTGTAGTTTTTAGAATTTTTTTTTTTTCCGTCTTCCCTGAAGGGACCACCAAGTCCCCGATTCTGAGGTGTCAGGGTCACGTCCCCTGGACCCAATCTAGGGACCAGTCCTTTGATCTACGGTGTTGATTTTCAAGTGTAGGGAGTTGATGAGTTGATTTCCAGGGAAGATGACTTTCATTTCCGAAGGGTCCACCACGATCAACATTTCTTGAGGAGATTTCTTACGTCCTCTGAGGTCCATGCATTCAAACTAGGGATTCGACCCTGCTAGGGGACTTCTTCCTTTACCGTTGAGTGAGGTCATAAGAACGAACCCTTTAGGGTACTTGTCTCCTTGCACCACCCGATATGAGGTTTCCCAGTGTTTCTCAGCCTATATTGACTCGTAGACTTATGTGTGTACGACTCTGATCTTTCTAGGACGCACGGCGTCGATTCTGGGTCTTGTCGGTTTACTTATCTATTGATTTTATTTATAAACATTTTTAGTGTTTGTTTTTCCTACATCAGTTTTATAAGAACTTTTTATTCTTATTTTAATTTGAGTGCACTGAACTAAAATTCTGGAAGATATGTCAATGTTATTAGTTCTACTCTACCAAAACCACACTTCCATGTTTAGTTACCTTGTCTTGTATCTTGGGTTTTAACTGGGTGTGAATGTATTAGTTTACAAAATGGTGTTAGTGCAGTTCCGTTAATTTACTCCTTTCCTTTCAGAAACGTTATTTACTATGGTTTTACTGACCTATCTATATATATTTATTATTATACTATAATATATAGTATATATATTATTTATTATTATACTTGATTACTTTGAACTTGAGGGATGGAGTATGGTTTGGAGTTTTTAATTAAACTCTCCTTATTATCCAGATTCTATATTTTTGATTTTAATGTTTTGAAGATCTTCTTTTGTAACACTGAAACCCCGTCCTTTTTTTCAAGAATTCTGTGATTTTCGTGATTCGTAGTCTCACTGAAGCAGTTTTAGTTTTGAAAACGAAAAGTTTTCTATAGTACTTTTTTACTCACCCTTCTGTATCTAGTCATCTTTTATAAGTGTTACGCACGTCGGTTTTTTCCTGAAATAGGTCTGATTTCTTCAAAATATTAGTTTATTCTTTTCGTGTTGGATTAAACATTTTTACCCGTTTTTAGAACTTGTGTTTTTTCTATTTACTCACTAATTATTCGGGTACCTTTATACAAGTTGTAGTAATAGTAGTCTCTTTATAATTACGTTTAGTTTCGACTTATGGTGAAGTGTGGGTGATCTTACAGACTTTAATTATTCCGACAAAGGTTTGTTACTCCGACACCTCGTCAAGTTTAAGTATATGTAATTTAATGATAATCCTCACATTTGATTATGTGAGTGAAACCTTGTAAATAAACGGTCAAAGAATATACCAATTTGTTTGTATGTAACTAAGATCCTGGGTCGTTAAGGTGAGGATCCAGAAATAGAACTTCTTTTTTATATACAGGTGTTCTGTAAACCAAATTCATTCTTACAAGTCTTACCGGTTTAGGACCCTTGTTGGGTTTATAGACATTTATCCCCTTACTTAATTATTTATCACGATCCAAGCACATTAGTTTATAGTGTGTCGTTCTTTTCTCTTACTTGATACCGTATACGTTGTTGTACTCACTTAGTGACTTCGTAATACGAGTTTCTTCGGTATGTACTTCCTCATACGGTCTAAGTATCCTTCAAAATCGCGTCCGTTTCGATTACGTATCACTATCTTTGCACTTGTCACTCTTGACTAATCTTCTGTTTCTCTTGAGACACCCCATGATCTGTACCGGAACATGAAGGGTTCGCCATGTTATCATTTCTTAGGTGGACGGTTACGTCCTCTGTGTCGAAGTTAGGGACCTACCCTTTCTAGGGGACCTCTTCTTTGACTTTGGGTGAGGTCATAAAAAACGGACCTTTTAGGGTACCTGTCTCCTCGAACCGTCCGATGTCAGGTACCCCAGCGTTTCTCGACCTGTGTTGAATCGTTGACTCGTGTTCTGTATAGAAATAAAACTAACCTACAAACAATGTACCTATACGTCCAAATAGTTTTAAGTGGTTTAACATGTGAATTCTAGGTGCGTAAGATCAGATATTTAAAATGGTTTTTCATAAAAATTTTCTACGGTAACATAAGTATCGATACTTCCATCGATTGTTTTAACAGAGTATTTTATCCCCGTATCAATTCATATGTGTCCCATATCTTCTTTTTAAGAATAACCTGACGATGACTTATAACTAGGTTGGTCAGGTAGGACTTCCTCTAGTCGGGACCCTAAAGAAACCTCCCTTACTACGACTTCGACTTTGAGGTCATGAAACCGGTGGAGTACGCTTCTCAACTGAGTAACCTTTTCTGAGACTACGACCCTCCCTAACCCCCGTCCTCCTCTTCCCCTGTTGTCTCCTACTCTACCGACCCACCGTAGTGACTGAGCTACCTGTACTCAGACTCACCTGGGGCCCTCAACCACTACCTGTCCCTCCGGACTGCACGACGCTAAGTACCCCAACGTTTCTCAGCCTGTGCTGACTCACTGACTTGACTTGACTTATAATGATTCGTTACCTCATATAAAATGAGATGTTTTGGATATACATGATTTATCTTTGTAGTGTACCTCCTCGACCTTTACGCAATAAACAATGACTTTGTCCAAACTAAGGTAACATCATAAAACTCTCCTGATATTTCTAGTTCAAATCATAACCTCTTCCTTTACCGTTGAGTGAGGTCATAAGAACGGACCTCTTAGGGTACCTACTTCCTCGAACCACCCGATGTCAGGTGCCCAGCGTTTCTCAACCTGTGCTGACTCGTTGAAGTGAAAGTGAAAAGTGTAAATACCTATATAACCCCGAAGGGTTCACCGAGTCACCATTTCTTAGACGGACGGTCACATCCTCTGTATCCTTTACGTCCAAATTAGGGACCTAACCCTTCTAGGGACCTTATCCTTTACCGTTGGGCGAGGTCATAAGAACGGACCTCTTAAGGTACTAGTCTCCTCGGACCACCCTGTCCAGGAACCCCACTCGTCGTCGTACCTACATCTCATATCTGCTACTTCGTTCCACTTTATCTAAGATACTCTTTTACACTTTACTCACTGTCAATGTCCTAAGTTTTTTACCGTCTTTTCAGAGAAATTTTTCGTTTGTTTTTTACACTTGTATCCTCGTACACCTTCTTCATTAAGAAAAATAAAGTGTCGACTGTAATATACATTATTAAGTCTTGATAGGATTCTTGTTAAATCAAATCTGAAAATCTTTCTTTAAGTACTGACTTGTTCGAGTGTGGTCGGTTTCCAGTCTGTGACCTCGGAACCTTCAAGTCACAACTACGACGGACGCTCAAGTACCTCTTGATGGTCGTTCACCTCTCGGGGAGAACCGGGACTTGACCTCTTGAGTCCTGTAGACCCGAGTCAGTTTCCTTTGGGGATTCGGTCATGTGTAGGAGTAAGTAAAGTCAAGAGTACTTGATACCTTATTTCCTTCTACAAACAATTGTAAAAAGTAATTCTTCTTAGGGGGCTGAAAACTAGAAACCCTGAGTCGGCTTTGCAGTCAAGGATACTACAGTTGAAGGGATACCCTTCGGAGAGACCAAGTGGGAAGAGGGTCCGACACAATCTAAAAGGGGGAAATACGAGTACGAATACCCAAGAGTGGTACCATATGATATAGCTTAAAAGGTCAAGAGTGTAATCGTACTTGAATGACCGGATTTTTGTTGTATGTAAATAGTACAGTCAAAGACACCCAACCGTCTGGTTCACACTGAATCGGTGCAGGACACGGGTCTCAGAATATTTCGATGTCAATCCTTAGTCGACCGAACAGAAGGAAGGACGTCGGGTTCAGAAAGTTCGAGTACACCAATGTCCGTCAGGGAACGTAGACATTCTGACTGAACGTAGGGGTGAGGGAACGACCAGTCCCCAGTGAGAGCAGAGGATCTCCGGTAGACGTATACCAGGAGGGTGTCCAGGAGAGGGTTTTATCCTTGAAGGAAGAAGTCTCGATCGTCCTCTTGGAGAGACTGAAGATCTGGAAAAAATCTCCCGAGAGAACTAAGTTAGTCCAGGTAAGATAAAGTAGAGATAGAGAGAAAAGAAAAAAAGGGAAGGTAGAGAGAAAACTACTTCGGTTCCATTTGGTTAATCCCCGAAATTAATGTAGACGTTTTAGGGAAGTGGAAACGGTGAGTCACACTGTATCGGGACCCTCCCGACAGGATGGTAGGAGTATCCAGAACGGATGTCACACTCCCCAATAACCCCACTGGAATACCAAGACAGATGGTGACTATTACACAGTACTCGACTTTATCTTTTATGTACTTCTACCCGTCAAAAATTACCACAACTTATAACTCAAATTATAACCTCCCCAACTCAAACTTTACGGACAATGGACCTACATCTTATGACATAAACCACTGAAAGGGGTGTCACGGATACGTGAAACCATTGGTAAGGTGAGGTCGTCTTTATGACGTTTTAGTAGAAGACTTATTGACATAGGTAGGTTACCCTGTCTCCCGAAGGGACCACCGAGTCTACCATTTCTTAGGCGGACGTTACGTCCTCTACATCCTGTGACGTCCAAGTTGGGGACCCAACCCTGCTAGGGGACCTCCTCCCGTACCGTTGGGTGAGGTCATAAGAACGGACCTCTTAGTGGCACCTGTCTCCTCGGACCACCCGATGTCAGGTACCGCAACGTCTCAGCCTGTGCTGACTCGTCGATTCGTGTCATGTGTCATTACCCTGTCTTCATCATGAACGTACTTACTATTTTTGTGGAATTTTAAAGAAAACTGACACCTTAATGTTGGAACTACCTTTAAAAGCTAAAATATGTGAAATATCAAAACACGTGCACACAAACGTGTGTGTATAGAACTTTATTATATTCAAGAAAGGCTACTATGTACACGAAGATTCGTCACACTCTATAAGGATACTTTCTACCGATGTGTTTGGTGGACAAAGTACATAAGGTAGTTGTCATATGTAAAGAAAAGATTATAAAGGATCCAAGAGACCGAAATCCTACCTTTGGTTTTGTGTAAGAGAGAACTCGAAACTTAAGATTCTTCTTCGTAGGAATATTACTATACAATAATACAGGAAGACGTCTCACACTAGAGTACGTTATTTTACATCAAATACACTATGGACTATAATGTGCCAACTATAGGTACTTATAACAACATAAAACGTGAATGTCGCACACCCAACCGTAAAATACCCTCTCAGACACAAGGTCGACGTGTCACCGGGGCGTTTCCAACTTTGTCGACGGTTGACTCTCATCCGTGACGGGCTCCGCAAAGTCTCGAGGAAAATTGATGTTTATGTTGTAGTTTGTTCTACCGCCTACCGAAGTAATCGTCGGACAGACTTTTCGTGAAAGAGTGAAACTCTATTTTTACAAGACTTCTCAAACAAAGCCAGATGATTACTTATAAAGTAGGGGTCACCTCCCTTGTGTGCCCCCTCACACTGCGTTTGTTGGGATGGTACTTGAATGGGTGTGAAACACAAGTTCACCACACCCATAGACCTCTCCTCGCGACTGAGAAAAGGTTACACCAAAAGGACAACAAACCAAACTAAACGGTACACTTTGTTGACTTAAGAGTGAACGTCAGAGGTTCACACCTTGTATGTACTCTGTAATTTACTCTCGTTATAAACAAATCATTTGTAGATTAAAGTCCCAAAATTTTGGGAGGGAGGATTTCTAAAAATAATCCCACTTTGAAGTGTACCTTATGTTTTAATTTTACAAATGGTTATTCGTACAAAACGACACAACGTACTACTGAAATTAAAAACTCAATTTTTTTTTAGAAACTTCACATAGTCGGGAATGTACAAGTGCTCTAGACCTCCTACTCCGGGAAGTAAACGTAAAAACATAAAAGAAATCGAGTTTTATCTAAACTAATTTTTTGTTTTAAACCGTGTTCTAATTAGGTATTGTCCTAAAATAACGAAGACAATAAATTTTCTTTGTTTGTTTGTCACAATGAGAAACTCCACACTAATCGTGTATTCATGTCGGCGATGAAAAACCTATACAGAGTAAAGTAAAATAAGACATAAGTGACTGACCTAAGGTGTAAACACTTTACGACGCAACCTTCGTATGTCAAATCAAGTGAAAGGAATGTAGGTGGCTTTCTGTGTTTTATATTATGGTAAACGAAAAGGGACCAACATTGTTTACTCATAAGTATAAATGATCCACACTCCAGATTAAATAACGTTTTTGATTATCCAAACGGTCCCGAAGGTCAACCGCGATCACCATTTTGGAGCGGACGACTACGTGTTCTATTCCTCTGCGTCCAAGGTCGGGAGTCAACCCTTCTAGGAGACCTCCTCCCGTACTGTTGGGTGAGGTCATAAGAACAGACCTCTTAGTGTACCTGTCTCCTCGGACCACCCGATACCCGATATCAGGTGGCCCAAAGTTTCTCAGTCTGTGAGACTTAGCTGAATCGTGTCGTGTGTGTCGTGTCATCCAGACGAATTTTCATCTAGAAAAAAATTAAATTTTTTTTACATCTAAAAACTTAAGACTCATTAAATTTCAATACCAACTTTCCGATTTTACTTTAACGAGGTGGGATGTCCCCGGTCTAAAACGTGGTAATTTGTAGACGTACCCATTCCTAAAGTCTTTAGTCATGTCAAGGACATCACATTAGATGAACCTCGGAACAAGAAAAAAGAATATCAGATAAAACCAATCCTTTCAATTCTAGTGTTACTGACAACGAAAAGTATTTACCGGTCAAATTAAAAAAAGATCTGTACTTGTACAGGAAGCTAAAACTTAACAAGTCAAACAAAGGACATTGTAATACTAATATTAAATGATAAAGAACTCGTGTTCGACTCTTAATTTGTTCCAAGTTCTGACCGCCCATTTGAACCAAGAACCTAAATACTAGATTGAATCCGTATATGAAGTTTCTGTTCGACAATTTCATACATCAATTGTATTTTTTGAGTAATGGACTTCTCCACTGAGTCGAACACGAAGTCCAACCGAGTTACTGTGAACTAAAGTGTTCAAAACGACCGTTAAACCCCCCCTTTCCTCAAAATGGTAACAACAAGCAAAAAGACAGAACAAAACAAAAACGAAATCCCGAAGACCCGATTATCACATATACGAATCTCCGGGACTTCCGATCATGTACCTAATCTGGACGGACTCTCACTTAGGTTGTATCTTACATCATCTTCGTCACCTCCTTCTCCAGGTCCAGGACGGGTACGGTCTTAGGTCAAGGGGCCCAAGATGTCACTATTTGGCTACTCATTATCAGAAGTGGGAAGTGGGGTCAGGACGGAATGTTTGCTGAATTAGTTCTTCACAACTAATGGGTGGGTACGATCCAAATTTCTACGTCGTTACTTGTACGAGGTATTTACAAACGTATAAAATAAACTTACTGGAACCTTAACCTTTCAATGTTAAAATCGGAGATTATTAGAAATTACATCTATGGATATTTACTTGTCAACGGTCGAAGGAGTTTTTGTCAGTTTATAAGTAAGTTATGCAATATTTACCCGAAGGGACCACTGAGTCTAGTATTTCTTAGGTGGACGTCACGGCCTCTGGTCCCAAGCCAGAGACCCAACCCTTCTAGGGGACCTCTTCCCGTACCGTTGGATGAGGTCATAAGAACGGACCTCTTAGGGGTACCTGTCTCCTCGGACCACCCGATGTCAGGTATCCCAACGTTTCTCAGTCTGTGCTGACTTCGTTGAATCGTACGTGCGTGTGTGTAATGTTTATCACTTGGTTGTGTAACTATAGGACCATGTCTTACATCTCTTCTCTGGTAGAGATGACACCTCAGCAAGTGACCCAGTAGACTATCTTTTCTTCTAATAGTGTCCCTTTCGGGAGCTCGAGGATTTTGGTTGTTACACGTGTTCGTTCTGTACATCAAGTCTCTGTCCTCTCCGACCGGATCCAGGATTCTTCCAAGACCTGATACACTTACGAGTGTAGGTCCAAGTTACCATTCTCTGACCCCCGTCTATGGTTAAAACACCTCGGACTTTGAATAAATTGAACCATCTCTCCCTCAGGAGAAATTCTTTGTGTCCGTTTTAATCCACATTCAAGAATCTTTACTGGGTACTCTATCCAGGACTCCAGATCCGAAGTAGTCTAACTACCACTTAAACAGACACGTCCTCCCCACACACATGTACATTTTTAGCTTCAGGACCAAGTTCTTTCTCGTTTGACCAAACAGGTTCATACCAGATCGTCTATCTTCTTACAGTGTCAACGTAATGACTTACTGATTTTTCCGGTGACATGGAAACTCCCCGGAGTTTCAAGTCCTGTACTTTAAAGTCCCATTATAGTAACTCTTGATCTCGGATGAAGACTCTTCCCTTCAACGTACAAATCCATCTAGAAAGAACGGTGACCTCAATCCTACTTAATTATTTATTTATTTTTCCCGGGACCCCGAGGGTCTCTACAAAGACCGTTCTTTACTACTAAAACATTTGGTCCTACTTCTGACGTCTTTGACTTTCCTTCCTTTACTTCGGTTTAGGTTCACAATAACTTTTTTATCAGATCTGTAAACCCTCTTTGGGTCTGAATTTTATTCAGGTTCGAAAGTTCCGACTTCACGTTCCTCCAACCGTTACCCAATGGAACAAAAACCAGTGCGGCACACCGCACGTCCCAGAATGAAGGGGGTGGTCCCTGATTTGGACACGGGGGACGTAGTCCTCGTGTCTCAGAATCGGTGTCCTGGCGGTCCATTCAGGGTTTCCTAAGTAAAGCACTACAGCGATAAAGGATTATCAGTATTCGAAGGACACTCAGTTCGGAATCCCAAAATCTTAATAAAACGTGATAAAAACCATCTACGCACAAATCGTTTCTAGATTTTAAGAAAAAGAAGGTGGAAGGTGGCGACACGAGACTTATAAGCACACGGGGAGGACGGTTGGGGTTGTTTAAGTATACAACTTTAGGGTTACGGAGGTGGGGGTGGTACACTACCATAATCCTTTACCCCGGAAACCCTCCTCCCGCCGGGACAGAAGTACTTACCCTGATCAAAGGAGTTTCTCTGATTTCCGGAGGGAGGGGAAGGGGGGACACTCCTGTGTCGGTCACACTCAGTCGTCAGACTTCTCCCGGAAGCGGTCTTGGGTCGGTACTCCCCACTGCTCATTTAAAGACGACAAAGATTCCGTGGTCGGACTTCATAAAACAACATCGTCGGACTTGTCTGACCCTGTAGGCCAGCACATTCCTTAGAACTATGAGAGGGGTAGATTCGGCAGGTCCCGCTACGATATCTCGGAGAAGGTACTAGTCACCTACACGACCTAAGGTAAAGATAGACCAGACATTTTCCTCGTTCTGACCCTTGTGTCGACTCCCTTCCCTCGGTCGTGAGTCCCCTCATCCCATAGAGGAGTCACAAGTTTCGAACTTTACGAGCCGACCGGAGTTGACTCCCTTTCGTCCGAAGGACACATCCGCCTTGGATCTTCCTTCGGCGCCTCCTACAATCCGTCAAGTAGAGTGGAAGTTTGCGACTTCCTTCCTCCGAAGAAACACGTCTCAGTTCTTTTCCTAGCCTGTGGCCTACCGTTGCCACTGGTCCGCAAAAGGCGCACCAATATGAACTCTCTGTCCCAAGAAAGTAGTATATTTTCATTAAGACAGGATTTCCTAACTTTATTAGGTCAAACCCGGTTTGGAAGAACTTTCTTTCCACGTCCGGTAAAGGTACTGAATGAGAAGAAGGGAAGTCTTTGGGTTTAGGTCATAAAACTCACGTAGTGTGGGGACCAGATAAGGAACTAAAGTCGCTCCCCTTAACATTTGTGGCTCGAGAGTCCAATAAACAGTCAAAACTCCTTTAGGAACTTTTTCTTTCGACCGAAATACCATCCTAAATCGGGGTAGTCAAAAACTCTTTACTCCGAGACAGACTCGTATCCTTTCCTCCTTAAGTCCCTTTCGATTCGAGTTGAGATTTATCAGACTAAAACAAAAAATAAAGAAAAAGAAGGTCAAAGAAACGATACTCGGATATTTGTGTGGTTCACCCGTCAAAACTTTTCCTCTTACAAGTATTTAGTGTCCTTGTCCTTTGCCTGGTGATCCCCCCTAACAATCCGGTAAAACACGTTTTTTCTTACTGAACATTGAAAACTTTTACTGACGTCAAAGAAAGAAAATTTAACAGAAATCAGTTGAAATTCGTCCGCGGCGTGTGGTTTTGACCTTAAGTTAGAGTCCTTCGTTTGAGTATAGAGGGGGGTGGGGTGTTGGTGGTGGGGGCTTTCGCTAGCTTACGGACACTTGTAGGGAAAGAACATATTAACGCTTTCCTAATTACGTCCGAAACTTCTTTATCGACAGGGGTCATGGACGAAGGTCTTCGTCGACAAGGGTGTCGTAGAGCCGTCCACGTCGGGTCTTCGACCGGGACGGGAATAGTACACCGCCTTCCATATAAACGTCTCAGGTTACACGTAAGTCGAGACTTAATCAGTTGAAACAATAGATTTAAGAGGATTTGGGTTTCGGATTGTTCTTTTATCGTCTCTCATTAAGGGGGTGTTACTAATGCCTCCTTACCCCTAGTCCCCCCTTGACCTCTTTCGTAAAAAGTCTGTTTCTCCGTTTTGAGATCTACTTTCTCTCTCTCTACCTCTCTCTCTCTCTCTCTCCGTTTTTGTGTGTACACCCCTAACAAATATCCTTTATAGCACAAAAATCTTAACGAAAGGGTATCCTATTCTATAGAACGAACGTCACACAATTATTAGCAAAAGTTTAACCATCGACCTTCATCGAGAGCCGTTCACCGTTCAGGGCCCAAACCACAGTCACGTCTCTGCGACCCTTCTATAAAACCTTCTCTCGCTTAATCCATTTCCACGGTCTTCCACGGTCTTCCGCGGTTCCCTGTGCTCCCCCATGTACGTTTTCTGAGTGCTAACAAAGTCAGTAATTTGTGACTATAAATTAAAGTCAAATCATTAGGTCCCGTGATAATAAACCTGAGTTCGTTTTTTTTTTTTTTACCCTCACCCCTCCTCTTTTCTTTTAATTTATTCATATTCTTTTCTAACTCCTCCCCGGTCGGACGAAACCCGGTTCATCCCATTATTTCCTCAGAAATATTTGCGGCCTACCACCTTATACGAAAAGAGGGGGGGGTGGGGTGGTTCGTCTTACAGTTTAAGACAGGGGGAAAAAAAGGGGAGAGTTTCGTACGATTTTCCTTTTAAGAAGTGTCTTAGAATTTCTTGAAAAAACTGTGTTGTCGACGTTTTAGATAAAAGATTTGTTTCTAAATATGTATAAATATACTCGAATTAGGTCTAAAAAAAATTATTTAGTAGGAGTCTTGACGTCTCCATTTGATATACATTTATGGAGTTCATTATCCGAACATCACATTTAGTGTAGTAAAATAGAAGTTAAAACGTAAGCAAAAAGACCGAATTTCCACGTAGTCTCTATACGTAAAATCGTATAAGTCTTGTGCCCCGCACTTTAATTTACAAACTGTCTCACTCTTTTTATATGTCTGAAACCTCTACGGAATTTTTATCATTAAATACGTCTAGATCTCCTCACTTTAGTAAACGTTACCTCACTGGAGAGAGGTCCTTAAAACACGAGTCACAAGAAGGGATTAGAGGACGACATAGAAGTAAAAAGTAACTTGATCGGTCAAAAGACGCTTCGGCAGAACATCTATTCCCCTCACGATTTCTTCTTCTTTCTCCTGCGAGCCACCCAGGCAAAGGTAACGTGAAAATGGGTTCCGTTACCCGTCTTAAATTGCCTAAGGAAGGTTGTATACAAAAACGGTCTATTCATTTGTCACACACAGCCTTTACTTTTTCGTAAACGTTAAATTACTGTAATGTCGAGAGTCGAATCCGACCGCACGACGCTCCGCTTTTCGTCTTTTTCTCTCCTCTCATCTTTCTCTTTTTCTTGTTTCAAGTAGAAGGGAAAACACGTAAAAATAGTTCCTTTTATAATGAAGAAAAGGGGAGAACAAGAGAAAAAAGACAGAGCAGAAAACCGAAAAAAACAGAGTGAGTAAATGTAAAAAAAAGAAAAGACGGAAAGACAGGAGACAAGTGAAGACGGAAAAAGAGTATAACGGTACCTGAGTAAAGAAAAAAAGGAGAGGTAACACACAGGAATAAGTAGATAAAACTGGTAAGTCAAAATGGAAGATTCTTCGACAAATAGGATGTTACATAGAAAAAAGGACACAACATGAGGATCGCGATATCGAGTATCAGTTGTCCTAACAGCCTCCCTAATATTGCAAAGTAAAGTTTCGTGATGTTTAGACGAGAGAACGGAAGTCAGAGACGGGGACAAAGAAGACTATGAACAGCAAAATAAAGCGTAAGTAAAGTCAGAAATCAAAGTGGGGGTCGACAGTGTCGTGGGGTTATAGATTGGTGACTACGAGTGACAGAAACGTGACATACAATCATAACGTTCCAAAATCTTGGAAGGGGAACTTTACCGTCTCGGGAAGAGAGTGAGGGAGCGAGTCCAAGTCTTTCCACGTCTGCCACTTACACACCAGTCTTACCCAGGAGGGTCTCCGACCACCGGTCCTGTTCCGTAGGGTGCCAGATACGAACATTACTCGGTAGAAGGTTGTCTTTTACTTAGGGTGGTCCAGGACGTCGACGTAAACGACGATGAAAAGGAAACACACTCCCGTTAATGACTTTATACACATCTAGACTCAAGACACTAACACATTAGTCCAAACATGAACACACAAGTATACACACAAACTTTGGGCTGATACACTATTCGTACATGTCTAACAAATTCCATCATGTGACATTCAGAAACTTATGTCTGTATATCTTTCTGTACTGATTATAAAGTCTAGACTAAGATAGAATTTAAGGTCGTCATTTTCAACTCACGTCTTTTGTTATAAAAGAGGGGTGAGTCCAGGTGTCGTGAAAATAAAGATCCCAATAAAACTGACGGGGAAAATGTTCCTCCGTATTCTAAACCGTGGACCCAAGTAAAAAGATTGTCTGATTGTAGATACATTTCCTGGTTCGGTGATATAAATTCTCTTTCCTTACACAGACTCAGTAACAACGGTGAAACTCAACAGTCAGACAGTTAGATTCGTTAAGGACTTCTTTGTTGAAAATGGTACTTCTAATCATAAGTCCCAACGAAATATAAAAACGTTTTGTCCAAGTGTAATAAAATCTATGACAATAGTGTCGTAAACTTATAATCATGAGGGTTACAAATTGTATCTAAGGTAAGGTTCTTATGTGAACTTTCAGTGGCTAATTGGACGTCCAACTCGCATTAACTTTCTGAGGCATTAGTTTAACATTCGAGATAGTGTCTTTATGAGATGTCTGAAATTTTTCTACGAATTTATTTTACGAGAACAGATTTCTGTACACGTACAAAAATGGTATTTTAATGTAGAAGTCGTAGAAGGTCTAGGTCGTGAACCATTCATTTTTTCTTTTAGATAAACCTGTCTTCCTACATTTCATCGACCTCCACCATTAAATTAGTTGGTTCCTATATAAAGTTACAAAAAGACCAGAAGATCCGTAATCGTGAAATTTAAGTAATACAGCCAAACTGTCTATATACGTCGGAATTCCTAGATTTTTACTTTAGGATCTTCATATCGGACGATCTCCTATATATAACTTGAATTCTCTAATTTTACCATATTGGTAACGTTGTCTTACCTTGTATAGTGCAAAGAGTAAAAAGGGGGTGATTCGTACTCAGAAAACGTCTACATTTTACGTGAGAACAGATTAATATTTTGGACCGACTTCTCGACGTCGAAAGATTGAAAATATGACTACTTCACCTATAATCTTTCTTTTACAACCGAAGTGTATGTCAGACTTCTTCAGGAGGCAAACCCTAAAAGGTATAGTTATTAAATAATTCCTTTTTACTGTGTCCATCAATGTACGTCGGACGACAATTTTCCGAACGAACGTACGAAAGGGATAAATTCCGTTTATTGTTTTCTCGGTTTAATAGTTCGTCCAGAATTGCATTGACCCTGCAATTTAGATGATACAGTAATACGGTTAAATCATTGTAATTACTAGACATTATAATTAAGTAGTAGGACCTTTTATCCCTTCCAAACGGTATTAATTGATATAATTCGGTGTTAATTTTTCAGTAGGTTCGACAACATTTCTAAGCTCACTCCTATTCCCACAAGCAATATAACGTTTGGAAAGACTGGTACCTGTAAAACTTGTATTCTGAAACAATGGTTGTCGTGGGGGTGGGGCGAAGTTTAAGTCTACGCAGTTTTCTCGTCGGTGGGTGCCTCCACCTCCGTCGCTGGTCTCCGGAATAGTCGGTAAAGGTAGCGAAAGACACCAAATTGTGAAAGAATGTCCCTCTTAGTCGAAACTTTCTCCATGTTGGAAAATCGTATAGATGAAATTAAGGAGTGCCCCCTCGTTTTTACCCAACAGATCGCTTTAAGTGTAGACACCCTGTCTGATAGATGAGGGGACTCTAATCCCAGTAGAAATTTTCAGTGCAAAGTTTGACGTGTTTTACTTGTAAAACTACAAAATTTTACTTCTAGGACATTGCAGATTCGGATTTAGACTTAGCGGATAGTGGTCTACAGATGTTCGAGGATTAAGAGGAGGGGTGGATAAACTTCAGAAATAACACCTACCCTCAGAAACTCAGTGTCTGTTATAACCCACTTTCTATTTACCCTGGTCCTTTCCCTACTCGACGTCGGGTCTGCTACCGACTACATTGACAGGTCGGGTTTCCTGGGGGAAATAATGATTGGGGGTTGGAAAAACCGTGGTCCCTGACCAAAACACCTTCTGTCAAAAAAGTCCCTGACCCCTACCCGTCCCCATACCAAGGTCCTACTAAGTTCGTGTAGTGTAAATAACGCGTGAAATAAAGATAATAGTAATGTAGTCAAGGAGGAAGTCTAGTAGTCCGTAATCTAGGGCCCTCAACCCCCGGGGACTACCCCGTTTGGTCGCCTACTATTTCCTGATAAAGGAGGGTGTGGGGTTGAAAATAAATATGGATGACAATGATCGGAACGGTAATCACCAGTACTTAAGAAGGAGGGATTTCCTTGTAAATCCTACGACGATAGAGACACATGCTTGTGGGCGAAGTCAACGTAAATATTAGTGACAGTGCCGACACCTTTCGACTCCGTCCTTCCTTCACATTTACCATTGAACGTGTATGCACATTGACTTTCATTAAATCCTGTTGGCTCCTCTTCTGTGTAGCGGTTGAACCAGACTTCCTTCCTGACCCCAACCACAAACGTCTCTAAGTATTTCCTGAGGACACATAGAGCCACACCGACAAGAAAACGGGTACTTCGGATCTCGACGTAGCGTTTAGACTTTCGGACGGACTGTCTCCTAACGAGTTGTAGATTAGTTCTAAAAGCTCTTCTTTGACGTGACTAAGGGGAATGTGGTATACGGAAAAAGAAAGAAAATAAAAAAACGTGACACCGACCTCTATGACGTTATGATCCAGTTACGTACCTCACCTGTCTCGTTCGAGGATAAGGTTGAGGGACGAGGTTTTTAGTTATCTCATGTAACAGGAGTCTATCTTCTGTATAGTCTATAATTTGTCTATTCTTGTCTATGATGCGAACTAGAATCGGTTTTCTGGTCCTTCACTATGTGGTACATGGATAGGTAGGCGCAATACCACACACGAAAACACTTCTTTGTGCATACGAGCGGTGAGACTAAAGACGTTGAGACTAAACACAGTATACGGTCTCTTCAGGACTGTCACCATAACTACGACATAGAGCCACTGTCCCCTGTTTCGTGAGCTGTCAGAATGACTAAACTCATCACTGTAAGGTAAGGCCACAAGAGTGAGTCGTCCTTGGTCATTGAGTAAGAGTCTTTCTTTTTTTTTTTTAGAGACGAGGTACGAACATTTTGTTCTTCGGTCAGATTTGAAGGTCGGTTTCTTCTAAGTATAGGGAAGTACCTTACAACCTTCGAAACACTGACAACCGAATTTTCACACCATGATCTATCCTTTTGTCGTCGATGACGAATACTATACTCTCTCGAGGTTTCTTGGACAGAAGGTCACCTGTAACGGTTTACCTTTCGTCCCGAGAGTGTAATGGAGAGACTTTTAAGGTTCTTTAAGTGGTGTGGTTTGGATTGAAGTGAGGATGAAGAGACATCATTAACGGTGGTTCTTCGGACTAAACAGGAAGGAACCGTTTACTACAATTCCCTATATTTCCACTTTTCTGTGTCAAAGGACCTATTAAAATGTTTTTGGGATCGGTGTTACAACCTTTCTGTAAGAACGGTTCAGAAGTAGGTATCTATAAGGACCAAAGACAAGAGAAGACACACAAAACTTCTTCACAAGTTTCTAAGTTCACCCTCGGTCTAAACGTCATGAAAAGACTCCGAGAGTTCTGTGAAAGGTCAGTCATACTTAACCTCAGGAACACCTTTGGTAAACTTCACCACGGAGTCGATTCTAACGGTTGTCACACAAGTACCAGTGTTTTGTACATACACAATTGTTGATGAGATATCTTAGGGCCAAGACTTTTCTGTTTTCAGTCAGAGAGTTGGAGCGGTAGTCCGCAAAGACTTAGTAGGACCACTCCCACTGGCCACAGGGGTCTGTGCTGGTGAGATATCTAGCCGAGAAGGAGACGTGAATGCACCTGTTAAGAATTACACAGGTACTAGGAAAATCAAGAGTCTATAGAAACGGACAATTCGGAAGATGTATCCAGTTGGGTGGGCAGTGTCCGTTTCGGGAGTCGAGGGTAAAGGGGACATCCTGACAGATGTCTCATTGAAGGTCCCGACTATTCACCTCTCCTTCGATGATTCTCTACTCTCCTCGTGGAACGGTACGACTGTTCATTCTCAAGGAGATTTAAAAAGTAAAGGTCACTAGTCACGGAACTATAAAGGTCTCGGGGGTAGGAAAGTGACACACACCCTAACTTACATCGTAAATAACCGTCCACTCTCAACTTAGTTACCTCGTATGTCACACGTCTGTCGTACTTAATTCCTGACTTCCAGAGTGGAACCTCGTGACCTTTCTCGACGAAGGACAGGACAGAGTCCTTACTACCCACATAGAGTGGTCCAGCAAGTCACACGTCACCACTGCATAAGTAATCAGACCCTTCCTTAAATTCCTAGTAAACGGGTTGGGGAGAACTCCTACGACCCTGATTATTTACGATGTTAGTAGGAAGGTATAGGTTCCCCCTAACCAAGGTCGAGTGGGATGGGGGTGGGGAGCTGGGGGGAGTCTATGGTTATAGGCACCTACGGGTTCAGGGAATATCTTTTACATGTCTCAAACGAGTATTGGATACGTGTAGAAGGTTATGTGAAATTTAGGAGAGATCTGATAAATATTTTGACTTATGTTATATTTATGATACATCTATCAATGACCGACTCACCGTTTAAGTTCAAAAAGAAAAACTTTGAAAAGACTTTAAAAAAAGGGGACTCATAAAAGATAGTTACCAACCAACTTGAGTGTCTATGTTCTCGGGTGACAGCAGTAGAAGGATTTCGATGGTCAGTCCCTGAAGGAACCACCAGGTCACCGGTTCGGAGGTGTGAGGGTTACGTCCCCCGGGTTCAAGGTAGGGACCAGTGTCTTGACCTACGGTACACGACGTTGATACTCAAGTATCCCGTGTCGGATTCGAGGGTGTACGACGTTACTCCGGTTTCTAGGACTGACGGCGTTGACTCTGGGCCGTGTCGGTTTATGTTTGTGTATTTATAATTTTTATCGTTTCGATGGTCGAGAGACTCCTCTGGTACTGGCTTGTCGTCCTGAGACTGAAACGGACCCAGAGAAAAGTGGTCGACTGATCCGTTAGACAGAAATATTCCTTAGTACTGAATAGTTGACCCGAAGGGACCACCGAGTCTGCCATTTCGTAGACGGATGTTACACCCTCTAGGCTCAAGCTAGGGTCACAGTCCTTCTAGGGGACCTCTTCCTTTACCGTTGGGTGAGGTCATGAGAACGGACCTTTTAGGGTACCTGACTCTTCGGACCATCCGATGTCGGGTACCCCAACGTTTCTCAGCCTGTGCTGACTCGCTGAAGTGAAAGTAGAATACTGAACTAGTTTTAGTCTGGAACGATCATCGAAAAATTTAGTTAGAAAGACTTCGAAAACTATTAAATAAAAACCAGTCACCCAGTCCTTTTACTCAACGTTAGGAGAGAGCAGGTCGAGAGACTAGATTGTCGTAGAACACCACGCCGTGAAGGGAAGGACAGTGACAGAGCTAATTCTCCGAAAACGTAAGTTCGTAGGTGACAAGTACTTAGTTTTAACTTCGATTCCTTTAGTAAGGTCGAATAGTACCGAAGAAAAAAACTTTGGGTTTTCATAAACCTACCAACAGGTCATGGGGAATTAGACTCAACTTAATACAAGGGGGTTTTCTACGACTTCAGGATCAGGGCTCTTAGACACTTACATCGGAATAAACCTTTATCCAAGAAACGTCTATTAGTTCTACTCCAGTAATCCCACCCGAAATAAGGAAAAAAAAAAAAAACGAAGTATACGTTGATAAGGGATAACAACAAATCGGCGGTTCAGCACAGGTTGAGAAAACACTGACGTACCTGACATCGGTCGGTACCGATGTCAGAGACAGGTACCCTAAAAGGTCCGTTCTTGTGACCTTACAGGACTATTTTCCTCCTTGAAACCCGTCCTTCGCCCACACTCCTGTGTTCTTCCTATGGTTCAATTCTGTCTCCTAACCGTACTAAGTAGATGTTCGGTTCCTTTGGTCGTTACAGACCGTTTGGTGGTCTTCGGTCCCCCAGTCCGGACCCCGTCTAGGAGGGAGTGTCGGAGACTCCTTGGTTTGGACGGCTGTCGAACTAGAGTCCGAAGGTCGGAGGTCTGACACTCTGTTATATAAAGATGACAAGCTCAGTGGGTCAGACATTGAGACAACGACGTCGAAATCCTTCAATTATATAGAGGGTTTTCTTTATACTTTACGTCTAAAGAAAAACACCCAATGAAGTATACACAAACCAGAACAGAAAACGACTTCCGTCAGAACTCCAATGACCGGAATTTACATAAACGTCTTTCCGTGGGATCTGTGGGATCGACACTACACTTTCATGCCTACACTCTCAACCTGGTACTTCTTCCGACTCGCGACTTTTTTAACTACGAAAACTCAACACCGTGATCTCTTCTGAGTACTCTCAGAACACCTATCGTTCCTCTAATTTGGTCAGTTACGATTTCCTTTATTTGGTACTTATAAGTAACCTTCCTGACGACGACTAAGACCTCGAGGTTGTGAAACCGGTGGACTAAGCTTCTGGACTGAGTAACCTTTCGTGGGACTACGACCCCTTTTAACTTCTGTTTTCTTCTTCTCCCACCGTCTTCTACTCTACCAGTCTATCGTAGTGACTGAGTCACTCCTACTTACACGGGTTTGAGGTCCTCTATCACTTCCTGTCCCTTCGAATCGTGTGACGTCAGGTACCATACCTTTTCTCAGTCTGTGCTGAATCGACGACTTGTTGTTAGGAACCACTAGAATTTTCCTTTACTCTAAACATTGGGAATCAAACATTGATAAATTTGAGATAAGAAGTCCCTAAGAAACTGAAAGGTCATAATAAAGGAGAAATAAAGATTTATCCTAAGTAGTTCATAGGGATCCTAAAAAGTGACACGAACCAAAAATTGAACTATCTGGGAGTTACGGACTAAATGAACCATGTGAATTATTCCGAGATAAACTGGAAGACACAATTTCACGATCTTTTGTGAAACACATCGTGTGTCCTTCGAACAGATTATGACTCAGTCACTTAATACCTTCTCCGTATGTACGTATGCATCCTGTCCGGACCTCTGAAACACCGCCGATCTCAACTGTAGTGACTTAAAATCAAGAAACGCCTCATCTCTGCCGAAACAAGAAACGTCTCAAAAGACAATAAAAGATCTTATAAAGTCCCAACCCCGTTTCTGAAACACTATAATAAATTAATATATACCTCTTTTCGATGGGCGATTTATAATTACTTAACCCTTGTATACTAGTTGAAAAACTGTGAGCATGTACGAAAATCCCCTCACTCCCTTTGTACCGTCACCTCCAACATATCACTACATTAAAGATTGTGGTCCATCTTCTAACATTTTGTCTTCGATCGCACAAATAAACTGAGTCTCTAGATTCTGGTTTAATGTATACGATGAGTCTCTCCAAATACCTTTTGATGGATTTCCCTTACTTTAGCTGTCGTAAATTGTCCGTTCTCAACTTAGTGCACGGAGCTGCCCCTGTGGAACGACCGATCACGTTATCCAAAGGGACCTCTTGCAGAAAGTCCTGGGGGACGTACACGGTACTGTCCGGGCCGGCTAAGTCCGACTTTATCGGTTCTCCTTTCGTCTCTAACTTGTATGTGTCCGAAGTAGGCGGTTTCGGAATAATTTCGAACAGAAAGTTTTTTTTATTCGTTTAGAAAGACCTTAATTGTCGAGTATATAAAGGACTCTTAGAAAGAGCCAAAAAAAAAAATTATCATTAACTTTTTACTATAATGTAACTTTAAATCGGAGACCAATCACATGACGTTTTGGAAACGAAATCCGTTCTATCTTCCGTACTTTATACTATGGATGTCCAGTACGTCCCCGGACCCCGAGAACCGAGAGGATAGAGTTGAGTAGGTGACGGGAAGGTAGCGGAGGACAGTCGGTGGACTGGAGGAGGAGGGTCCTCCACTGTCGGACCGGGTAGAGTTCCGGAAGGGTGACCGAAACCCGAGTCCACGGGTGGACCCTAACGGTCTATTCTCTAGGTCAGTTTAAGTCTAAAGTCTCTTTGTTGTTTATGAAAGAAACACCTTTAGACAAGGTTCATAACGTTTGAAGATGAATTTTTTAATGAACAAATAACTTTCGGATTGGGTGAAGTGAGAGTGGACCGACGGAGTCCAAGTAGGAAGTCTACTAAATTTACAGTGAAGGAGTTTCTATGGGGGAGATCCGTGGTCTATTCCATCCAATAAGATAATAAGGGGAGGTCTGGTGGTTTAAGTGGGAGTGGAGTAGATGTAACGAGGCATTGATCTAAAAATAAAAACACAAATAAACTAAGTTCAGACAGAAGCGGTGCTTCCGTTCCTAAAAACGGAGAACAGACGACATTATTACAGGTTACGGACCGGGAATAATCTGTTATTCATAACTTAGTAACTTACCTACTTACTTATTTACTTACCCCTTCCCTTTCAATTTGACTCTGTTACGGGAACAGAACGGAAGGAAGATTAAACAAATTATCTTATCGATTACCAAATTTGTCCAAATGTCTCTTTTTACTCTAAGAAGTCCTTCATTTACATTAAAAGTGTCTCATACAACTCTCATCCCAACTTCATGAAGTCTAGTACAGCACACATTAATGTACAATCTTTCATCTACAAGTTTCATAATATATACTTGGTCCCGAAGTAGAGTAAGTTTATTAAAACGATTATCTAGACGACAAACAAGATTCCATCTTAAGACTTATCTTTCCGATAATCGAGGTTAAGTCAACAATTTTACCAGTTTAACTTTGGTAGTGGTAAAGATAGGTAAGTAACCTCTCACTCGACGTTTATCGAGTAAGTCAACCTGTACATTTGGGTAGATCTTTCACCGTTTTACACAGAATATGTTCTTAAAAACTTTTTCTTTTATCAGCATTATAAAGTACCTTTTACAGTCGAAGAGGAGTCGATGTTCTTGATTCATTGGTTTTACCGAGTACGAAAATCTCTTTTATCGAAGTTTTAGTGCACATGTTTTTTTGTCGTTTCTAAAAGAGTATGACGACCATCGAGATCGTTCTACGTATAAAAGATTAATTCTCAGGTTCTAGTTCAAGACTGACAAAACACCCCAAAAAAGGAAGAATTACTGAGCAATGATTTATAACCTAACACCAACAACGAACTTCTTGTCAAAGTCTTGACTGTCCAATCCCAACCTAGTTGAGTCTCCTTTACTTCTCTTACCAACCTGGTTGTCAAAACTACCCTATAACCGTACTCAAATTAAATGACCTCCTACCAAGTTAAAGTGAAGAAGAATCGAAACATCGGTACACTGATCCTGACATTTAACCTATAGTAAGTTGTCAAGGGTAAATGTATAGGGGGGAAAAATTTTATTATGGTGTTGGTCGACAGTCAATTTATTTTTAAAGAATAAAATTAGGTAAAAATGTCCTATTACCGAAGTAGTGACTGAGATGGGTAGAATATCAAAAACCTATTATAGTGTTTGAATATGTTATTTTCTATCTTTGCGTACATAGATTTTAAAGGTTTGTGTAAATGAAATGAAAAAAATTTCGATAGTTGGAGGTAAGTCACATTAAGAACTTCCTTTATCTTCATTCCTTTTTAATACTTGTATACAGTGTTTATTAACGACTTATAAAAATATATCACAGTATATATATGTTATTGTGTGTATATATGTTTTCTATCGTGAATATGAACCGTATGTTGTATATACCATTTATCGTGTATTCCATATGGTTTTTCATGATTGTTCTAACCTAATACTTGACTATGTGAAACGACATGTCGTCTTTGATTGTATTGCAACATTTAGTTGATATATGGTTATTTTTAATTAAAATTTTTTCTTTTTTCAATCTAGTACAAATTCGGTGTTAGACACTAGGTAGATCAATTTTATACGTCTTAGGGTTTATACATAAAGATAAAAGATAAGTCAAGTAAAGTCAACGAGTCAGTACAGGCTGAGAAACGTTGGGTACCTGACGTCGTGAGGTCCGGAGGGACAGGTAGTGGTTGAGGGCCTCAAATGAGTTTGAGTAGAGGTACCTCAACCACTACGGTAGGTTGGTAAAGTAGGAGACTGCAGGGAAAGAGGACGGAAGTTAGAAAGGGTCGTAGTCCCAGAAAAGCTTACTCAGTCGAGAAGTGTAGTCCACCGGTTTCATAACCTCAAAGTCGAAGTCGTAGTCAGGAAGGTTACTTATGAGTCCTGACTAAAAGAAATCCTAAAAGATAATGATACGAAATTTATCCTGTCTTAACGTAAAAAAGGATTATAAGTAGGTTTTACGTAACTGTAACTATACCACCAAGACACAAAAAATTAAGTGAACTTGTTCGACCGGGTTTTAAGGTTTTTCTTGAATTTTTTTAACGTGGGTGAACGAATCGTCTTCGACAACTCAAACGAATACACATTACGAAGCAAAGTTAAAACACCTTTGTTAACACCTTAGAGGTCCCGGAAAATGAATTAGTGTTCAACCGAGTCACCATTTCTTAGGAGGACGGTTCGTACTCTATGTCCAAACTAGGGACCCACCCCTTCTAGGGGATCTCTTCCCTTACCGATGGGTGAGATCATAAGAACGGACCTCTTAGGGTACCTGTCTCCTCGGACCACCCAATGTCAGGTACCTCAGTGTTTTCTTAGTCTGTAGTGTTGCTCGTTCGTTGTCGTTTCACCAGACATCTGTCTTTTTTAATTTAGTATGTATCTCCGTCTTTCAGAAATCCTGATGTGCTATAAAGAGTGTAAAAATTTTGGTCTGTCAAGTTGACAAATATTTTACTGGAGTTTCGTTTAGTAGTATGAAAATCCTTACACTACCTTCCACAATAGGACAGACGGTGGGTCTTGTGTGACTGCGACTGGACCATAGTGTCCTCGTAACTGTTCCAGTCGGACTGTAAAGACCCAAGGACAGAAACAGTGGTGTCATTCGCCGAAACCCGAGTCCTAAGGTGCACAGAAAAGAGAGGTTCAACGTCCTCTATTTACCTTCAGAAGAAAGTCGGTAACACCGTTGGACTTCCTGTACAAGAAACTCGAAACGAAACATTGAAAATTGTAGGTAAATGAAAAAAATCAATCATTCAGGTTCCTAGTTTAATCCACTTCATGAACCATCACGAACAAGTTCCTTCAACTCCTGGTAACTGTATTCACAAAAGATTTTTTAGTTATCAACTCTACACAGAGGTGTATTCTACATTCGTTGAGTCTCCTCCCCTCACACCTCACACACACAGAAACACTAACTCTACTTCAAAGATACATACAGTAGATACAAGTCGTCTGTTCATGAAAGAGTGTCTCTTTTGAGAAATTGGAGTACTACTCCTGTGTAAAAAGAAACGTTTAATTGTTTATGTAAATTACACTTTTCACAATGACAAAAACGACTTTAATGTGTCGACGACCGTTTTACTTATCTACGACTGAGAATTTTTAGAATAAATCACTAATTGTTATGTAAGTATACCAAACTTTTGTTTGTTGTATCATATATTACTTTCCGGAGGAAAGACAGGGGAACGTGGGATAAGAGTGGGTGAGTAGGTACGGAGAAAACAAAAAGAAGGGTTCAAAACTTTCACAAGGAATATAAACTTATTACATAGTCGCGAAAACTTTTATGCAATCGGAGAGTCAGCATAGGCTGACAAACACTGGGGTATCTGACATCGGGTAGTTCGAGGAGACAGGTACCCTAAAAGGTCTGTTCTTATGACTTCACCCAACGGTAAGGGAGGAGGTGCCCTATGAGGGGTGGGTCCCCTAGTTTGGAACCAGAGGACGTAACGTCCGAAACTTTTATACACTTTAGGATTTAACACTATGTTTCATAACCAACCTAAAAATTTAAAGGACTGAGTCGGAAAACTGAAGACTCAATATTAAGAAACAATTTTATAAATTTTAATATATGGACACACTTGAATTTCATTAGGAAAAGTTTCCCTTCACTTTGCTTAGTTCAACCCGAACAAAATAAACCTTTCATAACTTCACCCTAAAGGTGATCCACCGTGAGTACACGGACCTCCAGTCCCTCGTCAGTGGGAGGGGTGGGGTGGGGTAGAAGTCTGTGTCAGACGATTAATCGTGTCAACGATACCTCTGAAGGTTCCAGTGTGTCTCCCTTTCGGGAGGAATAAAAAAGGGGAGATTTCTTACTCACAGGACGAGTATAAAGACGAGATACGCGATACCTACTGGAAGGTTCACCTCATTTTAACAACACCAGAAGAGAAATGTGACCCTCCAATACAATATACTTCAAACATGTGTCTACTCTGTCCTAGTACTGTTGACAATGAAACTAGACCCTTTTTTGGGACCCACTCAACTTAAAAAAAATATCTCTTTAAGGGATATCTTGTTTTTACTAGACCTTTCATTGACCATCCAGAGAGTCCTAGAATTACACGTAGGTTATTGGTTTTCGAAAATTTGTGTGAAATGACTATAATAGAGAGAATTCGTAACCATATCGGAGAGACGATACCTCCCTAGTTTCACGTACTCCGTAAGACTAAAGTGTGGGAAGTACTTAGTTCATCTCGTAATATCTACACACATATTATCATTATCATTAGACCCGTAAAGTAAACGGTGAGTTGGGACAGTGTTTCAGTTTCTCTACTCGTCGTCCGTTATCCTCCTCCTTTTTTCTTTGAATACGATTCTATCTTCTTTCGATCCTTATGTGAGTAATTGGAAAATTTTTATAAATAAATAAACCGATGGGACCCAGGATCAAGATCACACACGCTAGAAATCAACCCTGTACGTTCGAGAATGAACACCGTAAGGGACTGGTCCCTAGCTTGGCCCCGGGGGTTGTCACCATCGTCTCTCAGAATCGGTGAGCTGGTGGTCCCTTCAGGATGTGATCAATTGAAAAATAATCTACATAAACTCAGACGTTAATTCATCAAAGAACACGTAATTAAATAGTCGGTAAACAACGAGTAAATAACACGGACCGTGACACGACCAACGGTCCGTGTATTTCTATCTAATCTAATTTTGACACAAAGTTCGGACTACTCTTTCACTTGAAGTAGGTCTTAGGAAAGAATTAGTTTGAGGACAGAAGGAATGTCCTTAAGGAGACTGAGTCGGTACATAGTAAAATATGTGACGAGAGAAGGTGAAAAAGAGTAGACGTAGTTTTAGAGTGAGTTTAAATGGAGAAAATTTTGTGGCAGATTCTTAGGTAGACGTTACGTCCTCTGTACCCAAGGTAGGGACGTAACCCTTCTAGAGAACCTCCTCCCGTACCGTTGGGTAAGGTCATAAGAACGGACCTCTTAGAGGTACCTGTCTCTTCGGACCTCCCCACCCGTCCCGCCGATCTCAGGAACCTCAGCGTTTCTCAACCTGTACTGACTCGTTGATTCGGGTCGTGTCCTGTGGATCGTGTCTAGTGAAGGAATTCGGTGTATGAGATAAGGTAAACAGTAAATATCTTCACAAATATACAGTGGAATTGGACCTCTATCCAGTGCACTCACAGTCAAGTGAGTCTTATTAAAGTTCGAGAACTTTTGCTATAGAAGACCCAGAGAACGTGTGTATCATACTGGAGTCCAGAGTAACTGACTTTATGGTAAAAACTACAAAATAATCCTCTTTGTTTGTCTTCGGACGTACCATTCTGGGAAACCCCTTGTACTCTGATCACCCAGTCTCCCGTAGTAGAGTAGGAACCCCCGAGGAAGTTCACTGTCGACAGGTCACCCTGTGCCTACTGTATCCTTCCGAAGTCCGATCACGGGTCCAGTACGGTTGACATCTCGCGGAGACCGAAAATCTTCATCACGATTACGGGTTCACCGGGTCTAAGAACAAGGGGTCACTTTACACAAATTTCTCTTCATTCTCCCAACCCCTCTATCTTTTTCCTTTTCTTTTTCTTCTGGGTTGTGGGAGTAGATAGACCATGACGAAAGGAATACTTCAAAAACCCCAAAAAACAAACAAACAAACAAACTGTCAAGAAAGGGGTTTCACCCTCCTTTCACTCTCTTCTGTCCTTTCTCCGTAAGAAAAGAGTTTACTGAGATTCCTTTTAAAAGGGAGGGCACTACGACCGTCCACTCTAGACTCACGGGTAAGAGCCCTGAGGCACCTCAGTTCTTCTCGAGAAGTAGGGACCCCCTATGGTACTCAGTTCCACTTCGTCACCTCCCTTTTCGGGAACTTTACTTTATGTGAGGACCGACGTCTGTCGTCCCTTCTATGATATCCCAACAAAAGAAACTTTCGTGGTTTCGGAGAAGTATGACAAGTACCCCAAGAGTTCCGTTCTTATAAGTAACCTTCCTGACTACGACTTCGACTTCGAGGTTATGAAACCAGTGGACTACACTTCTCGGCTGAGTAACCTTTTCTAGGACTACGACCCTTTCTAACCTCCGTTTTTCTCTTCCCTCTCTGTCTCCTACTCTTCCAACCTACCGTAGTGACTGAGTTACCTGTACTCAAACTCGTTTGGGACCCTCTATCACTTCCCGTCCCTTCGGACCGTACAGCGTTAGGTACCCCAACGTTTCTGAGCCTGTACTGAATCGGTGACTTGTTGTTGTTTCGGAGAAGTCCTGTTCGATAGTTATAACACTAGGCTCGACTTTACGTCATCTTTTAGGTTTCTTGACGGATTACGAAGAGGTGCGGACCACCTGACACAGAAGGAGCCCACTCACATCGTTTCTTCCCGTCTCTATATGTCAAGACCTGTGCTAACGCGGACGAAGGCGAAGTTGGAGGAGGTAAGAAGTTGATACGTACTCCCAGAGGAGGTAACATAAGAAATCAGGAGTATCTACCTCTCCTCACGTCAGAAAGGAACGTTTACTAAAGGGGTCGTAAAGAGAAGGGAATAATATAGAGAGACCCGAACCAACTTAAATTGACTCGTGTGCAGGTGTGGTTCACTTAAGGAAAATATTAGCCTATACGGTCTGTACATATCCCTAACTAGTGTTGCCTATGTGATATTGTCATTAAAGGAAACCGGTAGTTTGACGTTTATAGAATTTTGGTTTAGGATAGTATTAACCACAAATGACCCCTACTGTCCGTCATTCACCACTACACTAACATTACTTGCTTCATTTTCAGTGAGTCAGCACAGGTTGAGAAACACGTGAGTACCTGATGTGTCAGGTACCTTTAGAGGTCCGGTCTTATGACTTCACCCATCGGCAAGGGAAGAGGTCCCCTAGAAGGGCTGGGTCCTTAGTTTGGGTCAAGAGAGTTTAACGTCCGTCTAAGAAATGATCGACTCGGTGTTCACTTTCATCATCACTTCAGCGAGTCAGCACAGGCTGAGAAGCGCTGGGGTACCTGATATCGGATGGTCCGAGGAGTCAGGTACCTTAAAAGGTCCGTTCTCATGACCTCACCCCACGGTAAAGGAAGAGGTGTTCACTTCGGGTTAAGATTACTCTCCGTCTACATTTGTACATAGACCTTGATAAGGACTAGAATGCTGTGTATAACAGTTTCATCCCCGGAGGATCTACCGAGTCGAAATTTCTTAGACGGACGGTCACATCTTCTACGTCTCTTGCGTCCAAGCTAGGGACCCAGCCCTTCTAGGGGACCTCTTCCTTTACCGTTGGGTGAGGTCAAAAGAACGGACCTTTTGGGGTACCTGTTTCCTCGGACCGTTCGACGTCAGGTACCTCAGAGGTTCTCAACCTGTGTTGACTCGTACGGGTGTCAGTTTCGTCTTGATTTATTACGGAACACCATCCGACACTGAGCTCCGTGACACACAAGATCTTTGAAACTCCTTCTGAATCAATGGGTCCTTTCACTTCAGCGAGTCAGCACAGGTTGAGAAACGCTGGGGTACCTGACATCGGATGGTCCGAGGAGGGAGGTACCCTAAGAGGTCCGTTCTCATGACCGCACCCAACGGTAAAGGAAGAGGTCCCCTAGAAGGGTTTTCCGTCCTCTTGAACCGGACTCGGAGTTTTTTACTTGTGTCTAGAGTCACTGTCTGACCTTTTTAGTAAGGTCCACCTACTTACCACACTGCTCTGACCAAAATCACCGTAGATGTTTCTGACACCCCTTTATCACCCGTTCTTTGACCTTTGTACCTAACTCCGGTCTGTCACCTTCCTTTGATTCCGCGAACCTGAAATAGGACCACCATTACTTCTCTATTACTTCTAAAAATTAATTCCCAAACCGTACTAATTTACCACAAAATCCCTCTAATGACACCGTCGCCACTTAACTTCCCCCTCTTTGTTCATCCGCTAATCAATCCTCTGATAATATTAGTGGGTCCGAACTTCGTCGTCCCCAGACCTCCGTTACCCTTAACTTTCTTTCCCACCTCACACTCTCTATCACGTTCCCTTACAGGTCGCGCGGAACTCCTGAGGACTCAGAAGTCCTGTTTTCCTTCCTTCCACCGACACTCGTGGTTTAGTCCCTTAGTCCTCCCCCTCGGTAAATCATCTTCTCCCTTCCAACCTCGTGACTCAATCGGCTCGGACCACCACAGATGTTTGCAAGTTTAAGTCCACAGGTCGGTCACCCACCTCGACGTTGTGCCCCACCGAGTCCTCTCGTCGGTCCGATCCCTGGACTGAAAAGAGAAAATAACTAAGTTAGACTGAAGAAAGAGGTCTTTCGTGACTTTAAGTCGTGGATTCGTTAATCCTATCTGTCACACAGAATATCCTACACACGGATGTATAGTTATCCTTCCTTCTTAATCCAGTAAGAAACTTATAAAATTTACAGACCCTTTCGTGAAAAATTTATTTAGTGGGTTTATAAAGTTTACTTATAAAAAAAATTTCGATTTAAAGGGTCTATTATAAGGGTTTACAAGTGTCAAGAAGGAAGTCCCTCCGAGTTGGAATCGCAGATTATCTCAAGTTAATGCCTCATTAAAGGTACAACTTGCACCACCACTAACGCGATAGACGCACCTCGACACATCGTCGAGACACTACGGTCTACTTGTTCCCCGGGCATTCGGAGGATCCGGGAGACGGATTAAGAGAGTACGTTTAATCTCTCTTCTCTCCGAGGGTCCAAAGTAAATAGTCCTTTCACGTAGGAAGATCGTTTTCCTTAGTCTCTCTTCTCCGTACGAGATTCCACACGAGACGTTGGACGCGTCGACCGGCGGGTCTCAAGGTCGTCTGGTTTACGGTCGGTCGGGAAACGAAGTTTTTCATCCCGGAAGACCTATTTTTGCACTGGTCCCGCACCAGGTCCCCAATGGTTAGGTGGACAGACTCGTCCCCGGTGTCCAAACTAGGGACCAGACTCTTCTAAGGTGTGCGGACGCCTGTTGATACTGACACGACGCGATAATCTCTTTCGGGCGAACGGTGTTGTTTCTGGGTCCGTCAGTTTTTTATTTTTAAATTTTAATTTTTTTTTTTACACTGGTCCCGTCTTTATTTTGTCGAAACCTGAAGTAGGAACCCATGCACCTGAGTCGACGGTTTTAGGAGGGATATGTTGAGTCTGGAATCACCAGTAACAAACTCAAATTCAATTAGTTTAGTCAGTGACAGACATTTAGTTCCCTTTTTGAAAAATTTTGGACTATTCGCCATTTGTCAACCGAAAGTTTAGGTATTTTACCGAGGAGAATCAAGTGTTTACGTAGACTTATCGTGAACGTACTCTGAAGTACTCTGAATGTTCTCCATTAAACTTCCGAGACGACGGTAGACACTCGGGGCACTACAAAAATTCTACCCCGGCGAGTACTCGCCCTAGGGACTCAACATTGAGGCACCTCAATATTAGTGGCACAGACCAACAGTAGACCGGTGTTTCTCGAATTTGAGGACAGGTGACAGGAACTAAGGTGGTAGCCTCGAACAAGGACGGGAGAACGTCTCCATGCGAGGTGACTACACGACCCTCTGAAACGGTCGTAAAACTCAGTAAAGATCAATCTGGTACCGTCACTACTGTACTTAAAAATTGACTTCGGGTTCGTCGACGGGTCCTGGACGACCTTTGGACCGTCCCCTATAACTCTAAAGAACCCATAGTGGTAAAGGAGTGGGGATGGGGAGGAATGAGTTCTTCGTAGACTGAAATCGTCTGTGAGTCTAAAGAGACCGTAGGGTAGGGTAGTGAAGTACCGTTTATCTACCCTTCTTTTACCTTTGTCACTGTCTAAAATAAAAGAATCCGAGGTTTTAGTGGCGACTACCACTGACGTCGGTGATTTAATTTTCTACGAAAGAGGAACCTTCTATTCGATACTGTTTGGATCTGTCGTATAATTTTTCGTCTCTGTAGTGAAACGACTGTTTCCAGATATATAAGTTTCGATACCAAAAAGGACATCAGTACGCGTCTACTCTCTCACTCACTCACTCACTCACTTCAGCGAGTCAGTACAGGCTGAGAGACTCTGGGGTACCTGAGATCGGTTGGTCCGAGGAGGCAGGTACCCCAAAAGGTCCGTTCTTATGACCTCACCCAACGGTAAAGGAAGAGGTCGTCTACTCTCTCAGTCTGATATTTCTTCCGACTCACGACTTCTTAACTACGAAAGCTTGAGACCACGACCTCTTCTGAGAACTCTCAGGGAACATATCGTTCTTGTAGTTTTGTCAGTTAGGATTTGCTTCAGTCAGGACTTATAAGTAACGTTCCTGACTACGACTTCGGCTTCGAGGTTATGAAACCGGTGGACTACACTTCTCGGTTGAGTAACCTTTTCTGGGACTACGACCCTTTCTAACTTCCGTCCTCCTCTTCCCTCACTGACTCCTACCCTACCAACCTACCGTAGTGGTTGAGTTACCTGGACTCAGACTCGTTTGGGACCGTCTATCACTTCCTGTCCCTTCGGACCACACGACGTCAGGTACACCAGTGTTTCTCAGTCTGTACTGACTCACTGACCTGTCGTCTAAAGAGTTAGAATCCGTAACAAGTCAAGTCAAGTCAGCGAGTCGTTAATTGTTCCCTAAGGTAGATCCGTAAAACGAAATAAACACCAGTCTGGAAAAGTGACCGTCTATTATCTATTATAATTCATTAATTCTTCAAATGGTGTGTGGGGTCTGTCTGACCCAGTCAAGTTCTCCGTGAGGAAGGAAGAGGTGGGAGTATTCTATTACGCAATAGTCATCTCAGTACAAAATTTATGTTCCACCACTCTAATCTACTGAAATTCCCGGGAAGGTTGCGACTCTAGAAGACAACAGAAAACTAATTCCACTTATATCAACGTGTAACATGTACTAAGTACCTAGAGACGAGTTGACTTGTAACGGAAACTGGAAGGGTCATTACTGGAGTCAGGAACTAAACCCCTTCGGGAATAGTCACTTACAGACGACCTATGATGTTGAAAGTTTGTTTATCCCCTCCGTGTATGTGGTTGTGTGTGTAAATTAAATTTAAAATCGAGACAACTAGGGTTTAAAAGAGTATAGGGATTCTAAATAGAAAGAGGTATAAATTTGTTACTGGAAATATAAGGTCATAATTTCATGTATGTGGACATAAACAAAAACGAACGATTGTTAGTAAGGATTCGTAAGGATTAGTAAGGATTCTTCTGGTAACCCTACTCTCATGGTTTTATCCTCACTATGTTCTTTAGTGAATTATTTACATATACTAAGACGATTTTTTTTTTTTTTCTTTTCTTTAGATTAGTACCAATTAAGTTCAAACGGTTCCAACTATCATCAAACCAGAATCAAGGGGAAGTCGTTTTTTTTTTTTTTTTTTTCTGTTTCCAGTTTTTTTATTAGAAAAAATGTCATTAAGAATCAACACAGTTGATGTTTACTTTTATTTAAGACTTAAAGAGAAAATAATTATACAACGGGAAAAAACACACAGTCTTTATCTTTACCCTCTCCCGACCTTACACTAGAACTATATACCCAAATGACGAGAAAGATGGTTGACGACTTAATAATAGTAAAGTGTCTTTAATGTAGACTTTGCCTCCGTACACAGAAATTTAGCTTTCTAAGGTTTACTTATTGGAAACGATTTTGCTAATCATTAAAGAGGTTCGTCACTCGAATATTTATGAGTCAAGGTTTCTAGATATATTGGGAAAGTAAGAAATCATGACAGTGTGCGACTTGTCTTTTGTGTCCCCCTTACAGATGTTACGTCCTTTACGTAAGACAAAATGATCCCTAGTTCTTTTTCTTTTCTCCCTTTTTTTTGGGTTGGTTGATCAATGACCCCCGACTCCCCTCTTCTCACCTCCCACCCCACCCTACCTCGATGACAATTCATGAATTTAATTGTTTTTACTTAAGGGGTCACCACGGGGATAGGTAATTGAGATAGTCTTTCGACGAGGTGTCCGTTTAAATTGAAGTCCTTCACTGAATCCTGACCCTTCTTATCCGGTGTTATAAAGTAGTTTACGTCGTTTTTGTTTAATGGAGTCTGAGTCCTTGGGACTTTGGTGAGAGACTCTCACACACGACGAACTTCCCCTTCCTTTGACGAAAGAGTTCCTCGCCATCGACCGAAGGGCCGAGGGAGTGTGAGTGGAACCCTCCCCTGGAGTATTTAGGGTTTGACCGTCGGAGACCCACACGGGGCGACCGAGGGCTTCCGTTGAGTCTATGAGGACGACACTTCACCTGGACCGAACGAAACTCAGACTACTTCTACTCCCACTAAAAGCACAGACGAGCCTTAGGGACCCTTCGGAACTATTCGTCCAAGCAGTCTCAGTCGACGTCCGAACTTCCAGGGTCGTCCTATCCTCACCTAACGTTTACCGAGACCTTCAAGGGGGTGACAAGGTGAAAGATCATAAAATCCCCCTAAGGGAAGACCGAGTCCGGTATTTCTCCATCTCTTATACGGACGTTACGTCCTCTGGACATAAGTTAGGCACCCAGCCCTTCTAGAGGACCTCTTCCCTTACCGATGGGTGAGGTCATAAATTCTCTGAGGAGATCCAACAAAAATAGCGGAACACAAGGTCCTTCCCAGAGGGAACCTAGATTCTGTCTTCTCGGTGGGACGTAGGAGGACGGGAGGGTCAGAGATTACTATTGGTCCAGTCGCGGATCACCCACCTCTTTTCGTCCTACAATGTCACCAATTCCAGTACCTGGGACTTCTGACGGACAGACCCGAGATTGGGACCGAGACACTGAATCTCAGTACCGTGGAACCGGAGTCCTGAATTGGGACACGAAACCAAAAGGGTAGACATTTTGTCTAAGTAAGTAAGTAAGTAAAAATATTCACAAATAAGTCATAAGAAGGGACCACCGAGTCTACCTTCTCAGAAGGACGTTACGTAAGAATCCCCCAGTTCTTCTAGGGGATTTCCCCTTACCGATGGGTAAGGTCAAAAGAACAGATCCTTTAAGGTACCTGTCTACTCGGACCGTCCGATGTCAGGTACCTCAGCGTTTCACAGTCTGTACTGACTCGTTAATTGTGATTGATAAGTCATAAGATCCGTGCCCCATTTATTTTGTATACTTCAGAGACGAGAGTACCTCGAACGTAATAGTATCCCTCTTTCCGACCTCTTCCTTTACCGTTGGGTGAGGTCACAAGAACGGACCTCTTAGGGTCCCTACCCCCTCGGACCACCCGACGGTAGATACCCCAGTGTATCTCAGTCTGTGCTCACTTCACTGAATCGTCGTCGTCGTCGTCCCTTTTTCCGTTATTTGTTTATTTACTCCTATATAGTCTATCATTATTCACGTAGCTTCTCTTAATTTTATCCAAATACTCCATCTCACAATGTACTGACGAATCGTTTCAGGAGAGACTTCTCTACTGGTCTCACTCTTCAGTTGGTGCTCTTCTAGTACCCCTTCTCGAGAGGTCCGTGACCTTTATCGTTGGTGATTGAGACTACGTCCTACTTGAACCACACAGGTTCAATCTCTTCCCGGCGACGAGGACCTCGTACACCCGTTCGTGTTCTCTACTCCTTCAGTCCGGTCTCTTGTCCTACGATCACCGACCGTCTCGTCCCGTAAACTTACTTATACTGTACTATAAAGGTAGACTTATACCATCTTTGGTACTAGACTAGAAGTGGCTGACACGACACACGCCCTGTTCTCACCTTCGTCTCTCGGATCAGGCCTGTGACGTCGTCACTGAATCCATTCTCCCCTCTCCTCGACCTCTCTTCACCCCTCTACGACCCATACAAACCCCTCTTCTCCGGCCTCTTCAATCCCTAAACCTTGATCTCTGACTTTCTGTCCCACGGAAGATCCTAACCCCCGAACTCGTTGGTCCCTGACATCCACCATCACAGAAAGTAACACTACTCTTCCTGACCTCCCTTCTCGTCCAGTTCCACCCTCTCCTAGTTTTTAACCCAACCTTGTACTACGAACTCTACGGATAATCTACACGTTTCTCTCTCTTTATAGTCCGTCTTACGACCTATTTGTTCAGACTCAAGACCCCTGAGTAGACCTGACCACGGAACTCCTCGCGTCCTCAGATACACCTAAGGACGTCGAACCCTGACCTGCTCCAGTAGACCTGTCCCTGACGTCTCCCTCTTCTATTCCATCTCCACCCTCCCTCCTCCTTTTCGTCGGACCTCTGCCTACCTTTCCCTCCCACCCTTCCTTTTTCTTCCCGGACCTCAGACTTTCGGGTCTCCTCTCTCGCCCGTTGCCACATTTTACGGTGGCTCCCGACTCGTCGTGCCCCTGACTCTCGACTGGAAACGAACCCACACGGTGTACCTCCAACACCCACTGGGGACCGCTTCGTAGTCACCTCCCCCCTCCTGTCGACGATCACACGTCACCCGACCCCGTCGCCTCCTAGCCCAGATTAATATTCGTTCAGACACCGGCCACCCCTTTCCGTCTTGCACCACAACCATTTCTAGTGACACCCTTGACTCCGAGATGTTGTCCCCGAAGAAAAGTACTTTTCAGTGTGTCCCGAAGAGACCACCGAGTCACCATTTCTTAGACGGACGGTTACGTCCTCTGTGCCCAAGCTAGGGACTAGGTCCTTCTAGGGTGTACGGTTTCCCGTCGATTCGGGCACACACGGTGTTGATCCTCGGACGCGAGAACTCGGGGTCTTGACGTTGATGACTTCGGGCACGTCGATCTCCGGCACAAGACGTTGTTATCTTTGGTGACGTTACTCTGCGGGTGCGGGACGGTGGTTCTACTCTCTTCCGGGTGCGTCGTTACTTTGGGTCTCGTCGGTGTTTGTTTTTAGTTATTTAGAAAAATTTCTTTTTAGTATGTCTCAATTATGTTTCATCCACACTGACATTTGTAGATAAATCTCACTCTTTAGTATTCAATATTTGAACTTTTCAGATTGTTTAGGGTATATGTTGTTTTATGTCTTTTTATTGTAAAAATATTTATGATCTACGTGGAGATATAAAACGGAAGAAAAAACCGGATCTATGTGAACAAATATACTATTACTAAAAATATATCTTATATGTGTATGTGTGTGTATGTTCAGTTGGAGAAGTGAATGGGAGATCACAGATAATTATGTATAAAGTATCTGCCGATCTCAAGTGATTTCAGTGACCACCTAATAAAAAGAAAAGAAAATTAAAATGACCACCCTAAAACTCATGACAAACAATTATCCTCATATTTTTAGACAAGAGGTGAGAGTGGACCCCGGAGTTGATGTCTTCAACTCGGTGTCTCCAGTTGGTTTCGGAAGCTTTATACGGCGTTTAGTTTCGAGTCTTCTCAGGAGAAACTATAGGACAATGTGGTCACAAAGAGTCGGAATGTGAGAACTGTCACCCCCGGTCTATCAAGAAGCGACAGCCTTCGACAGAACACGGAACGTCCTACAAGCCACTAAGGATAAAAGATGGGTGATCTACGGTCATCTGTTGGTTTTTACAGAGGCCTGTAACGGTTTTCGAGGGACCCCCCCGTCTCAACAAGGCTAACCTTCGGTGACACAGTGTGATTAACACACACCAGGGACCGACTAGGAAGGGACAACACTTACACACCGGGTCCTAATAGACCACTCCGAACCGGAAATAGAGATCCTCTTCAACACATCCCCACTACTACGGTACCGTGGAGAGACGGGAGAACTGTAGAGTCTTCTACGTTTCAATCTCGCATATCGTGACTTTTTGAGTCTAAAGAACCATCTGTTTGGGATCTCACTGTATATAATATCGGTGTCTTTGAACTACTCATTCCGCAACTCACATTTTTGGGAGTTGATTACCTACTAATCCTGATTCCGTATTGACCACTTTCGACTTGATTAAAAAGAAAAAAAAAATTATTGTCTTCGTTTGTAATAAAATCCATCTCTCATGTAAATTGTTTGAACAATGAGATTCTTCACACACGTTCAACTTTTGTTTAATGAAAATTCTTGACAAATTGTTTACATACTGATCACAATTCTATTTCTCCAACTATACCTGCAAACTTCCCTCATAGAATTTTGAAGGACTGAATCTGTTGGTTTAGTTTACAGTATGTATGGTAAAGTGTGAGTGATCTTAACGTTCTCTCGAAGCGACCACCGAGTCTGTCATTTCTTAGACAGACGTTACCTCCTCTGGGTTCAAGATAGCGACCCAGTCTTTCTAGGGAATCTCTCCCTTTACCGTTGGGTGAGGTCATAAGAATGGACCCCTTAGGATAACTGTTCCTTCGGACCGCCCGATGTCAGGTACCCTGACGTTTCTCAGGCTGTGTTGACTCGTTGTGAAAGTGAAAAAAGTCATATCGTTCTTAGTTTCTTTGACTTTTATTGTTTCACAACTGTTCCGACACCTCTTTAACCTTGGAAGTATGTAACTACCGTTCTTACGTTTTACCGCGTCAGTGACGCCTTTCGTCAAACCTTCAAGGAGTTTACCAATTTGTATAGCAATGGGATCGTGAGTAGTTAAGGTAAGACCTATGGGTTCTATTAATTTTGTATTTAAGTATGTTTTTGAACATGTATGTACGAGTAGGTTCATAATAAGTATTATCGAACTTTCACCTTTGTCGGGTTTACAGGTAGTTGTCTACTCAGACATCTATTTTATATATGTATACCAACCAATAATAACTCGGTATTTTCCCTTTGGTACACTGTCCCTATTTCGAGCTTACGTAATACGACCTACTTCATTCGGTCTGTGTTTTCCGATGTACAACGTACTAAAGTAAATATATTTTACCTGTATTCTTTGTTTAGGTCTCTTTGTCTTTCACCTAATTACCATGGGTCCTGTGCCTTCCTACTCCCTTAACTCCAGTCGACGATGATCCATCCTCAAAAGCACTCTACTACCCTTACAAGACCTTAATCTATCACCGCTACCCACGTGTTGAGATACTTATATGTTTTATGGCGACTTAACATACGAAATTAACTACTTAAGGTACAGTACCTCCAATATAAAGTTAAAAAAATTTTCTCTGTTGTCGGTTTTGGATCTTAATCATCACAGGAATTCTTAGTACAACATGTTTAAAGTACAAAAGATTAACTCTTTAGAACTCCCATAACAGATTCTTTCACCTAAAGATGAATGAATCTTGGGTGACTCTGAACTTTTCCTGTTTTTTTCACAATCAGTGAGTCGACACAGGTTAAAAGACACTGGGGTACCCGACATCGGGTGGTCCAAGGAGACCGGTACCTTAAGAGGTCCGTTCTTATGACTTCACCCAACGGTAAGTGAAGGGGTCCCATAGAAGGACGGGGTCCCTAGTTTGGACCAAGAGGGTCTAACGTCTGTCTAAGAAATGTTAGACTCGGTGGTCCATTTTCGTCTTACTACGGGTCCTTTCCCAGTATCTCCGGTGGAGACCTCTAGTAGTAAATTTATTTACTTATAAATAACTCTCGGATGATACATGGTCTGTGAAAGGGGTCACGACCCCGACGTAGTACTTAAATTGTCCGTTTCTCAGGACGGAGGTACCTTGAAGCGAAGATTACATTCAGAAAGGATCTGTCGTGTAAAATCTTCGATACAGCAGTTTGGACACGTACAAACCTTTAGTTTTTGTCAAAAGTATTCCTTACCAACTTACTTGACTCGCAAAAGTGGAAATCTTTCTCTGCTAACTCTCTCTTGTACTATTGACGAAGTTTTCGGCAATCCTCCTGTCTCGGCAAAGTAAGAGGTGACGAGGGACTTCGTCGTGAGCCGAGTCTCCATTTACAATGTCCCTCCACCTAAACCCGAGAGTCTCTCCTTCCTTCTTTCGAGGGAATCCAAGTGGAGGACTCGTCGTCCGTAAGACGACCCATAAAGTGGGCACAATAGAGTAAATTAGGGATGCCATAGGGATGTTCCACGTCACTAATCGTGGTGAATTTCTTCACCTTTACCTCCGAATCGTTCCAACACATTTCGTGGCGTTCCAGTGTGTCGACCAGTTGCCGGCTCCGACACCAGTCTGGAAAGGGACCAACAGAGGTGTGAGAACGGTGAACGGTCCGACAGAAGGGTTGTCAATTACGAAAATTTTTGTACGTGTAAACACCTCCCCTCCGGAGGATACTACGTCCCCACTTGACTTACTGGGAAGTGTTGTATGAGAGTATGACAAAGTAACCCGAGTGAGACACTTCTCCCAACCCGAAGGGTCCACCACGATCACCATTTCTTGTACGGACGATTATGTCCTCTACATTCTCTACCCCCAAACTAGGGACTCAGCCCTTCTATGGGATCTCTAGCCTTTACCGTTGGGTGAGGTCATAAGAACGGACCTCTTAAGGTACTTTTCTCCTTGGACCGTCCGATGTCAGGTACCGTAGTGTCTCAGCCTGTGCTGACTTCACTGAATCGGGTGTCGTGCGTACTCCTCTCAATTTCACCATTCTACTTTACTTATTATTAGGTGTCCACACGTCCAGTAAACTTTATTACAGGAACGTCAGATCGTGTCGTTGTAGTTGTAACAACAAATCAACGATTCAGCACAGGTTGAGAAAACACTGGGGCACCTGACATCGGGTGGTCCGAGGAGCCAGGTACCCTAAGAGGTCCGTTCTTATGGTCTCACCCAGCGGTTAAAGGAAGAGGTCCCCTAGAAGGACTGGGTCTCTGGTCTGGGAACGTAGAACACAGAGGACGTGACCGTCCGTCCAAGAAATGGTGACTCGGTGGACTCTTCGACTGCAACTGTACTGCATGGGTCATAAATGATACTTAGACGAAATACGGTTCAGGAGACTACACTGTAGTCAGACTAGAAGTACCTCTACTGACAAAACAGACTCTCTCCCGTGTGGGACCTTACATTCTAGGTTCGGGAAAAAGGAACGAGGGTTGGGTGAGATCGGACAGATGTCGGGTCACCTGTCTGGACGGTCCTGCAGGGCAGAGTGACTCTCGTCTAGACGTAAAAGTGGACGGGGTGGACGGGATATGTCAAACGTCCCGTCCGACGAGAGGAGTAAAATATGAGGTCATAAGTCAGTTGACCTTTTAAAATGACCCACCAAAGACGCACAGTCCGTGACAACATCCGTAACCTCTATTTCGTCCCTTGTTTTCCCTGATTTTTTTACTTTGGTTTTTGAGATAAAATACCCCGAACGAAACCACGCATGGTGTTTGTTTATATTTATTTTATACATGATGTAAGTTTTCACTTTTCACGATACTGCGTTTTATTTCGAACCTTCCCCTAATTCCCTCAGGACCCCTTAAACCTCCGACGTCAAAATTTATCCCCCAGTCCTCCCTGGAGTGATTTAAACTCAGAGCCGTGACTGTAAGTCCTCTCCTTCCCACTCGGTGCGTCGATAACGCTCTTTCTCTTCAACCCCGCCTTCTTCCGGGTCCCGTTAACAGACATTGCCCCTCGGAAGACCCACACTCCCTCTGTTCAGTCCTTCCATTACCCCTACGCACTCCCTCTGTCCAGTCCTTCCATTACCCCTACGTTTGACGTATCCCGTCCACCCCGTCCACTTTTACGCCTAGACGAGAGTCACTCTGCCCTGCAGGACCGTCCAGACAGGCGACCCGACATCTGTCCGATTTACCCTTGTTCCCACACTTCGTCCTTCGACTCCTCGGTCCCGTCCATCCTCCTCGGGCGGTGTAAGTGCGGGATTAGGGACCCTGCACTCTTAGACAATATAATGTACCGACTTCCTTGAACCGTCTACGTTAATTCCAACGTCTGAGATGTTATCCTTCTAACACCCTGAAAGGACAACCAGGACACTAATTCTTAGGTCGAACATTACGTCTCCTGAGCCTAAGTCAGGGATCAGGCCTTTGACTCTAGGATGTCCGGAGCCTCGTTGATTCGGGATACGCGACGTTGAGGACTCTGGAACCACGGAGTTCTCAGGTACGTGGAGTTACTTCCTACGACGTGCTACGTTGCTTCTAAGGTTCGTGGCGTTGATTCTGGGTTGTCTCGGTTTATTATTTTATTTATCCCTCTACCCAGGACCTAACAGGTCTACCCAGGTCAGATTTGTGTACTTGGAAATTTTCGTCTCAAAAGAATTCACCCTCAGTCTCTTTACGTTGTCTCCCGTCCCTCTATGTCGTGTACTCTCCCTGAGCTAGACAACGACTACCCTTTGGACCCGAAGGGAGTATCGAGTCAGCCATTTTTTTTAGACGGACGTTACGTCCTCTGGGTCCGAACTAAGGACCCAGTCCTTCTAGGGGACCTCTTCCTTTACGGTGGGGTCATAAGAATGGACCTCTTAGGGTACCTGTCTCCTCGGACCGACCGATGCCAGGTACCCCAGTGTTCTCAGTCTGTACTGACTCGTTGATTTGGTGGTGGTACTCTTCGTTGATTTAGGATGTTCTCAGAATTCCTTCGACCTTCTACTCTCGGGTTCGGTCCACTGTGGAACTAAGGTCGGAGAACCCTGGGACTTGTCTCTTGGGTCGGTTTGGGACTCTTGAGACTGGATGATCTGGATCTTGACTGATCTTGAGACTGGATCTTGACACTCTATTCACGTACAACAGAATTCAACAATGTAAACACCACTATACTATCCCTTCGTAATTCTTTAATTTCGTCCCCAACAACGGTATTAAGTGGACTCTCTACGACTACCGAACCTAGAAAATACCCCCCCGTCTCAAATTTATAGATAAATAAACTGACACAGTGTGGAACCAACGTCCGGTGACGTCGTACACCCTAGGATCAAGGGGCTGGTCCCTAACTTGGACACAGAGGACGTAGTCTTCCATCTAAGAATTGGTGATCTGGTGGTCCCTTCAGGAACCAAACCTGGAAACGATTAGGTCTTCTAAAGGGTTATCCACTTTACTTCCCGTGATCTTTTTTCCTCCTTACCTTGGATCCGGGGAACGTAACCTCGAGTCTCAAAATCGACGACTTGGTGTTGTATTCAGGGGTAGTTATAACAAAAGGATTTTTTTATGAAAACTTAACTTAACTCTCCGTTCTATAAACCCCAAGACAAACAAATAAATAAACGGTTCTGTTTAAATATCTACAAATGAGGTCATATTTTGTAATGTTATTAGACTGAGACCCAGAATTGACTGTGAGGAAAGATTTCAGACTTGTCAACAAAAGTTAGGACCCACATGTGACCTAGTGGTTCCCTTTTAAAATCTCTATATGTACGGACTCAAGATCAAGACCCTTCAAGATTGAGTCGTCTAGAAGTACATACCTACACTCGGAACCTGGTATTTCTTCCGACTCGTGGTTTCTTAACTACGAAAACTTAACACCACGACCTCTTCTGGGAACTCTCAGGAACCTGACGTTCCTCTAGTTTGGTCAGTTAGGATTTCCTTTGGTTGGGACTTATTCGAGGTTATGAAACCGGTGGACTACACTTCTCGGTCGAGTAATCTTTTCTCGGACTACGACCCGTTCTAGCCTTCGTCTCTTCCCCTATTGTCTCCTACTCTACCAACCTAACCTACCGTAGTGGCTGAGTTACCTGTACTCAAACTCCTTCGAGATCCTCAACCACTTCCTGCCCCTTCGGACCCCACGACGTCAGGTACCCCAGCGTTTCTCAACCTGCACTGACTCACTGACTTGTTGTTCTAGAAGTCTATCGGAACTCACGGGGATTACCAAGTTTCACTTCAGCGAGTCAGCACAGGCTTAGAAACGCTGGGGTGCCTGTCATCGGATGGTCCGAGGAGATAGGTACCCTAAAAGATCCGTTCTCATGATCTCACCCGACGGTAAAGGAAGAGGTCCCCTAGAAGGGTTGGGTCCCTAGTTTGGGTCCAGAGGACGTAACGTCTGTCTGTGAAATGGCAGACTCGGTGGTGCGTTCCAAGTTTTCGAGTGGAGTTAAGACTACGAGACGATCCTGTCTCTCTGTAAGACGTTAAAAAGAACCACCACGTCAGTTACCATTTCTTAGGTAGACGGTAACGACTCTGTGTTCTCTACGTCAAAAGTAGCAACCCAGTCGTTCTAGGGGACTTCTTCCTTTACCGTTGGGTGAGGTCATAAGAACGGACCCTTTAGGGTACCTGTCTCCTCTGAACTCTGAAAACCCGATATCAGGGACTCCAGTGTTTTCTCAGTCTGTGTTGATTCGTTGGGTCGTAATCAGAGTTCCTCTCTTCTGATTATAGTCTACCTTCTCCGACAGATGGATCAAAAAAAAACAAAAAACAAAAAAAAAAGGACCTCTCACTCACTTAATGCTCAAAACGTCCTTTATCTGTCTACATCCATATATCCACGAGTCAACATAGACTGAGAAACACTGGAGTACTGACATCGGACGGTCCGAGGTGACAGGCACGCTAAAAGGTCCGTTCTTATAACCTCACCCAACAGTAAAGAAGGAGGTCCCCTAAAGGGTTGGGTCCCTAGTTTGGACACAGAGGCCGTAGAAGGTGAGACCGTCCACCTAAGAAAAGGTGACTCGGCGGACCCGTCGAGGTCCTAATTAACAACACCCCCTTGAGTGGTATGGAAGACACGTACCTAAACATAGACACACAAGTCCTTTCACGACCTCGTCATAGACCTATAACACTTCACTTCTTTACTGAAGGAGGTAGGAAACCTTCTTTGTTCAATCTACAAATGGTTGGAAGAAAAGAAACAAAATCGTGTCGTGATTAAATATATGGGTTCGTAAGAAATATTAGTCCAACTGTGTGACCGATACCTTTACCCCAGATTCTTACCGGTAACCAGAGTCCTTACCGACATATAGGGGACGTTCTCGGTACCAGAAACCGACAGTTAGTCGATTCACGTCTCTTAGATCTTCCGAGAATCCACTACCAGGACTCTGTAATGAATCTCGTCCCGGGGTGCAGAACGGAACCTGACACTGTGTATACTTTTTATTTGAAAAACACACAATTCGGTAACTCTAAACCCCCAACAACCTATATTGTCGAGTGTTATTTGAAGACGACACCATTCTGTGACTCTACTCCCTAAATATACAACAAAGTCGGAAGACAACGAGTACACACACACACACACACGCGATCAACGAGTCAACATAGACTGAAAAACACTAGGGTACCTGATATCGGGTGGTCCGAGGAGACAGACACCTTAAGAGGTCCGTTCTTATGACCTCACTTATCGGTAAAGGAAAAGATCCCCTAGAAGGGTTGGGTCCCTAGCTTATACCCAGAGGACGTAACGTCCGTCTAAGAAATAGCAGACTCGGTGGTCCCCATTTATATGAGAACGAGTATTACTGACTATTTAGATAGAACAGTCAATTCTTCTATATATTAACTGTAGTATTACCAGAGGATGACTTTGATAATGTCTTATAGTCTTCTGTTAACGTTAAAGAACCTTCTAACTTCTTACAGAATTAGTCCACGTCGACGATATTGTTTTATAGTATGGGACCCACCGAATATTTATTGTTTAAATAAAGAATGTCTAGACCACCGACCCCTACAGGGACCGTCAGGTCAGTTCTGAGACGTTAAGGTTACGTCCCCGTACCCAAACTAGGGACCAACCTTTTGATTCTAGGGTGTGGAGTGTACCGTTTTTGTTTTTGTTTGTTTGTTTTCGTTCTCTGCAAGACCTCAGACGTTTCAGATTCTGGTTCCACGGTCGTCTAAGACATAGACGACTTTGAGATGGAGGACTAAGTGGCTCTCGGTCGAAGACCGACACAGGAGTGTACCGTCATTCCCTCGCGAGACTTTAGAGAACCGTGAATTAGTGTAAGCACCCTGAGGTGGAAGTACTGGATTAGTGAAGAGTGACCCGTAATCCTAAATTGGATACTTAGACTTTCTTCTCACTTTCACTTTCCGCGAGTCAGTATAGACTGAGAAACGTCGGGGTATTTGACATGTCAGGTACCTTGAGAGGTCCGGTCTTATGACCTCACCCATCGGAAAGGGAAGAGGTCCCGTAGAAGGGTTAGATCCCTAGCTTGGGTCCAGAGAACTTAACGTCCCTCTAAAAAAAAATGGTCGATTGGGTGGTCCCTTCGGGTCTATACTTTGACCCTCCCTGTGTTGTAAGTCAGATGTCGTCTCTTATACTGACACAAGGATAGAAAGGATTGTTTTGAACTAATTCTCCAATCTCTCTACATCTTGGTTCCTCCCTTTTACCGTCTCGTAGGTCACTCCTTCATCCTTTGGGTTTACTCACACCATGGAAGTGCCGGTTCATCGAAATCCTCCTCTCTCGCTGGTCAAGACAGTTTGCGACACTTAGTTCCATCTACTCTTGACTAGTAATTTAAGTCCTTCGCGACCCCTGGATCTATTCTCGTCTAAAACCACCTCGTCACAACCGTCTCCCCCCGTTTGAGGGTTGATCTCCCCCAAATTCTCTTTCCTCCTTTGTCCTTTAGTCTCTATTCCTTCTCTCTGTAGAAAACAAAAAATTGCTTAAGTGACATTTCCCCTCGTCTCTTCACCATCGACCTCCCTTTTACTTCACAAAAAACAAAACAAAAATTACTCTCTTATCCTAAAAAAAACATGACTGTTCTTACTAAATCATTTCTTTCTTTAAAAACTGTTCTCTTTTCCCCTCTCTAAAAGACCTCGGTATAGATCATAAAAGTACACCACATAATCAATGAAGTACGACGTATTGTTTAGTAGAGGTTCGGATTACCGAATTTTATTATACTCGACTAATAGAGTACTAATGACACCCGATTCCAAGGTCCTCGCGGAACAACTTTCAAAGACCGAGTTCACAGAGAGGGTTCCTATATCAGTGGGACAGTTACCCCGACGACAGTAGGGTTCCGAGTTGACTCACTCCCAGGTAAAGGTACAGTGAGTTGAGATGTCCACCGTCTAAAGTCCTGGGGCAACCCAAGACCGGTCTCTGTAGTCAAGGTGGGGATGGGGGGTCGGAGAAGTACGTCGTCGAGTGTTTTACCGTCGACCGAAGGGTGTCTTGTTCTCGACTCTCCTTCTTTCTCCCCCTTCAGTAACAAGACATTGAATTGGTCCTTCACGGTAGGGTAACGAAACGGTATAAAATAAACAATCCTCGTTCAGTGATCGAGACCGGGTCAAGTTCTCCCTCTCCAAATGTTTCTCCGTACTTAAGGTCCTTCACCCCTGACGACCCCCGTAAACTCTCAGACGGATGGTCTCTCTCCTCCCTTACACATACTCATCTCTTCGACCGGGATCAACCCTTACCCCTGACAAGTGGGGGTCAGTGTCCTCTTGTCCGTCGCAACCTCCCGTGTATCTCCGATCATTCATTCGACGACACCCTCCCACCTCCATGTTCATAAACGAGTAATCGGGGCTCTGGAACCTCTTGCCGTCCTCTATTGGACTCCTTGGTCCCGAGTAAAGGGAACAAGAAGACAACCTAGGAGGCCGTTTCGGTCTTCTTAAGATTTAGGTCGTGTTGTGTCGAGAGCGGGGAGACTGTGACAATTGTTCCTTCGTAAATTTCGTAGTGTGGTCCTGAACGCTTCTCAAAATGAATGGACTTGAATCTTTTGGGTGTTCCTTGATACTCGTCCTCTTCCTTTGTTCTTTTACCCCTCTTTTCTTTTCCACTCCGTAACGGACTCCTTAGGCAGGGAGTCGACCCAAAAGTACGTACCCAAAGAGAGTGAAAAGTTTTCAGTATAATTTGGTCTTCAGAAACGGTAACTTGTAAGTACCAAGCTTCCTTTTCCGAAAAACTACTAAACAAAACAATTTCGTCTTTTCACTCTGTTTGTATAAGAAAAGTCAATGTCGTAGGGGTCTGGGTCGACAGACGTCAGTACTATCTCACCTAAAGGCGAACCTCTCACCTTATGTGGTCTTTCTCGTTTAATAGTTCCCTGAAGTCAACACTAAAAGGTCCGGTAGTCCCTTCCTTTTGACTAACGACGATTCTAACACCTTCAAACGAAGGAATCCCCCATCGTCGTTCCACTTACTTACTCAAACCCGAAACTCCGGTCGTTTATATCAGATCTTGGGGTGAATTGGAACCCTTTCGGGATGAGGGGGAAGACATATATCCTTCAAAAACAGACCTTTCAATCTCTCTTTGCCCCGTTTACCGAAGGTCCCCCGCGGTAAGTGTGTCTTCTGTCACGAAAGACCGCAGCCCGTCGACTCTCCGAGTCCCTGTGTTTGGTCCTCTAATCCTTCTCGTCACCAATGATCACCAATGACACAGACGAGTCAGCCTGTACTCAGGTGAGAAGAGACAGGTACCCTAGGGATCCGTTTTTATAACCTCACCCAACCGTAAAGGAAGAGGTCCCTTAGAAGGGTTAGTCCCTAGTTTTGGTACAGAAAAAACAGAGGACCAATGATCCAATGATTTAAACTCATTTGAGGCACTCAACCACTACCTATCCCTCCGGACCGCACGACGTCAGGTACCCCAACGTTTCTCAGCTTGTGCTGACTCGTTGACTTAACTTGGTTTGACTCCCCGGGTGACGGTAGGGGCTTGCTAAATCCCAAGAGACGGAATGGTAATATATCAGCTTTGAATGCGTCTACGTAAGGTGGGTAGAAAATCCGGTCCTAGAGTTCCCGGAATAGTGGGTGAGGTGTGGGAGAGGACTCTAAAAGGTTCGTTCCTCGTAAGGAATCCGTTATCTTGGTAGGTCTTAGGGGGTCTGGAGAAGGTTCAGAACGACATGGAGGATCTTGATGGTCGGGGACAAGGGGGAAATCTTTTCCTCGAAGGCCAGCACCTGATCTCGCCGGAAAATGTAGGTGAAGCGACTACTTGCACCGGTCCTGGATCAGACTCCACTCGTCACTGATCTACAGGGTTCCGGAAGTCAAGTCAAGTCAGTGAGTCAACACAGGCTGAGAAACGTTGGGGTACTTAACGTCGTGCGGTCCGGAGGGACAGGTAGTGGTTGAGGGTCTCAAGTGAGTCTGAGTGCAGGTAGTTCAGTCACTACGGTAGGTCGGTAGAGTAGGAGACAGCAGGGGAAGAGGAGGACGGGGGTTAGGGAGGGTCGTAGTCAGAAAAGGTTACTCAGTTGAGAAGGGTACTCCACCGGTTTCATAACCTCAAAGTCGAAATCGTAGTAAGGAAGGTTTCTTGTGGGTCCTGACTAGAGGAAATCTTACCTGACCAACCTAGAGGAACGTCAGGTTCCCTGAGAGTTCTCAGAAGAGGTTATGGTGTCAAGTTTTCGTAGTTAAGAAGCCGTGAGTCGAAAGAAGTGTCAGATTGAGAGTGTAGGTATGTACTGGTGACCTTTTCCGGAATCGTCACCTGTTGAGTTATAAAAGTCCCTTGTGACAAGTTTTTTCAAAGGCCGGAACGGTAGCCCAGCCTTGACCCCGAATTACAGGGGTCTCAAAATAGTTCTACTAGGCCCGGAGTATGAGAACTGGAGTCTGTTCGAGATCCCCTTTTTCTGATGAAGGCCTTTGGTGGACGCGTAGGAACAGGACATTTCACGCTAAGAGACGCGGGGCGTCGCTGTGGAAGCCTAGCGCACCGGAACCCCCCACGCCTTCAGTTAAAACGCAACGAATGTGTTCCTCAGCCCCGCTTCGACCGTCGGACCCACTCTGCACCCGCGACCTCACAGGCGGAGACTCGATCGGACTCTGACCTCCTGTCAGAGTCCGGGTGGCTCTGGACCTAAGTCGATTTAAGGCCCCGCGAGCCAGTGCCCGTGCGGGTTGGAAGTGGAGGAAGAATCCGGGCGCCCGACGTCCGCAACTAAGCCTGGGCCGGTTCCGGACACCGGGGCACGCACGTCCCGTACTTACACCCCGGTCCCCGACGCTCCGGATCTGAGACGAGGTAGTGAATATCAACGGGTTCCGTTCTGTGGGACCGATGTCCCTTTGTTTCTCCGGTTCCCGCTTAAAAGGCTCTCCCTCCACCGCCCAGAAACCTTCACGTGACCCATCCGGGAATAGAGGGCTCTGGTCTTTAGGTCACAGAAGCCGCTGACCAGGGGAGGGAGCTTAGGCGTCGAGCTGCAAAAGGAAGGACGTCCGTTCAGTGCCGGAGGGAGGCCTCGGAAGCTCCCGTTCAAGACCCAGGGGGTCTAAAAGCGTCTCTGAGCGCAACCCATTGCGGGATTCGCACCCCTGACTCCGCTCGGGAGAAGTGTGGAGGATGGAGGTCCAAGGGTTTCGCACGCGGAGCCATTGTCTTCAGCTTCGTTGAAAGATCTTTCCTTCCCTTGGCATAGGTTTCAATTGGGGGAAGAGGGTTCCTCACCCACGCGCGTCTCGAACGGTAGGCGGCACGTGGCCCGCGGTCCCACCCCCACCTCTCAAGGCTTGGCCCTCATCCCCGCGTCTTACTACCAACCGAGGCGACTGGAGCCAGGGTAAAGACCTAGTCTTTACGCTCAAAGCGGAAAAGGCCGAGGCGCGCGGGTCCTCTCCGCTCGCGCTCGCCCACCCGCGACGGCGGCGTCGGCGCCCGAGTACAAATAAGTGAGCCAGAATTTGTAAGGCAAACTTATGAATAATTAGCCGGCAAGATGAATGAGATCAGATCCAAACGTCCTCTTTTTTTCTCAGGGACCTTTCTTCCTTATATCGTTCAACCCTAGGTCTTCTCGTTCCTTCGGAACCAGACCCCGTCCCGTCAGCCGCGGACACAGGGCGGCTGTGCGCCCTCACCCCGCGCTCGACTCCGCCCCTACCCCGCCAATCGATTCCCGAAGTAAAGACGGGGACCGAGAGCAAAGTGACAACCTTGACCCTTTCTCGATCGAGGGGACCGTCAGGACTCTCAGATAGCCCCGTCTAAAGGGCCCTTCTTTTTCCTCGAAGTCAAAATGTCAAGGAGCGACCGTGGCTGGGGAGAAGATTTCAGGATGGGATTAACACTACGTCAAAAGAATTCATTCAAAGTCCGACGTGTTTTGGACAAAAGGCGACACCCAAACCCGAAGAGACCACCAAGTCTGCCATTTCTTAGGCGGACGCTACGCCTTCTCGGCCCAAGTTAGGGACCCAAACCTTCTAGGGGACCTCTGCCCTTGCCCGATGGGTGGGGCCATAAGAACGGACCTCTTAGGGTACCTGTCTCCTCGGACCGATGTCAAGTACCCCAGTGTTTCTTAGCCTGTGCTGACCCGCTGAAAGTGAACGTCCTCAATTATACTACTCCCCTCTCCGGTCGGCGTGAAAATTTCTGAGGAGAAAGAGTGCACCGATGACGACGTTCTTCTCAGGGGTTCAGGTCTCCTGAAAGTCCTAGGAGGGGGGCGAAGGTCTTGGGAGCCACCACGCCTTGGAAGGTGTCGGGCTCGCTAGTAGCGGAGAGTATCGTAAGGGAAGGGCTGCCCCGTCAGACCAGAATCAACCCCACTTGGTCGCCACCCCCCACCCCCGCTTACACGCCTCCTCAATCCCAACCTCCTCCGACTCTAGACGCCAGGAAGTGGAGGAGACGCCAAGTCGAGAAGATTACCGTGTAGTCGGGACCGTCGTGGGAGGGGTCCACAACTTGGACTCCCGTTCTCCCTTACAGTCATCCTTCCGCCAAGAAAAAGAGCAGGACTAAGGTGGGGGGAGGGGAAGTAGGAGAGAAGGACGGAAGAGCGGACTTTGCGTGAAAAGGACACGAAGGGGCTCACCAGAGGACACAGGAGAGGGCCCGAGACACACGCGAGACACACAGGGCCAGTTACTCGCCCAGGTGCGTCCGTCTCCCTCCGGCAGCTCCGGTAAATCTACCAGGTCAAGTTTTGTGTATGGTATTGGGTTTGAAGTCGGTTCACCCTCTGTCGCACCCTCTCGCCCACGCGTTTGTAAACAACCCGTCTTAAGCGCACACAAACACGCGCTAATATTGGGGCGGTTTAAAGGGGGCTGAAGACTACGGGCGCATCTAGAGATCAGACAGCCTGTGATGAGAGTTGGAACCGCCAATCGTAAACTACTGTGTATTTGGCTCCAGGCGAGGGTTGGCACACACACAAGAACAAGGGTACACGGGCATTACTTGAGGACTTAAGTCACCGTCATGGACACCCCTTGAGGTGGCTCCCGTCCGACCCGAGGGACGCCTCCAGCGTCACTACTGTAACATCCTTCGCGAGGGGGGCGGGGGAGGCGGACCGTCGGGAAAATTTTCATAAAGGAGAAGACGTTTGTATGAAGAGAGGTGAGGACTGGAATACTTTTCTACCGGGGGCACCTCGTAGACTAGACTTTTCGGAGTGAACCAGAGACAATAGGATCCGACGAGGAGAGGAAAGCCCTAAAGTTCGAAAGACGCTCACCGATTAATGGAACCCCACTAGGGCTTCATTTTGCCACCCTACTCTACACATCCCTCCCCCCACGAGCTCACTTTAACTGTTGGGTCATTATAGTAAGGTTCTTCTCTCAGACTTCTGCAGGAGCATTAAAGGGGATTCTTTAGACCAAAATGACCAGCTAGAGCCATCCTCTTAAGAAACGGATCTCCGAACTTTACTCATTATCCGGTACTCAGAGGTTCAGGAGTACATACTATTATTTATGTAAGTTCCTCTCGTTGGCCCACAAATGTTAATCGTGGAGTTGAAGACAAACAGTTTTCCAGGGATTTATTGGGGAGGGGGTTAGTTCGCTCCTCGGGTCTCCTCCATCTTTAGTCCACCTCTTTAGAAGTTTTCCTTAATTTTTCGGTTTCGGCTAAAATAAAGAAAGTCAGCTCACACTTACTACCCCGACGGAGTCGTTCCCACTACCGCGGATGGACTGTTTCGCACGTCACTCCCCGACCCGCCTCCTCCAGTGTTTTTCCTTTCGTAAGTTCGATAACGGAACACCCATGGTGAAGGGACGAGACGCCGATCCACCAACCGTTTCCGGGCCACCGGTGGAACTTGGACCTTTGGGTTAGGTTGTCCAGTGACGGAGGTGGTTATGGGTAGTGGGGTCGTGACACGGAAAATAGCGGAGTTTCACTGAGGGTTGGCCAAATAGGCTTATCTTGCGAAGCGTTCAAAAACAAAAAAGTCCAAACAGTCAAAGATCCTTGAACGTACAAAATTTACTTCGACTTTGGCCCTTTCGAACCCGATGTAAAATTTTATACGCTCTGAAGGGTCGCCGGGGGCAGTGAACCTTTCCGAGTCAACGAAAAAATTTTTCTTCCCCTACCCCCTCTTGTGACGAAAATTTCGAGCCCTGTGGAGGGGAAAATAGGGTTGTTAAGTCTTCGTCAACAGTAGAGAAGAGTTTTGGGTCGAAGGGTCGGCGGCAGCCCCTCCACCCTCGCGACCACGACTCACGGGAGACTCGGAGGCGAACAACCGTCCCTGAACAGTCGGGCCGGCAGATGTTAAACAGAACAAGTAAATTTAATCCCGTCCCGACTTTCGGCGACCTTTCAAGCTGCCGACCCACCGGGTCGTCGGCCCGGCCGAACCGCCAGTTAATATCTTGTAATTTGTCAACTGTTTCAATGGCTGCGGGCGGAACCTCCCGTTGCGTCCCTCGGGCTCCTGTCGGCTCTAGAGACGCCCAAGCGCGGGACGGAGGCGGTCGTTAAGTCCGTCCTCCAGGAGACAGGCCACCCCAAGTCAATTTCCGAAGCTCCCCTTTCCCATCGTCTCCGGTTTCCCTCTCTAGACGCTCTTTCTCGATTTATAAGATTAGAGAAGTCCTTCACAATCAGCGAGTTAGCACAGACCGAGACGATAAGGGACCTGACATATCGGACGGTCCGAGGAGACAGGCACTTAAGAGGTCCGTTCTTATGACCTCACCCATCGGTAAGGGATGTGATTCCCCTAGAAGATCTGGGTCCCTAGCTTGGGTCCAGAGCATCCGTCTAAGAAATGGCAGACTCGGTGTCCCTTCGGGTCAAGAAATTCCCCCATTCATGTTACAAGAAGGGGCGAATCCCTACCTAAACCTCTGTCTCTTCCTTACCCCCCCGGTCATCAACGGGCAGCGAACAAACCACAGGGGTAAAAAAGGTCTATCCGACTTCTGTTTTCGGAGTTTTTCGAACACCGCTAGAAAGGAGAACCTGCCGAGGGGATTTTTTCACTTCCACCCCCGCCACTTTGAGCTTTCGGGAGGAACCATAAGGGGAGGGGGTGTAGGCGCTCTTCCGATCCCAAGGAGGTAAATTAAATGTACGGAAGTAAGTAAGGTATTGATAAGTAAGCTGTGGATGGTGCATGGTCTGCGACATAATCTGAGAGTTTTACGTCATATTTACCTTACGTCCGAGGTTTGGGGTCTCAGATTCCTAGCCGAAGGGCCTTACAAGATTTTAGTCGTACGTAGAACCTTACCGGTGTGAGCGACGAGGTGCCTAAGGTTGCACCCCGTTTGCCTGTGCTCCTTTGTATTGAAGACGTATTGAAACTGAAGAGGAAAGGAAATAAATAAATAAAAAAATTCATCGTTTCCTGGTAATTAATCTTCTTATTAATGACGATGGGCTGTAATAGGGTTGGACAAGTTAAAGATAGACAACGTCTGTTACGATTATTACCGTTAATAACGAAGATATTTGTGGGGCTCCGTCGTGAGAGGAGGGGCGTCACACACACACAAAAATTTCTTATATATATTTTTCAAGGGGGCGAGTAAACGTATCGAAGTAGAAATGGAAAAGGGTAAGTCGGGAACGTTTTTTTCGTATAGATAAGTTTCGGGAACGTTTTTCGTATAGATAAGTTTCCCGTAAATCAGGTAAAGAAAGAACCGGCCATTTGGATAAGTAGTTAACAAGACGGAACATCTAGCGTAAGATTACGATTAGATCGCACAATTTATAGAAAAACAAGGGGAAAGTGGCAAAACAGTAAGTCAAATAGGTCAAAACCAGTGGGTAAAATAAATAAATACGCGGACGAGGATAAGTCCCCGAGTACATAAAAAATAATACAACAAAGTGACAGTGCGTCACAGTTGAATCAGATAAGTTACCCCCGATGAACTTCCGGCCTCCCTGTTTCGCACATGTGTAACGCGGCGATAAGTAAGGCCGGTCGACCTAGCCGACTTTTTTTTTGGAACACTTTTCTTTGCGGAGTGTTACCTGTGTCTTCTTCACGTGTTACGATTGTCAAAAGGTTTATGGTGACTAACCAAAGAAGTGTTACTCCTCTTTCGGCGGCGAAAAAGAATCGAGGTGAAGTTGTTTGTTGTGAGAGTGTTTTGGAGGGTTGGGACGCAAAACAAGGGCCTGTTTTGGAGGAGCTGACAGATTTGCGAGGGTGACTTCCTGTTTTTTTTCCTAATTTTTTTTCGGGAGAAAAGTGATAGGGAGGGGAGAAAAAAAAGAACGTTCTCTCTTTTTTTCTTAACCCCCCCCCACCTCCCTAACAGTCACTTAATTATTATAGTCAGAAAATTTTCTTCTCCCGACTGGAAACTCTACGTGACCCGACTCCCTCTTTCTTGTCCCTCTCTAATTATTTCAAACCAACCGCGCGAGAGAGACGGAGGCGCCCCGACGCCCGCGTTCTTTCTGTGCCTGAGAACGCCGCCCGTTCTACGCCCTTGAAGTGAGCGGCCCTCCCACGCCGGCTCGCCGCGAGACTAACCGACCGCGCGCGCCCAGGGATAGACGAGCCCCTTCTGCCAGTTTAGAAGAGAGGTAGAAAACGCGGGGAGCGGATTCCGTCTCGGGCCGCCACTCTCCTCTAGGTACGACAAAACAAGATGAAAGAACGCCCCGCCCCCCACCCCCCCTCGCCCCCCTGCCCATCCCCTCTTTCCCTCCTCCTTTAACAGTTTACTTCACTGTTGTCGCCAATCGGGGTGCCGAGGGACCTTCCGTAGGGAGAGGTGGGGGGGGGGGGGGNCGATTCAGGAATGCCAAGGTGTCTTGTTAAGGTGGACAAACGAGTTTCGGACTCCCGTTGTGGCGACCGGGGAACCCACACTCCGAACAAATTTCGGGAATCCGTCGTCACTGATGGATTCCTTACCGCAGCGAAAACATTTGGAATTTGCTTTTACAATTTTCTCGTTTTCCTTCCTTTCGTCCTCTCCTCTCCTCTCCCCTTTCTCTGTGTCTACCAATCTCTCTCGCGCTCTCCAGACCTCGTCCGTCGTCGAGAAACGGATCAGGGTCCCGAGATCATACCGAGCGAAAGACTGAGTGTCTGTGTGTGGGCCGGAAAAGAGGTGCGGGAGAACGGGAGCTCAGCGTGGGGGAAAGAAGACGTGTCAGATTAAGTCTCTCTCTGAAAGAGATCCGCGTTGATCAATCGTTCTGGTGACCTCAGTCTCTCCACTATTTGGTCAGTGGGGGCACCTGGACACCTGATGAGTTTTCGGCGTGTTAGACAACCGCCACACTGGGACACGCGAGTGGGGGTCGTAGGAAGGGGGTGGGGGGTTGCGTAGAGAGATCAGGATAAGAGTAAGTAGCTGTGTGACCTCGCGACGAGGGTCTTTTGCGTCTGGTAATCTCTTTCCCATCCCCCGCCCTCCCCCGCCCCTTGAGAAGCCCGGCCACCCCGGCTCGACCTTCCGAGTCCCTCCATTGATTCTAAATCCCGACCCCACTAAAGGTCGCTCGGCGTCCTTCAAGGCACAACTCTTCACTACCCGACGATGTTTTCCCTTTCTGCCTCGGAACTTTCCTAAATTAATTGGCACAGTCCCTATTAATGGGGACCTGTCAGGTTTAATCAAAACGTATTAGCGAGTCTTGGTATACTTAATTGAATATTATAACGTTTCTCGAGCCCCTTATTGTCCTCTTCCTAGCAAAATTAATCACTTAGTCCCAGTTTGGTCGTCTCGGATAAAGAGTGTAAAGGTTTGAAAAGTACCAAGAATTTTATAATAAGGCATCCCCCTTTTGTTACTGAAATTTCTCAACCCATCGAATATTTCTGCACTTCGAGGTCTCTGACAGAGACAACCCCTTTGATCAAATCCTGATCAACTCAGAACATAGAAATCTTAAAGATAGAACCACCCCGCTTTTATTTCTAGAGGGAGATCCATAAAAAAAAAAGGAGGACTATCAGAAAGACCGTAGAAGATTAAAGAAAAGACTTTAATTTTGGACCATACTAAAGTTTGGAAAGAGGTCACATTTGAACACGTCGGAACCTTTAAGTTGGGATAATCTTAAACAACAAAGATAAAATTACGGTAATCGTACTGTCTTATTTCGGAATTTCTCCAGTTTTCAACATGTTTCAGAATTAAGTCGCTAGTAGGAATGTTTATTTTAGAATTCCACATTTATTCCTTATGTGGTTTCTATGTTCTTGTTTAATGTGACTAAATTCGTCACCCCGAGAGGACGATTGTTCTATTTCACCAGTCCGTTGAAAGGGGAGAATTTTACAATGACCTTTGATCACTTTACGAAATTTGCCAGACCTACAAAAGTTACCCGAGACAAGATGACCAAGTACTTACGGAAAAAAAGGGGGGTTCTATTATGTTGATGAACCAAAAAAAAAAATAGAAGAAAGGATAAGTGCTAATTTTTACACTATTTAGTCCAAAAACCGAGACTTATTGTTACCGAACTAAATCTAAAGGATCATTTAGATAAGTTTTCACTTTGTTTCTGACGGAAACCTCCTATGGAATGTGAAGTGGACCTGGTCCGTGCATTCCCGTTAAGTCTATTTTTAGAACAATCCTTGAGTTGTTCTTTATCTCCTAAAAGAGAAAAGGGACCAAGTCCGAAATAAATTTGAGAAACAAGTTTTTTTTACTTGTCTCACTATCAGCCCAAGATTAAATGTCTATATCAAATCTGCAGATTATAATTTAATCTTCTAGTGTGTTCTTTTTGGTAAATGTGTATTTCCAATTTTGGTTATGAATTTGAAAATTTTTGAAATATAATGTATTTCGGTTTTACTTTGATTTATGTACAATCGGTTGAAGTAAGTGTTTGTCATCAGTTTTATATATGTGAATTTTTCTTTTTTCGATGTTTACTCCAAGAAAAGAGATTTTACACAAAATAGTAGTAAACGTTTACTTAACGTCCACTAGATTTTTTATTCGATTAATCCCTCCCTTGAGGTTTTGTGTAAATTCGTCAAACTCAACCACCTCTTTACGATCGACTTTCTTCTCTGTAGACAGTTTTGTTAAGACCAAAAACAAAACAAAACGATTTATTATTTATATATTAATGGTGAGTCTGTTTTTTCAGACTAAATTAGAATCTATTTTAACGCCCAGACTTTATCAGAGCGTTAAAAATCTTCAATTGAAACTGTAAACAAGTTTTACAAACTCTCAGCTTTTGACTGAGTGTAAATCCCGTTGCGTTTATTGTGTAAAAGTCTGAGTTACGAAAGTGCCTGTATATGTGTAAATGTTAGACTTCCACTTTGAGTCGGTATTACTTTTTTATCCTTGTTACGGAAAAAGACACATTTGACACAGTTTTTAAGATCGTTCACCTGAGTCCCTCTGAAGATCATCTAAAAAACAAAATTCCCTCTTTTAGGTTAACTGTTGAAAAGTAAAGTGTGTGTAAAGAACAAACGCCAGGAACGAGAACTCTTTCTCGAGAACCAGACTAAACGTATACCGTCCTATTTGTTTTCTTTGGCACTAGCAGAGTGTGTGTTTTCCGGTCTAAGCTCGGCCAGTGACCAGTTCTTACCTAGGCCAGATCCCCAAGACGAACTCTCTTGTCTCTAAACGTTTCAAGTTTATCATGTTTATCCCTCGTTCCGACGAGCCTCGGTAGGGCAAGGCTCTTTGATTACTGTGTCTAGTCGAAAAGGGAACACGGTTGGTAAAGTCTGGATTGCAAACTTGTCTCACGTACGTTGTGTCTGGTCCTCTTTTATTATTATTATTTTCTTTTTGTTACCCGTTGTTTTCGTTTTGGCTGTCATTTGAAGGGTGTCTCTTTCGACCTTTCGGGTTGTACAGTTTTTTTTCAATAAGGAGGTGGAGACACCCGGTTTTGCGTTGTCCAAGGCTTCACGTTTCGTTTGTCGGTGGCGACGGCCTATGTTGACGGGAGAACTTTCAACAGACGCCCCACGTCCAGACTTTCCTAGGACAGTTAAGTGTGCGTGTGAGCGGGCGCATAAGCGCGCGAGCCGGTGAGCGCGGGGCTGACCGTAGATATGTGGAATACATGTGTGTGTGGCCCCCCGGGGGCAGCGCCCTCCCGCGAACCCCTCCGGCGTCTCGAGCATGGATATGTATACATGTGCACCCGTGTGGCCAGGGCCGTTCCGGCGGGGCGCCCCCAGTATCGCGCCGCCGCATCCGGCGCCCCATCCCCAGATCGACCCCGAACGGGTACGGGCCGTCGTCCTACATCCGCTCGCCGCCGACGTCGGGCCCCGACCCGGTGCGCGACGTCAACGTGCCCTAGTACATCGGGCCCAACGGGCCCGACCCCACGCTCACGCACACGGGGGGCCGCCGGCGCCGGCGGCGACGTCGGCGGCGGCGGCGCGGCACCTTCCGCGGCCGCGGGCGCCAGCCCATCGGGTCGCTGCTGCGCATGCCCTCCGGCCTGCTCCTGCTGCTCTAGAGACGGTAGAACCTCGGGTCCAGTTCGTCGCTCATCCCCGAGGGCCGCCGCCGGCGCCGGCGCCGCCGCCGCCGCCGCCGGCGGCTGACGCCCTTCTTCTGCGCGCGGCGCCGCCGACGCCGCCGTCGCCGGCGGAAGAGCCCCAACCGCTCGTCGCTGAGCCCGTGGTCCGGCGGCGACGGGCGCGGGCGCACGTCGGGCCGCGGGCGGAACTCGCGGCCCACGAGCCGCAGCCGGTGCGGCGGGTCCGGCATCCCGTGCCCCTTCCGCTTGAACAGGAAGAACTCGTCGCAGAACCCGAACGCGGCGCCGGCCATGAACATCAGCCCCACGAGGAAGTACACGTACCGCGCGTCCGCGAAGCGGAGCAGCTACTTGCCGGCGAAGAGGCTGAGCCACTCGTCGAAGGTGAGCCGCGGGTCCGCGAACGAATAGAGGCTCAACACGTAGAACCCCAAGAGGACCCGGTAGAACGCGGCGACTCGGGCGCTGGTGTGGTACTTCCGTAAGTACCCGGCGAACTGCACCAGGTGGCCGAACCTGTACGACAGCGGGACGGCGCCGACGTCGGGCGGCGGCGGCGGGCCCGGCAGCGAGAGCCGGGCCTCCTTTAGTTACAACCGACAACCGCCCCTGGGGAGGCCGGGCGGCGCGGGGTGAAAAGTGGGGCCGCAGCGAGGGCGGCCCTGCTCCCCCGGCCTCCTGGTCGGGGCCCGGCGCAGCGCGGGGCACCTACAAGACGACAGAGGCCGGCCAGTCCGCGAGCCCCCTCCCCCCTCGCCTTTTGTTTTAGGAGGGGCTCCGTCCTCTTGAAGAGCCGCCACAGGGGTGGGGGTGCCACCGTCAAACGGGAAACGAAAGAAACACAGGAAGGACAGGCCACCGCAGGCGAACGCTTGAGGGGCGTCCACCGGCGGTGGGTCGTCGCGCCAGGGGGAGGAGCCAGAAAGGGGACAATTTACGTGTCGTCGGGGCTTTCAACGCAGCGCCTCCGCGGTGGTTCAACTCGTCTCCTCAGTCGGCGGCGCACGACGGTTCACGGTTTCCCCCGAGAGCCGCCGACCTCACAAACCCAAGAGGAGCCACTGAAAGAGTAAACTGTCACCGTCTACCCCCACCCCCTCCCCCCCGCCGGCCCTCCTCCTTCTCCTCCCCCCAGGCCCGCGTGGCTCCCTTGCGTCTCGCGGCGTTACCTATATTTGTGTTTATGGCGTCGTGGCCGGCCAGAAGGAGCGAGCGTCGTCCGCCCCACGCGACTACCCTTGGGGGGACCACCCGACCCCAAATCCCGGGCCCCAGCCCCCCTCGAAAGGCGTGGGGTCGTGGACGGAGCACCCAGAAGGAGAGGCCGACGCCCAGCCCCGTCCTCCAACCGACTCCTAAGTCTTTCGGACCCTAGCTAGCGGCACGGAGTTTCCTTTAGGAGGGCCGAGCGGCCCAGCCGCGCAGAGCGACAGGGAGCCCGGTACGGCCGAGCCGAGAGAGGTTCGGGGAGGACCGCGCAGCCGGCTGAGCCCGTGGGCCTCGCGCGACCCGCGCCTCGTGCTCGGTCGGAGGCGCGCCGCGGCGCCCGGTCCGTGGCCGGCGCAGGGTGAGGAGCCAGGAGACCCGGAGGCGGGCCCTGAACGTTGATTGAAGCGGGTTCAAAGGACGCGGCCGCGGCGGCGCGGGGACAGCCGCGCGAGCGGAGCCTCGCACGCGGGCGCACACGAGGCGCCGGCCTCGGGGAGACCCGCCCGAAGGAGCCGGTCTCGGCTCGCCCGCCTCCACGTTCTCCGCCCCACGCCCCCCCACCACCACCACCACCACCGTCTACTCACCCATCCTAAATTCCTTCCGCGCGGTAGTGGAGTCAAGCGTCCAGGCGCGACCCCGACGAGGGTTAACGGGGAGAGGACGTCGTGGCACCCGGGGAAAGGTCGGGTCCGGCGGTCGGCGGCGAGGGCTCCGCTGTCCTCGGGACACGTGCCCGAGTCCACTCACAGCGATGGACGCACATGTGCACGGGCTTCGGCCGCGACCCACACGTACCGGCCGGCGGCGACGCACACACATATAGACCCCCGTGCGCCTCCTCCACCTCGGGTCGTGAATCCCTCCCTCCTCCCTGGTCGGCTCGGAGGAGGGCGAGGGTGTGGGAGTCCTGGCGCTTAATTTGTCATAGGGACGGCGGAGAGGGGGAGGAGTGGTGGGGTGTGGGGGTGGGGGCATGAGGAGGAGGGTGGGCGAAAAGTGAACTCTTGTCCAAATCCGCTCGCCTCTGAGGCTCCGCGCGGCGGCTCAAACGCGTGACAAACCGAAGGCGGTGGGGACCCCAGCAGGGCCGCCGGGGCCGGCCCTCCTCGTAGCCACCAGCGCCCAGACCCTAGGAGACGGGACCTCCTTCCTCCGCGCGTGCACCTCCTCTCGGAGTGCGCCAAGCCTCCTTCTCCCCTGCGTCGGGTCTTTTACGACCTCTGAAAAGGATCGTTCTTCCACGAAGGAACCTCCAGGTCCACAATGAACGGCGTCTACGAAGCGCTTAAAAGAACGTGATCACTACGTGGGTCAGCCTCCATCACCTCACTTTCTATTGTCCTCCCCGATTCGCACGCGGACCGTTGGGAAAGCTTTTCCTTGATCGGGTCCGACTCTTGACCGTAGGAACCGGCTGAGAAGTCTAGAAAGTTTTAAGACCCCCAAACAAAAGCAAGATCAGCGATCAGTAGGCATACGACTAGCCAAATACCATGTCAATCAATCGAAGTGTCATAGAGTGCGTGTCTATCCTACTTCCACAAGTTTTAGTCATTCTTCATATTTTGCAAAGAGACTTTCTGTTTTCACTTTGCATGATCAGTGAGACATGACCTTATAAAAATACGACAATTGGTGTTAAAGGAAATCATCCTCGTCGAAAAAGGAAATTTAAACTGTATTACGTTTCTAGTTTGTCGTATAAAAACAAACGTCTAAAAGGAGTGAAGAACCATACGAACGTCGTGTGGAAGATTGTGCTAGTCAGACCTTCAAAGTAAGTGTTCAACCGGCCGGGAAGTACCCCTTGAACGAACGGAGAAACCGTCACGACTAAACAGGATCGGTACACCACACATGTTCATCCTTCAAGATGTTAGTCAATTGAGAAAATTCAAAAGGGACGTTAAGTACAGGTCAAGCTTGTGTTTGTGTATACGTCCATATTTCTTGAATAACTTGAATTTATTTTTGTAAAAATCCGGTAGTCAAAATAAATTTTCAATCCGAACAAAATAACGAGTAAAACTATTTTTTTTATCACTAACAACGAAAAAGAAGGATCAACGACACTACTGTATGTCTTACGTTTAGTCGTCACTTTACATACCCTCACTGTGAGAAAGAATTCTATGGTGTGTTTACAAATGAAACGTAGTCGGGAACATAACGATTTTGTTAACCTGACTAAAGAAATCTTGGTATAAGGAAATGTCCGAGATATTTCTGTGAGACAAGTGTCTGACCCACCTCGTTGACAATTTTGGGATCGTCCTCATTAATGTATCTGATCTCATAATTTATATGACAGAACGCTACTATTTGATACTTTGATAGTAGGGGCTCGAAAATTGGATGATTGAATATATTATCCAAACTCTGTTTTATATGTGACAGTATGTTTCCTGTATATATACATATCCCCACGTTTACACTTTTGACAATGATTCTAATGACACTTATTTCAACTCAGATTAGAACTTTTAATAAAACTATATATGTTTTCCTATTCCTGACTCTTTGTAAAAATATAACCACTCAATTTAATAACATATAAAAGTTTAAATTCAAATCTTTAGTTAACGTTATTTAATAATGGTACTTTACAAACGTATATACTAACTTTATATACGGAAATACACTTTATAGAATATTTTTATTTTACATATTCGAAGGATCCTATACCAAAATACTTAACACACCATAACGGACAAATCACTATAATTTACTTGGTCTAAACTTTCAAGAAATTCAAGTACTTACAACTTGACACCCCCAACCCCCCCTTCTACAAGGGTATGGCTTTTTCTTTTACCAACCAACACACGAACAAACGATAAGTGGATTATGTCAAAGTGTGATCCTCTCCAAACCGAAAGTCAAAACCAAAAATCCCCTAGTCATAAGAACCGGATCTCGGAAAAGTAGATCTCCGGGGGTCCTACTTGGGAGTACCCCCTGTCGTCGTTTAGTGCCGACGATAAGTGCCCGGAAGTACGGAGAACTGACTCAGACCAATTCGAAAAGGGACATTCAAAAGAACGGTAAGGGAAAGAATACATGACTTTACTGCTAAATCAAAATCACAGGTGTCTCGAATACAAACTTGAGCACCTTGGAATGTATAAACAAGAAGATGTAAAGAGACGGACACACATACGACTCACCGTGGACTGAAAAACGCTGGAGTACCTGACATCAGGCGGTCCGAGGAGACAGGCACCCTAAGGGGTCCGTTCTTATGACCTCACCCAACGGTAAAGGAAGAGGCCCCCTTAAAGAGTTGGGTCCCTAGCTTGGGTCCAGAGGACGCAACCGTCCGCCTAAGAAATGGTGACAAGAACATGTAACACTGCATTTTCACTTTTTTATGGTTCTATATTCTTTCTCTCATCAGACACACTCACTTGTCACTTCCTTTTTATGAAACTTTCTCTTAATGTTCAAGATACAGTCCTTCTACGGGACCTCTTCCTTTACCGTTGGGTGAGGTCATGAGAACGGACCTCTTAGGGTACCTCTCTCCTCGGACCATCCGATGTTAGGTACCCCAGCGTTTCTCAGCCTGTGTTGATTCACTGAAGTGAAGTGAAGTGAAGTACCCGAAATATAACGGTTCACCTACCGTTCGTGGGTTTCCTGGCACATGGAGGTAGGCACCTTGGATATGTCCGAGACATAAACGGAACACCGGTTCCTTATGGGCACTGGTGTTTATATAGATTAGACGTCGACTCTCCGTCTGAGAAAGAGTCTGTATCAAACCCGTTTTCAGACACGTTTCAGTGAAAGAAGAAAAAGGGAATCCAGGAGGGACACTTACCAGAAAAAAGTTAAAATTTTGAAAGTGATCCTCCGTCGTTACTCTAACAACCCCTAAAAAAAAAAAAAAATTATGGAACCGTTACGGTTTCATTGACCGAAAGAAGAAGAAAGAGAAAGAGAAGATATTTTCCCTCCCTCTTATAAACCTAGGGTTGTCTTCTGTCCCCGAGTCTCACTTGACTTAGTAAAAAGACGGAAGTAGCTAAGGTAGAGACATGAGAGTGACCTAATAGTGGGTCTACCGAGTAACAATGTAAAAAGATCTTGGTACCTCCACTTTGGTGTCGTTTCTTTCGTTTGACCGTCCCATGCCTCTCCACGGGTCCACCTTCACTGTCCCACCCTTTCCACTACGGAAGTTTACGTCTCCGGTTCAATACTGGGGACCTCGTCACCCTCGTCTGCCGACCTCAATTCTCTTGAAACCCCGAAGACCAGAATTCGTTCACGTTCCTTTCTTAAGTATTCGAAAGTTGGACGTATCTTTTCATTATATCGGACAAACAGGACAATTCCTCCTTTACTCGTTTGACTGTTTTCCGTCAGAGTCCGAAAACAATGTCAAGAGATTAGGATGAGGAAATCAAGGGATCAACAAGATAGTAGGGGTGGGGCTGGACGGGGATATTCCCTCCTTTTTTTGGGTTTGTGTACCAGGTGTATTTTGGGCTCTCTACTCCTTAATTCAGTCCATGAGTACCAATCTCACTTATCGACGTTCTCGCTGGAAACTGACCGATGACGATTTAAAAGTAAGAAAACTCTAAAGACAGGGAAATAAGAATGACGAGGACGGTATGACCCTGATATGTTTAGCTAATAATCTTACGGAAAGAAGTAAGGAGGAATCGTCATGAGTTGAGTCCGACCGTAAAAGATTTGTTTCAACTGGATCTACTGTCTCGTTCTTTATTGTTTTAAATTTTTGGGTAACAGGGGGAGAAGGGGGTTTATTTTGTGGATTCCCTTTTTTCGGTTATGTTTATTAGGTTCTGTCTGTTGAAGTGTTTCATGTTAAAGTCTAGGACTCTTATGACACTTTCGTTAACTGAAAAGAGATCCTATTCACGAAAAAAAAAAATTCACCCTCTCTCGATTGTAACTTGTTTTGGTCTTTACTTACTCCTCCCAACTTGTCAGTCGCATAGTATATTACTTCTTAGGAAGGTTGGGTATCAAAAGTTTACTCCTCTGACCTAAGACCACACCATCGGAATGAACATTTAAAGTGGTGGCAAGTACGAGACCAACTAAAACTCTTTCTACCCTTATAACGAATGCAGAAGGTCGTCCCACATCCTATTCGGTACAAAGGCTAAAATGTTTCAGGGAGACAGACCGACAGGAAAGGTCGAAAGTCTGGAGGAACTGGACACACAATGAGGGAGAATCCAAGTCAAAGGATAGACTCCTACCCAGACGAAACTACTCGTCAAACTAAAATTGATAGTAAATGACTCAAGAATTCTATGGTAGGAAAACGTATGTGATAGTAAATGAAAAATCCTTTCGAGATACTCCATTCTCAATGGAGTTAAACGTCAACCCTTTGCCTCGGAATCTCGACTACCTACTTATTGAGTGGGTTTCAGTGTGTTTGCGTTCACCTTCTTCACCCCGCACTTGATTCGGCTACGAGAAGTGGTCGTGGTGAGACTCACCTTCTCAGTCGACGAAGGACCGAGTCTAAGAGTTAGGGTGGATGAAGGAGTTCGGAGGAACACTGAGTGAGTCACGGTACGAAGGAGACTCTCCCTCACCGGTTTCCCTTAGGGAGGTCATTCCACAAGGTACGGATGTCGTTGTACGACGGGGTTCCAGGTCAGGACCGTGGGTCGTCAGTCGAAGGGACGATCAAGGACACCAACAGTCGTGGCCGAACCAAAGTCGACGTTGAGTTATGAGGTGACGGTTTGTCTTGGGTTAGAGATGGGAAAGAGACTATCGGTTCCTGACGATTTTCCCTTTGGAAATTGTTACTATAGATTAGAGTCAGACATATAAAGGGGTTGGGATGAACAGGTTTGGTGGGATAGAGGAAGGCAGAAAGGTGGGAGGAAGTAGGGAGAGAAAATACTTTAGGTTCATGTACTTTAACCAAATTAGTGTTAAGGGTCACGAACTATGTGAGAGTATTAACGAGGTAGTCACTGAAAGAAAAGAAAGAGGGAAAGAAAGGAAGAAGGAAGGGAGAAAAGAAGAAAGAAAGGAAAGAAATAAAGAAGGACAGAGAAAGGAGGAAAGTAGTATATTATTTATGAATACTTAGGTCGTAGGTTTTGTTTTAGACGACCATATGGATATGTACCCGAAAGGAACATCGAGTCGACCATTTCTTAGTCGGACGTTACGTCCTCTGGGACCAAGCCAAAGACCCAACCCTTCTAGGGGACCTCTTCCCTTACCGATGGGTGAGGTCATAAGAACGCGAAGAGACCACCGAGTCGACCATTTCTTAGGTGGACGTTACACCCTCCAGACCCAAACTAGGGACCCAACCCTGCTAGGGGACCTCTTCCCTTACTAATGGGTGAGATCATAAGACCGGACCTCTTAAGGTACCTAACATATCAGTACCCTAACTTTTCTCAGTCTGACCTACCTTGCTGAAAGTGAAAGTATGGAAATGTTTTTGTTTAGGGGGGTCATTTGAGATGTGATGTAGATACACATAGGAAAAATTCATACAAAAAGAAATATAAAATCGAAATTTACAATAATATTCAATTTTGAAAAGATACATTAGAAATCACTACTTGAAAAAAGAAAATTAATACAAACTTAAGTTACAATCATGTACAGTGACTCAACTAAGTATCCGACAGATTATAAATTAACACGTATATTTCGTGTCACATAAACGAATATGAGAGGACAATTACTCGTACACCCAACAAAGGTCAAAGATTACTACACGTGACCGACAATACCCGAAGGGTCCACCGAGTCACCATTTCTTAGATAAACGGTTCGGCCTCTGTACCCAAGTCAGGGACCCAACCCTTCTAAGGGACCTCCTCCTTTACCGTTGGATGAGGTCATAAGAACGGACCTTTTACGGTACCTGTTCCTCGTACCACCCGATGTCAGGTACCCCACCGTTTCTCAAGCTGTATTTACTGACTCGTGTGTGTGTGTGTGACTGACAAACAATATCTGTAAGAACAAGCACAGATTCTGATATATATACACTCCATAAAATATTCGTTTTAGACATTTTCACCCTTTAAGTAGATCGTGACATGGGAAAAAGGTTCACACAGGGGAACACAAAGACAAACTAAAACTGAAAGGACGTCCGTAAATTCTCAACAAAAAAAAAAATTATAAAACAGACTTCGAATACCAATAATAGATTCCCTCTCCACCAGAAGATCCTCGATAAAGAGGTAAAGGTCTTAGATAGACTTTAACTAAAGACACATACCATATTCCGAACTAAAGAAAGGTATACCTGTAAGTTAAAAGATCTTGGTCAGTAACATTTCCGACACCGAAAAATATGACGAGGATAACGAGGGAAACGGTATCCTATACTCAACAAAAGACTTGAGAGGTAAAACGAAGTATAAAAAGTCAAAAACGTGATGACAACGTGATAGGATTAAGACCGACTCGTTCATGAAAGTAAAGAAGAATAAGTTTTCTTAGTACCGATAAGAACTGGAAACGTGTAAGTATATGTAAAATAAATAAAAAATAACCTCATATCAACGAAATGTTACAACACAATCAAAGACGACATGTTACTTCACTTAGTCGATATACATATGTCTATAAGGGAAGACTTGACACCACGACCTCCTCTGAGAACTCTCAGGGAACCTGACGTTCCTCTAGGTACGTCAGGTAGGATTTCCTCTAGTCAGGACCCAAAAATAACCTTCCTGACTACAACTTCGACTTTGAGGTTATGAAACCGACGGACTACGTTTCTCCACTGAGTAAACTTTTCTGGGACTACGACCCTTTCTAACTCCCGTCCTCCTCTTCCCCTACTGTCTCCTACTCTACCAACCTACCGTAGTGGCCGAGTTACCTGTACTTAAACCCACCTGAGGTCCTCAACCACTACCTATCCCTCCGGACCGAGCCAAGGACCCCAGCGTTTCTCAGCCTGTGTCGACTCGCTGACTTGACTTGACTGACTAGGGGAGGTAGATCTTGGAGGCAGAGTGGGAGGATATATGTGAAATCTTGTCTAACAGTCCAAGGTTCATAAAAAATTTTAGGGTTCATAAAAATTAAATTTTCGAATTTGACTCCATATTAATATAATCAAAGTTCTTTTTTTGTATTAATAAACTATAAACATATATACCGTTTTACTAGTGGCATTATTAAGATCCATTGTAAACAGTGTTATATATCAATATGTAAAAAAGAACATTACTCTTGAAAATTCTAAATGATTTTGGGTCTATAAAAATTTTTCGGAAAATCAATTCTAACAATACTTAGGGACCCAACTAAATCCCTCGTGACTGTATCAATGTTTAAATCGTCAAGATTAGGTACTCGAATCGTACGAAGCCAATTAAAACAACAAAAAATTAAAGAGACTCATTATAGAATGTCAAAAGACCATCTTAATAATAAGTAGAGAATAATGATCCAAAATTTTAAATAGAAAACTATGATATTTATGACACGAAATACTACTGTATATATATAAAATTTTCTATTACAGAAAATTTATTAAAATTAATTTTAATTAAATTATTAATTTTTATTAAAATAAAAGACAAACAAGGACCAGACATCTTTATGTTAACGAAAACCAGACGACTGAATCGTTCACCGTTGGAACACTTTGGTAAAAATTAAGTACATTAAAAATAAACATCAAATAAAACCTAAAATATGTATGTTTAATACAGGAGACACTTATGACTCTCAAAAGAAAGAAGGGAAGGTCAAGAATATGTAAGATGAAAAAGAATGGAAAGACTTGGCAGATCTGAGAAGCCAAGTAACAACTTGTTCTCCCGTACTATCCTCTACGAGAATAGAAAAAGGAGTGTTTGCATGCCGCAGTACCCTCCCTCCCAGAGGTGTCAGAAAGGTCCCGAACTGCGAAAGTCGCTAGATCAAGACACGACCAGGGTGACAGTGGGTTAATGTGTGTAGATGTGTAAAAAGGACCTTAAGACGAACCAATACGAAAAGAACCAATGAACTGGTTGGTTTGGTAGGTCAGAAAGAGATCTTGTTCTTACGGTGTACAGACCCAGGTACTTGGGACGTGTGATCTCCACATTGAGATAACCATATTTAAAGAGACAGGAGATAAGGAGGTAGTCTGATCGTCTCCAAAACGGTTTATGGCAACGAGTGGTGGACGGGACAATGACACGACCGGAAAAACGGGGTTGAACAAAAATACGATAACGCGATAGAACGTAAGGAACGAAATCCTTGGTGTCAAAAAGATAGACGTGGTAATGTCCGACTCCCCGGTCAAAGGACACCGAAGAACGTGGTGGAATCCCCTTTCACGGACGAACCAGGTCACACAGATCCTGTCCGGTTGGGGGGGGGGGGGGGGGGGGGGGGGGGGGGGGGGGGGGGGGGGGNGTAGTGAGGTGTCAGGTACGGATTTACTCCTGTAAACGACATGAGTCGTGTATTGGTAAGGAAAGAGATCTCCGTCCCACTTTATTGAGTACTCGTTCGTTTACGGTATTACGGAAGATTAAAAACACTGAACGTACACCATTCTCCCGTGTTCCGTCCTTAGTCTTCGTCATTTCCTACCACCAAACCGACTATCGTTAGCCGTAGATTAGCAAGGTCGACGGACTTTTCCACTGAGTACTGGAGTCACCTGAATAGCGGGAGGACCATAAACATCTCGGCTTAACATAAAATTGCGAAACAAACACGCGATTTCACAAAGGTATGTGATTGAAGGATCAACTGCACAGGAAAACAAGTAATAGTCGGAGGTTAAAGTGTAAGGTCCGGCAACAGTCCTCACCGGTCTGCGAAGCCAGTGCCCGTACGGACGTCGCGGCGAAAAGTTACGTGAAACTTTTGTCATAAACTGCAAATACGTACATGTAACAGACGATCGTTTATGTAGGTAACGACAGTCTGTTTCGGAACACAAACTATTTTTAAACAGAAACAAATAAATGAACTCCGTTTTCCCCCGAAAGTGCCACAGTGTCCCGAACGAAAAATCATGTTGAGAGGAGATAATAACCCCGTACACCCTCACTCAATTCTCCGACCGTTGTTGGACTGTTCTTTTATAATAGGTTAACTAAGTAATTATCATTAGACTTCAACGAAACAGACATTTGTGTGGAGGTTCTCCGGCCAACTGATGAAAGCAGAAATACGAAGAGATATGGGACTTGGTTGACAATAAGATCACATTCTTGAAGAACAAACGTTGATAATTGAGTAATACAGAAAGTAATTGATTGAAATTTGTAGGATTCCCGTCTCTGGTATAGAATAAACTAGAACTATGGATTCATGGATCTCTCCAAGAACCGTAACTTATCCACGAGTTATTTAACAACTCGTTCACTTAGTCGGTGTACCAGACACATACTTGAAGGTTCCTCTCCACCTCCCAAATTGACGTACTAAGTCCATGTTCTAATAATTCGATTAGAATTAATTAATAAATTAATTAATTAGCTTCAGATCTCATCATGACCTTGTTGACTCTACGATTCAACACAAAAACTATAGGGATCATTTTGAGGGTACACGAATGGGAGATAGTAGTCCTATAAAGTTCATATTAGATTAGGCAGGGTGGGGGTTTATTAAACCAGTAATATATTCAGGAATTAGAATTTAACGAGACTTCTACACAAACATTGTTTCTATTGTCGAAAATTTGAAGTTGAGGTTTTCAACAAAGTGGAGAAAAAAAACTCTCGAGGAACAATATTTTACTTTTAAATATCAACTTAATTTAGTTGTATATGTGAATATAAAAACGTTTTACTTACCTGATAAATTTCTTGACCACTAACATAAAACTACACTACGTGACCTGAATGATTGTATTTAAAAAACTGCACAAAACCCCTTCTAAATAAAATAAAATAAAATAAAAACCGAAGTGACCCAGAAGAAATACCGTGTACCCGAATCAACGGGGTGTGGTACACCCTAGAATCAAGGGCGTTGTTCTCTAACTTGGGCGTAGGGGACGTAATCTTCCACCTAAGAATTGGTAACCTGGTGGTCCCTCCAGGGATTTGTTTTTCTCAAAAAATTACGTAAATCTAGACCTCGTCACTTAGGAGTTCGAGAGTTCATACAGTCTGAGAGTCCACACGGTTCTTATTAGTGAAAAGTTTTGGTGGAAACTCAGTGTTTCGTCCCCAACCCTTTCCCGTCCACTTCCCACTGAATTTCTAAAACAAGATTTGAGACGATGACTGACTAAACTCGACATAGGAGGGGTTTAGGTATCTAACTTCGGAGTCGAAGGTCTTACCGACATAAACCTCTACCCCGGAGATTCCTTCAATAATTTTAATTTATTCCAGTATTTCCACCCCAGGACCAGGGTATCCTAATCTCAAGAACATTCTTCTCTATAGTCTCTCAAACGAGTACGGGAGACTCACGTGAACCTTCTTTCCGGAACACTTCGGTTTCGCTGACAGACATTTGGCCCTTCTCTCTTGGGACTACCTTGTAACTAGAATCTAAAGAGTCGGAAGTATTGACACCCTTTTTAAAAAAGACAACAAATTCGGTAGGTCAGACTCCATAAAACAATACCTTTTAACTTGGTTGGGTCGAAGATATATATACGAAGACATTACAAATTATAAAATGGCGTTTTTAAATAAAAACATAATCAAAATAGTATGTGTGTATTTTTTATTTACTTTGAGTGGGTGACTGTTGAAACGAAGTGGAGTGGGGTCTTTAATTCCACAAGTAATACCCCATTTCAGAAAACAATAGGAGTCTAATACGACCAAGACAAATATTTATGTCTTACCAAGCCACTACAATAGACACTCTTGACCATTACAAAAACTAGAAAAAAGAATCTATTCGTCTCGAGACCCTAAGACTCGAACCTAAGTCCCGAAGATAGAACCTCATGTTCCGTCTCAGAAACTCTTTCCTAATACAAACTCACTCAGAGGGTACGAAACCTATTACTGGTCTCTCCATTTTAAACAAACACACTCCGACCGACTTTTTTCGATGATACTTGTAAGTGTAAAATGATGAAAGTTCTTAAGAATGTTGAGTCAGACGGACCTCAACCCTACTATCCGACTCCTAATTCATACACTTATAAATGAAAACATAATGGTATCTTTGAAGTAAAACAAAGGTTGTTGGATACGAGTTACCGATGTCTGAAATACCATCTAATTTCTAACTCCGTTTAAGAAACAAGTCAAGTCAAGTCAAGTCAGCGAGTCAACACAGACTGAGAAACGCTGGGGTACTTAGTGTCGTGCGGTCCGGAGGGACAGGTAGTTGTTGAGGGCCTCAAGTGAGTCTGGGTGCAGGTAGCTCAGTCACTACGGTAGGTCGGTAGAGTAGGAGACAGCAGGGGAAGAGGAGGACGGGGGTTAGGGAGGGTCGTAGTCTCAGAAAAGGTTACTCAGTTGAGAAACGTACTCCACCGGTTTCATGACCTCAAAGTCGAAATCGTAGTAAGGAAGGTTTCTTTAGGGTCCCAACTAGAGGAAATCTTACCTGACCAACCTAGAGGAACGTCAGGTTCCCTGAGAGTTCTCAAAAGAGGTTGTGGTGTCAAGTTTTCGTAGTTAAGAAGCCACGAGTCGGAAGAAGTGTCATGAGGAAGTAATTCTTTACTTCAGACTATTGAATGGGATACTTGGATCCGAATGGAATCGTTGAACGGACCAGTTGTCCTGTGTCGTTTTAAAATAGGACCCTGAAGACTCAGAACCAACATCTTTCAGAACGTCGAAGGTGAGTTTAGCGAACTAGAGACCTTCGGGACCCGACAGAGTTAAGGTTAACGAAACTCTACCGAACACACCTCTATGAAAAACTAACAGTCGTGGACATCTAAGTTTGAAAGACCAATAGGGACGGTTACACGGTTATGACATTACTCATTACGACAGAGCCTAGGACGTCTCGTCGAGTAGGTCGTCGTCTTAAGGTGGTCTATTGGTAAAATACGGTACACCCTGTCTTCTTAGTGGGTCGACTCGGGACGGGTGTATACACTGGATGTTATAGTACTGTATATTCTTTTACGAACATGATTCCGCGATTCAAAACTCTATCGAACATACATAATTACTTATTGATCTTATCGGAAGTAGACTAGTAGTTACAGGTCTCCATGTTTGTTCAAATGATGAAATGTTCAACTAAGACAACTTCTAAAGAATCAAGGGAAATTGGGTCTATTTGGTCTAAATTATGTAGTTATTATTAATTTCCTCCTTCCGACGTCCTCTTCTGAAAAAGAACGACGTTGCCCTTACCGAATTACGACCTCTTTATGACATCAACCGTCGGGTACAGAGATAGAATAACTTTAATTTCTGTCAAAACCCCCCTCCTCCTCCCTCTTCGATCGTTGGGGATACTTATCGACCCAGAAGAGAAAACATTAAAGAAGACCAAGGGTCAAGTCATTCAAGTCAAGTCAGTGAGTCAGTATAGGTCGAGAAACGCTGGGGTACCTGACGTCGTGTGGTCCGAAGGGACAGGTAGTGGTCGAGGGTCCCGAAAGAGTTTGAGTACAGGTAGCTCAGTCACTACGGTAGGTTGGTAGAGTAGGAGATGGTAGGGGAAGAGGAGGACGAAAGTCAGAAAATGTCGTAGTCCCAGAAAAGGTTATTTAGTCAAGAAGTGTAGTCCACTGGTTTCATAACTTCGAAGTCGAAGTCGTAGTTAGGAATGTCACTTATAAGTCCTTACTTAAGGAAATCCTGACTGACCAAACTAAATGAACGACAGGTTCCCTGAGAGTTCAGAAGAGGTTGTGATGTCAAGTTTTCGTGTGTCAAGTTTAAGAAGCCACGAGTTGAAAAAAATATCAGGTTGAGAGTGTAGGTATGTACTGATGACCTTTTTTTGTATCGACACTGATATGTTTGAAAACAACCATTACAGAGACGAAAAATTATACGATAGATCCAACCAATATCGAAAAGAAGGTTCCTCGTTGGTAGTAAATTAAAATACCGACGTCAGTGGTAGACATCACTAAAACCTCGGGTTCTTTTATTTCAGACAGTGACAAAGGTAATAAAGGGGTAGATAAACGGTACTTGACTACCCTGTCCTACGGTACTAGAATCAAAAAACTTACAACTCAAAATTCGGTCGAAAAGGTGAGAGAAGTAAATGAAAGAAGTTCTTCAAGAAATCAAGGAGAAGTGAAAGACGTAATTCCCACTACAACAGACGTATAGACTCCAATAACTATAAAGAGGGTCTTTAGAACTAAGGTCGAACATGAAGTAGGTCGGACCGTAAAGTGTATTAAGTGAGACGAATATTCGATTTATTCGTTCCACCGTTATATGTCGGAACTGGATGAGGAAAGGGTTAAAACTTAATCAGGTAACAAGATACAGGCCAAGATTGACAACGAAGAACTGGACATATGTCTAAAAAATCCTCCGTCCATTCCACCAGACCATAAGGGTAGAGAAATTCTTAAAAGGTGTAAAACAACACTAGGTGTATCAGTTTTCGAAATCACATCAGTTACTTCGTCTTCATCTACAAAAAGACTTTAAGACATGGAAAAAGATACTAGGTTGTCTACCAGGGTCATACTTGGAATTAAAAATTAGGACTTTTTTTTAATCGGAAAAGAATCAGTGACGGATCTAGTTTAACAAAGGAGAAGGTCAGTCCTCATTTCCTCTCTCTGGTTGACAGATACTGTGTATACAGTGAAAAGTAAACATACACATATCAAATGTCCTTTAGATCTCATAATTTTATGGAATTATTTTTTCTACTTGTGTGTTTGAAACTTATAAAATATAAGGTACCATTATAAAAAGATCATAGTCCTTCTTAGATCTCAGAGATTTGTATTGAGGTCAAAATCCAATATGAGTCTTAATGTAAAAGAAAAAAAGAAAAGTTCGAGAAGTAAAGATCAAAATAAATAAAGCTTTATATACACTTATTTAAGAGAAGTAACCTGACTCTTTTATTATTATAAATTACTGTCGGTGAATGTGTAGATTGTTACTATATATAAAAAATTCATCTTCGTCTTTTGCAACGATATCCTGTGTGTTAAAATGATTTTTTAGTCGTACATTATCATGTGAAGTTACTATAAACAAACAACTCCAAGATGAAGATGAGAACAACGAAATCGGTACTGGAAAACGAAAGTAGAGAAAAGCCTCTATACAACGAATTCCTTTTATAATCATTACAGATGTCTCTACCTAATTATTTAAGGTAACGACTAACTTGAGGATGAGTTAGACTACTTAGTCACCAAAAACACCAAAGACTGTAGTCGTCTCGGGTAGTTAATTTTACGTATACCGTTAATTACTTAAAAATTAATATTTGTGAGACTTATTCTGTGATAGTATCTCCTATTTGTTATACACAAATTTTCCGTCCATCCTCGTTGTGTTATATTCCTTGTGACTTGACCCTTAGGTTGTAAGTAAGTACAAACCTAAGGTACAACTGAAACATGTCGAATGATCGAATTGAAACCCTCGGAGATAGAAAAATAGACATTTTACTCTCATTATTGGACACAATCGATTGAGTATTCCAACAACACTTCCAATCTTACTTTACTCCGTTACGTTTATTTCTCATTTAACAATAAAAGTCTATTTATAGTGACGTTTTTCTTTCGTACTTAAATAATCCTTAGTTAGGGTAATAAGCGATCGACGGAGTGGAGGTGAGTCGAGATCCGTTGTTGATTAAAGAAAAGACAGACATAGTCAAGTCAAGTCAAGTTAAGTCAACGAGTCAGCACAAGCTGAGAAACACTGGGGTACCTGACGTCGTGTAGTCCGGAGGAGCAGGTAGTGGTTGAGGGTCTCAAATGGGTTTGAGTACAGGTAATTCAGTCACTACGGTAGGTTGGTAGAGTAGGAGACAGCTGGGAAAGAGGAGGGCGGAAGTTAGAAAAGGTCGTAGTCCCAGAAAAGTTTACTCAGTCGAGAAATGTAGTCCACCGGTTTCATAACCTCAAAGTCGAAGTCGTAGTCAGGAAGGTTACTTATAAGTCCTGACTAAAAGAAATCCTACCTGACCAACATAGAGGAACGTCAGGTTCCCTGAAAGTTCTCAGAATAGGTTGTGGTGTCAAGTTTTCGTAGTTAAGAGGTCACGAGTCTAAAGAAATATCAGGTTGAGAGTGTAGGTATGTACTGACGACCTTTTTGGTCTCGGAACTGATCTACCTGGCAACAACCGTTTCATTATAGAGACGAAAAATTATACGACAGATCCAACCAGTATTGAAAAGAAGGTTCCTCATTCGTACAAAATTAAAGCACTGACGTCAGTGGTAGAAGTCACTAAAACCTCGGGGGGTTTTATTTCAGTCGGGCACAAAGGTGCAAAAGGGGTAGATAAACGGTACTTCACTACCCTTGTCTACGGTGTCAGAATCAAAAGACTTACAACTCGAAATTCGGTTGAAAAAGTGAGAGGAGAAAACGAAAGTAGTTCTCCGAGAAATCAAGAAGAAATGAAAGACGGTATTGCCACCACAGTAGACGTAAAGACTCCAATAACTATAAAGAAGACCGTTAGAACTAAGGTCGAACACGAAGTAGGTCGGATCGTAAAGAGTACTACATGAGACGTATCTTCAATTTATTCGTCCCACTGTTATATGTCGGAACTGTATGAGGAAAAGATGAACCTTGGTCAGACAACAAGGTACAGGTCAAGATTGACAACGAAGGACTGGACGTATGTCTAAAGAGTTCTCCGTCCAGTCCAAGGTATAGAAAGTCTTAAAAGGTCTTAAATAACACTAGGTGTGTCAGTTTCCGAAACCATATTAGTTATTTCGTCTTTATCTACAAAAAGACCTTGAGAAAACGAAAAAGCTACTAGGTCGTCTACAACCGTTAAACTAGAGACCAAGGAGACGGAAAAGATTTTGGTTAAACTTATAGACCTTCAAGTACTAAGTACATAACGACTTCGGACCGAACCTCTGAGAACTCGTAATGAAATGATCGCACACTCTACTCACGTTAACACGCCATCAAACTCGTAAGAAACCGTAACGGAAAGAAACCCTAACCTTACTTTTGACTGGAAAAGGTAAGAACACCGGTGACGACTCAAAAGGTTTAAACGACCGTATAACTCACGTCGTGAAAGTGTCGTACTAGAAAATTCTAAAGTTTATCGAGTTGACCTTAAGGTAGTGGAGGTGACTGAAACAAGAATCACTACGAAGGATTCCGGGTGAACTGAAGTATAAGGTCCTACAGACCGAGATCCACTCACTAGTGTGGTAGTACTAATAGACCCAGTACTTCTAGAAAAAATACGTCAAGAAGACACATAAGAACGGTGGAGAAGAATTATATAAAACGAAGACAATCCAGGTATGATAAAGACAGGAAATAACTCGGGCAGAAACGTATTTTGCAAGGGAACCACAGAGATTAATAGAATTTCTCAGAAAGGGTAAGATAACAAAAGGAGATAAAGAAAGTGACTAGTAACTCCTTCCGAAAGAATAGAGAGGAACGATAAGAAACCTTAAGACGTAAGTCTACCCATATAGGAAAGGAAGAAACGAAAAACGAAGAGAAGAAAAGTGTCGATAAACATTCCGGGGGGAGTCTGTCGGTAAAACAAAAAAACGTAAAGCAAAAGAACCTTTACTAGAACTAGGGACAGAGGACATGTTACAGTGCTTGGAGACAGGTATCAGGTACTCCGTGAGACAGATAGTCTAGATCAGGGAATTCAGATAAAGGGTGAAGGGGACCTATTAGTATTCCCTAAACTAAATTCAGTATGGACTTACCAGATCACCAAAAGCGATGAAAGAAATTCAGACTTAAACCGTTATTCCTCAAGTACGAAACGGATGAAACCTGTAAAGTATATTTATACTATTAAATTATTCACCCGTAAAAACTCACCGAAGAAAGTGAGTGGTCTTACAAAAGTTCCAAATAGGCACAACATCGTACATTCTTACTAAATAAGTCAAAATGACAACTTATATAAGATACCGTTGGGTGAGGTCATAAAAGTAGACCTCTTAAGGTAACTGTCTCTTCGGACCTCCCGATGTCAGGTTCCCAACGTTTCTCAGCCTGTGTTGATTACACTGACTTACACGCATTTATATGACATAAAATAAATAGTAAATCAGTGAACTGTCTGTAAAACCAACAAAGATGTCAAACCGATAATACTTATTACGACGGTACTTGTAAATACATCTTCAAAAACATACTTATAGGTAAAATTAAAAAGAACATACATACGGATCGTTATTTGAACGACCAGTATACCGTTGAGAACACAAATTGGAAAACTACTTGAGGAGTAGACCTCTTATAATTATTATTATTGATAGGATTGATAAAAGGTTTCGTCAATATAGTAACATTTAAGAATAATCGTCACATACTCACAAGGTTCAAAAGGTGTAAGACCAGTTGTGAATAATAATAGACAAGAAAACTACCGTCAATAGGATCAACCACATTTTACCAAACAGTAATATCAAAACTAAACTAAACGTATGAAACATATTAAAGTTTGGAAATCCTAAACAAAACCTAACAAAACACCGGATAGTAAACCATAGGACACACTTAATAAGTCCGTGAAAAATAGTTGTGTTTCTTTCTATAATAGTCCATTTATTATGTATTCTCTCTCGTGACAAGGGTACCGTACTTTCTTACGTCTCTCCTTTATGTCTGGAATAATATACTCTGTCTTTTAAGACGAATTTCCAATTTTTATAATACCAATTTACGTAACTCTTAATTGAATTCTTCCTTATAAACAGACACTTTTGGACTGTATATTAAATATGTTTCGATGTTCTTGAGTTTAATAATCGCCTACATTAGTAAAAGAATTACGATCACATTAAATAGTCACAGGTACCTTAATATACCTTAGAGGTTTCTATTATAAAGTTTTAATCACCATTTAAGGTCTAGACGGAGACGGTAATAAAAGGGTGAGTTAAAAAATAAGTGAAACATAGATATTCCTTGATATACTGAAAAGAATCTGTTTGATAAATTGAAGAATAAGTATTTTATTTACCTAATCTAAACCATTAGAGAGTCCTATAAAATGGACGGGATTTTAGACTAAGATTTTCCGTGTAAATTTCACTAGTAAGGGAGAAATTAAGTCGTTTATAAAGAACGTATAGAGATCCACACTTCGTAATAAAATCTTTGTCACTGGGACCATCTACATTAAGGACGAAAGTACTTTCATCGTATGTAAATTTGTTTATTGTTGTTCCCACTACAGAGAGTGTTTTCTCTTTCGTATATTACGACATCCTTATATTCAGTCTTAAAAGGTTGGTTGGGACCACCTTATCCCCTAGAAAGTTTCTTCCAAAGGGACTCCTTCACTTGAACTAGGATGTTGAACTTCCTACTCATTCATAATTGACTTTTCTCTGTCAACTCTTCTCCCTTCTTTCAAGATCTTTCACGACTTTTGTACAAACTTCGAGTCCCTGTTTTCTATCGAATTTTCCCCAAACTCTTTGAATATTTTTAGGTTGTACCGGTCATAAGTTCCGGATTTCATCTGTCTTTACTTCGACCTGCCCTTCTTCCATCTAAAGTGTCTCTCGGAATACAGTCGACGAATTTCTCCACCGATGAAGTAGGTACCTGTTATCGTCCTATAGATTCGACTTGACTTAAACAGAAATTTTTCTTCTGAGACCGGCACCTCGTCTCCCCTTTGACCTCCAGATACTTCATAGATCTACTAGACGTGACCCACACACACTCCTACCTTACTGCACTTAATAAACTTTCTATCTATCTTTTAGTTCACCGTTTATAAACGACTATCTAACTTACCCCTTCGATTAATTTACTGATTATTTAATTTTTAAATGAAGGACGGATTTTACTAAATTATATGGAATACTTCTACGAATGTTGAATCTGTCCGTTATCTATAAATGGACCAAATATTTTATTCCTGATCCCTTTTATTCTTAAATTTTATATCGTCGGTCCTTTTAATCAGGAACTTTATTTTCGGGATTTGAAGATAAAAAATTCTTTTTCTGTACTTATGGTTTACACCCTTTAAACCAATAGAGTTCTCGACTCTTCGTTCTTTTACATAAACGGACGTACTCACACACGAGTCAACGATTCTGTACAGACAAACGTTGGGGTACCTGACATCGGGTGGTCCGAGGAGACAGGTACCCTAAAGGGTCCGTTCTTATCACCTCACATAACGGACTCCTCTACCAGAAATTATTACCTTATCACCAAAAGTAGAGTTACACACACGAATCCACATTTTCTAGACGACGAAGAGAAATAAAAGTTACTTACTTAAACTAGAACCGAAACTCCTGTCTCACTATCTTGCACTTGTAGTGAACAAGACCCCCCGAGTAGTTTAAGGACGTCACGGTAAGTTGGGAAACCTAGGAAGGCACTGAAGGTACGTCACAGACCTTAAGTCCCTAGGCTCAGTTCACACCCTGAACCTATAGTCAATCCAGAGTAGTCCATTTGTCTTCGGTGTCATCCAACAAGTTTATTTTCCTTAAACTATACCTTAAACAAAGTATCCACTACTTTCTGACTTTTCTCGTTTATCTTTAGTCTCATTGATCTCTACTATGTCCTTCGGTGGTGGTGGAGATCGTTATCTTTTTATTTTCTCTTACCCACATGGTCCTAGATCTTCGGACCTTCCCCAGGCCGTCTTAGACAAGAATCTAAAGATTCATCCTCTATTGTGCATGGAACCTTGCACTTGGCACCTTACTACCACCTTGGAACCTTACTACTCCGACTACGACCAATGTATTTTTCTTACACCTTCGCCTTCGGTTGACGACAACAACCCCAGTACGTCTGTTCTGGGGTTTTCTCCTTCCACCCAAAAAATGTGGGAGGAAGGGAGAAAATTAGACGGGTATCTCAGGAGGATACCGTCTCGTGTCGTTCCTACGGTCTACTGTTTCCTCAGACCCTTTACTTTAAAATCTCAGGATCAAGAACGTAGTATCCAGTTTTATATCTTCCCTCTAAACCTTGACTCTAGTAGTCCATTTATTGTCCGAATATCCCCTGGTACAAGGACTTTGGAACGACAGGGTCCTGAGTACCCAGGAAGAGGAAAGACGCCGAGTAGGAGAGGGGGTTGGACTCCCCTGAGGAAAGACGGTGATCGAAAAGTTTTAGAGAGTTTAGGACGACGTCGAGACAGGAAAGAACGTTAGTAGGCGTCATTTACAAGGACCAGGTACTCTTGACCTCGGACTTAGTAATTGTTGGCTTTCTGGTTAAGAGGAAAAGAACTGTCTAGAGGACCCCTCACTACCATTTACAAAGCAAGACAGGAAGAATATATCTCTTCTTTTATTTTTGTTTCTACAGTGGAAGACATTATTTCGGATCTTCGGCTACTACAGGTGTCAAGACTGACACCACTGGTGTAAGTGTGAGTGGGAGCTACTGTAGGTTTCGAATAAGGGTCCTTGGACACCTATACAATGGAATACAACCTTTTTTCCGAAACATCTACACTAATTCAATTCTGGAAACTCTATTTCCCCAAAAAGACCAAATAGACCCACCCCGATCACAGAGGGGACCTCAGGTGGTTCAGAAGGGACCACCGAGTCTGTCATTTCTTAGGTGGACGTCACGCAACTCTGGGTTCAAACTAGGAACCCAGTCCTTCTAGGGGACCTCTTCCCTTACCGATGGGGGAGGTCATAAGAACGTACCTCTTAGGGTACCTGTCTCCTCGGACCATCCGATGTCAAGCACCCCAGCGTTTCTCAGTCTGTGCTGAGTCGCTGATTGTCACCAAGTTCACATTAGTGTGTCAGGATGTCTCCTTCATCCCCCTAGTCTCAGTCTCTTCCTCTACACCGGTACCTCCGTCTTCAACCCCCCGACATCCCTGTCCTCAGTTCTTCACGTCCACCAAAGACCTTTGACCTTTTTCGTTCTCGGAAGGATAACGGAGGTCTTCCTTTCGTCGGGAAGACTGTGGAGCTAACTCGGGTTCGGGGTATTCTGATTAAAGTCTGAAGACTGAAGGGGTAGACACAACAAAATCGGTTTCAAACATCATTAAACAATGTCGTCTTTATCCTTTGATCATGTGACTGCCAGATGACACACCGACGTCGACTCAGAATCAGGGACGCGACTTTGGACATGTTCGTGGTCAATGTAATTTAAGTGAGTTGTGGAGTTATTCCAACTTATCATAATAAGAGTAAAGTGTCCACTCTTTTGTCTGAGTCTCTCTACTTTACTTATTCGGGGTGTTTGAGACCTCGGTATACTAGTCATACCTCCCTCGGCCGTGACCCTCCGACACTCCGACATAATTTTCAGACATGGAGATTGGGACTACTCTTGACGGAGGAGAACTTCGGACAATTGTCCCTGATAACGTATTTTCCACTCGTCAAAACACATATACAGGTGTGCAAACGTATAATCGTTCGTTTCGTCGTTTCACAATTTGCATAACCAACTTTACCGTGGAACTTCAAAACAAATACTATATATATATAAATTAACTTAACTAACTAACTAAACACAACCTGACCCAGAAGTAACGACGTGGGCCCGAAGAGAGATCGACGTCGCTCGTCCCCAACGAGAAGTAACACTACGTACCCGAAGAATAACCTTACCGAAGAGAACGACGTCCCTTGTTCGAGATCTCATACCCGAAGTCGGTAACACCATGAGGTCGAATCAACGAGACTCCGTACACCTTAGAGGGGTCTGGTCCTTAGTTTGGGTACAGGAGACGTGACCGTCCACCTAAGAATAGATAACGTGACGGTCCCTTCAGGATATACGTAAAAGGTGTTTTAAAAAAATTTTAACGACTAAATCAAGTTTAGTCATAGAGTTGCTCAGGACGTGTAATGTATGCTAAGGACAGAGAAATCACAGAAAATTAGATTTGTGAAAATAAGGGGGAACAAAAGTGTAACGAACAAATAAAAAAGTACGACGAATAAAGAACCAACCAACCAAACCTCTCCTTCACCTTGACTGTTAGACGACTTTATTGGTGCAAGAACAGGGTCAAAATTAAAATATAGAAATTTACAGACTATTTATTTTAATAAAACGGATAAGTGTAGGGTTTATAATACGTGAAACGGTAGTATAACAACAACAAATCAGGAATTCGGCATAAACTGAGAAACACTGGGGTACCTGACATCGGGAGGTCTGAGGAGATAGGTACCCTAAAGGGTCCCTTCTTGTGATCTTGCCCAACGGTAAAGGAAAAACCCCTCTAGAAGGGCTGGGTCCCTAGGTTGGGTACAGAGGAAGTAACCGTCCGTCTAAGAAATGACGACTCGGTGGTCCCTTCGGTGAACGGTAGTATATCAGTGAAATTAATCTGAAGTCAATCATAACATAATAAAAACTGTGGGTTAATGTCGTCGAACTTTCCGTAAAAATATAAGACGTTTTATTAAAACCATTTCACTAAACCCATGTAACGGTGTCCAACTCAAATATTGGAGGGAAAAAAGAAGTTAAAGGTACTCCTATAAGTCTGAAAATTTTTTAGGTGTCAACTATTACAAATTGGTACGATGGGAAATCATTAGGTTTAAAATGGTTTAGTAAAACCATATAGTTAACAGTGACACAATATAAAACTACTGTAACTTCAGGGAGAAATCTGACGAGTCTTTTTATACATTCGTTTATTCTCACGTTCCATTTACCAGAGACTTTGTGTAAGTATATATCTTTATAGTTTACCTAGAGGACGATTTCACTATCGTATAAATCTAAACTATACAGTCCTCAGTGAATACATGACTTGTATCTTGTACTGACTAGACGTCACTGGTTTTGGGAATAGATAACGGAGGAAATAGCGGTAGTGTTTGTATATTTACAAAATAAGGTTACACATAACGTACATAAATGGGGTGAAAATATCGGTCCAAGATAAAGACTACGTCAATCGCAAATACAAAAATAGGGTATACTCTTCAAAAACCTGGTACTTGAGCAGGAAGATAATATAATAGGTCGTTCAAACCTTTGGTTACGTTGTCGACTCTACAAAATAAAAGTGAACTAACCGAAGGTATCCATGTAGTAATAACTAGTTTATTGATATTACATATTATATACATATATATATACGATGACCCTCATGTGTCCATTTTGTTTTGTATGGGCTTAGAGGTATAAATATCTCTCAACTCTCTCTCTCTAGTATCCTTTCGGTCGTTCACGTGAAGTCTGAGTAGAAAGGAAAACCGTTGGAAGAGGGATAGATGAAAAGTGTACAAAGGTCATACAAACCTGTGTCCCAAAATTAGACGTATGATCCTTCGGGTCACGATAACCTTCGACTACTCTACCACAGACAATGTTAAAGTAAGTCAAGGAGTACGTAACCTCTTCCTTTACCGTTGGATGAGGTCACAAGAACGGACCTCTTAGGGTCCCTACCGCCTCGGACCACCCGACGGTAGATACCCCACCGTGTCTCAACCTGTGCTGACTTCACTGAATCGTCGTACCCCACCTTCCCTCCAATTTCCTACTTCCTCTTATTCCCTTCCGATTTTTCTTCTCCTCTCAGTTCTCTCTGACACCCATTTGTTACTCTTTTGGTCACCTCTGATCTTTGTACTCCTTTTATTTCATGGTAATCACACCTTACCTTAAAATCTCTCTCATTGAGTTTTGAGTGATTGTTTTCAAACGTATTTAACGTTTGTAACCCAAACTAATTTTCTATTAGAAAGAATTCAGTATTGTCTGAAGAGAAATAAAATAAGTGGATAAGATTTCAGAGTAACACAAGTATCGAGTCGAAAAGTAATGAGAATTTTTCTTCTTTCAGTTAATCATAAAAGTAACTAACGTTCCAATGGAAGAAAACATTTATAATAAAATATTTATATTGGAACCGATAGATAATAACATTAAGTGTATTGTTTCGTTTTATAACTTTCCGCTGTAAAACGATAAAGTGTAATATCAGTAAGTAAAAATGGAAAAAAATCTGTTTATATGTATACGTGGGTCTAGGGTTACGGACCTGTTTAGTAAAAGTGGGAACGACTATAATTCTATAAAAATCTATAAATCCAATTATAAAAATCTATAAATCCAATGATAAATATTTATTAGAGAAGAGAGTCATATTAGGTACTAAAGAGAAATACATTTTAATTTATGATTAAATATTTTCGACATTCAATTCTAACTTGTAAAAATTGAATCGGTTTCGATATTTCAAGTCAAATAAGTAAGAAATCGATAAGTATTCGGGTAAAAGTTATGAGAACACAATATCTTCCTAATTTAATGTCGAAACGTCATCTAATCCAAAGAAACATAATATCATAAATATGTAGACCAACCAGATAATAGGTAAAAGAGGTATGATAGAATATTTGACTAATCCTGTATTGAGAAAAGAGATAACATAAGTATTCTCGGGTGGTATCGTACCTAAATTTTTCGTTTTAATTTATGGATTATAAAGACCGAATCTTTTAGTAACCAAGAGTTAGGGACATAACATTAAGACAGATATCTAGATGGATGGATGTAACTCGAAATTTTTCTTTTACGCTAATCTCTGTGTCTAACGACACTTCCTCCTTAATATAAGATGGTTGTCATTACTCATTTTAAAGGGGTAAGGACTGGGGTCTATCCGGTAGAAACTCGGAGTAATATCCTTCCGAACCTACTGTGAGTACAGAATTATGTTATGCATTATATATTCATACAAGTGTCTAGTCAACCGTAAAGAAACCCGAAATTCTTCGACTCGGAAACACAGGATTTTAATATCCGTGTATTAGGCATTTAGACGACACACCGGTTTTTGTCTTTTTCTGAACTCATACGAGAAAAACAAACGACTTCTGAGTTATACGTTATACTTTCGCTCTACAAATCATAAAATGATTCGCTATTTTACAGTAAGTTCACTATTATGGGAAGTGGTGAATCGTCAAAGGTCGAAAGTACAAATTCTTTTGTCTGATCTACCTGACCAATTTAGGTCGATTTCCATTCCCCCGAAACTTTCGCGAAGGAATGTCAAAACCCCTAGATCGATATATCAGATGGTCTTTACCCATACGGTGAAATCTTTACGTTCGACCCGTCTTTACCCGTCACCACTTCCAAACCTATACACCTTTTACACGGACCTCTAACCGGACTAAACATTTTAGGTCACAGTAAAAATAAACTTTTGTTACTGTCATTCTCAACTTTGACAAGGACAACAGGGAGGGGACCCGAAGGGTATCACCGGTCCCGAAGAATGAGAGACACTTTCAGTGAGTCAGCACAGACTGAAAAACGTTGGGGTACCTGATATGTCAGGTACCTTAAGAGGTCGGGTCTTATGACCTCACCTATCGGAAAGGGAGAGGTTCCCTAGAAGGGTTGGGTCCCTAGGTTGGGTCCAGAGGACGTAACGTCCGCCTAAGAATTGGTCGACTTGGTGTGATGAGAGACACTACCAAAGGAATAATGGGGAGACGTGTCAACAAGATACTCGAAGAAACCCGGTTCCTGAGTCAAATAGATTCATCACCGGGTCAGTGTCACCGACCGAGTCACCGTCCGTGAATCATCCACGAGTACTTTACATACAACTCACTTTACTCACTCACTCACTTATGTTGCTCGAAAAGAACTTTATAAGAATATGAGGGTAGATACTCGAGGTACCTGGTTTGGGAGGTGACCGTATATACACAGACATATACGTTACTGTGGGGTGAGGTCATGAGAACGGACCTTTTAGGGTACCTACCTCCTCGGACCACCCTGACTCGCTGAAGTGAAAGTGAAAAGTGAAAGTACGTAACCTCTTCCTTTACCGTTGGGTGAGGTCACAAGAACGGACCTCTTAGGGTCCCTGCCCCCTCAGACAACCCGACGGCAGATACCCCAGTGTGTCTCAGCCTGTGCTGACTTCACTGAATCGTCGTCGTCGTACGTACGAATCAGTGAGTCAATGTAGACTGACAAACTCTGGGGTACCCGACATACATCGATGGGGGACCGGTCCGAGGCGACAGGTACCTTAAAAGGTTAGTTCTTATGATCTCGCCCAACGGTAAAGGATGAAATTCCCTAGAAAGGGTGGGTCCCTAGCTTGGACTCAGAGAACGAGGAAGACGTAGCCGTCCGTCTAAGAAATGGTGACACAGTGGACCCTTCGGGTGTAGGGGTCATGAGTCTCCAAACAACGAACTAACCGAACTCTCCTCGTAAGTCTAAACATCTACCCTTTGGTTTTCAGTGGTTATTGAATGTAAATTGTACGAAAAGGAAAGATAATTATACTGAAGTTCATAGAATTAACAGGGTTTCCGGAAAATCTAGTAGGGGACTCATGTGAACACGTCAGAATCTTTCCCTTACATCCCTAGTTTTTCAATGGACATATTAATCGCATATGAGGAAACGAACCGACGTATCTTTCAGACCTTTTAGGATTGCTCATAACTCTCCACATTTTTCTCCCAACGTCTAAATCAGTGTCTAGTAGGCATAATAAACTACAGAAGAGTCAGAAGGAGGAAAGAGGAGAGAGAGTAAAGGAAAGAGTAATGAGGAGAAGGGTGGAATAGAGAACAGGAGAAGACGGACATCCTCGAAGGGTTGGATACTTTTACACGTAACCTGGCACCGGACATATCAGGGACCTTAACAAGAGTCCCACTTTTTGGAAGTACTCACAATCTTTGTTAATTGTAAAGGTAAATGTTGATCTGGGTTTCGAGAGACTCACCGTTTCTACATTTAAATAAATTGGAATTTGGATTACATATTAAAAACACACTCTTTGGTCATCACCCTCTGATCACACTAACCCTCTATGTAAAGTTAATTAAGAAGGTGGTTATGGAATAGAGAAGACGTAGTCTTGGAAAATATCACCATTTTAATTGTTAATACGTCGACTACCGACCGATTTAGGTGGCCCCCTTGCCTCTCTCGGAGTCTATTGTGCTGTGTATATTTAGTAAGTCCTCTTGTTAAGTACTTTCTTTTCAATAGACACAAACCCTACTGTAACCTTCTCGATTTATCCTCAGTTAAACTTCTTCCCTGTAAATCCGGGTAACAGGTCGAACTGAAAAAAATAAGATTAACACAGTATTATATGTAAAAAATTTAATTAATAGGTAATCACCGTTCTATTTACAGAGAAGAACGTACTTCCTTTATCGTCGGAACCACCACTTTCTAATAAAATGGACTCATCGTGAGTCTTTCTTTCGACAATGGTCCATTTCACCGTTGGTAGGAAACTTCTTCGTATTACTTCCCACTGTCCGTTCGGGAACAAATGGTTTGACGTATCTCCTGGTCTCCTGAAGTCGGGTGGCTAGTCAATGTAGACCTCTCCCTTGGTTCGGACCTTACCACAATGTGGTCTGGTGTGTGAATTGGTTCGTCACTCCTGAAGTCTGATGTCGTTGGGATACTTTTGACCCAGGATCCCTCATGGTTCGTCATAAACGTCCTAAAGAACGGGAATTATAAACCGTTCGTGGACCTCCTGACTGGAGTACGGATTTGGAAGTAAGTGGAATTTTCTGTAGACACGGCCATGAAAAGTATTTACAGAACAAGGACTACACCCCTTTACTATATACGTATGTATCTAAGACCCTGTTCGATCTTAAATAAATAAAAATAACCTTATATTTACCAATACTGTTACTGTACCAATCTATCGTAGTGATTGAGTTACCTGTACTTAAACTCATTTGAGGTCCTCTGTCACTTCCTGTCCCTACGGACCGCACGACGTCAGGTCCCCAAGTATTTTTCATCCTGTACTGATTCGTCGACTTTTTGTTGTTGTTGTTGAATCATCTAATTATTACAACACTATCAAAGTCCACCTGTCGTTTTCCTTGAGTCGGTATATATCTGTACATAGGTAAGAAGGGGTTTGAAAGGAGGGTAGACCCGACGGTGTCTTGTAACTTGTCTTAAGTTACACTATATGTAATCCTGGAGTTACCAATAGGTAAAATTTATACCGATACACATATACAGATAGGGTTTGAGGAACTGATAGAGGAGGGAGGTAGAAGGGAACCCGTTGGTATTCAAGTCTTTGTTTGATCTTAAGTTATCCTGGTTAACAGGGTATCATGTCAGAACGTTCACTAGACAAAATAAAGAAATACTCGAGTCAGCGAAGTCAACACAGACTGGGAAACGCTGGGGTAGCTGATATCGGGTGGTCCGAGGGGACAGATACCCTAAGAGGTCCGTTCTTATGACCTCACCCAACGGTACGGGAGGAGGTACCTTAGAAAGGTTGGGTCCCTGACTTGGGTGCAGAGATACAGTGGACGAAACCGTCAGTCCAAGAAATGGTGATCGTGGTGGGCCCTGTGGGTTCATGTGCATATCGATACTGTTATAATACATGCATTATTTTATGGAAAACAGGAATATGTAACATCGAACTTAAGAAACGTACTAGGGAAGACAATAAAGGTATTAAAGTTCCAATTTTTTGAAGGTCCAAAACAGTGGCTTCCTACCAATCTGACCAAGCTAGGACGGTCTGGTGAAAGGAGGAAACGGGTCACTTTGGAGAAGGTATGTCTAGTGATTTCTATTTTAGTAAACTCTTAAAAAGTTGTACAATTTATAACTCTCACTTGTTACAAGACTCGGGGACTGTTTAAAAGGTGAAAAATTCTTTGACTGAAATTGACACTAGCACATACTTCAGTATGCACGACCATGAATTGTGTAACGCGTCGTGAATAGTGTATCGTCTGTGGAGTTTTTACACAAAGGAAGGATGGAAAGGACATAATTCTCCATAGATAAGGAAGGGTACTCTGACAAAAGAGTAACCGTCTCTGAGAAACAATGGACTGACAATTTGAGGTCGGGGACCCGGTCGCGAACCATGTTTTAACTGGAGTTTATGGATCAACTACGAACTTGTTGACTTTCTTACTTATTTGAGAGTCACTTATCATATTGATCTTTTCCTTCGGATTCAGGGTAAAAAGTTGGAATTAATGATAAACAGTTGTGTAAAATGTTCAAGACGTCCGGATGAAAATATATGAACACAAGGTCCGATAATTCTGCATATATATTGATTAAGGTAAGAGAAAGTTTGACGGAGATTTCTAAACTACCTAGTTCGCAATGAAAATCCAATGAAGGTTGAGTAGTAGTAAAAGGGTCTGTGTACACGTTAAGGAAAGGGACACACACTCCCTAGACTCAATATCAGCCTTGACTTCATTCTCAACAACCTAAACTTTAGTCTAAGAAAAGAAAAAACATCAAGAATACTTACTAGGGTATAGAAGAAATGGAGTAGAATACATAAAACTTGTTGAAGTAAGGGACATGACTTCGAACGTAACAAAGAGAAGATCCTACCGTCTGAAACATGATCGAAAATCTGTCTTATAAAAGTAGTTTATAATTGTAACCTAACGTAGAAATTAATCATTTTTAATAAGAAAAGGGTATAAAGTACTAAAGTTTCTCGAGAGATTTAAAGCAAAACGGAAGGGGAAGAATTTTAGTGGACCCGTAACGTAGGAAGAGGGATGGATCGTCACACGAGAAAGGTCATAAGGAGGGAGAGGACCCTGAGTGTGAGACGATCTGACCGAAGAGTACCAGGGAAACAACTACCAAAGGAGAGGGGTCGGGGGTGGAAACGGAGAAAAGGAAAAGGAAGGAAGGCAAAGAGAAAACCCTCTGAAGTCTGTTTCGAGAGGATAGATTCCTTCCCAAAAAGTAAAACGAGAGTCATTGTGAATCGATGGAAGATAGACACCAAAAGGACTGAGCAAAGGTTTGCTAGTAAACTCAAAGTAAAAGACGGGACAGGGAGGTACCTTAGACAAAACAATTGGAAGGGGTGGTGAGGTCGGGGTAAGAGAAGTTGGGTACAGGAGGAGAATGTGGGTCTCTTGAAGGCACGTGAAAAATCCTGAAGACGAAGGACAAGACCAAAGGTAAAAGTAAGACCCGGGAATCTCGACCGTGTCCCCTCTGGACGGACTCGAACTGTCGTTGGACACAGGAAAAAATAATGTTTCTCGTCTGTATCGGGGTGTCGCTTCTGTAAGACCGTTCCGTTAAATACACACACACCAAAAGACATGGTCGAAATCAATAAACGACTTAGATTTTTGGTTTTGTTTCGTTTGTTCTGGTGACTTGTTGGTTTGTGACTGTTCAAAAATTTGTCATTATCAGGGCGAACGGAGTTAAGATGCAAACATAGACATAAAGGTTATTTTTCAAATGGTAATAAAAATACCTTTAATAATTACGTCGTTTTTTGGAAAGATAACACCAGTACTACAAAAGATACGGGTACCAAAATAAGGACTTCTCTTACTTAACGTAAGACTTAATAATCCCGACAGAAAAGTTTCATGTATAGGAAAAGAGAGTTATGACACAGGTTGGAATATAAAAAGGGATTAGTGTACTTAGTGGGTAATTTGAGAAACAAAGGACCTTAAACTTAACCTTTCCAAGAACAAATTTCTCTTTCGAGTCATTCAAAAACAACCTACTTACCCCTTTGGAATTAAATAGAGTACGGTCAACATTATTATTAATTATAGAAGTAGAGACGGCGATAATGTAGTAGAAATGGTGTTGTCGATTGTGAATGAACGAGAAACGGTCCCTGATTGGGAAATTTCTGTAATAGATTAGTATCATCAACGTACATTCAAACAAAAAGAAATTTTATTGAATTAAATCTAAAGTTCGGAAGTAAGATAATTCTAACATTACGAAATAGAGTCTATGCAGTCCCAAAGGTGAAAAAGACCCCAGTAAAGATTTGTAGTGCCAACATTGTCTGTGATACAAAGAATTTTAAATGAAAGATCAAAAACCGGTGTGGTGTGTCGTATGTCCTAGAATCAAGGGGTTGGTCCCTAACTTGGACATCGAGGATCTCACCTCCCCGTCTCAGAATTGGTGACCTGGTGGTCCCTTTAGGGTCAAAACGTTGGTTACATTGAGGGAGTTGACACAACAATTGTCGTACGACTATATGAAATTATATATATTGTAATTGTAATATGAAATTATATAAATTATAATTATTTTATATTAATTATAACATATGACTATGTGAAATTATTCATTCGGTTCACAAGTTGAATGATGAGGTAAAGAGACGGAGTAAACGCCGATCCCATTGGTTAAGACCTGTTCCTCTGTGCTCTTTCGACGGACCTTGAAGATCCCATCGAAAACGTAGGTGTTCCCAACTACGACCGAGGAGGGAGAGAGGGAAGACGAAACTAGAGTCTACATTATGGACCTCGTCCCTATCGTTACAACACCGGTACGTCTTTTCCGGGATTTAACGTAATCACTTAATATCTTGGTTAAACTCATTAGTAGACAAAAACCTGAAGGATAATACACTCTTTTTATTCACTGATAAAAAATTTCGGTGACCTTAACAGAAAATACGAAGAATATCGACTTACATCATAAGGATTCATTATTATGTCATCCCAATACCTCACGATATCTACGGTTTCAGGAAGTAGTTATCGTGAAGTTACGATAGGAAGAAGTCAGTGATTGTGGAGTAGATCGGACCGTAACAGTAAATTGTGTCCGGTATTGACTCCAGGGAACATGGACCACTTACCAACGAAATGTGAGGCGTTCAAACATAAGATCAAGAAACGGTACTACCACGACCACAGTAGACAAAACCACGGTAAGACCCTATAGTCTCATAAACGTTTCGGCTACTATGCAGACAGACACCACCTGACAACGTTACCAACGAGGACAAATTGGTGGGGTGACACATAAGTACGACACACATCTGGAAAAGGTACAACTGAGATCCGAACCAGAGAACTGAACATAGTCGGTTACTGCGTAATCGTCCGAACGACGTGCGTCTCCAAGTTATTCGACGGACATGTGACCCCGAACAGACGAACCTTGCAAGGGTCGGTAGCACAAGACTCTTCGGATCAGAGTATCTCTCTAGTGACATCTTGTCTCTGTGAGGTCAACTGGAAATCGACTTGTCAGTCAGTTGTCGAATATGTTTGATCTTCTGTACGTTTACTCGGTAGAACCCATAAGGTTCGGACGACTCGGAGGTTTACTGATGTCAGGTCAAACTTGGTACAGCTCGTCTTCTTAACGGATTGACTCGGGACCGTTAGGTATCTCAAAACTCGTATTATTTCACGAACAACTAAATTCAGTGGTTTCAAACCCTACTAAATAATGGGTTATTATCTATTGATCTTTTACAGGGAAAAGGGATCTATGTGGTACTAAATCTCTTAACGTCATAATATTACTGATCATGTCGAGATTTCTAAAAAATTTTCTATTCATAAACTAAAACTGAAAAACGAAGTTCCGAATTCATATTAAAAAACATACATACCTTGTGTTCTTCGGACTATGTAAGTACTCGGTTAAGTTTTGTGATGTAAAAGATAAAATAAGATGAATCGTAAATATATTATGAGTAATAGTGTTTTATATGTACGAAATGTTACGACAATAAATCGTAAATATATCGTGAAAAACGAAAGTCAAATACGATGTTTAATGAAATTACAAATACCAACGTTTTACTGATATCAGTAAATTTTAAATTTTAATAAAGTATTGGAAGGAACATCTCCTATTTTACATATTGGTCATAACCCGGATTAAATATACAGGGAACTCTTACACGTATACAACTGACACATCTCCCGACTCAGGTTCCGTTACTCATCTTTACCCCGTAGTTACGATAACGCTGTTTCTGGTGTAGTCTTTTAGACTTAACTTTTTTACTCAGGGTCGGTTAACGTTACAAACTATGTTTATAGGGAAACTCGTTATAAACTATGTTTATAGGGTCTTTGGTATGGATAAACATGTCGTTAAGTTCGACCTCATTCATGTGGTATCATCTGGTCTCGTCTCCAAAACCTTATTCTGTCGACCTCTTACAAAAGTTGGAGAGTCTAATACTTGAAAAAAAAATTCCGAAGAAAAAAATACACCTGGTAAAAATTTCAGCAATAACTTAAACAACGTTATACGAAGAGGGACTAAAAAAAAAAAAAAAAATGGTTTTCCGTACACCTTAGAATCGAGGGTCCGTTCCCTAGTTTGGACGTGGGGGACGTAACCTTCGACTTCGGAATTGGTGACTTAGTGGTCCCTTCAGGGTCTCTAATGATCGAGAAAGAGGAATTTTTCCTATAACTAAAATATGTCACTAACACTGTTACTTTAACCTGATGTGGCCATTTTTGTGAAACACATCCGGATTATGTCACTTTTACACATTTTTTAATCTCGATAAGAATAATGATTCTAAGACAATAATTCCAACAATGAGTCCAGACTAACCTATGATCGACTCTTAATTAACAAATCACAATGTTTCGACAGAACCAAACTTCCTACTTCCTTACGAAGTCGGGAAAGTCCACTAGTTTCACGGTCAACATGGAAGAACATGAGATGGTAGAAGAGGTGTTTACTAGTATTCGTCACTTAGGTAACATCCCAAATGATTTGGAGACCAGAAGGAACAGTCGTCTCTTCTGATAGACAGAACGAGACGAATTCTTCAGAGAAATAACAATACTTTCCTCTGCACCAGATCCTAAAGAGGTGACTACCCTCCTCTCTCGTAGACCGAAAGACCGCTTGGTGGTGACGGGACGATATGGGACCCCTCATCTCTAAAAGAATGAATTGTCGTCTGAGTGGTTCTATCATCAGGAAAGAAGGATTGTTGCCCTCCTCACTGGAACCGTAATTTTAAGGGACAACCCGGTCGTGTGTGAATTGACCATGACAGGTCCAAGTTTCTTCTTTTATCTCGGCAGAAGGAAGATAAAGACTGTTTTTCCTTCAACGACTTAGTAACAATTTACCGAGAAATGTGGCAGAATCACAGTTTCAATAGTAAACTTAAGTTAGAATGCAAGATTTTTCTGTATCAGAAATACACACACGCACGAGTCAACGAAGTCAGGACAGACTGAGAAACACTGGGGTACCTGACATCGGGTGATCCGAGGAGACAGGTACCCCTAAGAGGTCTGTTCTTATGACCTCACCCAATGGGACGAGAGGAGGTCCCCTAGAAGGGTTGAGTCCCTAGCTCGGACGTCTCAGGATGCAGAGGACGTAACGTCCGCCTAAGAAATGACGGACTCGGTTGTCCCTTCGGATATCAGAAATGTCTCGATGGGTTTCTCAAGAGGACATATAAGAATCTAAAAATGAAAGATGCTAATAGTCATAATGTTTTACGAGTCCAACCAAAGGTTTGGTAAGTAGGTCTACGAACTAGTATCCCCAAACCAAAGGGTGGTCTTTAAGTACAAAGTCGAACAAAAGTCTACATCGTTCCGTCTTTGGACCCGAACTTTTTTCCAAACACGTAGACTTACGAAAACGTGGATTTTTTTTTTAGAAGTTTTGACCTTCAGTCTATCTTACTATTACATCTTTAATAACACAATGGAGAAAAAAGAAAAAAAATTCCCTAACAATTGGTTTGCACCTGTTAAAAGATTTTAAGAACATATGAAAGTCTTTCTTTACATTTTATAACCCAAGTACGTAAACAAAGTCTTCCTGACCGACAGAAGTCTTCCTCGTCAAAATTACTGAGAACTTCAAGACAAAGACAAAACTTTAAACAACCAAGACTTTTTGACACTTTTACAAACAAACTTATAAAATAATTAAGAATATGTCTATTAACTATTTTGGTGGTTTGAAAAGACTCCACCAGAACTGAGTACTCTGAAGTAGTAAGAACACACGATTCAGTAAAGTCACAGGCTGAGAAACACTGCAATACCTGGCATCGGGTGGTCCGAGAAGCCACGTACCCTAGGAGGTCCGTTCTTATGACCTCACCCAACGGTACGGGAGGAGGTCCCCTAAAAGGGCTGGGTCCTTAACTTGGGCTCAGAGAATGCAGAGGAGTAACCGTCCGTCCAAGAAATGGTGATCACGGCGGACCCTTCCGTAAAAGTCTAGAAGAAACTAATGAATTCCTAAACCGGAAACACAGCAAGAGTTGAAGTAGGAGGGGAGTCTTGTTCTCGAAACCTCTTTTTGTACCTTCCACTTTTGATGTTAACTTTTTACTCTCCCTAAAGGGACCACCAGATCACCGATTCTAAGACATGAGGGTTACGTCCTCCGGGACCAAACTAGGGACCAGTCCCTTGATCTAAGGTGTACGACGTTGATTTTCTGGAGAATACGGAGTCACTTCTACCTTCTAGGACTCTCGACGTCGATTCTGGACCACAAGGGTTTATTTGTTTATTTGTAAAATCTTTAATTTTCGTTTAATTGGAACTTGACACGATACCCGTATTTATACGTCACAGCTCACTCCTGTCATAAGTGCGAAGGACAGGAAAACTACGGAAACATTCTAGGATTTCCCGACTAAGGCCAGGTTCATCCCATCCTTTAGGACGTATTAACCCCTCTACAAAGTCATTCTCGACTCTGTGTCACCTTTCTCCTTCTTGACCTTAAGTTCTTCTCGATTATTCCTTGTAAATTCTTCCTTTTTTTCTATCCTTTATACAAACTTCACTCTTTATTAACTACGAACTTATACGACGTACGTTTTCCCCTTTTTTCTTCGGGTGTTTTCTCCAGAATTTCTTTACACCTTTTCGGGACCTCTACTTTACAATATATTTATAACGATCAGTCAATATTAGTTGGTACCGTTTCGGTGTACAAAACATTGACTTTCTTGACTGCTTTCGTTTTGGTGGCTGAGTCGTGGCCTACTTCCCTTAACCCCCTTTCTCGTAAATAATTAACGGTTTTTAATTTATTTATTTACCTTCCTCTGACCATAAATCCCACCGACTCCTTTTTTATGTTCCTCTAGTACCTACTGTACTTTTACAACTCTTTCATCTTATTTACGATCTAGTTTTCTTGACCTTTTGTTGTCTAAAGGAGGAACCTCAATGCGATCGTAATTTCTTCCTGATGAATGTTTCTTGTTAATCTCGGGTTAAGTCGTTCTGAATCTTTTTCCTCTCGGGTGGTCGTTTAGTTTAGGTTTCTTGTTATAGACACCGTTAATCTCCCGTGTCTATTTTACGAATTGTGGCAAGAATAGTCCATCCAGAGGACCATTTTTGAGAGTCACGAGGGCTGACGGGTGACGAGTCACTTGGGTGGGAGTCCCATAGACAAGACTTAGACGGTAGGACGAAGGAGATCCTCGACGGTAAAGGGGGTGAATCTTAGCGGGACGAGTGCCGAAAACAGGAGACAGAGAAAAAGTTCCAGACAGGGATTTAGAGGAGAGGGTGGGGTCGGAAATACAGAGTATATCGTTTATATAGAGTTTAGTGTAGAAGACGGCAATTAAACAAGTCGTTTAAGGATACCTGACGGAGGTTACATGGACCTTGAAAAGAGCTGAGATCTTACTACCTCGATTAGATGTCACTACTATGTTGTCTGTCCTTAGGAACAGAAGTACCTCGTATAAAATCACTCTCCTCTCACTTCTTTGTAGGATACTTATTAATTTACGTTATTATAAGTACTTTGTAAACGGAGAGAGAACATAAGTAAAGGTACCGACGACATTTGTTAAAGGTTTTGAAAACCCATTGAGTTTTTTGTTGTCATTAATTAAAATAGTCACAAGACCTCCGGATTTCAGACTTAGCTCCACGACCACCGGGGGAGATGGAGACCTCCGAGACCCCCCTTAGGATAAGACGGAGAACACCGAAGATCCCCGAGGGTCCCACGGACCCCCTGTGGTGAGGTCAGAGATAGAGCCATCAGTGTAACGGACACGAGGAAGACACGCTAAAGGGAAACGAAGGGAGAGTGTCCCTGTGAACAGGGACCTAAATCCCGTGTGACAGTCATTCCAGACCTACTAGAGTTCTAATAAAAGTTTCTTTTTATTCTAGTAAAGAGTCGAAGGTCCTTAAACGTACCTATAGAAATCCCTCCTGACAGACCCCTGATGGTGTAGAGGTTTCAGATACATCTTCCTTAAAAGTTAAAAAAAAATTGCGTGTGTTCGGTAAATAGAAAAAAAAAAAAATTAAGTCTAAGACAAACCTATACCGGTGGATACCGGAACAAAAAGTAGAAAGACTAAGTCGTTAAGACGGGAAGTTTTATCTAACGTTAACGAAATGCAGAAACGGGTGACGAAGATGAGACCAGGCCTACCATGGTGAAAAAACGGGTATAAGAAACGGTATCGGTGGAGAGACAGGAAGGAGGGGTAGAGCGGGGAAATGTCTACACCAAGGTGCCGGGTTCATCTTCGAAGCGACCCTCAGGTGGTCTCAGAGACGTCCAGATAGACTGATTACAGCGGACGAGTCTATACGAAGGGTACTTCTGGGACCAATTGTAAGTTACATCGTACTAGTTTTACTAATACATAAACACCAAATATCCGAAGGACAGACAGAGGGACGTGACGTGACATTCCATTGACGGTAGTCCTGTGAACCCTTCAATTCACCTGTAGTACTTGCATCCTAAATTTTACTTGAAGGGACCATCGAAGATCTGAGACTTTGTTTCGGGAGGGACAAGTCCGCACCAGAGTAAACGTTAACCCACTCGTCACACACGGGAAGTCTTCCTAACGGGACGTCGTTCCGTAGAAGTGAGTCGTTTGTTCGGGAGTCGATCCGAATCGTTTGACGTGAGGGAATCCGCCCGTTTCCTAGTTTTGGAAAACCTCCTGAAGGGAACGCCAGGTCACCAATTCTTAGAAGGACGGTTATGTCACCCGTGTCCAAACTAGGGACCAGGTCCTTCTAAGGTAGACGGAGTCTCCTTGTTTCGGACGGTGTTAACGACTCGGACGCGTGACGTCGAGGACTTCGTACACACGGATCTCGGACACGAGTCATTGTTCTCTTTCACTTTCACTTCAGCGAATCAACACAGGCTAAGAAACGCTGAGATACCTGACATCGGGTAGTCAGAGGAGACAGGTACCTTAAGAGGTCGTTCTTATGACCTCACCCAACGGTAAAGGAAAAGGTCCCCTAGAAGGGTTGGGTCCCTAGTTTGGGGTCAGAGGGTGTAACGTCCGTCTGTGAAATGGCAGACTCGGTGGTCCCTTCGTTGGTTGTTTTCTTCGTTGACGTTACTCTCCGGTGTCGTTTCTTCTCGGGGACGAGAGACGTTGATCTCTTTCGGATGCCGTGTCGTTACTGGGTCGCGTCGGTTGTCAAATTTTTATTTATGCATTTTGCCAATGCTTTGTAAAGGTGTCCCTAGTTTATTCCTTAAAGACCGACTACAAATTAGGTGGACTTAAAGTTACCAGTAAAATAGACTTAGAAGTTCGTGAGTCCACCCAAAATGAGATTAAACCACCGAGGAGGTCACACCGGGGGTCTAGTTACGGTAATTGTGGTGGACCCTCGAGGTCTCTTTACGTCTAAGCCCTCTCAGGGTGAAAGGTCCACCGAGTCTGTCATTTCTCAGCGGAAATTACACCCTCTTGTCCCAAATTAGGGATCCAACCCTTCTAATGGACGTCTTCCTTTACCGTTTGGTGATGTCATGGAACAGATCCTTTTAGAGTACCTGTCTCCTTGGACCGTCCGATGTTGGGTACCCCAGCGTTTCTCAGTCTGTACTGACTCGTTGATTGTATGGGTGGGTAAGTGGGGTTTGGATCACTTTTCCTTCAAAACCCCCCGTCGGTGACAGTGAAACGTTCGGAAGGTTCACAAAGATCAAGAACTATTTAAGCTCGTGGTCACGACATTAACTAAAATTACTGAAATTGGTGAGAGTAACACAATCCTATCAAAATTAGGGTAGAAACAGTAAACTCATAATTCGTCGGAGAACATTACAGTGTAGAAGAAAGAAAATCATTAACTTTGAAGAACCTTTTAACGAAAAGGTTTATTAATATATACTTATATGTATACGTTATATATGATATATACATCATACACTTATACACATTGCATAAATATATTGAGTCTTCTTTTGTGACCTATGTACGGTTCCACAACAGACCTTTGTGGGGTCAAATCCACTAGCAATAAAAAAAGAAATGTAATCGTTTTACATTATTGTTAAAAATAAAAAATTCAATAAAAAGAGACGTGGTGTCTAATCAACTCGACTTCCTCGAGAAAGATACTCGAGTACCTTGCAAGAAAGAAATTTTAATATAATTCAAAATTTTTTAATATACTTTTTTTTGGTCCTTTTTGTTTGCCGATTGGAGGGATGAAATTTCTTTTCTCTTCCTTTTTTGAGTCACTTAGGTAATATTTTTACTTGTTTCCTTGGTAGTGTATTTCTTTATATTTACCAGGAATTTATACACTTCTCTATGGTAAGTGGAGGTATTATCTTTTTTATATCTAATTTCGATATGTATTTATGGTAAAATTGAAATAATCTAATTTAATTTATGTTTTCAACCTGTTTTATGGGCACCCAGTTCATATCTTTGTCCTAGAGTGTTTGTAAGGATAACCCTCAAGTTTTATCATGTTGATGATAACAACATGATCTCAATTAAACTGTTTTAGATAGTTTTACTGTTTACGTTCAGTTTCTTTTTGTCTATGACGGACCAGAGTGAGTATACACTTTAACTCTTTCCTTTTTTTGGGTTGGTTGGTTCGAATATCTGTCTCTTGTCTAACCACTAACGGTGTTCCCTCCCCACCCTCTCTTTACCCACTTCCCCCAGTTGGGTATGTTTCAAGGTCAACATTTCATTTGTTCAGGACCCGTACATTAGGGACCACCGAGTCTACCATTTCTTAGGAGGAGGTTGTATCCTCTGTACACAAACTGGGGACCCAACCCTTCTAGGAGACCTCCTCATGTACCGTTGGGTGAGGTCATAAGAACGGACCTCTTAGGGGTACCTGTCTCCTCGGACCATCCGATGTCAGGTACCCCAACGTTTCTCAGTCTGTACTGAATCACTGATTCGTGTGTGCCCTACATTATATGTTGTGAACTGATATCAATTATTCTACATAACGTATTTACTTTCAACGATTTTCTCATTTAGAATTTTAAAAATTAGTGTTCATTTTTTTAAACACATTGTTACATACTACCGCTTGCAATTGATCAGAACAACACCACTAGGAAGTATTTCCTTATCCACAATGAGAATTTTAACATTTTTCACTGTGTCTTTAAAACGAACAAAAAATTTTCCATTATATAAGTATACCAAGTCTTTATTCTTATGAACTGTCTCATGTGTAACGGAGACGAGGACAGGAAAAGAGGAGTAGGGAACATCGGAGGATATAAAGGAAATAGAAATCGTAATTCACTAAAAGTTTGGGGTCGATAAAAAGGAAGTCAGAGAAAACAAAGGTGAAGGAGGAAAGAGAAGGGAACCGGGTAAGGGTCGCAAGTACACGTGCAAGTCCCTCCACGAACACATTTGATCACGTTGTCGCAGGTTCAGAGAGACGAACAGAAAGAAAAGAAACAGGACAAACGGTCCGATAGTGGTTTAATTAGAAGCGGTCTAGAATAAAGTTAGTACAGTAAGGGGATAAATTTCAAAAAAAAAAAAAAAAATTATTTCTATGTGGATGGTTTAGATCAGGTCTGAGACAGAAAACCTCGAATCAGCCCCCTGCTCGACTCGGGACTGATCCTTTCTCTTTTGGCGAAAGGAGGGTTCTGAGTCCTTTATTTTCTTTTCTGTCAAAAAAATCTTTTTCTTTGTTCTAAGTTTTTTTTTAAAAGACTGACGTTTAGAAGATGCGAATTGGTGTTCCGATTCCATTGCGGAACGATTTAAAAAAGTCGATACAAATAAAGTGACACTTTAACCTACCGGGTGGGAGGGTGGTACGACCTTCCCGAGGTGTCCCTTCTACGACTATTTCTCGGGTACACTTTTTCCTGGTGAAGAGGCATAGGAGGACAGAAACGTTCGGAAGGGATCAAAACGACTGTCACGTTTTTAGACTTTTCTTTTCCTGTTTATACTTTCGTGTTCATCACTTCATAGGGTCGTGACACAGCCAACGGTCAGTTACTACCGCGGACAGTCATTACCGCGGGTAGTTCCGTGCCTACTTCAAGTCCTTGACACACAATCTACTTACACAGAAGACTCGAGGAGAAGTGTTTGGGAGGTCTTACCAACGGTACCGCGGGGACCAATGACACCGTTTTGACCGGAGAATCGAACTGACGGTCTTAGTGGACAACTCATGTAGGACTCTCGGACCAGGAGACACACGGGGCACACATTTCTGACTTTCTTCTCACTTCCGACACCAGGAAACTAATTAAATCCCCTCTAAAATTTTTAAGTGGTCCTTCTTACTTGAAAAGACAATTGTAGAGAAAAAAGAACCACTGTTTATAAAAACACAAAATCTATCTAACGTACTACACCCTTGTGCCTTGATTTTGTATTTGTAAAAATGTGACGGTTTAAGTTTATTGACATAAAAATTTTTCAAGATTAGTTACATAATATTCTTTATTAACGTTACATACTCTCGACTGAGTGACCTTTTCTGGGACTACGACCCTTTCTAACTTCCGTCCTCCTCTTCCCCGTTGTCTCCTACTCTACCGACCTACCGTAGTAACTGAACTACTTGTACTCAAACTTGTTTGACGTTCTCTATCACTTCCTGTCCCTTCGGACCCCACGACGTCAGGTACCCTAGCTTTTCTCAACCTGTACTGAATCACTAACTTGACAATTGTAAAGAATTCTTGTCTAGTAGAATAAGAGATGAAGTCTCAGATTCTTTGAGGAAAGTTATTATATAACTATAAAATTTTCATATATAACTATAAGACTTCAGTTCAAACTTCCACTGTTCTACCATAATGACAACACTCAAAGAGACCATCGAGTCTACCATTTTTTTTTAGACAGGTGTTACGGCCTTTGGGTCCAAGGTAGGGACCCAACCCTTTTAGGGGACCTCTCCCTTTACCGATGGGTGAGGTTATAAGAACGGACCTTTTAGTCTGCTCGGCCTACCCAATGTTAGGTACCCCAGCGTCTCATTCTGTACCGACTCACTGATTGTGAAAAATTTTAAAGAGATCCTTCTTACTTAAAAAGACAATTTTAAAGAATCCTTGTTTAGTCGAAATAAAAGATGAACTCTCAGATTCTTTCAGGAAAGTTATTATATAACTATAAAATTTTTATATGACTATAAAACTTTAGTTCAAACTTCTATTGTTCCACCATAAGGACAACAAGTCTAGTTTACTACATTGACACTAGGGTAAATATTAACTACAAAAGTGGAACCCCATAAACTTTTACTCCACGACCCCACGACGTCAGGTACCCTAGCTGACGTTACCGTCGGGGAACCTTTTGAACACACTTGTGTTCCGATTCTTAGTCCTTGAGAACCACGACGGGGACTGAGTGGCCCAATGGGTTGAATTGGAGTGACAAAGGAGTAGACATTTTACCCCTATTACTATGAATGGAGAGAGTGACCTCACAGTCCTCATAATTAATTACAAACAGTTTACGAAACTCTAGGAGTCTACTTTCCAGGGCACCATCGTGACATATTTCATAATAATATATTTCGGAGGGAGGGAGGGTGAAAGTGACTCGTCACTAATGGTTAGGGGCGGTTGAGATTTACCGCCATTACGGCGTCAGTCTGTGCTTTTCCGTTCAAAATAACCAGGTAATCCTGTACGGATAAACTCCCTTAATCAAAACACTTTTACCAGTAATACGGTTCCTGAAAAATAAAATCCGTCAACAACCACAATTATCAATTATCAATTTATAATTCGGTAAACCTTTCGGACCAAAGTGCAAAGTTAACCCCTCAGTCCGGAAACACTGGTACGGTGAATGTAGATTTCTTCGAATCCGTAGACCACCCCCTCGTAAATGAAGGGTATTTTACTTTAATATAAATATACCTTCCGGCTGAAGTCAAAGACTCTTTGGTCGACCCCTCACTTCTGTTACGAACGGTGAATTAATCCTTTGCTTCTTCACAGAGGGTGTATGACATTAAAAGACCTAAGGTTAAAGTTTCCTAAGCATTGAACGTTTTTTTTAATTAAGAGAGTAATCTCAGTATAAATTAGGTACCGTCGTTCGATTTAGTTAAGAACCATGGAGAAAAAAAAAGGGTGAGAAAACACCTAGTCATAATGTATATCGTAAACTCTTAATTGTCTGAAGTCTCTCCCCCGTGCACAGAATATCCACTACCGACCTTACTTTATTACATACAAGAAACTTCTTAATTTCGTGGTAAGTAAGTAGAACAAGATCCAAATAAAAAACAAAAAAACTAGAGGGTAGTCCGAATCATAAAAGGACCAAGTTTTCATTGACAAATAAAGGAGAAACCCTTTACTTTAACCGAACTATTCAGATAAAGTTTTCAATGGACTCAATAATTACACTACTAGAATAGATTTTCAATCTACTGTGTAAGTATAAAAGTATGGACGTGTAAAGAAATTTTTTTTATTTTTGAAGTCTTCTTGGTTATAAGAAGTTTATATCGTCTTAACACAAGAATATTAAACAGACTTTCCGTTCTGTTTATTTCTTCACTGTATAAAAATAGTTCGAAAAGAAAGAATTATACCCTTTATCAGTTGATAAAAGGATAGTACATCTAGTGTCCCATTGTAAAGTAGTGCTCTACTTAAGTATAGCACAAATATTTACGATATACTGGAGTAAATCTAAGTAAATATTAAACACGATTAAACCTATACTCCTCATCTTGGTGGTGATAAAACGGGTACTTTTGTTGAAGAATTCGTTTAAGTAACAGACTTGTTCCCTTTGTGAAGGAATTCTCACTCCAGATTGTAACAGATCCCAGACTCTTTGGTCAATCATCATAACAACCGTATGTATACGGTTAATGTTTACTAAGAATAGATGGATAATTGTCTGAATCGTCAGGAGAAAACGTGAATCCCGGGTAATTGGACTGGTATTAAAACGATACAAACGAATAATTTTATGTGTGGAAAAAAAAAATTTAGTGTCTAGATTCACCGACTTAGTCAAAAGAAGAGACACACAAAAATAAAAAATTAAAAAAAAGTAATTGTGACTTTTAATAAGTTAATAACAAAAATTTCTAAAAAAACTACACCTGGTAAAAATTTCAGAAATGACTTAAAAAATATCGTAACGAAAGTAAAATACGGAACCAAAAAACCGGTACTCTGTACACTCTAGAAACGAGGGACTGGTCCCTAGTTTGGGCGTGGGGGAGGTTCCCTTCCGTTTCAAAATTGGTGACCTACCGGTCCTTTCAGGGGGTCTAATAAGTAAGTAAGCAAGTCGTTTGTGGCGTAGTGACTCTCACGGTAACAGGACCTAACCTCTATCGGTCTCCCTCCCCCCTTCCGTCTTTTAAATGATGTTTTTTAACAACACAGTACAAATGTAACCTCCTCTTAGAATAAATAAGAGTACCTAAGATCCCTCCCGTCTACATCTCTGTACTCCAGTCTCATGTGGAACGTCTCTTCTAACTTACTTCAACACCCCTCACCCCTCCTTCCCCCTCCCACGTTTCTTTACTTCTCTACCGACCTCACGAACCGCCCCGACCTTACGGACCACCCCCATCCGTCTTCGTCCCCTCGCTCTGTCCCGAACCTAGTTTTTACCCGAGGACTAAGTACGAGTGATACACTCGAAAATAGGGTTACTACTGTAGTGACCTCCCAAAATCACCACACTACACCAGTCGAAATTCAAATCTTACAACAGTCTAATTAAAACGAGTCCTGAAGGACCTAGACTAAGTAGGCTTACTCATTTTTTGTTTTCGTTTTGGGAAATTAAAATGAATAAAATCTTTTAAATTTACAAATTTGTGATTTAGTTCGTATACTTTTCTATTTAATAGGAGAAACAGGAAGTGTGAGAGTGATTGTATTTTCCCATGTTTATGTATATCTGAACGTTAGTCAAACAAAATGTGAACTTTGATTAATATTTCATCGTACAGTTGATATGAAGTTATTTTTTCGAGTAAAGATGAATAAAAATACAAAGAGAGGTCATAAATCTATTGATGTTCGTTTATACTTATACTTGAGAATAAAGGAAGGAAAAAAATCGGGTTTCCGTCTTTAAAACCGACAAAAAATTTAAAACAGACCTTCCTCATTCGAGTTCTTAGAATTAAAAAAATGTAAAAAGAGAATCTTTCCGTAAAATAAATTTTATATCGGTACACATGCATAGTTGGGGTTTGAAGGTCAGATAGGGAGGGAAGGTGAGAAGTGACGGTCATCGGTATCAAGTAAGAGATTCAGACACAGACAAATCATTTACTCAAGTAAATATAGTAAAAAATTTTAAGACGTATATCCACGATAGTTTACTATAAACACAAAGAGACAGACTGAATGAAGTGAATCATACTGTCAGAGGTCAAAGTAGGTACAACAACGTTTACCGTATTGAAGTAAGAAAAATTACCGACTCGTTATAAGGTGACATATACACATCCTTAGATATAGAAATACTCCGAGGAAAAACTACGAGTAGTAGTCTGTCTTTGGTGACCGGAACCCCTATTTACCCTTCCCATATTCATACGTTCGTCTTCGGGTCAAACTTTCGTCACCTCTCCCTTCCTTCCATTTGAAGGTTTCTATAAACCCTAGGAATCCTAGCCTTTAGTATAACAGTAGTTTTAAATTTTTTATAAGTAGGGTCCATATAAGTTAAGGTACATCCAGTCCAAAGTGGTAATGTCGGGGTTTCACCCCCCGCCCCCTTCCCATCCATAACGGTTCCCGTCCTCCCCCTGCACCCGTCCCTTGCAACCGATCCACCTCTTTCATGTCCGTCCTTCCCTGTGAACTTGGTAGGTTCTGGACTATGGTTGTTGTCTGTGTTCCAGTGTTTTCTCGATATGACTATCGGGGTTCCCGGGTCAGAAGGGACAGTGGAACTACATGTGTGACTCGACGGTAAAACCTTACCTCGTCTCGCTCTCGGTTATGTAGACTTTTTCACTCACAACTAGGTTTTCTCTCATTCAATGGGATTCGTATACGATTTCAATCACCCAGTCCGACTCGACTTAACATAACGGTTGCTACTTCTCGTCTACTTAATAACACCCCCTTCTTTCTTCTCTAACAAAAGAAAGTATGAATGCATTACATTCATGTGAACCGTTGTGGTGATACTGTGATAAGTGTAAAAAAATTATCATGTGCCCTCAAGTACGAAGAGAGTTCTGGCGTCGTAAGTTTCTACCGCTGCTCTCAAAACGGGTTCCGAGTCTTTTCATGATCCTTTTATACGTCCAGTCTCTTCTTAACTCAACTAATGTCCCTACAAATACTCGGGGTAACGTACCTCCACTCTTGATCCTTCCGAGAATTTCTTAATGTTCGAGTTACCACTCTGATCAAAATCTCGACGGCGAACACTCCGAAAGAGAGGAATTCCGGTAAGAGAAGAATAAATATAAGTGAAAACATAAAACGATGCTTTCACGTTCTTGTGACAAAGTAATTATCTCGAAATGTCTATCGCCACCGAGATCTAGGAACTTACGGGCCCAGTAACTCCTAACCCGTTGGACTTATAGACATCGGACCGACATCTTAAACGACACAACGACTACTGTCTGCCAACTAGAAAAAAAAAAAAGGGAGGTTTTTCACTTGACGAACAAAACTGACCGTGTAATCTCTTTAGTAACAGAGAAATTCTGACCTTCTTAGGGACGAGAGTCGTTCCTATCCTAAGGAACCATTTTTTTTTACCTGGTGATTTTTTTATATGGAAAGTCGGATCGACCAAAGGATCTATGTGTGAAAAGGAGATTCACCCCATTGACGATATCGTCAAAGGTCTAGTCTCAGGTCTTTGGTTAATGTATTAAAGAACAACGAATCAGCGATTCAACAAAGACTGAAAAACGCTGGGGTCCCTGAAATCGGACGGTCCGAGGAGACAGGTACCCTAAGAGGTCCACTTCTAAGAGGTCTCATCCAACGGTAAAGGAAGAGGTCCCCTAGAAGGGCTGAGTTCCTAGTGTGGGTTCAGAGGACGTAACGTCAACCTAAGCAATGACGTCCATAAGTGTATAGTAATTTTTTTAATCTAGACGTCACAGGGATAGAATTTTATCAAATAAGACAGTTGACTCCATGTTCTATGTTCTAGTCTGTGTTGTTAAAAAAAGAACCAGAGGATTTTACGGATACACCAGGTTCTTAAACAGTCATTTACTCCACATGGTATATTTCTTAAACTACATTTAATAATCTAGTACTTCAAACACACTAAGAATCCATTTACCGAATTAACATATCATAAAAATAATCCATATGAACATTCTAAGACATAATATATTAAACCAACGATAACGAGAAGTTATTTCTGAAAATTATCATTACATTCGGAACTCATACACCACTACGGTTCCCGAAATTGGTAATTTACATTGATAATAACCTGGTTATTTTATACGGGGATTACAGAGGATCATGTTTACAATGGACAAAAAGTCCTTTTTTAATTTTTATTTTCGATAAATTTATTATAGAATGGGATCCTACTCATTAAACCTCTTTTTTATTCCATGTCGATACTTAATTTTATAAAGTTCACTTCTTCAGTTCGTGAACAATATCTCTTTTTTTCTACCTACTCAATATAACAAATGTTAACAAATTAAAACTACAGTACGATATATCCACAAAAAACCAAGAAAAAAAAAATTTAATTAAAACAAGGAATTTGGGAAAGTAGGATCGAAGTTAGAAAAGAAGAAAAAACATTTTTCTTTTCGAGAGCGTCTACGATTCGAACGTTAAAGGTTAAACAAAAGGTCACTTCATTTTTGTGTGTTCGTCTTACAATCGACAAATTTTAATAATATTTTAACAATTCAACGGGTCTACGACACTTTTAATTACCCTATTTACAATCCTCTTTAAAATGAACCTATCGTAAAGTCTCTGAACTCGAGAAGTCAAAGTGCTATCTAAAGAGGAGAAGTCGGATGAAAACCTTTGTAAATCCACCTCCACCCCTTTTTACTCGATGAACAGTTTCAATAAGGGACATTCTTATGCTATCAAACCTTGAAGACATGGAACCCGACGACGACGACGATTCAGTGAAGTCAGCACAGGCTGAGACACGTTGGGGCATCTGCCGTCGGGTGGTCCGAGGGGGCAGGGACCCTAAGAAGTCCGTTCTTGTGACTTCACCCAACGGTAAAGGAAGAGGTTACGTACTTTCACTTTTCACTTTCACTTCAGCGAGTCAGTACAGGTTGAGAATCGCTGGGGTACCTGACGTCGGGTGGTCCGAGGAGACGGGTTCTCTAAAAGGTCTGTTCTCATGACCTTACCCCACGGTAACGGAAGAGGCATATGGAACCCGTCCAAAGACATTCAACTCAGTTCCGGGTCCTTAGTAAGGCCTTTTACCTATTTTTTATCTAATTCCAGAAACACACTTGTCTAAGTTTAATATCGGTTATAAATAACTCACAGACAATAAAAGGTTTGGACAATATTCACTACTCACCGAAAGACCCACCGAGTCAACCATTTCTTAGACAAATGTTACGTCTTCTGAGTCCAAGCTAGGGACCTAACCTTTTTCGGGGACTTCTTCCTTTACCACTGGGTGAGGTCATAAGAACGGACCCTTTAGGGTACCTGTCTCCTTGGACCTCCCGATGTCAGGTACCCCAACGTTTCTCAACCTGTGCTGAATCGTTGATTTGGTGGTTGGTAAATGTCCACGACTCCTGGGTCGTCACTTCCACCGTCAAGACTACCCTAAAATGAGTCTTAATACGTACCATTAAGTATAAACTACTTAGTTTTTCATCCAAAACTTGGCCTTCGCAGTTAAGAAAGAATTAGAAACCCTGTTTCTTTACATCGAAGAAAAAAAAAAAATTTTTTTTTTTTGGTTTGTATTAAAGATTGTAAAAGTGTAAAGTAGATAAAAAGATCGAGGGTGTAAGTCGACCCACTTTCACCCCTTCAGTGAATAAATGAAGGTCGGAACTATAGGAGTAGATTTCAATCCTTAAGTCACCTTATTCTCTTGAGTTTCTCCAAGAGTTTGACGATATACATAATCTCAGCGGTCTTTCGAGTTATTTTGTGTATAAGACTCGGGGTGGGGGCCTGAAAGACTGAGTCGTCCGGACCCTACCCCTACTTAAACATAAAGAAATTCATAGGTCCTGGTGAAACCCTTGGTGACCAGATCCTATAAAACTAGATGGGTTATAAGAGACTGAAATTATACAAAGTTTGTACTATATTTGTACTTAAAAGAGTAAAGATTGAAGTAGTCTTCTCAGAAAAGTTCTATTAAGGTAGATTTCGACACGTCTGATCGTGGATCTGTTGAAGGAGCTATTAGGAAGTACGGTCACAACTAAAAGTTTTACACCTGTGACACCCTTAGTCTTGTTGAGGGAGTGTGGGTCCCTGCGTGTTTGCGGTAGAAGGAAAGACCCAGGTGTGGAATAAATAAATGACAATTCACTATTGGGTCGAGGTGACACGACTTTGAGAGACGGGGAGGGGAAGACGAGAAGAGGAGGCCTCTGGGACGGCTAGAAATTAGAAAACCACCCATCCCTCACCCCCCTTCCATCCCTCTTCTTATAGAGGAACCGTGAATTTCAGTCCTTCCTTGGAACTCTTTACCTACGTAGTGACTTTAGGTTCAATCCGACTCAAGAATATCTCAGATTTTCAGATGGACACCCGAGACACATATCTACAAAACTACAGAAACACCTCCTACCACTCAGATCTTACTTGGGAATACACTGTGTTCACTATTCTTTAGCCTCTTTAGGGGTCCTGGTCTAGTTATAGGAAACCGAAGAATAAAACAAGAGAAAGTAGGAGTGTATTTTAAAGGGGTATAGATCAGTGTTAAAGCATCTAGCTGTGGACCGTACCTTTAGAAGACGAGAAAGATAACCACCGAGTCTCCTTAGACCTTGAGACTCGTTCACAACCACTGAACGAGAACCAGGGGGTCTAGTACAGACAACCCGACAGAGTCTGAAATCTACTCCCGTCGTCGCCCCGGAGGAGTGCCGGGGGATTTGTAGGGGTCACCGACACTCAGGGACCAGTCGTGTACGGATCGACGTGGACAGTGCGAACCAAATATGAAAAGGAAGGATTTAGAAGTAATCCGGTGCGTAAGTAGTTGTTGGTGCATGTGCTATGACTATAGGTGTAGAGTAGAGAGTAAGACGAAACAAAAAATTTAATTAATTAAATAAAATTAACCTCCGATTAATGAAATGTTATAACACCACTAAAAACGATACGTAACTGTACTTAGGCGGTACCCACATGTACACAGGGGGAAGGACTTGAGGGGAGGGTTGAGGGAGGGTAGGGTAGGGAGTCCCAACAGGGTCACGTGGGACAAAGTACGTAGTTTGAACCCGACCACTAGGTAAAGTGTATACCATTATATATACAAAGTCACGATAAGAGAGTTTAGTAGGGTGGGAATGGAAGAGGGTGTCTCAGGTTTTCAGACAAGAAATATAGACACAGAGAAAACGACAGAGTGTATATCCCAGTGGTAAAGGTAGAAAGATTTAAGGTATACATACGTAATTATATGACATAACCACAAAAAGAAAGACTGAATGAAGTGAGACATATTATCCGAGGTCAAAGTAAGTGGAGTAATCTTGACTAAGTTTACTCAATAAAAATTATCGACTCATTATGAGGTAACACATATACATGGTGTCGAAAGAGTAGGTAAGTTGACGACTACCTGTAGATCCAACGAAGGAACAGGACCGATAACATTTGTCACGACGTTACTTGTGACCTCATGTGGACAGAGAAAGTTAAGACTAAAGGAGTAACACCTACGGGTCGTCACCCTAACAACCCAGTATTCCGTCAAGATAAACGTCAAAAAATTCCTTAGAGGTGTGACAAGAGGTATCACGGACAAGATCAAACGTAAGGGCGATAAGACGAAAATTTGACCTCCCATAAGGGAACCCATGTACCCTGGTGTTCAAAACTTTAGTAGTTAAAACCCCTGAAAACTGAAATACGTCTTCGTAGTGTCAATCCTCCCACGAAACCCCGACGTTGTCCACTCTCGTCCCTCGTCAAACCTGGTTTGGGAGTGAATCGAAAAAAACCAGACAAAATACATAATTCTAAGTTGTATCCCAAAAAAAAAGAAAAAATTGATTCATCGAAGTTTTTTTTTTATCGTCCAACTTTTGGTAAGTTTGAGACCCTCTACCATTCCCTGTCCCTTCGGTCCGTACGACGTCAGGTACCCCAACACTTCTCAACCTGTGTTGAACCGGTGACTTGTTGTTGTTGGGTAACATGTAGACTCTTTTGTTGGAGTCGTTGACCGGGTTCAAGTACATCAGTCAATCGATCCTCCTTCCAGACACACGCACGTACGATTCAGCGAGTCAACGCAGGTTGAGAAACGTTGCAGTACCTAACGTCGGACGGTCCGAGGGGACAGGTACCCTAAAAGGTCCGTTCTTACGACCTCACCCAACGGTACGAAACGAGGTCCTCTAGAAGGGTTGGATCCCTAGTTTGGACTCAGAGAATGTATCGGATGGAAAGCATTGGTGATCACGTTGGACCCTTCGAGGTCTCCTTCCATATCGGAGATGTTTAAGTCCATGTCATTAGATGAAAAGTACTCTATAGGCCCACCATACTGATTGTCAATAAAAGTCCACGAGTCTAAGTAATAAATAATAAAAATATAAGTCTATTTTAAGTGTATTTCACTTAGTAAAATTTCACATATTAAATCACCGTAAATAATGTAAGTGTTACAACACATTGGTAGTGGAGATAACTCAAGACCTTATAGAGTCAGTGGGGTTTCCCTTTGCGGTGTCGGTAAGTGGTTGATGAAGGGTAGGGGGACCGGTGGGGGTCGAGAACTGTTAGGGTTTAGAAAGACAGAGACACCAAAATGGACGAGACCTATAAAGTATAAATGTTTTAGTATATTATACACCAGGAAACACAGACCGAAGAGAGTGTACGGTACAAAGGTTCCGAGTAGGTGTAGTATCGTACATAGTCGTGACTTAAGAAGAAATACCAACTTATAATAAGGTCACATACCTATATAGTGTAAAACAACTAACATCATAGAAATAAAATTAAAAGAAAAGATTCATAGGATAAGAATAAGGACCTTCATACAACGGATGACTTAGGTACCCTACCCTTTTTTTCTATTATCGACTTAATGGCTTACGTCCCGAAACAGGAGTTAGGAGGTACCGAGAACGACCAGGGGTATCGCTGATCAACTCATGACTGGAATTTAGACGGTGAAGTAAGGGGACACGGAGTCAAAGGAGCCGATATTTCACCCGAACTACTGATAAACGAGGGACGGAGTCCTCATTTCTCAATTGCGAGCAATTTGTGAAACTCCAAGAGTCTACAATCCATGGTATATAGCACATATTTATGTAACACAGTTGTATTATTCGTAGATGGTCCTCAGGTCAAACAAAAAAGATCGGTGCAAAATTTTTTGACCGTTTGTAGTCAGTTAACATGAAGAGGAACAAGGTCTTGGACGGAGTGAGGATCCGTCCCATGGACTTTCCCGACAACAGCGACGGAGGAGGTTACATAATGGACGAGTAGTTAGGAACTTTCTTATATCCACAATTTTCAGTAACTTGTGACGACACACGATTTACATTCTGGAAACCAAGATATTAGAGTAAACTAGGAGTGACACCGACAATGCCATATTTACGATGATGTTAATCTTAATCGGAAGGAATCACCGAGTCTACCACTTCTTAGACGGACGTCACGTCTTCTGAGTCCGAGCTAGGGACCCAACCCTTCTAGGGGACCTCTTCTCTTACCTATGGGTGAGGTCATAAAAACGGACCTCTTAAGGTACCTGTCTCCTTGGATCGCCCGATATCAGGTACCCCAGGGTTGTTCAGTTTGTGTTTACTTACTGATTGTGAAAGTGTTAATCTTATACTCCGAACGTCACCCTTAAACGACAAACTAAGTCCCTCGAGTCGGACCACGGGACACTGTTGGATCTCCTCACTACACCCCACCCTCCACCCTCCCTCTAAGTCCTCCCTTCCCTGCATACACGGGGATACCGACTAAGTACAACTACATACCGTCTTTCGTTGTGTTGTAACATTTTTTCATAGGAGGTTAATTTTTATTTAATTCTTTTTGAAACCCTACATCCCTTTCTTTTTTTTCTTATACTCCGTACGCTCCGGGTCACTTAAATACACAGACCCGTTTCGACGTTTCGGTCCTCGTCCACCTCTACGGTAGGTTAGGATCAACACACTTGAGAAATACAAGACACGACAAATAGGAGGATTTCACTGACAAATGAAAGGGCTCTTCTAACCTTACCGGTACAACCTGGGACACGTTTGACTTTCCGGAGTCCTCTTAATATTTTATCTTACCTTCTTCGTTTGACGTGGTTCAACTTATCACGGGGAAGGGAGTTGAGTGCAGGTGGGTCTTGAAGTCTTACACTGGAAAAACCTTTGTCTTAGAAACGTCTATATTAACCAATTCTACTTCCGTATGACCAAATTAGACCTTGGATTTGGGTTCCTGATCTCAGAAATATTCTCTTTTCTCTCCCGATCCGTCTGAGTCTCTGTGTGTCTCCCTTTTACCGGTCAACTACTGTCTCTAACCTCTAGGTATTCGGTTCCTTGTGGACCCTAACGGTCGCTGTTGGCCTTCGATCCTTCTCCGTTCCTGTCTAATAAGAGCTTTAAAACCACCACCCCTCCTCCCCTTCTCACAGGACGGTTTTAGAACTGAAGTTTGAAGGTCGGAGGTCTTGACATTTGGTTATTTAAAGACAGTAAAATTCAGTAGGTTAAACGATAGTAAATAATGTCATCGAGAACCTTTGGAAGGATGTCTTCAAACACACCTCAGAAGGTTGCCTGATAATTAAAGTGTTTCAATGTCGACTTACCTTTCTACAAGACTCGTCTTGAAGGGTCCACCAATTTAATTACTTTTTAACTTTGAAACGCTTTTATTTTAAGTGACGTGTACATGTAGGTAATCGAAGTACCGTTACTACGAACAGCTCTTTACAACTATATTCACCTTTTCTTTTATTTCCTTATTTTACTGTATAAAGACATTTATTACCCTAATTTCCCTATCTGATCTTTCTATCTAAACTACGAGTCCCTTCACTTTTAAAGATCACAAATATTGTCAAGTAAGTTATTTCCTCCTCTTACTCGACTTTTGTTTTATGAGTTCTTTATATAACTTTTTGTTCTTTCACATTTTTGGACAGACTTGATTTTATAACTAATCATGTATAAATGGTTCTGATCAAAGGACCAATTACTCGGATCTTTAACTTCCATTGGACCTGAAAAAGGAGAGAACCCGTTATCCCTAATTCATAAATTCAATTTATAACGGCTGTCTATTTTAAATAGTCTCATTTGCCTAACTGATACCTCCGAAAAACCAACACAACGAAAAATAATTGGTCGAGTAGGATAAGAAGTGACGTCTTCGGACACCTTTTACTGGCAACAGTTTAAAAACGGTTTTTCTTGGATCAAAGGTCCGACTCCATCAGTCGATACTAAAAGTGAGTCAATCTCGGCTTTCTCGTTTCCTCTTACTGGACTTTAAGACGAAAGATTAGGTTTAAGAGTAGTTCAGACGTCGGAAGTGACTCTGAGGTCAGAGGTGTTAAGAGCCAAAAGAGAAGACAAAGTACCTTCATGACTCGATACTATAGACTTCTATTGACGTAGACGATTTTGTCGGGAAGGTCCCTTTACTTCCGTGGTTCTTACTATTTCAACGATACCCTACGTGTCACTATCTCTATCCTTGGTCTAGTTTCCCATACCAACGGACACAAGAAGCATGTCTGATAAGGGATCGACGTCGTCACGTGCCAGTAGAGTAACACCACCGAAGAGAGCAACACCTTGTACCCGACATCCGTGTGCCCGAAAGTATCAACACCGAGTCCCCGTATAAACGGGGAATCGTACACCCTAGAAGGACCTAGTCCCTACCTTGGGTACAAGGGAGTAACCGTCTACCTAAGAATAGGTGACATGGTGACCCCTTCAGGTTTTTACAGTAAGAATTCCTTTGTCCGTTTACGTAATTGTAAAACCTGGTCTTGTAGACTGGATTTGTTTTTCACGTCAGATTTTAATCACTCTTAACCTGTTCTACTCACATAAATCATTTTCCTCGACCCCAATGAAAATATTAGAAGATACGTGTTTGTGAAGGTACCAACACGTCTCCAATTTCGCAGACGGACGTTACACTCTCTGGACCCAAACTAGGGACCCAACCCTTCTAGGGAACCTTTACCGTTGGGTGAGGTCATAAGAACGGATCTCTTAGGGTACCTGTCTCCTCGAACCACCCGATGTCAGGTGCCCAGCGTTTCTCAGCCTGTACTGACTCGCTGAAGTGAAAGTGAAAGTACGTGTTTGTGTACGTATATCTTGAAAGTTTTACGGAATGAAACCGTCTATGAGTTTTTTCTGACCCACTTATTTGCGAAAGGTAAACGTACTGTGGTTACAAGAGGGAAGGATAGAGTAAAAACCAAACAAAAGTAACACGAAAACATCCCCAAACAAAACACGAAATAAGAACAAAATTTAAATTTGATTAAAAAGTAAAAAACCGGCACGGAGTACCGTACACTCTAGAATCAAGGGGTTAGTTCCTGACTTATACGTGGGAATCGTCACCTTCGTACCTCAGAATCGGTGACCTGACGGTCCCTTCAGGAACAAAACACAAAATCTAAACTTTCATCGTAGTATACTTTAACTAGTGGGTCCGTGAAGAGACGACAAAGAGACGATCGAAGATTGGGTAGGTAAGTCGATTCGAAAACTACTTGGTGTACTTTGAGAAGGTAAATTCTGAGGGTCCTGAAGTAAGACTTTTATGTTCACGCAGAGAAGTAGGGTTCACGTTTGACTTTTTGTTTGTTTGTGTGGGTTGAGTTAAAAAATGCATTTTGGTTGTAGTGTTTAATAAAAAGTCCCGGTTTAAAAATAACAGATCTTCAAGTCCCATAGTGTTCACCTTAAACCCGATTATTTCTGTTTCAAAGTAAAAGAACCGTCTCGACAAAAATATCCTTTGAATATGTTAGTCTTAAAGAAGTCGTTAGTGTAGATTGTTAAGGACTTAATGCATTTTGACGGTCGGGAGCAGAGATAGTTGAACATCATAGGACCTGTAATGTCCGGTAAACTATATCACCTTCTTTCTCAAATGTCAATCTTAAACCGTCCTCCTGATCTCAAACAGTGAATGGGAAAACACGGTAAGATAAAATTTGAACAACCTTATTAGTGGTAATAGATGTCTAAACCAAGTATAAGACCTCTGACTTATAAGTTAAACGTCTTTACTAATAATTTCCCCGAAAGTCTAGGTACCTACTTTCTGCAATTCATGTCTCATAATAATAATAATAATAATAATCAGAACTAATAATAAAAATAATAATACCGACCGACAATAATATCAAAATAACCTTGAACACTTCTAATTATCAACACGACTACTAGAACTTCAAGAATCGAGGAAACAGTTATGATGAACTAGATAAATCGAAATTTGACAATTCCTAAATTCGGTTAACTTGATAACCTCGAACCACTTTTATCGAGGTTGTCTCAACCTCCTACTTAGTATAGTCTAAAACACTCGTTCTACATTCCATTATGAGGTTTTTTACACTTTTCGAGAGAAATAACCACGGAGAGGATAGTGATGCGACTCTGTCTTGTAAAAGTATAAGATACCTTTAGTTAGTGGAATATTCCTCCTATTAAACCGTTCTTAGACGAGACAACTGTCAAACGTATATCCAAAACTTAGATCTAAGAGATTTACACGTACGCACGATCCAACGAAGTCAGACTGAGAAACACTGAGGTACCTGACATCGGGTGATCTGACGAGACAGGTACCCTAAGAGGTCCTTTCTTATGGCCGTACCCAACGAGAAAGGATGAGGTCCCATAGAAGGGTTGGGTCCCTAACTAGGACTCAGAGAGTACAGAGGACGTAACCGTCCACCCAACAAATGGTGATCTCGGTGGATCCTTCAGGTCCAAGAGATTTATATATTCATAAGTTAAGTCCCTCTAAACCCCCCCCCCCTACCTTTAATAGGTAAGAGGTACAAAGACATAAAGATCTAATAAATAGTCAATCAGATGTCTTACTGTCAAATATATGTACAATAGAGATGGAAGTCGTTAAGGGTTGGATCAACTTCCGTCAATTCAGTTGTCACTTTATGGAATACTACTCAAGACACTCTCCTTACGTCTGTCGTGTGATATTCTGGAGTCTTCTCGTAGTGGGTCTGATACCTTGGTCCCGGAGACCATGGTCCTTTACTACTAATATTCTTCCCTTTTCCCTCTCTTTCCCCAAGAGTCTCGTCCACTTGGTTCATTACTTTCGAACACTTTCTTCCTTTCATTTAAAATACTACGTAAAATTCTTTAAAGTAGACAGACCTCTTTTTATTCTGTAATAACCAGGATCAGGGGAGACATCGGGTTCTCGGGGTCAGTATCAACGGGGACACCGTCTCACGGAATGACGAATATGTACCAATCGTTATCCTTGACAGATACGTCTAAAGATACGTATCTGGTTCAAAATCCATATCAATAAACCCCCGTTCAAGTTTTTACAAATTTAACAGAATAAAATTTTTACTTAAATCTTTTGACATTTTGAGGATCTTTTTTTTGTCCACATTCAGAAATAATTGAACCTAATCTAATTGTGGATTTCGTACTCGTTGGTTTATATATATATATATGTGTGTGTGTTTGCATATATATGTGTGTATAAGAGGTTCGTTCTTACGACCTCACCCAACGGTAAAAGATGAGGTTCCCTAGAAGGGTTGGGTATATATACACACATATATATATATACCAAATATGGATACATATCGTGTAGTAGTTTTAGTTTTTGAAAACACGTAGTTTCCTACAATAGTTCTTTCACTTTGTTGTGGGGTGTCTTACCTTCTTTTATAAATGTTTAGGATATAGAATATTCACAGATCATAGGTCTTATGTTTTTCTTGTGTACATGTGTATGGTTACATACATGTATGTGTATATGTGTGTTTACATACAAAATGTATGTATACATGTGTGTGTGTGAGAGAGGGGACGAACTAAAGTAAGTAGTAGTCACACTCCAAACCCTACTAAGGTTCACTTTGTTTTTGTATATTTGTTTTAATTAAGGTCAAGTCCGGGTATACTCTCCGGTTTGAGTCAGACGAAATCTACTGTTTTCTTGGTTCCTATTGTGGGGAGACGAGAATGTGTCCGATAAAACAAAATTTGAGACCTGAAGTCCATAGTCGAGCTTCGTCGGAAAGGGGAAGGGGTATTACCTAACGGAAGCCGGACAGAAACCGACATTAGTTTCAAGTTGAGTTATCATTGTTTACCGAGTTCACAACTCCGAGGTGAACTGTCCGATATTAATCTTTATGAAAGGAACTGGAAAATATTCGGTGCTAGGGGGTGCTTTAACACTCCTTAGTGTAAATTTTTAACGAGAACGTAGAAAACACTCATGTCCGTTCTAATGTCCTATGAAAATAAAATCCTATTAATGTATCACTGGAAGTCTCAATAAACGTTTCCAGTATAAGAGAAGTGTATGGGAACTAAGGGAAAGTCACAAAGGAAAACAGGGTGGTCTGTATTTAAATCGTTTCCTTCTTCTTTCGCTCATAAAAAAGACGCCTACCTTTGACTTCTTCTATCAAGTTTCAGGGGTATCCGTGAGCCTCCCGACACCCGATACTATCTGATAAAAGATGGTAAATCGAGGACGTAATAGTGATGAGGAAAAAGAAGTAATAAGAGGTGAATAGTGTACGCCGTAGTGACGTCTCGGGTTTATCTCTCAACATTAATGGGCCGACGGTGGACTATCGTGGGAAAGATAGTAGAAATAGAGTGGTCCGGAACGACAAAGTAGTAACCTATTTTGAACGGGCACCGTTGCGGACACTATCACGTAGAGTCTCTATGTAAATTTCAAATGAGTAAATAGCGTATTTTTACGACTTGGGTCCGTCAATAATCTATGTGAACGACCAAATAAACAAGTCATTCCAATTGAAAGTGATGGAAAACATAGTCGGTAAAAAAGGAAAAGAAGAACCTTTGTGACTCCAGTGTTGACCAATGACTTCACTCTAACACTACTTTAACAGGTCGTAGTTCTTATGACTCTGACGGATACCTACGTCCACACACGCACGTGTGGACACATGTGTGAGACTGTGGTGGCACGACGGGTACCTTGAGTTCGCAGGGAGAGTAGTCCGTGTGGATTTGTCCCGTTGTGGGACGAAAATTCCCCGAGAAACTCTCTCAACGACGTATGGTTCTGTAATCCTTCGTAGTGAAAAACATTGTCCACCTGAACGACTACTAAATTTTTTAGTCTCGTGTCTCTTCAACTAAAGATTTTGTCATATTCTTCCAATAGTACCCGTGGAGAAATTGTCTAAGGAACTCGAAAAGGAAACGGTAGTCTCCTATGTCGGGTCCTCGTCTTAAAGGGAATAATAAAGTTCTTATTCACCACACACACACACACACAGAGACACCTACACACACACACACGTAGTGTGTACGTGAGAATAAGACCAATCACGTTAATCTCCCTACATGAATGTATGTATAAAGATATAAAGATAAAATATACACTATTAAATAAATCGACTACCGGTGACAGGAATAATTTCAGACAATCCTTAAGTTTTCCTATAAAAATTGCCATAATTACCTCATATTAACTATATCCTTTTACGGTATGTAAGAAAAAAAAATTAAATAGAAAAATAACTTCCTATTAGCGAAATGTCTTAAAATAACAAAAGACAGTTTGGAGTTGTACTTATATAGGAGAGGGAAAACTTGGAGGGAGGGTAGAGGACGGGGTAGGGTGGGGGACATCTAACTATGTCTCCGACAAACTCAATGGACTCGGTATGTCGTTTAAGGACAACCGATAGATAAAATGTATACCATTACATTCAACGACACAATGAGAAAGGTATGTAGAGTGGGAGCGGAGGGGAGAGGGGTTCAGGTATTCAGATAAGAGGTACAGAAAAAGAGGTAAGTCAAGTCAAGTCAAGTCAAGTCAGCGAGTCAGCACAGGCTGAGAAACGCTGGGGTACTTAGCGTCGTGCGGTCCGGAGGGACAGGTAGTGGTAGAGGGCCCCAAGTGAGTTAAAGTGCAGGTAGCTCAGCCACTACGGGAGGTCGGTAGAGTAGGAGACAGTAGGGGAAGAAGAGGATGGGGGTTAGGGAGGGTCGTAGTCTCAGAAAAGGTTACTCAGTTGACAAACGCACTCCACCGGTTTCATGACCTCGAAGTCGAAATCTTGTGGAAGATTTCTTGTGGGTCCCGACTAGAGGAAATCTTACCTGACCAAAAGAGGTAACGACGGGACGTTTATTTAAGAAATCATGGTGCAAAGATCTAAGGTATATATACGCAATCTTATGCCATAAATAGAAAGAGAAGGACTGAGTGAAGTGAGACATATTATGTAAGATCCAAGTAGGTGGAGTAGTCTTACCTAAGTTTACGCAAAGAATGTACCGGCTCATTATAAGGTAACACGTATACATGGTGTCAAAGAAATAGGTAAGTAGACAACTACCTGTAAATCCAACGAAGGTACAAGATCGATAACATTTATCACGACGTTACTTGTTACCTTATGTCACACAGAACCTTTTACGGTATGTAAGAATTACACATATTAAACTTCTTAAACCTGCATCCATATGTAGACACATAATGTTAGTCCGACTGTTTGGATAGATAGAAGAAGTTTTCACAGGAGGAAAAACCAACAAATACCATTCTTATTCTCATTCATTACTATTCTTGTTCATTGTACTCCAGATAGGAGAGTTGTTTAAAAATTCATGTATCATACACAATTGGGATCCTCGATACAACGGGTCGCCTAGAGACCTTGAACAAGTAGAACACATTGACTCTGAAATTTAGGTAATTTGTTTTTTCCATAAAAAACTGAGACCGTCTTTCTGGATAATACTTCTTTTATTTAAGATCCCGATCAAAAACATTGTGAAAATATATACGACTCTCACCATCACCATTTTGATCAATTAAACTTTACTTGAATTAAATTAGTCACTTTTTCAGTCACTTTACTCGTTTTTAATAAGTGTAAGTAAACTTGTTATTGTTAACGTAAATTCTGCCTCCTCGGACCATCCGATATCAGGTACCCCAGAGCTTCTCAGCCTGTACTGACTCGCTGAAGTGAAAGTGAAAAGTGAAAGTACGTAACCTCTTCCTTTACAGTTACAAGAGGTCACAAGAACGGACCTCTTAGGGTCCCTGCCCCCTCGGACCACCCGACGGTAGATACTCCAGTGTGTCTCAGCCTGTGCTGACTTCACTGAATCGTCGTCGTCGTCTGAAATTTTGTGAGTTCATTTCAAGTAAACTTATTCATTGTTGAACTTTTTAAGAAAATAGAATCCTTTAAAGTGTTCGTTAGGATGGGTAAAACCTTTCTCGTCTAAACACACACACCAACCTGAAACTATGATTATTTTCCACGTGTAAAGGGTTCACAACCCAAATTTTACACCAAAATGTCTACACAAAAAACTTTAATATAGGGAGCACTTATAAATTAGGTCGAACTAATTAAACGAAATACTCTACTAGATAAATTTTGTTGTTTATCATTAAGAAGTATTATTGGTAAGGGGCGGGCAAGTGACATCTATGTAAGTGTGTGTGTGTCTGTGTGTGTGTGGGTGTGTGTGTGTGTGTGTGTGTGTGTGTCGTCACATGGGAAATGTACTAAAGGTTAAACACATCTTCAGGAAGACGAGGTCAAACCAAAGAGAAACTATACTTCTACTTAATCTTAACACGGGACGTGAAGGCATTTTGTGAAGAAAGTGTCTCATCAAGACTTCCCACCTCCGTACTCTCTTCATCACATCGGCTGATACTCTCTATTTCGATGAAATCTATGTACTCCAAAATGATAACTCAGACCTCCGAGTGTATCTTATTCTTACTTAAAGTAACTCAGAGTAAAAAAGACCTTAAAACTGGTACAAAATAAACAAAGACAAACTCAATGAAATACAATAAAAACCTAACGGAACATGAACACACACACACACATACACACAACGAGTTAGTACAGACTGAGAAACACTGGGGTACCTGACATCGGGTGGTCCGAGCAGACAGGTACCTTGAAGGTTCCGTTTTATGACCTCACCCATTGGTAAAGGAAGAGGTCCCCTAGAAGGGTTAGGTCCCTAACTTGATTCCAGAGGACGTAACGTCCGTCTAAGAAATGACTGACTCGGTGGTCCCTTCCGATGAATAAAGTCCCCTTTTTCTTCACGACCCTAATATACAAAAGTCGAGTTTATATCAAATTAGTTACTTTACACATGAATGATACTGAATTTTACATAAAGGACACTTCTCCTGTTTATCGGTTAATTTCAAAAGTTGTCCGGCTGGTTTTGTATTGATGTTCACACTTGAAGATCAAAATAGAAGATAGTCAACCTTAATTTTTGACTGTGTTCCAGGTTTTCCTAGTGGGGTGGGGACCACAAACACCGACAGGTAACCGATCCTGTCCTTTAGACGAACCGGGGACACGCTCGGTGACTTTTAAAACAGAGGACCCCGAACTTCGGAGCCGGTTCCTCCCGTACCCTTTCGTATATCACCACCGTACGTAACCTCTTCCTTTACCGTTGGGTTAGGTCACAAGAACGGGCCTCTTAGGGTCCCTGACCCCTCGGACCACTCGACGGTAGATACCCCAGCGTGTCTCAGTCTGTACCAACTTCGTTGAATCGTCGTCGTTCGAACCAGGTCAGTATGTCGGAGTGACTGACTACCCTGAAACTCCTTCATTGAACTGGAGAAATTCATCCGTCTTTTTATGTTAGATAGACAGTCCCTCCCACCATCTAACTCATGTCTAGAAGGAACTGAATACTGCGTCAAGCACGAGGACTAGCATCAATGAGTCAGCACAGGTTGAGAGACGCTGGGGTACCTCGGGTGGTCCGACCGAGGAAACAAGTACCTTAAAAGGTGCGTTCTTATGAGCTCACCCAACGATAAAGGAAGAGGCCCCCTAGAAGGGTTAGGACCCTAACTTGGGTGTAGAGGACACAGAGGACGTGACGTCCGTCTAAGAAGTGACGACTCGGTGACCCCCAACGGGATACTACCCAATGTAGGGTTATTTGAGTACATACAGTTTTTGTAGCATTTGGTTTCAAGTAAATTATATCGATTGGATGGGTTGTAGGGTCGAATCGTATCGAGAGTCGTATAGGACTGTCGGAAAACAGACAATTCGTTTTTCAAAACAATGTATAACATATAACTATTGTTCTTTCCTGTGACCGAAAATATGTGACACTTCGGTTTGGTAGTGACCTACAACCCTAATCCTTAGGTCTAAAGTGAAACCCAAATTCTAAGTTGGTCTTTTTAAATGTAATTTTAACTTTCATATACATACACACACATATGTATATATATATATGTGTATGTATATGTTGAAAGGGGGTTTTCAAGAAAAGCCACTCATGTGTCTTAGGATAAATCTTTGCGTTCGAGAAAAAAAAAAAAAAATTGGAAATGTTAGATGGTACCGGTAGTCCCCGTCCCGTTATCGTCCGTACATAGTCCTAGTTGCAACAATACCGGTGGCGGGTTCCTATTCCATCTCTTTAAAGGGTCTATGTGTCCTGAAGGAGGTCTCAGTCCTATTTAAAGTCCACTTCATTGTGAACTGTTTGGCTGGTCGGGCTATCACTACTTGAGTAATGAGAGAAATTCGATACCTAGCGTTTGTTTTACGGAAAATCTAGCTTATATAAAGATCTTGTTGAGACTTCCGGACAAGAAAAAGGAACAAGTCACAGTAACTTCTTGCAAACTTCCCTAGAAGTAACCTCCAGATGTACTCAAAGTCTTCTAAGTACCTCGAAGACTTTCAAAGACGTTCCAAAACTTACATACGGAAAAAAGAGACTCTCTCTCACGTCTCAAACCTCACCTAAAAGTTTCCCCAAACACAGGATTCTTTGTCACTTCTACGTCAGAAAACATTGTTTAAGAGGTCCTTTCCCTTCATATCTTTCAGTTCATCCTCTTTCTTGTCACATATAGTTTGTCTCCTTTCGTACCCTACCTCCAAAAGTCTCCTCTGTTCGTGCACGTTTGAATGAGGAAGAAAACACGATGGAAGAGTATTCGGACCTAAACGGAAACGGTTCGGAAAACCGACGTCAAGTTCTTCCTGGTTTGGAGCCCATAAGTGGGGCGAGTCCTTACCGTACTTTTCCAAAGTACATTTGGGGGCGGGTGAAGTCTTTGTTCTCGGTCCAGTAATCAAACTTAACCGAACCTAAAAAGAAAGACAAAGTTTCTCGACATTAAACACAATGCACGTGGAGCTGTGTTTTACCGCACAACACAGTACGTACAAAATCGAGTTTCAAATAACTCGGGCATACACAGTAGAGAGGGTTGGTGAAAAATGGTGAAACTTATTTTCGCATCCACAATAATGCCGTCGAGGATTTTCGTTCAGATAACTAGATAATTTTCTTCGTGAAAATTAATTCGTTATTACACACCAACTTAGTTCTACGGTTCAGTATTTAAAGATACTTACTAACGGTCCCCTTCCGTAACGTCTTTAAAATCAATAAACGGTCTAAACTTTCGACAAGAAGGTTCTTTTACAGAGAAGGAGTAACCCTTCGGGTATATAAATTATCAACGTGAAAAATATGACAACAAAATTCCTGTAGTTCGGACTCCAATCGGTGTAAAGTTTTACCTACTAGGGTGGACTGAAGACGACCCTACAGGGGAACGTCTATCCCGGGAACGAAGGGATCTAGTTTCTACACCCAAACTAGGGACCTATCCTTCTAGAGGACCTCTTTCCTTACCGGTGGGTGAGGTTATAAGAACGGACCTCTTAGGGTACCTGTCTCCTCGGACCGCCCGATGTCAGGTACTCCAGTGTTTCTGAACCTGTGCTGAGTCACTGATTGTAAAAGTGAAAGTGTAACTCTCCGTAAAAAGTGATCACCTATTAAAGAGGGACAAGAGAAGATTTTTCTCTTTTCTAACTATTAGTTAATGTTGTTAGAGTGTAACAACGTCTGAAATTTTAAAAGTTTAGGACACGATAATCTTGTCGTCTAGACGATGCCTAGGTTGTTTGGGTTACACCTCGGAATCTTAGTAGCCCAAGAGTAACGGACTGGGAAAATCAACGGACTCACAGGGAAAGACATTTTTGTAATTACGACACCGTAGTCCCAGAACGAGTCAGAATTGAGGACGGGAAGGAATAGGACTTTAGTCAGGGGTGGACCACCCAAGAAGGTACAGAGAGGATAGATAGGTCTAAAGTCGGTGGGAATTCGGGCAAGTTTTGGATGGTGGGGGTAGTCAGAAGAGGATTTTCGAACTGTGTAGAAGTACAAATGTAGTGTTTTTACATAAACAATGTAAATCATAATGTCGTCACAACAAAGTGTTCACAAGGAAAATACAAAACTTCGTCTAACTTTTGAGGGACACGCTGGTACAGAACTTACAAAGTATCGTGTCATGACCCGTATATTATCTACGAGTGATTTATCATCACTAACTATTCTACTTATCGGAGAGGAAAAAAGAAAATTAAAATAACCCTAGACTATATGACGTGACATATTCAAATTCCACATGTCGTATTAACCAACTGAATATATATAGTACTTTACTACTGGTATGATTCAAATCACTTGTGTAGTAGAGGACTTCCATGTTTTATTTTCCTTTGTTACAAAACACACACTACTCCCGAGAATCCTAAATGAAAGAATTGTTGAAAGTACATATTGTGTTTTGTCACAATTAATATAATTAGCACAACATGTAATATAGGGATCACGAATAAATGAAATATTTACCTTCAAACATGAAAACTGGAAGTCGATTAAAGGGACGAGGGGTGGAGACGGAGACCAATGGTGTTTAGACTAGAGGAAAGGATAATCGGACGAATGAACAAACAAATAAAGTCTTCATATTAATTGGATGTTGTAACACAATCAAGGACCACGTGTGGTGGTATTAAGTCATAAAGATATGTACCGTTTTACTAGTAGTGTAGCGAACAAAAGAACTACACCGATAGACCGTAACATGTAACCTATTTTATACCATGGTTTAAAGGGAGATATAAACCAAAAGACAGTATTTATAAAAAAATTTCCCCTTCTCCCTCCCTCCACCTTTCTCATTGTTTCTTTTGGTTCCGATATAATTCCAAGTTTTTGAATCTATTATTTATACATAACACTCGATTTCCCATTTAAATATGATTAGTCGTCCAGAGTCGCCGTTATAACACTAAATAATTTGACCTGAGAGGCTTATTTTACTTAACGAAGTCATGTGATTATAAATTTGTAATAGAAAAGACGAAACCAGAGTCCTCTTTTTGTCGTACATAAAGTAAGGGGAAATCGAATCACCTCGTCGATTCCCAACTCGTAAGAACCACCTTTTGTCATCCCTTTCCTAACACACAGTCGAGACTTCAATCTGACCGTGACCACCCAGTCTACCTGTATTACTCTCATCACCCTTCGAGGAGACGGAACGGGACATACTGCAGTCATAGTAGTGGTAGTAGTAATTGTAATAGTGTCGTTCCCACTAGGGTGAGGACCCAAACTGGCTCTGTTAGGATTAAACGCGGATAATACGACGGTATTAATAAAAAATTTTGTCAAAAATTTTTATTAAAACAAATAAATAAACAAAAACCGGAACGACCCAGAAACGACGACGACCCGAAAAGAGATCAGTGTCGCTCGCCCCCGATGAGAAGTAACGTCCCATGTCCGACGAATAACGTCACCGAAGAGAGTAACACCTCGTACGCCAGGTCCCGCACCCCTGAAGTCGTCAACATGTGAGCCCGAGTCATCAACGTAGTGTCCCCGAATCAACGAGACACCCGTACACCCTAGAAGGGTCTGGTCTCTAGTTTGGGCACAAAGGACGTGACCGTCCGCTTAAGAAATGGAGACTCGGTGGTCCCTTCGGGGACGGTAGCAATGATTATCATGTGGAAAAGTGAGTTTTGACAAGGTTAAACTACTATTTACTATCGTAGTAAGTATAGTGTCTATTGTAAATGAGTCGTGAATGATAGTATATGGTCCTTAGAGAGATTATATAATAAACGAAACCAAAGTACTGTTAGAATGGTTTATCTATAAAGAAAATCGGAGTAAAATGTCTACGACTTTAACTTCGTATCTCAAATTTTTCGAACATCAACAATTCAACCATAAACCTTTGTTCTTGAGAGTGAGGTTTTGGGTTCTAGAATTAGTGATGGGATGAAAAATGTGTCTTTTATACTCCTAGACGGGGAGTGGTACTAGAGGGTTACAGTCCAGGTAGTATTCCATAAAGGTACATCCTCCTTACGAACCTAGAGACTGTTACAAAATAGGACACCGGTTTTCGTCCCTTTACCCCTAGATCAATTAACGTCGGTAAAATTAGAAATGAAACAACAGGTAGACCGATTATTTACTCGAAGAAAAGAATAATTCTCGGACCGATATCTCACGAATTAAGTCAATTTAGTGTTCTCGTCCTAATTTTTCCTGATTTTTCTGACGTTTAATGAGTTCAATCGGGTGGTAGTAGACAATTTTCGTTGGAACACAACCAGTGTCTCCGTTTAACGAAGTGTGTGTGTGTACAGTGTACATAGAAAGGAAATTAACGGTGGGGTGGGGGGTACTCCACATAATAATAGGTTTAACATGTCTACTTTTTTACTTGACCTCTCGAATCGTCTGAACGGGTATTAACAGATCGACTGTTACGATCTAGAGTTACGATCCTAAAAGTTGGACCATAGACTGAAATTTCAGGTATTACAAAGTATGTAAGTAAATAATTAAATGGGAAGGCCTATCATAACTCCTTATTAACTGTCTATGTTGACACGTGTAAATATCATAAGTTGTACTACTGAACTCCATACATATGTAACACCGTACTAATGGTTCTAGTTCTATTAATCGTGTAGGTAGTGGCATGTAACAATTGAACTCCTACGAATTTCTTTTTCTTACGAATTCTAGATGACAGTCTTTAAAAGTTCACATGTCATGACTTAGTAATCGATCGTAGTAAGGATACGACATGTAACTTTGGAGTTTTGAATGAGAAAATATTGGCTTTCAAACATGGGAAACTGGATATAGAGAGACAGGGAAGGAGGGAAGTTGGAGACCGTTGAGGGTGAGGTGAGACGAAGACATGTTTTAGTAGAAAAATTTTTTAGGGCGAACATTCACTACGGTATGTCATAAACAGAAACTAAATAAAATAAGTCACATTACGGGAGACCCAAGTAGGTACAGACGTTTACCGTCCCAAAGGAAGAAAAAATTACTGACTTATTATAAGTGACACAGACATAGTAAATAGATAAATAGGTACCTTTAATAAAAAACTGGACGACAGAGAAAAGTTAATTAAGTAACCAATTAACTATATGCTCTCATACATATGTCTTTGTCTTTGCAAAAAGGACTACCAGTTGTGTTTAAAACCGTGGTGACGGAAATCATTAAATAAGTCGTTTATAATCAATTCATGAAACATTTACGGTGTAGAACACGAATCACAAACCTTTCCCCACAACTCGTTCTAGAAGGAAGGAGTTCACACATACGAAATCTTTACCCTCGTTGTCTGTGTGTTTTATTATATGACGTTACACTATTTACCGTATTTACGACTACTCTACTCTTGGATCACTACCTCTCTTAATGAGACGGACCCTCCCACACCCTTCTCGACTATGTCTGACCACCGTCCTCTACTCGGTTTTACATCCAGTTTGATCTATCACTGTCTTCAATCTGCGGTGTACTTTAAAAACCCAATGTCAGTATCTTTCTGTGTGTTCCATTAATTTGTCTCGTTACTGGGTCGATGTAGACTTTGACCCCTTTTGCTGGTTCCCGTCACTACCTCTAATCGACTTTCGTCTTCTGTATCTAAGCCTCCAATGACCTCACCTAGTCACGAATCAGGCCTTATTCTCGCTACTTTATCTTCCCGTCCTTTACCTAAGTTTCCGATAAAGTCTTTGAGATGTCCCGAACATGAATGGTAACCTAAACTACAATCCACGTTTCCCGAAACCAAATAAGGGTCGAAAGACGAAAGATACTGAACCCCGTATCACCACGAAAAGTCATACCCAAGGGAATGGGATGACGAGAGGTGGGCCCACGGGAAAGGGTTATTTTAGAGAACGAAACAGTCGTGTACACAGAGGAGCCTGTTAAGCAAAGGTTCACAATCTGCTCTCGGGTCAAAACCCGCGACCTTCTCCAGGGGGAAGGATGTTGTTTACCGTTGAGACCACTCTGAGAAGAAGTGACTCTGACTGTAGGGCTGGTGAGCCCCATGAGTCCCCGGTCGAACGGACGGTTACCTGGTCTGGGTCGCCGGCGTTGACCCTGGGAAAACAGGGACCAGAGGAGAACTGTACCTGTTGACCGGTCTTATGGGGCTGGCCATTCCTTGTTCTCTGAAATAACTGGAGAGAGGGGAAGGGAGAGAGAAAGGAGAGGAATTGGGAAGGATAGGAAGGGGTAAAAAGATAAGGGACCAGGACCTTCGTCCTTAGACCAGCTTCCCGGGAGTCGGACTCGACTCCTAACCTCTGACTAGTGGAGGAGAACCGTCTCTTGAGCTTAAGACCAAGACCAGACCAGACTAAAGACCATCCCGGCTCAAGGTCAGGAGGGAAAAGACCTTCGGGTCCCTTTTCAGGGTATTGCGGACCCATAGACATCCACCGTCCTCTGCAGACATTGCGGTGGGGAAATCGGGGGGGGGG